>CM038674.1:20912290-22112290 GCA_021605145.1 Aegilops bicornis | reverse complement strand
TGGAGGAAATTGGAACAACATCGATTGGATTTTCAAAAGAGCTTGTCATAGGCTTCATTTTCTTCGGGGTTGAAGAATTTGAAGCAGGTGATGCTTTCCTTTTCTTCACTGCAGCTCGCTCTGCAGCCTTTGGTCTTCTTCACATCGATGCGTATGGAAGGACCGGAGTTGGTGTAGGTGCAGGAGGAGCCGAGGAATCTAGTTGAATTTCCTCGGCAATGGCCCGATGCTTGATTGCCCTGACTTCTTCAGTTACTACAGGCGCACCACTAGTGGATGCCCTGGCAATTTCTTCAGCGGCTGGAATGGAATCATCAGCCTTGGAACTAGCATTGTCTTCAGCAGCCTGAACTTCATAAGCGGTGCTGGCATGTTCTTCAGTCGGCTGAGCAGAGGCTCCAGCCTGAGGAATTTCTTGTTGTGTTGGGGCTGCAACATTTGTGAACTTCTCCGTCAGTTTCACAAACCTGACTTATAGGCTCCTTTCCAGTTAGCATAGTATGAGTCAAATTTGTCGCTGAGGGCTTTGATGTCAGCCTGCATCTTGACAAGTTCTTCAGTTGTCATCTTGACAACATTTTTCTTCAGCAGTTTCTCTTTCAGATTATGCGATTTCTTGATCTCTCTGGCCCTATCATATTTCCATTTCTCCTCTTGGATGAAATGAGTCAGCAAGTGACTTTGGCCAGGTGTCAACTTGAAGTCAGGCATAGGAGTGTTTGGGTCCTTGTGCCAGAGATCAATGTAGTCTAGGATCGCTCTTGGATCCAATAAAGAATGCACAGGTGTGCCTTTGGCTCTAGCGGCCCTTTCTTGCCTATCTCTGATGATTTCCGCAAGTTCATCATCATCAGCCTCATCATCTTCAGGTGGCTTTGGGAAGGCGACCTGTTTCTTCTTCGGACTTGGCCGAGGACCTCGTCCAGCTGTTGCCTTAGTCTTGAGCAGCGTTGGGCCAGATGAAGAATTTGGCTCAACTGAGGAACTTGCTGAGACACCATAGGCAATTGAGATGCCTGCAGTCCTTTGGCACGAGGCCAGATGCACAGGTGCTGAGGACTTTGTCGGAACTGCTGAGGACTTTGTAGGAGCTGAGGATTTGGGAGGAGCAGGAGCAGCATGAGGAATTGGCCGTGAGGGCATTGCTGAGGAAATTGGCCATGAGGGCACAGCTGGTGAAGCACTTGGCTTGTGTGCGGGCTTCTTTGCCATAGATTTTCTTGGCTTGACAGCGGCCTCAGTGGCAGCAGCAGTAGCAGAGTCCTCATTAAATTTCCTCACTGCCTCCTTGGCTTGTCTCGCCAACTTGGCTTGGCGCTTGGCCCATTCTTCAGGAAAGTCCTCACCACGCTTGATGGGGTGGGTCGACTTCTTGGCCAGGTGCCAATGGAGCTCTTGGGCATGGAGGATTGAGAGCGAATTTCTTCATGTACTTTGGAGTAACATATCTGTATTCCCTCCATTCCCTTGCCCATCTCCTTTCAATCCTCTGAATGCTCACCTTGCGCTAATTTTTGTTTTCCTTGCCAAACTTGGCTTCATCAGGTGTGCAATAGTCAGCATATAAGTCCTCAGGTATTTCAAACGCAGTCATGACCTCAGGCCTCTTTCCTCCTTTCTGAGGCTTCTTTCCTTCTGCCATATTCTTCAGCTGAGGAATTTGAACAATCGAATTCTCTGAGGGAGTATGCAACTTTTCTTCGAGGAACGCTGCAAATGAGTTAAGTTGATGAGAACCTAGTGATTCAGCAGCGGACACGAGTACCTGCGAACAGAGTATAGTTGCGAGGAATTTGGAGAGGTCATATGCGTTCTCAGAAGGTTTTTCAAAAACAACTAGTTTGAGGAATTTGACCAGATGAGCCTTGAAGAATTTCACTAAGCGATCTTTGTCTTAGGTTCCAGAGTTGTATAGATCAAGGATCCACACAATTGAGGAATCTTGAAGAAAAATCATTGCTTAGAGAAACGAATCAAGAGCATATTTCGTTTGAGGTGTTCATATATGTGAAGATTTGAAGAATAAACACCTTTGAAGATTTTCAGGAAGGTTTGAGAATCAAAGCGAGTAATAAAAGTAACTTTTAATTACCCGAACTGAAGAACACGACGAACTGAGAAGTGTAGATTAGAAGTTCGTCAGTTCAGATATCCCACGCCCTAACTCGGCGGAGGAAGATAGCTACGGCGGCGGCGGAGTGAAGATTTCCGCGGTCGGCGCGAGTACGACGGCGACGAGGTCGAGGCAGTGAAGCTCTTCCTCACCGGCGACGATGGAGTAGCGGCGGCGCTTAGGGTTTGAGAAGCTCGGCGAGAGAGAGAGCGGTCGAGCGGAGTAAGGGAAGTGAGGAAGGGAGAGGGGTATATATAGCCATGGTGAAAAACCGTTCGCCCGAAGATTTTGGACGAACGTGCCCCTGACCCTTCTCATTCGCTTGACATGTGTCACCCACGTACTGAAAAGTGGAGATTGTGTTAGATCGTGGGTGAATAGATAAGTTTATCGTGGGATGCGGAACGGTTTGAGCGGCAAAGCCGAAAATTTGGATAAGATAAGTTAAAAGTTCCGTTCGCAATTTCTTCAGCTGACAAGGACACAGTGAAGATTTTGAACGAAATAGAACACACATGAAGAATTTTTTAATAGATTGGGTTGAGTATAGCATAGAGGGGGAAGGGTCCGATCACATTCACTTAGCAGTAGAAACAACTTGAAGAAATAGCCATAAGTGAATGCTGTAGAGGACATAAACCCATATATATATACACACACACATATATATATATATATATATATATATATATATATATATATCTATATATATATATATATAGTCAATGAAGAAAGACAACGGAAACAGTGAAGATTTTGCAAAGTTGAAGAATTTGAAAAACTGAAGAATTTCAAAACTGAGGAAAAACTCAAATTGAAGATTTTCAATTTTGGTGGCACTAGTAGAAAAACGACTTTTAGTACCGGTTCGTAAGGACCTTTAGTACCGGTTCTGGAACCGGTACAAAAGAGTGGGGACTAAATGTCCCCCCCCCCCTTTAGTACCGGTTCAACATGAACCGGGACCAAAGGCCCACCACATGGCACGAGGCGCGCCGTGGTCTGGGGACCTTTAGTCCCGGTTGGTAAGGATTTTTTTTGAAATAAAGCAAAAACAGCCCGCCTACTGGGCCGGCACCGCCTGCATACGACTAGAAACCCAATCTCTAGTTGGGCCAGGATGCAGCCCCGTACAGCCCAGTAGGCCCCACAGGGCAGAAGACTTGCAATAGGCCCACAAAGGCCTGCTTAGAGAGGAGCTTGACACGGTAGCCGCGGCGGGGCTTATAAACTGGTGCGAGCTCCTCTCAACTAGGGAGGTGGGACTAAACATTGTGCACTACGGGTGGCAGCGCACCACCTTTAATACCGGTTGGTGGCTCCAACCGGTACTAAATGGGGGGTACTTTCGTACGGGTTGGACCCACCAACCCGTATTAAAGGCCACAGCCTTTAGTACCGGTTGGTGGCTCCAACCGGTACAAAATCCCCCCCCCCCCCGTTAGTACCGATTGGAGCCACCAACCCGTACTAAAGGCTGCCACCTCTTTAATACCGGTTCGTGGCACGAACCGGTACTAAAGGTTCGCCACGAACCGGTACTAATGAGCGCCGCCCGCGTGGTCGTTGGAACCGGCACTAATGGTCACATTAATGCTGGTTCAATTGCAAACCGGGACTAATAAGTTTCACATTAGACCCTTTTTCTACTAGTGTGGTGGCGTGGCCCACCGTATAAGAATGATGATTTCAGACACCGCGTACAATTGTCGTAGGGTTCTCAGAATCAAATTCTTCATTAATTTCTTCACACTTAGAGTGTTATTCTTCATTGATTGAAGAAAAACGTTTCTTCATGTGTTGCACATCTAAGTCATCAATTTTGCATAAGTGTCAGGATGTGTGTCCTTTTCAGAGAACATTCGAAGAATATGCTTCACAGCCTTATGGTGTGATTCCTTCAGTGCAGCTTGAAATCGGGCACACATGCAAACACTAAGCATTATATCTGGCCTAGATGCACATAAGTACAATAAAGAACCAATCATGAAGCGGTATACCTTATGATCGAAGTCAATACCATTTTCATCAAAGTGCATAGATGGCCATTTGTGGGCATAGGAATTTTGACGCCTTTGCAATCTTGCATGCCAATTTCTTCGTAACATCTTTGAGGTATTTCTCCTGAGATATGAATATGCCATTGTGTTGTTGATGAATTTGAAGACCTAAGAAGAATTTCAATTCTCCCATCATAGACATTTGATATTCTTCACTCATCATATAGGCAAATTCATCACTATAACGTTGGTCAGTACAGCCAAAGATAATATCATCAACATATATTTGGCACACAAATAGTTCACCATCATATGATTTAGTAAAGAGAGTAGGGTCGAGTGAACTGGTGTGAAGCCATTCTTCACGAAGAATTCCTTCAATGTATCATACCACGCCTGGGGCTAGTTTGAGGCCATAGAGGGCCTTGTTGAGTCTCAAGACTTTGTCGGGATTCTTTGGATCTTCAAAACCTGTGGGTTGAGCAACATATACTTCTTCCTCAAGCTTACCATTGAGGAATGCACTTTTCACGTCCATTTGATATAAAGTGATATTATGATGGTTAGCATAAGCAAGTAATATGCGAATAGCCTCAAGTTTAGCAACAGGTGCAAAAGTTTCATCGAAATCAATTCCTTCAACCTGTGTGTAGCCTTGAGCTACAAGTCGTGCCTTATTCCTTACCACGAGGCCATTTTCATCTTGCTTGTTGCGGTAGATCCACTTTGTGCCAATGATATTATGCTTGCGAGGATCTGGACGTTGACCAGTTCCCTACATTGTTGAGCTCGAATCGATGTAATTCTTCTTGCATTGCCTGAATCCACTCGGGCTCCGTAAATGTTTCATCTACCTTAGTGGGCTCTGTGATAGAGACAAAAGCATAGTGCCCACAAAAGTTAGATAAATGTGAAGCTTTTGAGCGTGTGAGAGGACCTGGCGCTTCAATGTCATCGATGATCTTGTCAACTTGCACTTCTTTTGCAACGCGAGGATGAGCTGGTTGTCGTCGAGGAATTTGATCAGCATTTTCTTCAGCACCATTTTCTTCAATCTTCAGGTGCATCAGCTCGACGTTCTTCGCATACAGGAATGAATTCTTCAGCAGATTCTTCAGTAGGAATGACATCCTCGGTCGCCTTGAACTTGATAGATTCCTCAGGTGCTGGTTCACCTATCACATATGGTAGGTGCTCTCTTTGCGAGCCATTAGTTTCATCGAACCGCACATCTACAATTTCAACAATCTTGTAAAGAACATTGTTGAAGACTCTGTAGGTGTGCGAGTCCTTTCCATAACCAAGCATAAAACCTTCATGTGCTTTTGGTGCAAATTTAGCATTGTGATGAGGATCTATAATCCAACATTTAGCAATCAAGACTTTGAAATAACTCACATTGGGTTTCTTGTCGTTGAGGAGTTCATAGGCAGCCTTCTTGAAGAATTTGTGAAGATATACTCTCTGTTGATGATGTGGCACGCGGTATCAATTGCATCAATCCAAAACGACGAGGCGTTTTGTATTCATCAAGCATAGTGCGAGCCATCTCAATAAGAGTTCTGTTCTTGCGCTCCACGATGCCATTTTGCTGAGGAGTATAGGGAGCAGATAACTCATGAGTAATACCAAGTTCATCAACATAGTCATCAAGACCGGAATTCTTGAACTCAGTTCCATTGTCACTCCAGATGTGCCTGATCTTCACACCAAAGTTGGTTGAAGCCCTCGAGGAAAATCGTTTGAAGACTTCCTGCACTTCATGTTTGTAAGTAACAATGTGTACCCATGTGTAACGAGAGTAATCATCAACAATAACAAAGCCATATAGAGATGCATCATTAGTGACTGTTGAGTAATGATTAGGACCAAAGAGGTCCATGTGAAGCAATTCGAATGGACAAGTAGTGGTCATGATAGTCTTCGCTGGATGCTTGGCCTTGGTCATTTTTCCAGCTTCACAGTTCCACACAAGTGATCCTTGAGGAATTTGACATTCTCAATGCCAATGACATGCTTCTTCTTCGCAAGCGTGCAGTAAATTCCTCATGCCTGCGTGACCAAGTCCTCGATGCCATAGCCAGCCTTTCCTAAGCTTTTGCAAGTAGACACACGGCTGGTTGTGGTCCTGTAGAGAAATCAACAATATACAAGTCTCCTCTCCTAAAGCCTTCAAGACTTTGGAATTGTCACTTCCATGATCACAACACAACGATACTTGCCAAAGACAACAACCATATCAAGATCACAAAGCATTGAGACTGACATGAGGTTGTATCCTAAGGACTCAACAAGCATGACTTTGTCCATGTGTATGTCCTTATAGATCGCAACCTTACCAAGACCCAATACCTGACTTTTGCCTTTGTCAGCAAAGATGATATGCTTCAGATGTGACGGTGATAAGGGAACATCCATCAATAGATTCTTGTCACCAGTTATGTGATTTGTACATCCACTATTGAGGACCCACTCATTGGCTTTGGGTTGATCATCCTGCAGATGAATTAGTGCAACTTACGATCTCATATACTTCATCAGTGAAGAATATGATATCAATTTCATCAGATGAATTTCATTAGGCAGTATAACAGATAAGCAGTATGAGGACGTGTGAAAAGAAAGTTCATTTCTTCATGATTAGCCTGCGTCCTTTCAGGCATATTTGTCGTGCCCTCAAAGAAATTCTTCAGACGTTAAAGCATCGCCCGAGGCCCTGACCTCAAAGTAAAGATTAGTTCTTTTTCTTCACCACCCACATCTGAAGGGGTGGCAAAGAGTTCATCACTCAGCGAGCTCCATATGAGAATGTTGGCATATTAGCCAATCAATTTCGTTTCACATAAGAGGGGTTAGGGTAAACATATGAATAAACAGAGAAATTCTTCGAGGACTTATGAACATATTGGTTTGAAGAATAACGCACATATTCATAGCCCTTAGCTCTACCCTGTGAAACAGAGTTGTTAGCACGATGATAATCATATGAGGACTTTGATCCATGTGAGGAATTTGGTCCGTATGAGGACTTGGATCCATATGAAGATTTTGGTCCATATGAAGAGTTTGATCTGGGGTTCCTATTCTTCACAGGTGGTGTCATGAGGACATTCACCTGAAGACTTTCAAGGCACTTCTTGGGAACCCAGATTTTCTTCATAGGGAACCGTTCCTGCAATCAGTGCCAACATATCTAGCAAATACTTCACCATTCTGATTTTTTAACAGTTTATAGTTGAGTCAAATACCTCATCAGAAGAATGAGTAGATTCACATGTAAATACAGATAAGTTATATTGATCAACTGGAGGTCCCTTTGCAGCAACCCATGAGGTTTTGGGGTACTTCTCAGGCTTCCAATATGTTCCATCAGCATTGAGTTTCCTCTCAAAGGCAATACCCTCTTTCCTAGGGTTCCTGTTGAGGATATGCTTTTTAAGCACATCACAAAGAGTCTGATGCCCTTTGAGGCTTTTGTACATGCCTGTCATGCACAATTCCTTCAGCCCTGCATCGTCAGTGATACTAGCAATGTCCTCAGATGAGGAATTAATGATAGCAGAGGCAGGTGAAGAATTTGTAACAGTTGAAGCATTTGAACATTCAGGTGAAGAATTAGCAGATTCACGTTCAATGCACTTTAAGCATGGAGGAACAAATTCTTCTCGAGAAGCGCTTGATTTGTTGAGCAAGTAATGAATCGCCTCCTTCGAAGATCTTCATAACTCACTCTTAGCTTCTCAAGATCTTGCTTTCTTCAAGAAATTCATAAGAAAGCTTCTCATGATCGACAAGAGAGAGTTATGATGACCTTGAAGGTTGTCAAACCTAGACTGAAGTCTCAAGATTTTCAATGTGGCTTTAGTGCGATCCATTTCTTCACCCAACATATCATCACTTTTATCTAGCATGTTTTGAACCTTTTCAAAAGCCCTTTGTTGTTTTACAGCAATCTTAGCAAGTTTAGAGTAGCTGGGCTTGAGATCTTCATCGATTCATTTTCACTAGATTCAGAGGAGGTATATTTGAGTACCTTGGCACCCTTTGCCATGAAGCAATAGGTGGGAGCGTAGTCATCACTATCTTCATCAGCTTTGTTGGTGAGGTCATTTTCTTCAGAGTTGAAGATGGACTTGCTGACGAAAGCAGTAGTGAGAGCCAGACTCGCCAGACTAGACTCGGATTCTTCCGATGCCTCCTCTTCCTCATGTTCCTCAGATTCAGCTTCAGAGTCCATTTCCTTGCCAATGAATGCCCGAGCCTTCTTGGAGCTGCTCTTCTTGTGAGAAGAAGACTTTGAGGATTTTGATGATGAAGATTTCGATGATTTCTTCATCTTCTTAGCGTCATCAGAACTGTAATCCTTGTATTTCTTCTTCTTTAATTCCGTTTCCCACTGAGGACAATCTTGAATGTAGTGACCAGGTTTCTTGAATTTGTGGCATAGTCTTCTCTTATAGTCACTGGATGAGGAATCACTGCTCCTTGAGGATTTTCCAAAGCGACCACGCCTTGAGAACTTCGAATTTCTTCACGAAAGTGCTAGCTCCTGGCTCAATTCTTCAGATCTCCAAGGCTACTACCGTAGTCTTCACAATCAGATTCGCATACAGCCTTGGCCTTCGTGGCACGTGATTTTCCATAGCTAGAACCATAGAGATCTCTTTTAAAGAAGCTGGAACTCATGAGTATTTAGCCTCTCGAGGATATCACCGGATCAAGTGACTTGTAGTCAAGACGCTCTTGTATCATCAGTACCAGAGTATCAAATGAGGAATCAAGCAATCTCAACAATTTCTTCACCACCTCATGGTCGGTGATGTCAGTGGCACCAAGCGCTTGAAGCTCATTTGAGATGTCAGTGAGGCGATCGAAGGTTTGTTGAACATTTTCATTGTCGAGTCTTTTGAAGCGGTTGAAGAGATTCCGAAGAACATCAACTCGGGAGTCACGCTGAGTTGAGACTCCTTCATTTACTTTGGACAGCCTATCCTAGATGAGCTTAGCAGTTTCCAAAGCACTCACTCTTCCATATTGTCCTTTGCTAAGATGGCCACATATGATATTCTTCGCTTGAGAGTCGAGTTGCTTGAATCTCTTCACATCGGCAGCGTTCAGTGAGGGTGAGACAGAGGGAACACTATTTTCCACAACATACCAGAGATTATTGTCAATTGCCTCATGATGCATTCGCATCTTGTTTTTCCAATAGGGGTAGTCCGTCCCATCAAAGGTAGGACACCCAGCTGAGACCTTGATCATACCTGCGGTCGACATAACTAAAACTCCAGGTGGTTAAACCAAAATCACACAGAACAAGGGAGTACCTTGCTCTGATACCAATTGAAAGTGCGTTATATCGACTAGAGGGGGGGTGAATAGGCAATTTTTATGAATTCTCCAATGAGGAATTTGCCGGTGAGGAAATTCCTAAGTGAAAAACTACTTGTAGCGGAATAAGTACTCAGAAGTAAGCATAATAGAATGCGGCCATGGTCATCATGATGAAATGAAGACAATCAAAGAGTACAGAAAGCGTAAACACAAGATAGCACAAGATGAAGACAAACAGATCAAGAAATTGAACTGAGGAAATTGAGAAAGTCTTCAGTCAAAGTCTTCAAACACAGATATGAACGAACACTCAACACAGTAATGAGGAAATGAAAGGGTTGAGGAAATAGAACCAGTTGGGTTGGTGAAAACAATGATTTGGTAGACCAGTTCCAACTGCTGTCTCAGTTGTACGTCTGGTTGGAGCGGCTAAGTATTTAAACTCGAGGACACACAGTCCCGGACACCCAGTCGCTGATCACGCAGCTCAGGACACCAAGTCCTCACCGTATTCTCCTTGAACTAATGTCACATGACCTCGTCCAATCACTCGTGGTAAGTCTTGAGGCGACTTCCAAACCTTCACAGACTTGGTCACTCGGCGATCCACAATTCCTCTTGGATGCTCTAGACCATGACGCCTAACCGTCTGGAAGAAGCACAGTCTTCAAAGGTAACAAGCGTCGGATCCACGAGGATCAATCTCTTCAAATGATGCTCAATCACTTTGGGTTTGTAGGGGTTTGGTTTTTGGGTTTTTCCTCACTCGATGATTTTCGCTCAAACTCCTCGGAGGATGGGTTGCTCTCAAATGACAAGTGTCAAGTTCTCTCGGAGCAGCCAACCAGCTAGTGGTTGTAGGGGGCGGCTATTTATAGCCTAAGGAGCAGCCCGACATGATAAGACATAAATGCCATTCAATGATATGACTGTTAGGTGGATAAGATATTTTGGGACAGCTGGCGCGCAGCACAGCAACGGTCGGAAATTTGACCCGAAGGGTGGTAGGTGTAGGATTTTGAGTTGAGCATCACATGGAAATTTTTCCTTAGTATTTCCTCGACCCCCTTTAACAGTACGGTGTTTCCTATGACTCAAGAAAGAGAAAACGAAACTACGAAAACAAAAGTCTTCACACTTCATGTTCCTCAAATGAATACCAAGTCTTCAAGGTCACACCAATTTCTTCACTTTCAAAGTCTTGAAAGTCTTCATAATATCAAAGTCTTCAGTCGAAGAACTTCATTTTTAGGGGTCGACTTTCTTTGTAAATATCAAACTCCTCATAGACTTATAGACCTGTGTACACTCATAAACACATTAGTCCCTTAACCTATAAGTCTTCAATACACCCAAATCACTAAGGGGCACTAGATGCACTTACAGGCACTCTCCAGGTAGGTGCTAGGAAGAAAATCACAACATAGAATTCTCACGAGGAGACCGATCGATGCTCAAACATGAATAAGCAACCAAGTGTTTGATTTGCGGTACGGGAAATGCACATGGCTAATGGGCGTGAGTTTTGGCTGAGGATGATCAGTTACTAAGAAGACCGTCTTCACAAATTTTCAGCTCAAAAGGAGGAGCCTATGTGGTACTTGCTTTGCAAACTACCACACTGGGCATAAATCTGAATGTTGAAGCTCGGCTCAAAATAATGAATGGATTGAGCTGGCATTTGGTGGAGGATGGTTATTTGGGCATAGAAAAGCACTCAGAGAAAATGGATACTATTTGGACAAGCCAAAGTGGTACTTCCTTCACAAATTGTTGTTCGAATGTAATAGGAAAATGAATATTTTTGAATTATTTTTGAACTAGGCAAGGAAGGTTTTTACATATTTGACGAAGATATGACCCAAAGAATTTATGAGATTTTTTTGGGAATTTTGGGGATGACACAAATATAGGTTGCTTCACAACCTATGGCAAAAACCGCCACATGGACATGACACATAGGCAAAACTGATGAGGTGGCGCCTAGTCATAGCAACCCACCACAATTTACAAGGCTACGACCATCTATATTGGTCGTTAACAACTAGAAATAAGGCAGTGTACTAGCGCTGTTTGCTTTTTGACCTTTTCGTGTATGGATATTACGACCTTTCTGACCAAAATGGTCGCAATGGTTTAAGGTTTGGAGTCCCTCGAACAGCTTTTGACCAATTGGTCTGAAATGGTCATAGATCTATGACCAATTCTTCCAGGGTCACTGACAGAAGGTCACTAGTTGACATATTTCTTGTAGTGGGAAAAAACCGTGGTAGAAGCGAGGGCGAGGAAAATTTCGGGGAGTTCCGGTTACGGTGGGTGGTCGGGGGCCGAGCGATGCACGTTCGTACATGTACGTGCGTATGTGCGAGGCGTTGGCTCTAACTGAACCCGAGCGAGGCGTTGGGCTCTAACTGAACCCAAGCGATTGCACTGCAGGCTACGCGTTACTGAACCCGAGCGATCGATCGATGGCTGTTAACTGAACCCGGTCGAGCGATTCCTTCGCTACTGCTGCTAACTAAAGCCGATCGATGCTGCCTCTCTGGATGAACAGTGAGCGTTGTGGGGGGGGGGGGGGGTTGGATGAACAGTGAGCGGTGGCGTTGCCTCTGGATGAACAGGACCCCGTGGTGCGGAGAGCTGGATGAACAGGACGACCCCATGGAGGGCTGGATGAACAGTAGATGGTGGAGGGGTGCCCGTGGAGGGGTGGTTGAATAGTAGCCGGTGGAGTAGCATGCGGTGGAGGCTGGATGAACAGGAGCCCGTGGAGGCTGGAGGAGGTCGACGGTAGCCCGTGGAGGCTGGAGGAGGTCGACGGTGGAGATGACCAGTATCCCGTGGAGTCCCGTTTTGCGGTACGCCACACCCCTCCCGATGAACAGGACCCGCGTTTCGACCGTAGCGCTCCAACACAAGTCCATTTCGTCCGTTTTGTGGTACGCCACACCCCTCCCGATCAACAGGACCCCCGTTTCGACCGTGGCGCCCAACACAAGTCCGCTTTCGGCCCGCTTTTGCGGTACACCACACCCCTCCCGATCAACAGGACCCCCGTTCCGACCGTAGGAGGTCCGTTTCCTCTGTTTTGCGGTACGCCAGACCCCTCCCGATGAACAGGATCCCGTTTTGAACATGGCCGGTCGAACACAAGGATGTTTCCTCCGTTCAGCGGTACGCCAGGCCTCGTTTCCATCGCCTGGTCCGTCCAAGCCCTCCCGATGAACACGACGACGCATTCTGTTCTGACCCAGCCGGTTGGCTCCCCATGAACACGACGACGACGCTGTTTCTCCGTTCCGACCCAGCCATGTACACGAGCCCTGGCCGTACGTATGTGCGAGTAGGCGTTCGATTCCCCGCCCATATGTACACATACATGGCCGTATTTTCTTTCTTGCACACTGTCCGTTGTA
Organism: Aegilops bicornis; assembly: GCA_021605145.1. Lineage (NCBI taxonomy): Eukaryota > Viridiplantae > Streptophyta > Magnoliopsida > Poales > Poaceae > Aegilops > Aegilops bicornis. The sequence continues at coordinate 22,099,427 of CM038674.1, read as the reverse complement.
CGTACGTGTACATGCTACGTGCGCGCCTCTACTACGACACGTGCGCGCCTTTACAACGACACGTGTGCGCCTCAACATCCACCAGTATATATGTACGTACACGTTCACGACCAGAATGACAACGCTATATACGCTTTGACCAGGTGGGTCCCGACTGTCAGGCACTTCCTTGCGTGCCAAGATGTAGCTGGTGGGTCCCAGCAACCAGGGGGCGAATCGTTTTTTTTTGCCCGGACGCACTTCCTTGTGATATAGCTGGTGGGTCCCAGCAGTCAGGGGGGCAACGTTTTTTTCCACGAAATACGGTGGCCCGTCCGGTGGGTCCCTACTGTCAGGTGGAGGAATCATTATTTTCCACGTAATAAGGAGGCACTTCCTTGCTGCGGCCGTGGTTCCAGCTGTCAGCCTCTCCACGTACAGTCCTCATCCAATGGAAGTCGTTCCTTGACCACGTTGACCATGCCGCACTGAGAGCACCAGGGCGGTGGACGACGACGAGGCCTAGGAAGGGGACGACGGGGAGCCGGAGAAGACACGACAGTGGAAGCCCGCGCGGAGAGGAGTACGAGGGTTCACTGGTTCGGCTGCGGTGTGAGGCTGCCATCGCTGCAGGGCCTGGCCAGCGGTGGGAATAGTAGGGGGCGGTGAGGCCTCCGCGGCAGCACAGCCGGCCACGGGAGGCAGGAGCATGCGACACAACCAGCGCTGCTTTGGGCGGCTGGAGCAAGAAGACCAGAGGTTGAAGAAGCACTACAGCCGTTGGATGGACATCGTACAGTCACTGGAGTTAGAATCGTTTATATTGACTAAGTTGACAAAGCCCTCCGTCCCCGTCAACTTAGTAGGCCCACAAGTCAGCCTGCCACAATACTGGGTCCCAGCTAGCAGGGGGAGTATTCATTTTTTTTGCACGTAATAAGGAGGCACTTCCTTGCGTGCGAAGATATAGCTGGTGGGTCCAAGATGTCAGCGGCGGTAACGTTTTTTTCACGAAATACAGAGGCCCTTTCGGTGTGTCCCAGATGTCAGGTGGAGGAATCATTATTTTGCGCGTAATAAGGAGGCATTTCCTTGCGTGCGGCCGTGGACCCAGCTGTCAGCCTCTCCACGTACAGTCCACTTCAGATGCATGTCGGTCGTTGACCACGTTGACCAGGCCGCGCCGAGAGCACCAGGGCGGTGGACGACGGCGAGGCCTAGGAAGGGAACAACACAGAGGCAGGGAAGCCTCGGAAGTTGTTTCCCACGCGGAAGGGAGTACGACTCTACGAGGGTTTACTGGTTTGTCTGCCGTCACCAGAGAATAACAGCAGGTGTGGGTGAGTAGAGGGATGGCTAGGCCAGCGCTGGGAGTACGGTGTGGCGGTGAGGCCTCCGCGGCAGCACAACCGGCCTTGGGGAGGAGGGAGCAGGCAGTCTGCCGGCGCTTGTTTGAGCGGCTAGAGCAGGAAGAGCAGATATTGAAGAAGCACGACGGTCGTTGGATGGAAATCCGACAGCCACTGCTTGTGCGTCAACCTTTTTTTAGGAAACCTCAAATCTGTGGAAAACAGCATACAACCCATCTGCCATTATTTCTAATAATTTACAGTCCATTTGCTAATTCTTAAGGTTTTTTGAGCCCATATTCCTTAGCATTACAGCCCATATTGTGGCCACGGTTAAAAAATTATACGAATTTTTGCATATTTCAGTGCGGTCCGAACTGTTTTTAATCCAGAAATTTCGAGTCACATTCAAAATGATTTAAAAAAATGTATATCAATATAAAATCCAACAAATTGTCCATGCATAAAAATAAAATGCAATTTAAAAACTTGAAATTAAAAAAAGATATTTGAAACTAATTGCCGGTTTTGATGTGTTTTAAAAATGTACATCCCATTTCTCATTACTGATAGGCCATTTTCTCGGCCAGCCGAATGAAGCTCTCCTCATCTTGAAAGATTTGCAGCCAACAGGCCTGACAAAGCGACTTACTTGGCAAATCACAAAAAAACTGGGCTGTGGCCGTGGACCCAGCTGCGGCCGTGGACCCAGCTGTCAGCCTCTCCATGTACAGTACTCTTCCGATGGAAGTCGGTCGTTGACCACACTGACCACGCCGCACCGAGAGCACCAAGGCGGTGGACGACGGCGAGGCCTAGGAAGGGGACGACACGGAGCCGGGGAAGACGCGACAGTGGATGGCCACGCGGAGAGGAGTACAAGGGTTCACTGGTTCGGCTGCGACGTGAGGCTACTGTCGCCGCAGAATAACAGGGGGTGTGGGTGAGTAGAGGGATGCCCTGGGCCAGTGGTGGGAGTAGTAGGGGTCTGTGAGGCCTCCGCGACATCACAGCCAGCCACGAGAGGCAGGAGCATGCGGCACGACCGGTGCTGCTTTGGGCGGCAGGAGCAAGAAGACCAGAGGTTGAAGAAGCACAATGGCCGTTGGATGGACATCGTACGGTCACTGGAGCTAGAATCGTTCATATTGAATAAGTTGACAAAGCCCTCCGTCCTCGTCAACTTAGTAGGCCCACAAGTCAGCCACCCACTATGGTGGGTCCCAGCTAGCAGGGGGTATTCATTTTTTTGTGCGTAATAAGGAGGCACTTCCTTACGTGTGTAGATATAGCTGGTGGGTCCGACCTGTCAGCGGGGGGAACGTTTTTCTTGAATTCGTGAACTTGCTGGGCTGGGTGAAAATATCGTGTTGGGCTAGACGGAGAAATGTTATAAAAACATAAACACATGATTGCACGTCTATTACTGCATTGGTCAGTAAAATCTTTGCAAGCTTATGTACGCAATCACTAGGAGTTAACTTGCCAAGTTATATATAAACAATTATTATTATTATTTTGTAAGAACCTTCAACTTACGAAATAAAATATCATTTAAATCTGATGAGTTAATAGTACATGGGGTATTATTATTTTTTAGGCTAGACGTGGGACAATTGATTTGGTTCTAGGGAAAAGTACTGGGAGAAAACTCAGTTTACATCGAAAAAGAAAGTGGGAGAAAATTCAGAGACCTGCTGGGTCCACCTGAGGAGGGGAATGTGTTGGGAGGAAGGAAATTCAAAGGATGGCAGCCGAGTGAACTAGTTTTTTTTAATGGACAAGTGAACTAGTTACATACATAAGCAAATAGCCACTAAAAAACAATCAGGTTAATGGGTTCTTAAAAGAAATATTTCAGACAAAACAGATAATTACGACACATAGACTAATGCATGAAACAATCAGATGATAAAGGTGCTTATAAACAGATAAAGTACAACATCTAGACCTTCCTGGCGCGCTTGATCATGACGTTGCGGCTATCCGTGTACTCGTCGGTTACGGGAAGCAGACACGCCCTAATGTCCAAGATCTGCCTGTACATGTCGTAGCATGCGTATGCATCCTTGGCTGCGTAGGTTATGTAGGCTAGATTTAGAGGTACCTCCCACTCCCACGTGTTCAGGTCCTTGGTATCGTTGTCTTCTTTCATGTTGGCGTATCAGGGGTCGATGATGGTCTCAGCGAGGTCAACCACGGAGTCCTTCTCCTGCCCGTTGCTGATGATCTTGTATTGCTTCTGGATGTCGACAAGCTTGTTGCACCAGATGGCCGAATCATCACGTTCTTCCTTCTCTCCACCGTAGCGAAGGTGCAGTCGGCGCTGCCGATGAAACGGGCAAATGCTCCAGAAACTGGTGCAGCCATAGGACTGAGGCGAGGCCGAGCTTCACCGATTCCGTATCGTTGGTGTACATCACATTCAACTTGGTGCATCCATAGGACTGAACGACACACTCAAAGGGGAACTCCTTGCTGAAGTCCATATCCAGCAGGCTCACCCCTCGGATCGCCATTGGAGTCTCTTCGAGTGAACAAGTGTGTAGGCGACGGCGGTAGTTCGTTTTTCAGCTCTTGGGGAACTGGATTCAACAGTAAGCGAGTGTGTATAGGCGACAACAGTTACTACCCCTCCATTGTCCACTGCACGCCCCACAGAAGATGCACCCTCGGCGCATTCAAACGCCTCCATTAAGAAACCTACTCCGGCCACACATCGGTTCAGGAGCGGGTCTGTACTGGTACTGTAATAACAGGAGTTAGTGGTTACTCTACTTAAATTTAATTAGCTTTAATAGAAATTTATACTTAAAACAAGCAATGCATTAGCTCGTTCTATCAGTGCCACAGGATCAACATGCACAACAATTAGAATTATTATTCTCGGGACGCACACGATCAACACATTTGTCGCACTTTCACAAAGGTAATACTACAAAGTTTGAACTGTTTGCTATGGTTGTTGTCCTCTACATCATCATGCCGTGTTTCCCAGCTTGCAAGATTCAGAACCAACAAATAAGATCAAAATAATAAGTACAACAAAGATGCCTACACATCTCATTGATTCCCAGCTTGGAAGATTCAGAACCAACAAATAAGATCCAAATAATAAGTACAACAAAGATGCCTACACATCTCATTGGTTCCCAGCTTGCAAGATTCATAACCAACAAATAAGATTCAAATAATAAGTACAACAAAGATGCCTACACATCTCATTGATTCCCAGCTTGCAAGATTCAGAACCAACCCATTAGAGCCTTTTGATAAAGTGAATATCGGGATTAAATCCATCTTGGCTAGCCATGTCATACAATCGAAGAATTTGGCGAATGCTCTTGACTGTCACAATATCTGTAGTTGAGTATTCCTGTTTGCACAACACAAACAAGGAGACAGGAGAGCATGATTTCGCTTTAATAGCGGCCTCCTTGAACTCAACCTGCAGCTCCACTAGGATGAGGTCTGCCTGGAGTTCCATGATTCAATTCATGCGCCTTTTTTGGCAGTTCACCTGAAATGAAGCAAAGATTGCATCATTCAGCTAGCAAGAATTACTTTCTCTAGTGAGCTGGCAGGTTCTTCTTTAGTAGTTGCACTAAAATTGAGGAACACTAAGGTTGGCTGTCCGGCTCATGTAAGGTGCAACTATAATTTTCTTATCCTTTTGTGCAGTTCCACTAAAATAAAGTGCCATTGTGGTGACAGTGACCGCTCCATCTTGCAAAGGCTAATAAAAATGTTGCACGAGATTACCAGCAGAACTTGACGGAGATTTTGGAAACTCCAATCACCATTTTGTGCAGTTCCACCAAAATTGAGGGATGTTGCCCACGTGACATTTTAGTTGAACTGCACAAGACACCCATTCCAAAAAAAGTGTTTTGTGCAGTTCACCAAAAGGTCACAATAGCAACAAGGTGAAATGGATATCTCTATCTGCACAAAAAGATAGAAAGTAAACAGTTGTTGGTCAATAAGAATATACGAAACATATACAAAATGAAAAGAAGCATCTTAATTATGTTCATGGCAATCACGCAAGGACACTAGAAATTTTAAAACGTCAGCAACGCTTCATGTTACCAGAAGCATTACGATCAACAATGAGATTCCTCAAATATTTGATTACTTTAATGGTGTCATTGCTTGTTTACCAGACACAGTAAATCAACAGCAACTAAAGAGTTGGTTTAAGGGCATGGGACCATGGGGACACCAGGACACTCAGCAGCGTAAAGGAGCAACTTACTTATCATACTGGGAAAACAGCAGGAGTGCCATTTGTAACACAGTTTAATTGCATCTTATCACTGGAGGCATTAGATTAACAATAACACTGGTTAGACATGTCCCTAAGGTAACAATGTGATCGCTTCATTTTACATGTGCCCTTACATTAACAACAGCAAAAGGTTGGTATAAGGACATGCGACGGTGGGCGATCAAAGACAATGTACCTACAAAGAGGCATAAAGTGGTGATGCCGAGTTTGTTCATGCTATGTGAGGGCAGCAAACCTAGTCCTGGAGACCTTGTACTATGTGAGGGCAGCAAATCTAATCCTGGAGACCTTTTACTATGTGATGGCAGCAAATCTAATCCTGGAGACCTTTTACTATGTGAGGGCAGCAAATCTAATCCTAGAGACCTTTTATTATGTGAGGGCAGGAAATCTAATCCTAGAGACCTTTTACTATGTGATGGCAACAAATCTAATCCTGGACATACTCTGTTGACTTGTCCACCAGCCGCCACTTTCTATCCTTTTTTCAACCAATAATAGATCTGTTCCTTATCCATTTTGTACTATGTTTTCCCATTATTTCCCTTTTCAACCAAGAGACCGGTTGGGTATCCGGTCTCTACTACTTTCACCATATTATTTCCTCTTTGAATCAAGTCCTAGATACATGCTACAACTTTCCCCCCTTTCTTCGTTGTTTGAACAAAGCCCTAGATTCAGATGCATGAAGTAGCTTTACCTCTAATAATACTAAAAATTTAGGTGGCTTTGGAAGAGCTGATGTGTCGTGGATTTGTCACGGCAGATGTCCTTAGTGTCAGGACTTAGCAGCGAGGCCAACGCATCTATGTAGTAGCTTGAGAGGGGTTGATCGGGACGAGAGACGCGACATACAAGACAAGGATTTAGACAGCTTCGGGCCCCGGGAAACATCACCGGTAACAACCCTACATGCTGTTTGTGGCTAGGTCTCATTATGCTCATCAGGGCGTCTCCGGGAAGCCGACTATTTGTGTCTAGCCCTAGATATTGTTTCTTGTTGATTGTCCCTCTTTGGGGAGCCCTGCCCATCCTTATATAAGTTGAAGGGGCGGGTTACATGACTAGTCCTAGTAGGATTAGGATTACTTTATTACAAGTGGAGTCCTAGTCTTGCTTCCTTTGTAGGAGAATATTCCTTATGTTTTCCTCTTAAGCCGGCCCGCCAGAGTATAAGCCGACCTGCTGGGCCTTAGGCCTTGTCATCCGTCTGATCCGCCCGCCGGATCTCCAGTGAGTCACAATGTCCAGGCAGGTTATTTGTAAACTGCCATGTCCAGGCAGATCGCCAGTGAGTCGCCTAGCTCCAGCCGGGTATTCTGGTGAATCGCCAAGTCCGGCCGGGTCATAACTCCGGCCGGGTAATACCGCGGGGTATAACCCCGACATTAGCCCCCAGCTTAATTTGGATTTATCCATGTTAAACTGATCCTGCAAAATAAACACCAAAACAAGTTTGACAGGTTGTGCTCCGGGTTAAAAATTCTTGTAAGCCGGCACTTGATCATCTTTAAGTCCTTGTCATTTCCTTCTTGACACATGCCCATGAACTCATAGAAAATCTCCTTAGCAGATATGTTTCAACTTTCTCAATGCAAAAAAAAATCCAGATACTTCTTTTTGAAAAATCCGGGTCAACAGGCTAGCTTCAGAATCAATTTGCTGACATTGGTCTCTTGTAGAGAAATATTGTAATAAATAATCCACTTGAGTTAGCTTCCAAAGCGCCGGCTTAAAAAATATAGGTCCTGAAATACTCATCTGATTTTCCACCGGCTTAAAGATGTAGATCTTTCCGATTTATAATTTCCAAAATCTCCGGATTATAAAAGACTGATGATGTCGAGTCATAATTGTTGTTGACACCGGGTCATGTAATTGATCTTCCTGATTTGCTCAAAACTGAGAATTTGAAGACGTTCCTCCTTTATATGCATAATATCTGTAGCCCCCAAGTCTTAAGAGGAGAACATAGTGATAGCTTAAGACTTGCTTCGATATAAGTGTTGCAACCTTGAAGAAATCCGGGTTATTCATCTCAATGATTAGTCATAAACTGAATATTTCACATAAGTAGCCCCCAAGTGCCGGGTTGTCATGCTTGCAGCAACCTGGGATTTGTAATTGCCTTATGCTCATAAAAACTTCAACCAGTGTAGCCCCCAAGGGCCGGGTCATTATGCAATAATGAGCAGGGACTTTGTATATAGTTCATTTGACAATAATATCATATGATGTAACCCCCATCATGGGGCTTGAACCCCCGTCCATAAGGTTAAGAGCCTTGTGCTTTATCAACTGAACAGTGGATCCTTCAATATAATCGACTGAGGCTTGTGTACCTTGAATTTTTGACAGGAGCAATTGGTAGCCGCCAAGGGCCGGCTCATTACAATGTGATGAGTCGGATCTTCAACAAGTTGAGCAAAAAATGACTTTGCATTAGCCCCCAAGTGCCATGGTGCATGCTGGCGGTGACATGGGACTTGCATATTCGATGTAATCTCAATTTCAATAATGTAGCCCCCAAGTGCCGGGTCGTAAGCCTGCAGCGACTCGAGACTATTCCTTTCATTGTAGAATAAACCATATCCATTGATAAAATAATAGCCATTGCGCCAAAGCGACTTTGAATACCTTATATGTTTGACAAGTAAATCCGGAGTTTAAATACCCGGCGGCTCTTGGCCGATGGCGATTTAATACGCCTCCATTGTAAGCCGGAATTTTTATAACCCGGTGGCTTATAGCCTTTGAGAAAAATCCAGAACGGATCATCATTTTGAAGCATCAACTTTGGTAATGAGCTTGAACTTAATCATTTATATGTCATATTTCTGCAAATCCTGCAAAGAGTTTAAACAACATATGCCCTGGCGACTTAACGTCAAAAGCCGTATGGTAACCACCCAAATGTAGTCTTATCCTGCACACAAGTAGATCACAAGATCCCTATGATCCTTTGAATGATACCGCCGCTTATGTGACCTGCATAAAGTGAAGTTGATAACTCAACTCAGAAGAGCCGCACATATGATATTTGTGACAACTCAAATACTTGCGATTGTATAAAAACAGATAAATTTTTTGAGGCTTCTGATTCGAATACGATCAGTAAACTGTTCCAAAGGGGTTAAGCTAAGATTCGAATACGATCATATAGCCCCCAGTGGTGTTGCCGTTGCCGATCAAAGTGGGTATCTACAGCTATGTTCTCTTTGGTTCGAATACGACCTATGTTTGAACAGGAAGCCCCCAAATGACCTTAAAAGTTGTTTAACGACGCTGATTCGAATATGATCCACGTTGATTCCCAAAGGGGTTGAGCTATGATTCGGATACGATCAAGAAGCCCCCAAGTAGGTTCAGCAGTTTGCTAATCAAAAGGGTATCGACAGTTATGTTCTCTTTGGTTCGAATACGACCTATGTTTGAACAGGAAGCCCCCAAGTGACCATATAAGTTTTGGCATTGCACCGATCAAGAGGGTACTGATAGCTATGCCCGATGAGCAGGAAGCCCCCAAGTGACCATAATAAGATAAGCCATAAGGCATGATACCCATGTTTCGAACCGTGCACCATGGCAGCAATTTTTCTTTGGTAACCATTAATTTGTTCGAGATCTCAAACTTGCGAGAGATTAATTCGTTTTGAACCGGAAATTCTTAAACCGGATATTGAGATCCTCAAAGCTTTGTAAGGGACAAATTTACCTTGATCTGGATGTTGAACCGGTTTTGAGAGCTTCAAAACTTTGCGGGAGAGAGATGTCTCTTGAACTGTATTTTAAACCGGAATCTTCATTTTAAACCGGAAATTTTTCTGACGGCTTTAAAATATCCGCCAATAAAGCAGTAACCTCCAGGGTCGGGTTATCTTCCCCTCAATGACCCGGAGTTCTTGAATTCTTTGAAACTGGCTAATTTTGCCAAGCCATACCATTGTAGCCCCCGAGTCGCAAGATGACTCGAAGAGTTGGCTTGAGATTCTCCATATTTGACCATAGCAGAAGGTGTATATCATTGGCGTTGATAACGCGATGTGAATCCACAGAAGGTTTAGGTGACTGTGGCGGGTTATAAATGATCATGTATGAACCGTGTCAGCAACTCGGCCAATGGTTCCTTCCAACTGGTTGTTTGAAGTTAACCAAACCGTAGTGGCGGCGACTTGTGCGCCTGCCCATTGAGCCATCCTGTGCAGACGGCGGCTGATAATAGATGATAATTTGCCTCCAATTTGTTGGAAGAAAACCGGGCTTCCCAAGTAGTGACTTGCTCATACTCAATAAACAACTCATGCGCATAAAAGCGGCCCGATGTGTTGATATAGACCAGGCCACGAGAGACGGACGGTAAAGACGACCGCAACATCTGAGGCGGCACAGACAGATAAACCGGCCGTGGCGTTGTAAGCCGGTGCGGACGGGCAAGTTGTCCTCCTTGTTGTAAGCCGGCGTGGTCGCGAGAGACGGCCACGGCGTTGTAAGCCGGTGCGGGAGTCCGTTGAGTAACGACGACCACCTGTGCCAAAAGATGTTGGCGTGCCTCCATCTCCGCGGTATAATATCACTTTTGGTCATAAATAATTGGCCTGCATAAACAATATTGCAGACCAAGGCAAAGATAAACTGTTCTTTGACAAAAACATTTGCTAATAAGACCAACTTGGATGAATATCACCTGATTTGTTCGGATGACAGATGATCTGTTTATCGCTACAGAGGTGGCTCAGGCAGACCAGTGACTCAATATAGTTCCGGCGGCTCACGTAAAACGGCGACTTAATATAACCCCGGCGGCTCAAAGCGGCAAGGGCGGCTCACGCAAAACGGCGACTTAATATAACCCCGGTGGCTCACGTAATTGTTCTTTGATGAAAACAATATGTTTAATAAAATAAACTTGGATGGGTATCACCTGATGTTTTTTGTTAGGCGAACACGGACACTGGAAAGTGAAATGTATGACCGCCCGTGGTTCGCCGCTGATCGCGTTGGAGACGGGCAGGGTCGGCCTGAGATAAGGCGGGCGCCAGCTCAAGGCGGCAAGCTCGGGACGGCTTGGCGATGAAGACGACGATGACTTGAGGCGGAACAGCAAGGCGGCAAAGTGACCCGAAACAGGGACGACTCAAAGTACAAGGAGACGCCAGCTCAGCAGCAAGGCAGGCCATTGCGGCAGCTCTCCATAGAGGTAAGACGGCCGGCGGCTCTCCCGCTGCACTTGAAGCTGGCGGCGGCTCTCTCCCTGTTATGTAATTGAGCAGCTCGGCGAGGCGGACTCCGAGCGGGGTGAAGATGGCCGTGTGGTGCGGCGGCTCATTGTTTGGTTATGGGGGCGACGGCGGCTCAGAGGTGCAAGGCGGTTCAACCATGGTGGAGGCGGAGATACGAGTAGCACACCAAAAAACGCTGGAGGTTGGCCGTCGATGCGGAAACGCCAGATGTGGACACGATGACGTCGGCGGCCGGCTGTCAATGCAGAGATGCTGGATGTGGACGCGACGATGCTATAGGCCGGCCACGGACACGGAGATGCGGGCAACGCCAGCTTCCATCTTCAAGTTTGGCCACCGCATGCCTCCGTCAGTGTACGTATAGGAACCTAGGGAGTAGTATAAGAGCAATTTGTTCCTTGGAACTAGGACGTGAAGGATTTTGATGTACAAGTTTGAAGTTTCCACAGCGGCGCCTACTGTGGGAGCAGAGGCGATTCCGGGATGGCTCAAAAGTGGGTGCAGGAGCGGAGATCAGCAGAGACGGCCCGACAGTTCAGAAAGCGACTTGGCGCGGGTGCCGGCAGGTGCGGCAGGAGGTGGCTGAGAACAGCAGTGAGGCGGATCTGGGATGGCTCAGATCTAGCAAACACTCGGTAGTTGCGGCGGTTCACGGCAGAGGCTGCGGCAAGGGTTGCCGGCAGCTCGAAGTGCGGCGGTGGCAGGCCGCTCGAGACGAAACCACAGCTTGTAAATCAGATTCGCCTCTCGAGTCATGGCCGTATCCAATTCCAGGTCATGGCCCCTTTTTCCCTTTTTTTAATACTGCTGCGAGTCTCATCGATCTCAAACCAAAATTTGGTTACAAGTAATTTTAAATCGGTCAAACTCAGAACGATGTGTGCATTGGGCCACCTGCTGTAGCATCTCCAAACTTTAGTACCCAGAGTGGCTGGATTTTGTCTTCCGTGAGAAGTCCAGATCCTGTTGGTCCTTTGTGTGATCATATGGAGTAGTAGTCAGCATAGTTGATGGATACGACTCGGAAGTAGGTCTAGTAACGACAAAACACCTCGGGATTTAGTGCACTGGTGAAAACGTGCTGCAACAGGAATCCATGGTTTCGGCGACTTGTGATTCTGTTGATATCGGCAACTCATGATGGCTCATCCACGCTGCCGAACTTAAAATTTCGTAGATCATAAATCTGGACCGATGAACACAAAGTTGATGCAGATCCTTCCAAACATGTGTTTCTTCATCCGGAAAATTATGAACTTCTCGATCCCTGTGAGAGATCCCTCCAAGAACTCATCACCACCGTGCACAGGCCCCACGGTGGGCGCCAACTATCGTGGATTTGTCACGGCAGATGTCCTTAGTGTCAGGACTTAGTCGCGAGGCCAACGCATCTATGTAGTAGCTCGAGAGGGGTTGATCGGGACGAGAGACGCGACATACAATACAAGGATTTAGACAGCTTCGGGCCCCGGGAAACATCATCCGATAATAACCCTACATGCTGTTTGTGGCTAGGTCTCATTATGCTCATCAGGGCGTCGCTGGTAAGCCGGCTATTTGTGTCTAGCCCTAGATATTGTTTCTTGTTGCTTGTCCCTCTTTGGGGAGCCCTGCCCCACCTTATATAAGTTGAAGGGGCGGGTTACATGACTAGTCCTAATAGGATTAGGATTGCTTTATTACAAGTGGAGTCCTAGTCTTGCTTCCTTTCTAGGAAAATATTCCTTATGTCTTCCTCTTAAGCCGGCCCGCCAGAGTATAAGCCGACCTGCTAGGCCTTTGGCCTTGTCGTCCGTCTGATCCACCCGCCGGGTCTCCAGTGATTCATAATGTCCAGGAGGGTTATATGTAAACCGCCATGTCCAGGCAGATCGCCAGTGAGTCGCCTAGCTCCAGCCGGGTCTTCTGGTGAATCGCCAAGTCCGGCCGGGTCATAACTCCGGCCGGTTCATACCGCGGGGTATATCCCCGACACGATGGGAGTAGAAAAAGATGCACATGCAGACACGTGGGGAGCTGGGGCAGTAGAGCAAGGCCGCTTTCGAAGAACTTATACCTGAGGGTTGCCGGGATGTCGGCGGCGGCAAGTCGGATCTGCGGACAATACAGAAGGGAGGAAGAAGGGTCAGAGGACCTCCCGAGCCAGCACTGTGTCGGGGAGAACGGCACGGACAGAGGATCGGGCCCCTCCGGCAGCTGTGGGTTTTCACCCTCGGCGGCGATGACCGCGTGAACGATGCACCTTTTAGTCCTCTACACACACCGGCCTAAGGGATCCGGCCCGATCTGTGACCAGCGATGAGCAGAGAGAAAATGTTGCTACCGCTGTCTCGTTTATATCTGGAGAGGATGAGAGAATTAAGAGAGCAACCCTAGTAAAGCAAGCGCTCAGGCCCCTGCGTACATATATAGTGGAGTGATTATCTTTTTTTCTCTCCACAACAAGCATTTCAATTTGTGTACGTGGCATTAAAGAAAAGAAACTCTCTATTTAAGGTGACTACTGTACGACTCCTACTTACTACTAGTAGTACTACAGTATTGTTCACTTGTGCTCCCCGCCCCTCCATTCATTGAACAACCCCACGGGTGAATAAACATACAGTAAGTACTATATTTATATAGAACGAACAAGCTCAAACTATATTCGCATAGTTAAAAGTTGAGGGCGGGGCTTTTCCCGGGCAGTACTCGCGGCAGTTTTCAGGTAGGCGGTTTGACAGAGATGCGAGGAGGGTGAGCGACTGGCGGATTCTCAAACATACTGCTAGAAAGGTCGGGCTGTGCAATTTGATGGCGCGTTATTGCTGGAAAGACTTGTGATATGACCACTCACTATAGTCCTGAATTACTGGCGCTCCAATCGGGGTGATGCCCCCCTTCCGTTCCGCGCTCTAATCTGTTGCATGACATGTCGACCTGGATGCTGGTTCTCCCACATGTCGGAGTAGTAAGAAGGAGCAAAGAATGATGCGGTATATACTAGTACTACTACTACTCAGGTCAGAGGAGTGCGAACCACGGCAGCCCAGTGAACCAGCAGTGCGGACCACGGCAGCCCAGTGAACCAGCAGTGCGAACCACGGTAGCCCAGTGAACCGGCAGTAGAAAACAATGTGGTGACATGGCAATAAAAACAATGTGCTACAGTCCACACTGTAGCATGTACAGGAACACTCCTCTTTGTTTGGATCCCTGAGTTAGAGCTAGTTTGGGTTGAAATAGCCTCAAATTATCGAAACAAGAGGGGTTAGTTTGAGCTAGTTTGCTCTAACCCAGCTAAAAAAACTAGCCCGGTGAAGAGGTTCTAATTGGGTTAGTTATCCTCGGGCCCACTAAAAGAGAACTAAAAAAATCTCCCCTGCCCGCACCAGATCGATCGCCCCCCTCTCGCACAACTCCTCTCTGTTCCCCATAGGGCCGCCCGCCCAAGCGCCGCTCGCCCTCTCTCTCCTCCGGCCACCCTCTCCTTCTGGCCTCCACTGCCCTACTCCGGCCGCCCTCTCCCTCCGGCCTTTGAAGGTCGCCCCGCTCCCCCTTCACTAGTCGTTTTTCTCCCTCTGTCGTGCTCGGTGGTGGCGCATCTACCAGGGAGGTCGCGAGAGGGGTGAGTTTGTTCGTTCCTTCTCTATCTCACGGCCATATCATTGATCTTGCTTGCTCTAGCGCTAATTCTGATTTGGAAAAGTAGATCCTGATCAAACTTGGTATAGATTTGTGGTCCACGCATGGAATTGTTTGCTGCTGCTTGAGGAGGTAATCAATCTTTCTAGAGGCCCAAAGATTCAGTTCACCTTTCTAGGTATTTCAATTTCAGGCTTGCATTATTTCTAGAGGCCCAAAGATTCAGTTCACCTTTCTAGGTATTTCAGTTTCAGGCTTGCATTATTTCTAGAGGCCCAAAGATTCAGTTCACCTTTCTAGGTATTTTAATTACAGGCTTGCATTATTTCTAGAGGCCCAAAGATTAAGTTCCTAGTCGGCGGCAAGAGGCCCTACTACCCATGCCGGTGTCGACCTCAACTCGCAAGGGCCGGCGTCGGAGGGGTTCCCGGGGCTTGGGCTCTACAGAGCCTTCCTCCAGAGCGACGATGGCGAGCTCCTCCCTCTGTGCGTGAGGGGCTCCAGGCTCCCTCCCTATTGTGAATGACTTCCGTGATGAGTTAGCTCACGCTTTGTTTCATGAAGTGTTTTTTTTATTTTGTGAAGCTTGATTGACGACTTGTATGTTTAAGTGGAATATCTCATTTGTATGGACAAAGTAAAAATTATCATGTTTTGCATGCTTGATTGGTATAGATGGTTCGTTTATGTCAATTGTGAGCGGGAGGAGGCCACAGAAGAGACGGCCACACCAAATCCGGCAGGAAATAGGGTCCAAAATAGTCAAATGATTGAGAAAGAGCATTTATTGTCAATCTAACCCTGCCATCCATACACCTCTTTGGTTTAGAGTTAGTTCAGGGTTAGAATCTAACTCTAACCTATAACTGAGTTAGAGTTCTCCTCGTCTCGGTTCATCGCCTTAATACTTTCTCCATTCCTGTGTTTTCAGCATCCTGCGAATCAAAGAGGCCCTTTTTTGCGGGAAAAATCAAAGAGGCCCTTAGACTGGTTTAGGTCCGATCATTTTTTATAAACGTGTTATGTCCAAAATTTAATGAGCGTGCTCCGATTTCTACAAAAATAATCCGGTTTCATGTAGTAATTCATTCATTTATTTATTTTTCTACGGGGGGTTTGCATGTAATTCGTGAGGTCTGAAATGTAAAGTACCCCGGCATATGCTCCGAGTCGTGCATGCACTACGACCCAGATGCTCTATGTCCCACATGTCGGCGAATGGGAGCACATGGAAATAGCCTAGGAGTACATATAGGAGGATAAATGCGTGAAAAAATATGTACTGTGAAGCGTAGCTACGGTTTGAAAAGGAGACCTAAAGTGATGACAGCTATACGTCGCACGCACCCGTCTAGTGGTACTAGACATACGCTAATTTTTCCCTAAAAAAAAAGAGGCACGAGTGCTCAGAAATCCTATTCTATAAACACGAGTCCCATCTGACAACAGCGTCTGTGCTACAGCTAGCTCTCCTCCCTCGTTTCTCTCTTCTAATTCTAAACTCGGCCGACGCCCAGTGGGCGGGGTGGGTTTGCTCAACTGCGGCCCCACCTCACAGTGAAAACGTTACGACTGGAATAAAAATGCCATATACTCCCTCTGTTCCCAAATATAAGCCTTTTTGGATACTATTTCAAATGGAATACAACATACATATGTATGTAGACATAGTTTAGAGTGTAGATTCACTCATTTTGCTCCGTACGTAGTAGTCACTTCCTGGAATATTTAGAAGGACTTATATTTGGGAACAGAGGGAGTACTATACTAATAAAACATTAAGGCCACGAGGCGATGCAGTGCTGGTTACAGGAGGCAAGAAGAAGAGATGCATCCATCGACGACGTCCACCTCCTCGACTCAGGGCGTCGGCCCACCGAACGGCGCCTAAGTAGCAGCGGCTTTCGTGGCCAGGTCGACGTGCTTCTGAACAATGGCGTCCAAAGATTCCAGCCGCTGGAAGAAGGCCAACGTCTTTCTATCCTCGCTTTCCTTGTAGTGGCCTATGTAGACGATTTCCTCATAGACGTGGATGTGCAGGTCGACGGTTTCTTGCATGGTGAGGCGCAGCGCGGCGAGCACGTCCTCGAGGTGCACATTCTTCGTCGCGACCTCCGGCACCTGCAGGGCCACCAGGGCTTGAAAGAGTTCGTCACCATGGAGGCCGATGAGGGTGGCAGGCAATGAGGAGCCTGGGCGCGCGGGCTGGAGCAGTACGGCAAGGTCGTCCGCGCGCTTCTTGACGGCGGTGAACTTGCGGATGGAGTTGACCATCATGTCTTCCATGCGAGAGGCGAAGCCGGCGTCGACGAGGGCTACGATGCCGGTGGTCGCCAGCACCGTCTGAAAATGTTGTGCGGTGCGGGGCCGCAGGCCGGCGCTTTGGATGATTTGGCACAGCTGATTGCCGCTCGCGTCTGTCGCCTCCATAGGTGCTTGTGGCTTTTGGTCACTTGGTCTTGGATTGGAGTGAGCAGTGTTGCGCAGAGACTTGGGAGTAGATGGATTGGAGTGGTGGGGCGCCTTTATTCTATTAGAGTCCAAACTCTGTTGCATGCACATCGTGCTGGCTCTATTCTACTTCTCCAATTAATTCCCTCTGCATGTAATTGAGGATGCATCATTGACCGTTCAACGTCTCGGGAACCGCTACCGTCTCCCTCCTTGGCATTCAAGCACCTATGGACCCGTCGACGACGAGGTGCCTATGGTGACTTCGTAAATTTCAAGTTGATAGTGCCGTGCGTGTGTGCGTTCATAGGGGTGAGTGTATGCGCGTGTATATGAGCGCTTGCGTCTGTACTATGTAAAAAAAAACGTAAATGCGTGTCAAAAAGAGACTAGTCAGTATACTCAATATTGTGCACCTCGGAGAGGAAAACGACAGAACTAGTACGTATTTATTTGCGGTGCAGATTCACTCATTTTGCTCCATATGTACTCCGTCTCGGTGTAGTCTAGTCACATGTTGAAATCTCTAGAAGGGCAAATACTCCTTCCTGGTTTACAGGGCTATACTAGCAAGTAGTTGTATGTACTAGTACAATAGTGGGCTCACATAGCAATTTTGTCTCATGCAAGAGCCTGGCTATATGCGTGCTCCAATGTTCGCAACTGCAACTTTCGGGTTTGCGCTTAGCTCTTCGCCTCTTCGAGAAGACGAACAATGTTGTTACTACTACTGCTTCTACAGTGTCGAATCCACCGCTTCATGTCCATCCACCGCGATCGGGACGGATAGCTTGTTGTAGAAGTACTACTAAGCAAAAGCCTGTCCTCGTTAGCGAGCAACCGCGCGCATGGGCGAGGGAGAAGGCATGTAGTACTAAAATCAAGCTTCTCCTTGTTGTACGAGTTGACGCGAAACATCATAGCACTGGCCCCACATGCTTGCCTCTAAACTTGGCTGAAAGACCCGAAGTGTATAATATATTTGCTGCAACCTTTAACATTTACCCACCACAAATTAAAATATATGTGGCCGTATGCATCGTTCTGATGCAGAGGCCGGGGAGTCCCCCCTTTTCAAAAAAAGACAAATTAAAATATATATTCCTGTCTTGACTAGATGACCGTGGAAACTAAAATCATCAGGGTGACAGGTAGGACCAGAAGACTATTTTAATTTTTTTTAAAAACTTCGAGATGGCCACATAGCATGGAGCCGACCCCAACGATTTTAAGCTTAGAGGCACGGTACACGCTATCCTAGACTACTCTACACATGAAACTGCCGCACGAGCGTCCGGGCTGCACTTGGCTCTTCGCCTCTTCGGGAAGTCAAACAATGATGGAGTACTACTACACTTGAGGAATACTATAGTACGCTTCTGGCCATCTGACACCGATTGAACTGCTGCATATCCACCGCGTGCGGGAGGGAGAGCATGTAGTGAAAGCTTCTCCTAGTCTTGCCAGCCACCACACTCATGGGCGAGGGAGGGACGCTCCTGCCTTTGCGTGTATGACAAGTGGGCCCGACAGGTGTGTGGCTAACCTGTCATACAGCCAAAGGCAGGTGCAGTTAAAGTCCGCGAGGGAGAGGATAATCAAACTTCTCGTTGATGTACGAGTTGACGCGACACATCAAAGCACTGCACTCGATATATTTCAATAATTTGCATTTACGGATGCATTAATTATAACGCATGCATGCATGCCGTGACTCTCCTTTTGATACTTGCATGTGTTGATTTAATGCACCTTGAAGTAGTATAAAATATGTGAAGGTAAAGCCTTGTAATGCCCCAGCCCAAGTCAAGAGAAGGTTGTGCACGAGGAAGGCGAGATCATGCAGACCGAACAGGACCCGATGATGGAGCTCTCTAAGGTCTCGATGGACCTCACCATGCTCCACTGCCCCTTGTGCCTCCGCCCATTGATGCCTCCAGTGTATGAGGTTCGAATACACCTCGTCGATTCGGCTGATTGAGCAAGGTGCAGGTTTCTTGATTGATGTGCTATTCGATTGATTTCTGCAGTGCAAGGGAGGGCACCTGGCCTGCGCGAACTGCCGCGTCGAGCGCCCCAGGAACCAGCGGTAGTGCCAGAAGTGCGAGCGCGGCGGTGGCTTCGACGTGCGGAACACGGCGGTGGACTCCGTCCTTTTGTCGGTGAGGGTGGAGTGCCCGCACGAAGGCCGTGGGCTCTACGTCACTTACCACAAGATCCCCGATCACCAGAGCGTGTGTGCTCGCACCACCAAATGCCCCGTGCCCGTCTGCGGCTACGAAGGCCCGCCGCCGGCGCTCTACCACCACATTAGCACCGCGCATCCCATGCCCGTGCACAGGATCCAGTACGGCAAGGTGCTCCAGCTGCAAGTGCCACTGTCGGAGCCACGGCTCTTGCTGTTCGCGGAGGAAGATGGCCGCGCGTTTTTCTTGGTCGGCGGCGTGCTCGACATCGGCGCGCCTATCTCCATGTCGGTCGTCTGCATCAGAGCGGGGGCGTCCCCACAGCCGCACTACGTGGCCAAGCTGTGGGCGAACGGCCCGCCGGGGGAGCCCAAATGCACGACCGACGCTGTCAAGGTGGAAATGGAGGTGACAAGCAGCAAGGATGACGGCGACGTCGATGTGCAGGAGCTGACCTTCTTCACAGTTCCGCCCAAGCTGCTGGCCGGGGCTAAGCTGGTGTCCCTCCACATTCAGATTGACAAGCTCACGTCCTAAATGTTTCTACAGTGCCTTCTGTTTATCTTAGTAATTTACTAATATAGCGATTACCTTGCTCTACTTTAGCTTAAGAAATGGTGGGTTTTGGTGGCGATGCAGCAATAACTTCGACATCAGATCAGTAATTTCCAACAGTCGGACGGATATTTTGTGTCTGTTGGATATAAAGTTCCTTTGGGTAAGAAGTACTACTTGTCATCAAAATGGATAAAAGGAGATGTATGTAGACGTATTTTAGTTCTAAATACGTCCCTTTTTATCCATTTTGATGACAAGCACTCCTCCGCTCCACAATACATGCCTTCCATTTGTCAAAATATAGATGTATCTAGACATGTTTTAGTATATAGGTACATCCATGATAGAGCCAATCGGATGGTTGAGAACACTACAATTCGTAGCTACCGATGCGTGTGTGACTCCCAGATGCAGAGGCCGGGGGTCATCATCCTCCTTTTCGAGAAAAAACAGACGCATGTGTGAGAGGACGAGTGCGTGGCACCTCTTCTCTTCCTGTATAACTTACTAAACTCAGAGTACAAGTTTTTGTGGGTGGCACGATGGTGGGTGCGAGAAGTCCCAAGAGATAGATTTAATGCGTCTGAAAAAAAGACTAGCCTAGAGCTCGCCACGCGGCTATTCCTGTCGAACGCCCCATTAACCGTAAGATATGTATACGATGGTGCCAGTTATTGCACGTACACAGCAGTACTCCCTCCTTTCCGGTTTATAGGGCTTAATTCAAAAATCTCACCAACCAAGATGGTGAGTGGTGGAATACTTTTTGTAGTTTTGCAAAAGCACCTAATTAATGCTCTTGTTTTTCTCAAAAAATTATGTTTATCAATGCATTAATTGCAATGCATGTATGCATAAAGTACATGCATTGGTCAATTTTCTCTTAATACTTGCATGAAACGATTTAATGCACCTTGGAATCTGAACATGTGATGTGGAACAACCAAATTGAGCCTTATAAAATGGAAAAACTAAAATTTTGAGATAAGCCCAATAAACCGGAAAGGAGGGAGTAGAAAAAGAACTACTCCATCCGGGAATAGTGCCGCACTTCAAAACTAGAACCGTCAATAAATTTTGAGCTTGCGTCTCGTCACATTCCAAATTACTCCATGCTATATTGAATTGCAAACCTGTTCACACCGATCACAATCTAAATGGTTTCCCACTTAGGAGCGTATTAGTACCACGCTATATTGAATTGCAAACATGTTCACACCGATCACAACCTAAACGGTTTCCCACTTAGGAGCGTATTAGTACTCGGTTATAAATACTAGTATGCCAAGATGACTGCACATTCCTCCTCAACTCCTCATCCACAAAAAAAACAAGTCATTCAGCATCCTTCCCTTGCGTCTGCCATGGCCAACGTGAGTTCTGGGTCGAGAGACTGCCACCAGGGAGAGGAGAGCATGGAAGCAGAAGCACGAGAGATGTCCCGCCTCACTGCGAGAGCAGCCGACTTGTCCCGTCGCGCGGAAGTAGCAGCACAGAGGTCCCGCCGCGCCGCTGAAGAAGCACGAAGGTCCCGCCGCGCCGTCGATGCAGCAGACTGGTCCGGCCGCGCCGCGGAAGCAGCAGAGATGTTCCCATGAGGCGGCGCGGCCGGGAAAATTTCTCGCGGCAAAGGCGGCGCTGATCACAGCGCATGCATGTGATCATCCATAGCTAGATGGATCAGATCTCCGGCTGGGCGAGGTTGCAGGACGACATGAAAGCTCGTTTGAACAGGCTACCGCACTACTAGAAAAACCACTACTAATGGCGCACCTAATTTGGCTATTAATGGCGCATCTGTGGTGCGCCATTAATAGCATGCCATTAGTAATTTTTACTAATGGCGCACCACCTGGTGCGCCATTAGTATCTGGTATACTAATGGCGCACCACCTGGTGCGCCATTAGTATATGCTAGGGTGCGCCATTAGTATGCCTCCCAGGGGGCATGTATACCCAGGTGCTTTGGCATACTAATGGCGCACCACCTCTGGATGCGCCATTAGTAATCACAAGATACTAATGGCGCACCACCCGGTGATGCGCCATTAGTAACCATGGCATACTAATGGCGCATCGACAAGTGATGCGCCATTAGTATGCTTTGTCATACTAATGGCGCCTTGTCATGTGATGCGCCATTAGTATGAATATTAGGTTTTTTATTTTTTATTTTCTGTTTTTGCACAGGTTACAAAATGTATAATTTGACAAAATATAGACAGCACACATCAACAATAGATTCATCAAATACAATAGAAGATTAGTCTTTGAATACAATTCATCATATTAGTCTCCGAATACAATTCATCATATTAGTCTCCGAATTGAAAAGACCGAACAAAGATAGAACATTATATTACAAGTCTCGAGACCGCGAGTAGCGAGTTTGTCTTCACATTACAAGTCGATATTGATCATCTAAACTACCATCACATAGAAGAGAGCTGCGGTCATCACGATGAGCATCATCACGATGAAACTCGTCTTCATCCGGTTCCTCCAACGCCCTCCCTCTCCCGCTAGATAGCGGGCGATCTAGATTCGGCCTCGGCCCTAGTGGTGTACCCTTTGTAACTGTTACCGCTGAATCGGTGAACCTGTCTCCGACACTCCTCCCGATCATCGAGACTCCGGGAACCTTATCCTTGTACACGACATACGTCGGCATCGCTATGCACTAGCCAAACGAAACGTTAGTACCAATTCACAAACAATACATAAGCAATATATAAGTATGCAACAGAACGATCGGAAGAGAAAAGCAAGACATTAATAGCATCGATTACATCTAAGTTGAACGACTCTCGAAACCAAAGAGACATACTACAAGTTCATTAAAGTTTAATTACAACATGAGCCAATCGATGTTTCACAACTAGACAACTCGACTCAAGGGACCGGAGCGTGGATGAAGCCGCCGTCTATCGTGGGAGTCATGAAAGAACGGGCGTTGTCATCCTGCATTTGTAGCATTGTGTCGGTGTCACTGTTGGACGGTTGATTTCTGAGGTAGAACTGCCCCGAGGTACGAAGGACATCTTGATGGATGATTTCCGCAAACTCCGACTGGATGCGAAAGAATTCTTGTCGGAGGTCCGCGTCCTGGATTGCCGAGACGCTCGCGACCCAATCTTGGAGTTTACTCGGTAGCAGAAGTTGATGATGGTCCCGTACGATCACCCGCATGTGATGGATGGCGTAGTAGGCACCCTTCTGACCGCCAGGCGGCTGCTTGACGCAGCGTAACGTCAGACATTGTGGGAGAACACGTGCTTGCCGTGCTTACGAATAGGCCTGGTGAAGGTGCCTCCAGATTTGGCGTGGCCGGGAGAACATCATCAAGAACCTTCTTGACATTTGTCTAGTCTACGTTCGGTCGACGGTCCGGGTCGAAATACGTGGCCATGGAATATTTGGGGCTTAGGAGGATGAGCGTGCAACGTGTGTCACTGCAGAAAACACGGAATGTTAAAAGAAAAACGATCGAAATCTAAGAATTCATATGTTACGGTCGGTTGAGGAGAGGACTTACTCGGGAAAGTAAGGCACGAGGAAGTTATCCTTATCTTGGTTTGCCAGAATGACGCCTTCGAGGTAAGAACTCGCGACTTGTCGGTCCCCAGCGCTGCCCAAGAACTTGGCACGCATGTAGAAGGGGTCGACTATCGCGATGTCCGGTGTCTTGTCGAGAATGATCAGCATCTCCATACTCAGCGAAAATAGCCGAATGAAGGTGTAGTGCAGTGGATGAAGGTTCAACCTCGCCTGGATGTCATCAAACCGCCGGACGATCGGCCGCCCGATGGAGTTATCCACAAAGCCCTTGCCCTCTGGCACCTTGGCCGCGAAAACCGGGTATGCCACATCCTTCTCCCTGAGACGCAGCTTCTCCAAAGAAAGAACACTGTCATGCAGACTCCGCATAGCACCGGTTGCAGCATTGAGCATATTTGTCGGTAGCATCGCCCTACCCGCCACATGCACCCTCCTCGAGATATCCTGCGGTGAAGGTGGCCCGCCCCGAGCACGGATCGTACTCGGTGCCGGCTGGCTCGCACCCTTCTTAGTCTTTCTTTTGCGTGCCTTCTTCTTCTCCTGTAATGGGACCGAGTTTTGCTCACGCACCGCCTTCTTGAGTGTGTTGGGGCTGATAATATTTCGCACCTCGCCTATCTGAGGCTCGGTGAAGTCGGCAGTCGGAGGCGTCTCACGAGAGCTGAACGCCAGACGGCGCTGTTGCAACTTGGCTTCTCCGCTGCACGAGCTAGATCGCACACGCCTTTTGTTGGGTTTGGTTCTTGAGAAGGAGGCCCCATGAAGTCGCCATCGCACTCCATGCTCGGCAAAGTACTGATCAACGCTAAGCAAATGTATCATAGTCGCCGTCGCCGTCGCCGTTTCGATCCTGTGCCATATGCATGTTTGGATCCAGTGGCATAGGGATGTCCGGCACCGTTCTGGCGGTCTTGCCATGGGGCCGACTTGGCGCCGCACGACCGGGCGGTGTTGTCTTTGGGGTGGTGTCCCCGCCCCATACGAATCTGGCTCTTCGCCAAAGCGAGGCCAGCTCAGCAGGCGCCGAGGGTCATCACGTCATCATCGCCGGCCCCGACGGGTCGATTCGGAGGTAACAAGTCGTCGCAGCCTGGCAGCACCAACCAGTTGAACCCTAAACAAGTTGGGTGGCATCTGGGTACCGTGGAACAAGGGGTTGCCCGGTTGAACGATTTTGCCCTTGGCAACATCGACCAACTCGTTGTTCACGAAGTGCAGGAGAGTGCACGGAACGTCGGCGGCGCCCTGCGAAAACATGTAGGGCGTCAGGATGCCCAGTCAAAGGCAAGGAGATGAAGTCCTCGGCCGAGAGAGGCTTAATTAGTTACCGTGATGATGGCGTCGAGCTCGGCTAATGTCGAGGCACCGCCAACGGCGGGTGTGCAGTTGACGGAGGGGCCGCTTGCTGCAGAGGTGCCGGCCGGCGTACACCCGGGTGCATTAAGCTCCCGTGCCGACGTCGAAGACACTAATGCCGCCTCCGCCGAGGGCACCAATGGCCCCGCCATCGCATTATGCGAGTTGCTGGCCGTGAAGCTAGGAATCGGGCGGCCCTGTTGGCCGCCCGCAATCCACGCACTCAACCCCGAGATCAAGGTAGGCACAAGGGCGGTGATCGCTCCGAGTCGTTGTTCTACTTGCTCTTGGACAATCTCCGAATCCGCGCCACCTGTGCCTTGAGTTCTTGAACCTCTCGCGCTGGCTTTCCGAGCTGGTCTTTTTCTCCTTCCGCACACCAGGTATAGTATGACCCCATTTTGTCGACAAGCCTTTGCCGCCACCACGACCAGCCGACGCTTGGCTTATCGAGCTTATCCTTGTTCTTCATTACATTCAACCCCCTATTTAGAGTGGTGTCCCAAGGGTTGCTCTGAGTCGACCCAGCCATCGCTTTCGATCGCTGCGGAAGGAATGTGAACCATTTAGAAATTCGGCTTCATTAATTAGAATGCAACCATATGGAGCTAATTACGCTGGGTGTATTCCTTACTGTAACAAGCTGAAGCTGCCTGGTCTTCGGATCCGTGGTAAGCTCCTTTGTTTTCGGGTCCTTCTTGTACCGGGCCCCACAAAGTTCCTGGTCTGCTTGTCACCGTATGTATCGAAGAGGGGCGGTAGGCCTTGCTCGGCACGCTCCGCCTCCTCCTTGTCCCATATAGGCTCCGCCACTCTATAACCGCCGGGTCCGAGTGTGTGTTCCCCTATGTTAAGCTCCCGCATTTGTTTCCCCCACTCACTTGATTGGGAGCTTGCGGTGCTCGAGCAATTGATCTTGAAGTCGTTGTAGTCATCTTCGGTGATCGAAGGATTTTTCTCCTTGATCTTCCGATAACTCTCACCTTTCTCGATCATTCTCTTCACATTGCTTTTCCAAGTAGACAGGGCCTTGCTCATCTTCGTGAGGGCAGCATTGTTCACTTTATTCCCTTTGAGGCTTGTGTTTTCAAATTCAGCAGGAACTTGTATCGCTCGTGCAGCTTCGTGAAGAGGAGGTTGCGCAAATTCCCTCGGTCGATGCCTCGGGTTCTCGGTGTTGATTGAGACGGTGCTCGGAGAATGCACCCGAGCTGAAGCGAAAGTACCCTTGACTATTCGTTCGGGCGCCGTTGGATTCCGTTGGAGTCCACTTCAAGAATCTCCTCCTTGAGGGTGCGGAGCACGATCGGGCGCCGGTCCTTCCGCTGCCTCTTCGGTTGGCTGCCATCCAGCGCGCGCCGCCATCATCGATGGTGGCATCCTCGGCGGCACCATCGGTGGTGGCATCGGGGTCATCCTCGGCGGTACCATCGGTGGTCTCAGATCGGTGGGGAAGGCGGCGGCCTCATACAAGTGAGGTTGTTCCTCCATCTCCTGGGACAGCTCCTGAATGCCTTGCCGCCAACCCCGGCCTCATCGTTGTGGGCCATGTTTCTCTCTAAATAGAAACAAAGTTTGGTCAAAAAGTTGGTTATTGTCAAGGAACAAGATCATGGTCTCATCATTTAAGGTTTGTCGACACCGAGGCATCCTAAAATCTAAGCTTTTATCATTGAGGGTTTTTCGACGCCGAGGCACCCTAAAAGCCTAAGCTTTCATCATTTCGGTTTTTATCGACACCGAGGCACCCTAAAAGCCATGCATTAGTCACAAGTACGCCGGGCAGTTGATCCTACTTAATTAACTACTAAGATACCCGGCCCATGCATTAGTCACAAGTACCCCATATGTCCTATTTTAGCAAAGTCATGCTAAAATTCACGGAAAATTTCAGCATGACCTTTGCTGAAAATAGGACATATGGAAATACCAATTTGCCGGAACGGAAGTTAATCGACATTCCGGCAAACTCAAGGGCCTCTCGGGTACCTGCAAAATCATTATCCCAGCGTAATGAAGTCGCCAATGGGTCATTTCAGAAGATCACAATGAGACTACCCTTGACAATTGTACTGAACCCAACTCAAGAATTTTGTCATGGGATTCCACAAGCCCACATTGGTAACAATTGTACTTCAAACATGCTGTTATCGCCAACAACAACTCCGAGCGGAGTTAGCAGAGAAGAAAAAGCACTATAGACATTCATCTAAAAACTCTTAAACGGCACAATGCAGAATCGTAAGCAAGATAGCAGGTGAAGCAACTACATCATACATTAGCAGCAGTTCATAGCAAAACTAGATGAATGTTTGGCCTCTTGATAAAAACCATACATCAGCAAAGATCACATACATCATACAGGATACAGCAGCAATTGATCAGCAGCATGTTGATGACTTCTAATTTAACAAAGTATCCTATTATTTTACCCTAATGAGACTAACCAACTG
The DNA here is from genome assembly GCA_021605145.1 of Aegilops bicornis. Taxonomy (NCBI): domain Eukaryota; kingdom Viridiplantae; phylum Streptophyta; class Magnoliopsida; order Poales; family Poaceae; genus Aegilops; species Aegilops bicornis. Next base: position 22,072,382 of record CM038674.1, on the reverse strand, counting down.
TTGAGGAGTTTGGCATATCTTCATTTTGCACCACAAATATAGCACCACAAATATACTTTTGCTTGCAAGGCTACATGTCTGAATTTTGACTGCATTCCAACCACCTCAGACATAATTAAAAACATAACCAAGAATCACCTTCCACGTGGCTTCTTCTCTTTAGCCCGGCTTCCTTCGCAAAGTGGGCAAATACTTACATCTGCTGCAGTAGGTACTTCAACGCCCTTTCCCTTCTTGTTCTGTGATCAAAACCACGATGAGTTGCAATACACACCAAAGAATATCATATACAAGAATTGCAGAAATTAAACAAGGTCAGACCCACACTATCTATTCTTTCTTCATGGAAGAATATCATATACAAGCACGAATTTTGTTCCCATTTATATAGCAACAAATATTTATACACTCATATAGCAGCACTAAGTATATTGCACTTAGAAGATGATTTGCTTTTACATCCCACCCAACTTAACAATCTAGTAGAGTTGTGATTTATTAATATTGTCTTTCCTTGCAGGTTCATGTCAAGTCGATCGAGGATTTTGCGCAGCTGGGTTGTCTCGATGAGAACCAAGACAAGCAGCAGCCCACCAAAGCTTCTTCTACCCAGCAGCAACCCACTAAACCCTTTTCTACCCAGCCGCAACCCGCTAAAGCTTCTTCCACCCAGCTACCGGCCAGAGGGCACCAAGGCCTCAGCCTCTCAGGTTTGTGTTATGATCCTCTCCTGCGTGCACCTTGTCGAGCACAGCATCGACTCAATGACCCTTTTCTACCTCCACCATGTGCTAACCTTGCTCGTATGCGAAATAGCTGTTAGTAAGATCCTAGCTCTCTCTTTTCTTAGAAATAATAAATCGCCAAGCAGGAATGAAAAAGATTATTTGATTGAAGAAACCACCATGGCAGCAAATAACTGAACCTTCACTCTGTTTTAACTGAAAATATATTTGAAAAAAACTTTTACACGTGTGAAAATCTTCTCTCTGGTGGAAGAACACATCAAAAACAGTGCAAAAACTAAACCCTTGCACTCTGTCAAAACTAGAAGAAAATGTACATATATTCCTATACAGTGCAAAAACTAAATATATGCCCATATTTAAGTCCGAACGTTACGTTCTTTTAATTGAAGAAACTAAACATTTGATTATATTCAGTGCAGAAATAGAGTTTATAATATTTTGAAGTGGACAAACTGAAGATTGGCTTTTTTAAGTGCAAAAACTGAAGATACATGCTACGTTATTGTGCAAAACGTTTACATTAACTCTGTGTAAGTGCAAGTGATGAAAATCTGCTCTCCTTATGAGAAAAAACTGAATACATGCCCTGTTTATCTCAAGAATTGAATGAACATTGGCCCCAAGCATTTTCTTGACTAAACTATGCTCGTAATCCAATTTATGGCCTAATCTACTCAGATTTTACTCAATGACCATGTGCCCAGAGAAAAGGAAGAAACAGAAGAGGAGGAAGAGCGTACCACGTCATGAGTCGGGCTAAGTCATGCCGCCGGTGACGGTGGAGACGAGGCTGGCTGACCGACCCGGCAGCCAAATGGTGACCGTAACAAACTGATGTGCAGATAACCTGTAGATCAAACCCATCTCACTATCATCTTTAACAGATTAGAAACAAGAGGAACACCGTAAGTTAATGAGCCAAAACCGAAAGACTTTGAGTTAGCAATTTAGAATGATCCTATATGACATTGAGTTACCAATTTGGAATGATCCTATATATGACATTGGTACAAAACACATAATATGCAGATGGTAAGGATGACCGTAACAAACAAACTGAAGTACACAAAGAGATTAAACCATCACAAGATCATCTGGAAACTCAACTTAGTACTGTAAGTATATCATAACAGAGGAATAACCAAATAATCATTGGAGTGAGTTTATGGCATCCTAACACACACGCTTAGTCCTGTGCCTGATCATTAAACACACACGCTTTCAAACAACTGAACAACAATACTTGTATGCATGGATAGGATGATTCAGAGTAAAAACTGGAAGTGATTTAAGCCATCTAAACAAGAATCGATGCATGCAGGAGCAAAATTAGCACAAGCAAACAGTGGGAACAGAGCAACGAGAAGATGAATCAAATTCGCACCAAAAATCATTCAAGTCGTACTGGATAAGCTAGGCAACATAAATTCGGTGCCAAAATGTGATCAGAAGTAGAACACAATACTCATCACCACGACTGCCCAATCTCTAATCTGAAACTCTATGAAGTAAACGAGTGCTCAATCTCTCATCCGAACCACTACGCACTACTAGCAGTAAATCCACCATGGCTAGAAACATAACAGAGCAAAACGATCGGAACGACTCATGCTTCACTCGCCGGGGCGGCGTCGGGGCGGCGTCGGGGCGGGGTCGGGGCGGCGGGGCGGCGTCGGGGCGGCGCTGGGCGGCGCTGGGCGGCGCTGGGCGGCGGGCGGCGCCGAGGCGTCAAGGCCGGGCGGCGAGGCAGCATCGAGGCGGCAGGGCAGCGGCGTCGGGAGAGGAGAGGGGAAGGGGATCTAGGGCGAGGGAGAGGGCGAGGGAGAGGGAAGGCGAGGAGAGGGCGAGGGAGGGAGAGGGCGAGGGCGAGGGCGAGCAGTGGGTCAGGGCAGCGGCGGCGGCGGCGATGGATCGAGAGGGAGAGGGAACTGGCGAGGGGGAGAGGGAAGGGGGGATCGGGCGAAGGGGGATCGGGCACAATACTAATGGCGCACCTCACCGTGGTGCGCCATTAGCATGTCCATACTAATGGCGCACCTCACCGTGGTGCGCCATTAGTCTTTTTTTTTATTTCAACTAGAGCCGAAAGGTTATGTAGTACTGTAACCTATCCATGTCAAGCCCACTCTACTAGCTCGACCGGTCAGCCGCCAGTTCTCACACCAGAGGTCCTGGGTTCGACTCCTGTGCTCCACAAATTTTTAGCATTAAAAAGCTGTTTGATACTTATTTATGTTTAAATATGTCCAAACTTGTTTAAATAATAACCGTAATATTTTTTAAAACACAGTAGCATTTAAAAAGCTGTTCCATACTTATTTTTTTTATTAGCCGGTGCGCGGGGTGCGGGGGGTCGGTGACGGCGGTTGAGTCGGGGATTCGCGGGTGCGGGGGTTTGCATGGCGGCGGCCGGTGGACTGAGGCGGTGCTCATGGAGAGGGGGACCGGATCTGGTGAGGTGGGATAGCGATCGAGATGGAGGGGGATCGAGGTGGGCTCCACAATTTTTTTTTTAGCATTTAAAAAGCTGTTTGATACTTATTTGTGTTTAAATATGTTCAAACTTGTTTAAATAATAACACTAATATTTTTTTATAAGACAGTAGCATTTAAAAAGCTGTTTGATACTTATTTTTTTTATAAGATGGTGCGCGGGGTGCGGGGGGTCGACGACGGCGGTTGAGAAGGGGCATCGAGGGTGCGGGGGTCGGCGTGGCGGCCGGTGGACTGGGGGTGCTCGGCGCGAGGGGACCGGATCTGGCGAGGTGGGATAGCGATCGAGATGGAGGGGTATCGAGATCGAGTGTCCATGAAATTTAAAAATATTCATGATAGTTCAAAAAGTACCCATGAAATACAATCGAGAAATGAAGGCTACGATTTAAATACAATCGATCTTATCAAGCTATCTGTTCACAATCTTCTTGCCCTTCTTTTTTGCAAATGGAGTTCTTCTATGGAACGGACGTCCTTTAGGTAGGGTGGTCCTGCTTCTTCTTGTGGTGTATGCTTCTACTTCATCATCGTCGTCATGTTCGATCCTCGGGTCGCCGTACTTGTCGAAGTCTTGCTTATGGGCTGCTCCATCCATTCCGATGATCTTCCTTTTGCCTCTCCTCACGACAACACGACTGGGCTTTGGCGGGTCGGTAATGAAGAAGCATTGGTCCACTTGGGAAGCCAGTACCCATGGCTCATTTTTCGCGGTGACGCTTATACCATGGTCTTGGATTTGGCTTCGGGTATAACCATGGTGGTGAAATACCGGTCTTCTTTTATGACGTTCTTGGCCCATCTGACACGGAACATCGGACCTTCTCTCCAGCGTAGCTCAGCTCCCAGATCTCCTCGATCCTTCCGTAGTATCTGTCCTTGTCGTTACCGGTGTAGGATTCCATCGTTACCCCGGAGTTCTGATAACCATCGCTCTTCATGTCCTTGGCCTCGGTGTAGAATGTGTAGCCGTTGATATCGTACGCCTCATAGGTCATCAGGTTGTGCTTGGCGCCCTGTGACAAGGCGAATATGAGTTGTTCTTCCGCGGAAGAATCCTCATGTAAAGGGTACGACAGAAGCTTCTGCTTGAACCAACGCGTGAAACATGAGTTGTCCTCTTTGAGTGTATCTCCGTCCGTCCTCTGTTGGCCTCGGTCATTGTAACGCCTTTTTAATAAAGGTTTTGTGCTCTACCACCCAAGGATCGACCACGTCTATGTGTTGTAGCGCCGACTAGGTTTGCTCTTTCAAAGTCGGCGAAGTCGACCCTCGAAGTCGACATGCATTTCGCGGCGACCTCACGGTGACCCCATCTAGCGAGCCTGCCGAGGTGCTTGTTGACGGGCAGACCAACGGGTTCTCGATGCCTAGATAATTCGTGCAGTAGGAGATGCACTCTTCGGTCGAAAGCCCTCGCTATGCTTCCTTCTCGACGTGACATGTTGCGAACGTATCCTTTGATGACACCATTCATCCTTTCGAACGGCATCATGCTGTGCAGGAACGCCGCCCGAGTTGGATGATATCCTCCACTATATGGACCAGCAGATGCACCATAACGTCGAAGAATGCGGGCGGAAGTACATCTCAAGCTCGCATAGTATCACCACGATCTCTTCCTCGTAGCCTTCTCGAGTTGCCTCACGCCAATCGACTTCCGAGAGATGACGTCGAAGAAGTTGCATAGGCCAAATAGCGCTTCACCGGACGCGGCGCTGGCCCATGATCCCACGGATTGCAATCGGAAGTATTCGCGTCATCAAGACGTGACAGACGTGAGACTTCATCCCGTTGAACTTCGCTTCACTGGGTCTAGGTATCTCGCTTATCTTCCCACAGAATCAGAAGGAAGTTTTACTCCTAGGAGGCAGGTGAAAAACTGCTCGATCTCCTCGACTTAGAGTGAAGCACGCGGGAGGATAGTCATTTCCGGTCTTCTTGGCCTTTTGCCTTTGGCGACGACTTTACGTGTCCTGCTTCGCCTCATCATCATCATCATCATCAACATCATCAACATATATAGAGAGAAGCTCCTCCCTGATCCACATTGATTTCAAGACTGCCCTTGCTTTCTGCCCATCTTTGGTCCTCTCTGGCATGAATAGCAGGGTACCAAGCAGACTCTCGCACACGTTCTTCGTGATATGCATGACATCAAGGCTGTGAGGCACACGGTGGATCTTCCAGTATGGCAAGTCCCAGAAAACAGACCTCGTTTTCCATACCTTCAGCAGCGGCTCTAGCGCCTTTCGCTTCTTTCCCGCCTCTGGCGCCTTTTGCTTCTTTCCGGCAAGGCAGTCTATCCAATTTTCAACAGCTTGTCTATTTCCTCGCCGCTCCTCGTGACACAGGCGTTTTGGGTTCGGTTTCACCATCGAACAGATCCTTGCGTTTCCTCCACGGGTCATCATCGCGAAGCCACCTTCGATGTCCCATGAACACGGTTTTCAAGACCCGGATCTCTATCTAGCTGGCGATACGTTGTGTCATCCATTCACCTTACGCATCCGTAAAATCCGTGGACTACCTGCCCCGCGAGATATCCAGAATCGAGATAGTCGTGCACCGCCGTGAGCAGTGCGGCTCTCATAGGGAAATATTCTTTCTCTGCGGCGCCCCACGTATTGGCTGGCGTTTTCCACAGCGTGTCAAGCTCCTCTTTCAGCAGCCCCGTATACAGATTGATGTCGCTCCCTGGTTGTTTCGGCCCTTCAATTAGCATACTCATGTGAATGTACTTCCTCTTCATGCACAACCAGGGGAAGGTTGTACATCCACACAAACACAGGCCAGGTGCTATGTGTGCTTCTCCGCTGCCAAACGGATTGACTCCATCGGTGCTCGCGCCCAAGACGATGTTCCTTGGATCGTTCCCAAATTCCGAAGTCTTCGGTTCAACGCTTGCCACTGGCTCGCATCCTTAGGGTGACTCAGCGTCTTGTCTTTTTTATTTATCTCCGGATCATTTCTGTCATCTTCCCGCTTCTTCTCCTCCCTATCCGCGTGCCAACACAGGAGCTTTGCTACCTTAGGGTCCGCGAAATAAGCGCTGCAGACGAGGAGTGATCGGAAAGTACCACACCACTTTTCGAGGAGCTTTCTTCCTCTTCTTGTATCGAGTGACGCCGCACACCAGACATATGGTAGACTTCGCGTGCTCGTCCCGATAAATGATGCAATTGTTCATGCACACATGGTATTTCACGTGCGGTAAATCGAGAGGACACACGATTTTCTTCGCCTCCTCCAAACTGGTCGGGCACTTGTTCCCCTTGGGAAGACGTTCGTGCCAGAATGACATGTTCTCGTTGAAGCATGCGTCGGTCATTTTGTGTTTTACCTTCATCTCCAGAGCCATGAGCGTTACTTTCAGGCGGGTATCCTCGGGCCTGCATCCTTCATACAATGGAGTAACCGCGTCTAACTCAAGTTGATCCATCTTGGCTTTCTCGGGCGGCAGCTCTTGCGTTATCCGTCCGCTTGAGAAGCAGCTCTTGAATATGAGGGTCCTGCACCCAGCCCATCGATGGTCCAGCGTCGTCTGCTCCGCCGGCATCATCATCTTCATGATCATGCCCGTCGCCTGCTCCGGCATCACAGTCGTGATCATCTCCTGGGGATTCTTCGTCTTCTCGCCCGCCCAAGCTGCGGTGGTTGTCTTGCTGCCCTTCCTCATTTCTTGCCCGGCCCGCATGGACGACTTCGTAGTCATCTTCATCACCTTGCCACCGATAGCCATCCATGAAACCATGCAACAGCAGGTGGTCCCAAGACCTGCCGAATCCGGGTCCGCAATAAGGCTCTTCAGCTTGCATCATCGACACGGACATCTTATCTCCGCCTCGTTCTTTTGAAGCATCTCGGCCTTCGCGGACCTCAAAACCTATTCACGATGCCTTCGGTCATCGTATGCGGACCATGGTCGCCATGGGTAGAGCAAAAGCGATATTTTAGAACCAAAAAATTTGGCATGACTTTCCCTAAAAATAGGACCAAAAGAATGCTTAATGCCAAAATTCTCGCCAAACGGAAATGAATCAACATTCCGCAAAATATTGGCAACTATCGCATTTCAAATACCGGTACACCTCCAAACACAAACACATATGCAACACCACAAACATATGCAACACCACGAACATACATAGATCTAGCTAGGCCGTAAAAAGTGCATGTGCACATTGTTGTAGGGAGAACAACCTAAATATAGCTTCCCGTTACTTACCTATTAAAACAAGGTAATTTAACCACTTAATTTGAATGAATCTATGGTGGAAATGAGGTGAAAAAGAGGAGGCACCCGAGACAAGGAGGAGGTGGAGAGAATGAAGTGGGGAGAAAGTGAGTGTGTGGGTAGGAGAGGCTGTCCCAAATATCTTGTTGCTGCCATTAGTATGTTTGGATAGGCGCACTAGTTCAAAAAAAATTCTATACTAATGGCGCACCCACGTCCTGGTGCGCCATTAGTATTTACAACTACTAATGGCGCACCTGGGCAGGATGCGCCATTAGTAAGTTTGGATAGGCGCGCTAGTTCAAAAAAAAATTCTATACTAATGGCGCACCATGAGTGCGCCATTAGTAGTTACAACTACTAATGGCGCATTGGCGGGAGCCGCCATTAGTATGTTTGAATAGGCGCACTAGTTCAAAAAAAATTCTATACTAATGGCGCACCCGCTGCCTGGTGCGCCATTAGTAGTTACAACTACTAATGGCGCACTTGGGAAGGATGCGCCATTAGTATGTTTGGACAGGCGCACTAGTTAAAAAAAATTTTGTGATACTAATGGCGCACCCTTTGCCAGGTGCGCCATTAGTAGTTTAAACTCTAATGGCGCATCAGATTGTGGTGCGCCATTAGTATATACTAATGGCGCACTAGCTTTCTGGTGCGCCATTAGTGTCAATCTCATCTATAGCCCTTTTTCTAGTAGTGCCGGCGTCAGCCGTCAACTAAGGGAGGGCAATGAGAGGCTCCGGGCCGAGCGCGACCTGCTGAGGGAGAAGATCGTCCGAAGTGCAGACCAGCAGGAGGAGACCAGTGCCTTGTTGAAGAGGACCGGCGTCATTGTCAAGAAACTTATGGACGAGAATGACATGCTCCGCAACGAGCGCCAAAGGCTGGTGGAGGAATCCATGGATGTTCTCAAGCAGCGTCTTGAGGACACGAAAGAGCTCATCGCCGCTCGCCGCGGAGACTAGTTCCCGCAGCCTGCAGCAACGCATCAAGAAAGTGGAGATCAGCGAGCCAGATCCTTGTCTTACTTCTTTTTTTGCCCTTGTGTATTTCGGGCGTAGCCGCATTTGTCTTTTTTAATCATCTCTCTAATTATGTAAGAAAATTAATCGTCCTTATATATTCATCAGTCTTGCTATAAGTCGCAGTAGATGCTATATAGGTCTGTCGGATCTTACATCAAGATCCGTGCTTTCAGATTTTCTTTTTTCTCTCTTAAATCTCAGTCGAGTGAGACATAGCCACGCCATTAAACAGAGGCTCGGGCGCCATTAATGGAGACCTTTTGAGAGAGGTGGACGACAGATGGAGGTCAAAGGGCTCTCCTCCCGATAAGCACGCGTAGGGGTCTGATCGCACGCCTCTCGTACTCAAATAGCTACCCTGCACGTCGCCTCCTAGCTAATAAATAATGGGGACGCGTGACGGCACGTAAATGGTACTAGTAAGTAGAACGCCCACGGTTTCAATAATACTTGTGTTTCCGATTGTAACATGACAACACATGTTCCAAAATGACTTTGTTGATTGTTAATGTGTGCGCCTTCGCAAATCGGACTGGAAAATTACCATAGCATGTTGGTGCCATGTCATGGCACCAAGCCAAGTTTCATTATTTTCATGCGTGTTTTGGATTTAGAGGAATTAGAAAACTAAGTTTCTCTATGTTTCCAACGCAGCCACGACGCCCAGAATTTTAATTTTCATTCCCATTTCTTGCATGGAACCTAGAAATTTACCCGAGGACACACATGCGATTTTTCAACCAACTTTGGTGCACTGGAACATGTTCTTGTATTTCAAATTTGAATTATGCACACAAAGGTGACACGTTCCCTCCCAGAACCACGAGCCTTCTTGAGAGAAGCTCCGATTTGCAAGAAGCTTATACAAAAATTTGTTCATATTCGGCCAATTTTTTTTACCACGGCATGGTACTACCATGACATGACACCATGCCAAGTTTCATGATTTTAAAACCAAGTTTCTCAATGTTCTCGACCGAGCCACGATGCCCAGATGTTTGAATTTTATTATCATTTTCTGCATGGGACCTAGAAATTCACCCGAGGACACAAATGTGATTTTTCAACCAACTTTGGTGCATGGGAGCATTTGCTTGTAGTTCAAATTTGAATTATGCACATTAAATGTCCAAAAGCTCAATTAATGTGTAAATAAGGCCAAACGAAGCCGGAATAATTCCAAAATTTAACAGGGCACTCATGTACTTCTATGTTGCCTTTGTAAATAAACTCAAGGGGGGCAGCATATATCGTTTGGCACTCAAAGGTGGCACGTTCCCTCTCAGAACCACGAGCCTTCTTGAGAGAAGATTCGGTTTGCAAGAAGCTTATACCAAAATCTGTTCCTATTTGGCCAATTCTTTTACCACAGCATGGTAGTACCATGACATGACACCCATGCCAAGTTTCATGATTTTCAGACATGTTTTGGATTTATAAGATTTTTAAAACCAAGTTTCTCAATGTTCTTGGCCGAGCCACGATGCCCAGATGTTTTAATTTTATTCTCATTTCTTGCATGGGACCTAGAAATTCACCCGAGGACACAAATGCAATTTTTCAACCAACTTTGGTGCACGAGAGCATGTGCTTGTAGTTCAAAATTTACTTATGCACATTAAATGACCAGAAACTCAATTAATGTATAAAAAACGACAAACGAACCCGGAATAATTCCAAAATTTAACAAGGCACTCATGTAGTTCTCTGTTGCCTTTGTTAAGAAACTCAAGGGGGGGGGGGGGCAGCGTATATCGTTTCACACTCACAGGTGGCACGGTCCCTCTTAGAACCACGAGCTTCCAAATCGGCCCAATTTTTTACCACAACATGTTAGTGCCATGACATGACACCATGCCAAGTTTCATGATTTCCACGCGAGTTTTGGATTTACATGAATTTAAAATCTAAGTTTCTCGATGTTCTCGGCGAGTCAGGACGCCCAGATGTTTGAATTTCATTCTCATTTCTTCCATGGGACCAAGAAATTCAACCAAGGACACACATGTGATTTTTCAACCCACTTTGGTGCACGGAGCATGTGCATGCAATTCATATTTAGATTATGCACATTAAAAGTCCATAAACTCAATTAATGTATAAAAAGGCCAAATGAACCCGAAATAATTCCAAAATTTAACAGGGCACTCATATAGTTTTATGTTGCCTCTGTAAAGAAAATCAGGGGGGAGGCAGCGTATATTGTTTCGCACACAAAGGTGACACGTTCCCTCTCGGAACCACGAGGCTTGTTGAGAGAATCTCCGGTTTTGCAAAAAGCTTATACCAAAACTTGTCCCAATTCAGCCAAAAATTATGCATGTGAAAACAGGGTTTACATTATCCCGAACATCTTGCTACCTAGACCAATAATGTACAATGATTTGAATTCAAAATAAAATGGATACAAATATTTGAATTGGAGAGCGTATGGTACATGTAGTTCATAGTGAACTATGATTACTACTATATGCATGTTTTTTGTTATCAAGATAATATTTAAATTATTGTATAACTTGACAACAATCGTATTCAAATAAGGAAAATTGATTCAAATTTAGTCCATATGGTAGATGACAGTATATATGTTCACATGGTGGAGTAAAATGTTCATATATGATGGAAGATCAAAATGTACGACTACATCAATTATAAACCACAAGGCCACCTAACAATATATTCGAATTCAACATAATGTGGATTCAAAAATTGAAATTCGAGATCCTGGCATTTGTAATCATATAAAAAGGGAAATTACTCTTTCTTTGGTGGGAATTGATTTGTTTTTTGTTGTTGTTGAGGGAAGTGCGAATCGATTTGGTACTGTGCAGGGTAATCTTGTTCTCCCGATTTTTTTTAGATTTTTCTTGTAGTTTTTCAATGGCATCTATAGCAATATAGTAAAAGGGGACATGACTCTCTTGTGTCTTGTATGAATTGTTTTTTACATCGTTAAGTTTGTTCTCACGAACAAGGAATCCGCACCTTGTTATCCCAAAATTTTCAAGCTCGAGTATCTTTTGTCTCACCTGCTTTGAAACTCCCGCCTCTTCAACCCGCGCCGCGCCTTGTTATCCCGAAATTTGGACGCGCGCGAGAACTCCATCCTTGTCCAATTCGGTTTCCCCATGTGCAGCGCCCCCTCCCCTTTCCTTCTCCTACTCCCTCTCCTTTCCTCTTTCCCCCTTCGGTAAAAGGAAGGGGGGCGAATAGGACTAGGAGTCCAAGTGGGACTTCCCCCCACTTGGGGCACGCCTTGGCCGGCCTCCTCTCCCTCCCTCCTTTATATACGGGGGCGGGGGCACCCCTATGAGACACACCAATTGTTCCAAACCGTGTGCGCCCCCCCCCCCCCCTCCCCAGTTTACGCCTCCGGTCATATTCTCGTGGTGCTTAGGCGAAGCCCTGTGCGGATCACATCACCATCACCGTCACCACGCCGTCGTGCTGACGAAACTCATCTACTCCTTCGACCCTCTGCTGGATCAAGAGCTCGAGGGACGTCATCGCGCTGAATGTGTGCTGAACTCGAAGGTGCCTTATGTTCGATACTCGATCGGTCGGAATGAGAAGACGTTCGACTACATCAACCGCGATAAGTAAACGCTAACGCTTTTGGTATACAAGGGTACGTGTACACACTCTCCGCCTCTCGTTGCTATGCATCTCATAGATAGATCTTGCGTGAGCATAGGAAGGTTTTTGAAATTGCATGCTACGTTTCCCAATAATGCAGTCATTAGGGCATGCATGTATCGTCTGCACCTCCAATCCTAGAGGGTATACAACCTTCTTTGCTCTGTACGTACTGTAGGGCAATTCATTATCCTTTGGAAGCTTCTTCTTCAATATTTTTAGTATCTTCTCAAATTTGTTGTCAGATACACCATTGTCTGCCTTCCATTGCAGCGATTCCAGTGTGGTACCGTGCTTTGTGTTGCCATCTTTGCAATTGGTGCACAACCCTTTTTTGTGATCCTCTAACATGCGATCGAACTTCAACTTCTCCTTTCCACTTACGCATTGTCTCTTTTCATCAACAATGACCCGGCGAAGATCATCATCGGGCACATTGTCTGGTTCCTCTTGATCTTCACCTTCCCCCGTTGCAGCATCACCATATTCAGGGGGCACATAGTTGTCATTATCCTTCTTCCTTGTCTTCCATCATAACGCCTCTTTCTCCATGATTGGTCCAAACATTATACTGTGGCATGAAACCCTTCTCAAGAAGGTGGATGTGAAGGGTTTTTCGGTTAGAATAAGACTTCGTATTCTCACAAATAGGGCATGGACAACACATAAAACCATTCTGCTTGTTTGCCTCAGCCACTTCAAGAAAAAAATGCATGCCCTTAATGACCTCGGAGGTGCGTCTGTCACCGTACGTCCATTGCCAGTTCATCTGCATGCATTATATATAATTAAGTGTGGCAAAAACCATTACAAAACATCATGAATATAGAAGTGACCAAATTAATAGAAGTTCATTATCACATTAAATCCAAATTAATAGAACATCATTTTTTTTCTTCTAGAAAGAAGATAAGAACAAGTGGCTCACCACGGTGGTGCCGGTAACGAGATCAGCGCGGGTGATCGATGGTGGTGAGTATGGGGACGGGACAGGATAGACCGCCAAACCAAGACAAATCTGGAGGAAAATGGAGTTTGGACAAGGAGCTTCGAGAGGAGAAAGCTTAAGTGTGGCTCGGGCATTTCATCGAACACCTCATGTGCATAGGAGGTGAGCTAGAGCACCACAAAGCTCTCCCACGGCCGGCAAAAAAAACAGAGCAGCGAACTGATCTATTATACGTCTCCAAAGTATCTATAATTTTTTATTGCACCATGCTATTATATTACCCGTTTTGGATGTTTATGGGCTTTACTTTACACTTTTATATCATTTCTGGGACTAACCTACTAACTGGAGGCCCAACCCGTATTGCTGTTTTTTTTTTGCCTATTTCAGTGTTTTGAAGAAAAGGAATATCAAACGGAGTCCAAACGGAATGAAACCTTCGGGAGCGTGATTTTTGGAACAAACGTGATCCAGAGGACTTGGAGTGGAAGTCAAGAAACGATCGAGGCGGCCACGAGGGTGGACGGTGCACCCCCCTACTGGGCGCGCCCCCTGTCTCATGGGCCCCTCGGGCAACCACCGACCTACTTCTTCCTCCTACATATACCCACGTAACCCGAAAACATCAGAAGCGGCCACGAAAAACTATTTCCACCGCCGTAACCTTCTGTATCCGCGAGATCCCATCTTGGAGCCTTCGCCGGCGCTCCGCCGGAGGGGGAATCAATCACAAAGGGCCTCTACATCATCTCCAAGGCCCCTCCGATGAGTTGTGAGTAGTTTACCATAGACCTTCGGGTCCATAGTTATTAGCTAGATGGCTTCTTTTCTCTCTTTGAATCCCAATACCATGTTCTCCTTGATCTTCTTGGAGATCTATTCGATGTAACTCTTTTTGCGGTGTGTTTGTCGAGATCCGATGAATTGTGGGTTATGATCAAGTTTATCTATGAGAAATATTTGAATCTCCTCTGAATTTTTTGATGTGTGATTAAGTTATCTTTGCAAGTCTCTTTGAATTATTAGTTTGGTTTGGCCTACTATATTGATCTTTCTTGCAATGGGAGAAGTGCTTAGATTTGGGTTCAATCTTACGGTGTCCTTTCCCAGTGACAGCAGGGGCAGCAAGGCACGTATTGTATTATTGCCATCGAGGATAAAAAGATGGGGTTTATATCATATTGCATGAGTTTATCCCTCTACATCATGTCATCTTTCTTAATGCGTTGCTCTGTTCTTTATGAACTTAATACTCTAGATGCATGCTGGATAGCGGTCGATGTGTGCAGTAATAGTAGTAGATGCAGGCAGGAGTCGGTCTACTTGTCACGGACGTGATGCCTATATACATGATCATGCCTAGATAATCTCATAACTATGTGCTTTTCTATCAATTGCTCGACAGTAATTTGTTCACCCACCGTAATACTTATGCTATCTTGAGAGAAGCCACTAGTGAAACCTATGGCCCCCGGGTCTATCTCTTATCATATAAGCTTTCAATCTACTTTTATTTGCATCTTTACTAATCCAATCTATATTATAAAATACCAAAAATATATTTATCTTATCATATTATCTCTATCAGATCTCACATTCGCAAGTGGTCGTGAAGGGATTGACAACCCCTTTATTGCGTTGGTTGCGAGCTCTTGTTTGTTCGTGTAGGTGCGTGGGACTTTTGAGGAGCCTCCTACTGGATTGATACCTTGGTTCTCAAAAACTGAGGGAAATACTTACGCTACTATTGCTGCGTCACCCTTTCCTCTTCAAGGAAAACCAACGCAAGCTCAAGACGTAGCAAGAAGGATTTCTGGCGCCGTTCTTGGGAGGTCTTCGCTCAAGTCAAGACATACCAAGTACCCATCACAAACTCATCTCCCTCGCATTTACATTATTTGCCATTTGCCTCTCGTTTTCCTCTCCCCCACTTCACCCTTGCCGTTTTATTCGCCATCTCTTTCCCAATCTCCTCTCTCTTCCGCTTGCCTTTTGTTCGCTTGTCTGTTGGATTACTTGTCGCCATGGCGCAAGATAATACCAAATTGTGTGACTTTTCCAATACCAATAATAATGATTTCCTTAGTACTCTGATTGCTCGTCTTAATGATGTTGAGTCTTGTGAAATCAATGCTGCTTTACTGGATCTTGTTATGAAAGATCAATTCTCCGGCCTTCCGAGTGAAGATGCCGCTACCCATCTAAACAACTTTGTTGATTTGTGTGAGATGCAAAAGAAGAATGATACGGATAATGATATTGTTAAATTGAAATTATTTCCGTTTTCACATAGAGACCGTGCTAAAGTTTGGTTTTCATCTTTGCCTAAGAATAGTATTGATTCATGGAATAAGTGCAAGGATGCTTTTATCTCTAAGTATTTTCCTCCCGCTAAGATCATCTCTCTTAGGAACGATATTATGAATTTTAAACAACTTGATCATGAGCATGTTGCCCAATCTTGGGAAAGAATGAAATTGATGATTCACAATTGCCCAACTAATGGTTTGAATTTATGGATGATCATACAAAAATTTTATGCCGGCTTGAATTTTGCTTCTAGAAATCTTTTAGATTCGGCCGCGGGAGGCACGTTTATGGAAATCACCTTAGGAGATGCTATAAAACTCCTTGATAATATTATGGCTAATTATTCTCAATGGCACACCGAAAGATGTACTAGTAAAAAACTGCATGCTATAGAAGAAATGAATGTTTTGAGTGGAAAGATGGATGAACTTATGAAACTGTTTGCTACTAAGAGTGCTCCTATTGATCCCAATGATATGCCTTTGTCTACTTTTATTGAGAATAATAATGAATCTATGGATGTGAATTTTGTTGGTAGGAATAATTTTGGTAACAATGCTTATAGAGGAAAATTTAATCCTAGACCGTTCCCTAGTAATTCCTCTAATAATTATGGAAATTCCTACAATAATTCTTCTGGTAATTTTAATAAGATTCCTCTGATTTTGAGAATAGCATTCAAGAATTTATGATCTCTCAAAAGAATTTTAATGCCTTGCTTGAAGAAAAATTACTTAAAGTTGATGATTTGGCTAGGAACGTTGATAGACTTTCGCTTGATGTTGATTCTTTGAAACTTAGATCTACTTCTCCTAAGCATGATATCAGTGAGTCCCTCAAAGCAATGAGAGTGTCCATTGATGAGTGCAAAGAAAGAACCTCTAGATTGCGTGCTAAGAAAGATTGCTTTATAAAGGCGTGTTCTTCTAGTTTCCATGAAAATAATGATGAAGATCTAAAAGTTATTGGTGTGTTTCCTATTATATCATTGTTTTGCAATATGAATCTTGATAATGATGGGATTGGATATGAGTCAACTTTAGTTAAAAGGCGTCCCAATAATTCAGAGTTCTTAGATCTTGATGCTAAATTGGTAAAAGTGGGATTGAAGAGGTCAAGACTTTAAATATTATTGAACCCACTATTATGGATTTCAAGGAATTTAATTATGATAATTTTTGTTCAGAAGATTGTATTTCCTTGTTGCAATCCATTGTGAATTCTCCTCATGCTTATAGTCAAAATAAAGCTTTTACCAAACATATTGTTGATGCCTTGATGCAATCTTACGATGAAAAAGTTAATTTGGAAGTTTCTATACCTAGAAAAGTTTATGATGAGTGGGAACCTACTATAAAGATTAAAATTAAAGATCATGAGTGTTATGCTTTATGTGATTTGGGTGCTAGTGTTTCCACGATTCCGAAAACTTTATGTGATATTCTAGGTTTCCATGATCTTGATGATTGCTCTTTAAATTTGCACCTTGCAGATTCCACCATTAAAAAGCCAATGGGAAGGATAAATGATGTCCTTATTGTTGCAAATAGGAATTTGGTTCCCGTAGATTTTATGGTTCTTGATATAGATTGCAATCTTTCTTGTCCTATTATTCTTGGTAGACCTTTCCTTAGAACGATTGGTGCGATTATTGATATGAAGGAAGGGAATATTAGATTCCAAATTCCATTAAGGAAAGGCATGGAGCACTTTACAAGAAAGAAAGTCAAATTACCTTATGAATCTATCATGCGAGCTACTTATGAATTGAGTGCCAAAGATGGCACTACTTAGATCTATCTTCGTTTTTATGCCTAGCTAGTGGCGTTAAACGATAACGCTAGTTGGGAGGCAACCCAATTTTATCTTTGTTTTTTGGTTTTGCTTCTGTTTAGTAATTTTTTTTGCATCTTCCTTCTGTTTAGATGTGTTTTTATGTTTTAATTAGTGTTTGTGCCAAGTAGAACCTATAGGATAACCTATGGTGTTAGTTAATTTGATTCTGCTGAAAAATAGAAACTTTGTGCGCATGAAAATAATTTTAGTAATTCAGAGAAACGTGCTTTTGTGTTGATTCTTTTTGCTGTATATCAATAGACAAATTACCCAGGACTTCCTATTTTGGTAGGATTTTTAAAGTTCCAGAAGTATTCGAGAGTTACGGATTCCTACAGACTGTTATGTTTCTGACAGATTCTGCTTTTCGTGTGTTGTTTGCTTATTTTGATGCATCTATGGCTAGTATGTAAGGGTATGGACCATAGAAAAGTTGAAATACAGTAGGTTTAACACCAATATAAATAAAGAATGAGTTCATTACAATACCTTATGTGGTGGTTTTCCTTTCTTTCACTAACAGAGCTTATGAGATTTTCTGTTGAGTTTTGTGTTGTGAAGTTTTCAAGTTTTGGGTAAAGATTTGCTGGACTATGGAATAAGGAGTGGTAAGAGCCTAAGATTGGGGATGCCCGTGGCACCCCAAGATATTCAAGGATAGCCAAAAGCCTAAGCTTGGGGATGCCCTGGAAGGCATCCCCTCATTCGTCTTCATTTATCGGTAACTTTACTTGGAGCTATATTTTTATTCGCCACATGATATGTGTTTTGCTTGGAGCGTCTTGTATGATATTTGTCTTTGCTTTTTACTTTACCACAATCATACTTGTTTTACACACCTTTTGGGAGAAACCCACTTGATTGGAATTTATTAGAATACTCTATGTACTTCAGTTATATCTTTTGAGCTAGAAAGTTTTTGCTCTAGTGCTTCACTTAAATCTTTTAGAGCATGGCGGTGGCTTAATTTTGTAGAAATTGTTAGTCTCTCTTGATTCACTTATATGATTTTGAGAGTCTTTTAGAACATCGTGGTGTTTGCTATGGTTATAAAATTGGTCCTAGAATGACGGGCATCCAAGTTGGGTATAATAAAAACTATCATAAGAAGTGAATTGGATGCTATGATCAATTTGATACTTGATAATTGTTTTGAGATATGGAGGTAGTGATATTATAGTCATGCTAGTTGGGTGATTATGAATTTAAAGAATGCTTGTGCTGAAGTTGGCAAGTCCCGTAGCATGCACGTATGGTAAAAGTTGTGTAACAAATTTGAAACATGAGGTGTTCTTAGATTGTTCATCCTCATGAGTGGCGGTCGGGGATGAGCGATGGCCTTTTCCTACCAATCTATCCCCCTAGGAGCATGCGCGTAGTGCTTGGTTTTTGATGACTTGTAGATTTTTGCAATAAGTATATGAGTTCTTTGACTAACGTTGAGTCCATGGATTATATGCACTCTCACCTTTCCACCATTGATAGCCTCTTCGGTACCGTGCATTGCCCTTTCTCACCTTGAGAGTTGGTGCAAACTTCGCCGGTGCATCCAAACCCCATGATATGATATGCTCTATCACACATAAACCTCCTTATATCTTTGTGACGCCCCCGATTTAATCGTACACTAATCATGCACGCAAATGTGTACGATCAAGATCAGGGACTCACGGGAAGATATCACAACCCAACTCTACAAATAAAATAAGTCATACAAGCATCATAATACAAGCCAGGGGCCTCGAGGGCTCGAATACAAGTGCTCGATCATAGACGAGTCAGCGGAAGCAACAATATCTGAGTACAGACATAAGTTAAGCAAGTTTGCCTTAAGAAGGCTAACACAAACTGGGATACAGATCGAAAGAGGAGCAGGCCTCCTACCTGGGATCCTCCTAAGCTACTCACAGTGGTCGTCGTGGGCTGCACATAGTAGTAGGCACCTCCGATTAGTAGTAGTCGCCATCGACGGTGGCGTCGCTCCTGGGCTCCATCGTGCAGTTCTGACAATCGAATAGAGGTAGGGGAAAAGGGGAACAAGGCAACCGTGAGTACTCATCCAAAGTACTGCAAGCAAGGAGCTACACTACATATGCATGGATATATGTGTAAAGGGCCATATCAGTGGACTGAACTGCAGAATGCCAGAATAAGAGGGGGATAGCTAGTCTTATCGAAGACTACGCTTCTGGTCACCTGTCTTGCAACAGGTAGAAGAGGGTAGGTTGAAGTCCTCCAAGTAACATCACATAGCAATAATCCTACCCAGCGATCCCCTCCTCATATCCCTGAGAGAGAGCGACCACCGGTTGTATCTGGCACTTGGAAGGGTGTGTTTTATCAAGTATCCGGTTCTAGTTGTCATAAGCTCAAGGTACAACTCCAAGTCGTCGGCTATTCGAATAGATTAACTTCCCTGCAGGGGTGCACCATCTTACCCAGCACGCTTGATCCCATTTGGCCGGACACACTTTCACAGGTCATGCCCGCATGAAGATCAACACGTCGCAGCCCCACCTAGGCACAACAGAGAGGCCAGCACGCGGTCTAAACCTAAGCGCCGAAGTGCAGGCCCATCGCCCATAGCACACACTTGCGTTCTTGCGGCGGCGAGGAAGCAGACCTAGCCTAGCAGGCGTTCTAGTCCAATCCGGCGCGCGCCGCTCCGTCGCTGACGTCTGAAGTGCTTCGACTGATACCACGACGCCGGGATACCCATAACTACTCCCGCGTAGATGGTTAGTGCGTATAAGCTCGTAGCCAACTCAGATCAAATACCAAGATCTCGTTAAGCATGTTAAGTATCCATGAGCCCGAACAGGGCCAGGCCCACCTCTCTCCTAGGCGGTCTCAACCTGCCCTGTCGCTCCGCCACAAAGATCCATCCAGAGGGCCGTCGGGACAAAGGTCCTTTCAGCCCCCAATCTGTGAATCACTCGCGGGTGCTCCACAAGCCGACCCGACTTTAGTCACCACATGTATCATGTATAAGTATAAGTATATACCCGTGATCACCTCCCGAGTGATCACGTCCCGATAGTATAGCACAGCAGACGGACAAGAATGTAGGGCCACAGATGAAAGTACTAGCATCCTATACTAAGCATATAGGATTGCAGGTAAAGGTAACAACAGTAGTAACAAGGACAGGCTATGCATCAGGATAGGTATAACAGAAAGAAGTAACATGCTACACTACTCTAATGCAAGCAGTATAGAGTAGAATAGGCGATATCTGGTGATCAAGGGGGGGCTTGCACTGGTTGCTCGCAAGAGAGAGGTCGTCGACACCGTGAGTCGACCCACGAGGGGGTACCGGCGGCCTCGGGGTCTACCGGAAAAAGTAACAGAGGGGGAACATAATAAATAATAGAGCAATCAAAGCATAACATGACAATGCGGTGCTAGAGGTGATCTAACGCAGGGATAGGTGATACCGGTGAAGGGGGAAAACATCCGGGAAAATATCCCCGGTGTTTCGCGTTTTCGGGCAGAGGGGCCGGAGGGGAAAAGTTGCGAGTTCGATAGGTTAGGGGTGTGTGGCGAACGAACGGACTGAGTATCCGGATTCGTCTCGTCGTTCTGAGCAACTCTCATGTTGAAAATATTTTAATCCGAGTTACGGATTAAAAGATATGATTTTCTAAAGATTTTATTATTTTCTGGAATTTAATTAATTAATTAATTAATTCGAAAAAATGGCAGCGTTGACCGTTGACCTGGTCAACCTGACATGTGGGTCCCGTGGGACCCACCTGTCATACACTGTTAGGTTTAATTAGGGTTTAGATTAATCCTAATTACAGTTTAATTAAAATTAACTAGTTAATTAAATTAATTAAACCGGATTAATCAACTTAATTAATTACTTAATTAATTAACTAATTAATTAATTTTATTAATTCATTTATTTTTATTAATTATATTTATTTAATTCTTTTTTTTCTTTTTCCAAAAACGTTACAGGCGGGGCCCTGTGGTCGATGGCTTGAGGGGGGTTCTTGGTCGGGCATTGCAGCGCCGATTGGCGCTCGCCAAATCGTGAGCGAGGAGGGGAAGGGCATGGCCGAGGCGCGTGGCGCCAGCCACCGGAGGGAGTTGCCGGGGAAAGCAACAGGCGCTCGGCGTGAGCCACGGCGCCAGCGTGGTCGCCTGGCCTAGGGGGTCCGCCATGGACGGGCGAGAGGGAGGCGCTGAGGTGCGGGCAAGGCGTAACGCCAGCGTGGCGGCGACGGCAGCCCCAGGCGAGCGTGCTCGCCAGCAACTCGGTGGTGGTGATATGGGGCGCGGCCGGCACGGGGCTAACCGAGCGGTGCCGAGGCGAGGAGGAGCTCCGTGGGAAGGAGAGGGGAGGGAGCGAGGCTCACGGCGGCCGGCGTCTTGCCACGGCGGGGCCAGCGTCTGGCCACTGCGGGGCTCATGTGATCGTGGGCGAGGGAGAGAAGGGAGGGCTGGGCGGTACGGCCCAGCCTGTGGGGAAGAGGCCCCGGCCGAGCGGAGGAGGCGCGAGGGGAGGGGGCACGCGGCGTGGCCGGATCCGGCGACGAGAGCAGAGGGGGAGGGCAGGGTCGAGGGCGCGGACAGTGGCGCCGGGCGCCGACCACGGCCGGGAGGGCGACGCGGTGGCTTCCTAGGGGAGAGGGGGGAGCGAAGGGAGCTCACGGGGGGAGCGTGAGGGTCTCAGATGCGGAGCTGGGCGGCCGGGCGCACTGCCGAGGAGGAGGCGGGAGGCGCTCGGCGACGGGCGGTCCAGCGAGGCTAGGTGGGAGTCGGGGCGGCCCGAGGCGGCAGTCAGGCGCCCTCTTGTGGCCGGTCGAGGAGGAGGAGGACGGCGTCGGTGGGGCGGGCGCCCGGCGTCGAGCCCGACGGATCAGCTGATCCCGATCCAGATCGGCGGGAGGGAGGCGGAAGGGGATCGTGGGGGGATGGGGTGTCGGCTAGGGTTTACGGCCGGGGGCATGGGAGGGAGGGGGTGGGCGGTCGAGGCTGGCGGTTGGGCCAGTGGGCTTGGCCCGATTTTGCTGTGAGGGGGGTTTCTCCCTCTCCTTTGTTTTATTTCTCTTTTCTTATTTTTCCTTTTCTGTTTTAATTTATTTTAAAATATCCAGACACTTTATAAAAGGTGTGCACCCCACCATAATTAACTTTGTAATATTTGACAACCCCGAACATTTTAGTTTTGACTTTTGAAAACCCGATGGTTTTAACTTCATTTCAAATTTTGAATTGAATCGTTTGAACTAACGCGAGATTATCAATGATAACCAAGGTGACGTGGCATCATTAGCGCAGGGTTACTGTAGCTTGATTACCCGGGCGTCACAATTCTCCTCCACTACAAGAAATCTCGTCCCGAGATTTAAGAGGGGAGTAAGGGGGAAAGTTCTGGTTACGACATTGAAATGGATCTCCTCGAAGAAGTCAATCCCTTTCGTTGATGTCTTCAATTCTTTATTCCAAAGCATCATGATGAAGTTGTCGTCCTTTCTTCGGGGAACTCCATCGTACTTACGAATAGGTGAGGGGCAGCTCTACAATGATAGGATGTTATAAGGGAAATTAAATGCAGGGGTATCCCAAGAATGAACATATGAGTATCTCTCGAGTTGAACAAATTACACATATCGAGAGCAAATAAGGCGGTGCAATAAGAAGTTTCAAGCGGATAGGCAATCGTTCATTGCACGAAGCAGAGTGCTTGAAAGGGGTTACGAGCAAAGGGAATAAGTATTGTATGCGATGCAGAATAGATCAACCGGCAAGTTAAGCACGGAATAACTTGGGCAACAGGGGTGTACAGGAGAGTCAGGTTCCGATCCTGTGGAACTGTGGGTTATTGGCCCACCATGTGGGTAAAAGTAGGAAGGTCGGTGACATCTTGCACGATCATGTAAGCAAGGCATGTCAGAGGAGAGTCTGAGGGTCATGTCGGCAACAACATAGGTACCAAGGGCGAGGGACGAAGAGAACCATTTTCCTGCTCGTTGAACGAGGCGGACCAATAGGCAAAGTTCTCGTCCATCGATGGTTACCGGAATGTCATCAACAATAGTAAGAGGGTCTTACTTACAAAGTGGTACAACGAGGTGCTTACCTAAGTAGGGAATTATCACTGCTCGGTTAAGTCTGGTTACTGGAAAGGTTAAACAAAACAATGGAAAGGATAGTATCATTATCAGATTAAACAGAATAATTGAAAGGAAAATGTGTTTAAACACATATTTCAGGAGTATATCCTTCCCAATGACAAGCAGAGCATGATACCCATGGCAGGATATACTGTAGAAAACCCTTTCGGTAAGGGAAGAAAATTTTCATGACATTACCCATACAACGGTGTTTTGGATAATTGATAAAGAGGATTTAGCATTGTGCTTCCAATGTTCTTGGTGATGAACGGGGTACCACAGACATGCTTCAGGTAGCAATGATATGGTGTTTCAATCAAGGGCCAGACTTTGGATACAACAATGATCCATCGGGAGTAACTTATAAAATAAGTCCTAAAATTTCCTCCAGGAGGAATGGTTATCCTTGCAAAAGAAATAATAATGATAGGTCCTCCGGTAGGGGGTGCTAGGCATGACATCCTGTTACCAGGTCATCAAAGGGGCCAACAACATAACTCTTGGAAAGTTGTCCCAACCATAATATCTGACCGAGATTCAGATCCGATTGGTGTCAAGATACCTCATACTCAGGATGTCCGAGAAGAAAAGGTGCAACACAAATAGATGACATGATATTTCAAGATTCTCAGGAAATGAACTATGCGAGTGGGTTCCTGAAACAATAGTTCATCATTAACCCAAGGCGAGGAGGAGGTGGCTGATGGTCTCGGCGATAATCCATCGAGATTTCCGACAAGATGGATTTCCACATTTATGTGAACAAGGAGATAACATTTGTCGAGATCAAATGGTATAATGATGTATGTTCGAGGAATCATACTCAATTAAACATTGGTTGAAAGGTGCGCCGAAATATGGGTTGGGTTGCACGACCAATGTCAGAATGGTGATTCAATAATCAATAGCCTAAGACTGAACTTTCGACCATTAACTTCAAAGAAATAGGGTTGCTAGAAGGAAAGAATCCAAACAACACCGTTCACTGGTTGGAATTAACACGGGGACCAAGAAAGAATGGTGATGGTGTGAAGCATCTCAATACCAAGAATTTCTTAAGAGGTGGAGCAGTCCTCACAACATCCTTGATATTAAAAGATGGTAATACTCCAAGGTAAAGAAGAACAAATGCTGGATAGCAGGGATCTCAAGGTTTACACAAAACACGAACAAGTTTGTGTTGAACGGGAGGCAATAAAGTGGTCGATGATAATATAAATCATCGAGGGCAAGGATGTTATTTCTCTTCATGAATTCAATTGATATCCCGGAAGAGCTCAAAATGTTGATGCTGATCAAGACACAATTGTCGAGAGATTTCACGAAGAAGCAATCGAACAGCGACGGCATCAAGAAAAGCAATGGTGAAGCAAAGGGTCATTGGAACCATGGGTACGACACAAACTCGAAATCAGGCTTGTTGTACAAGGTCAAACGGTATGACGAGGAAGATCGATTGTACGATTAGCTCACCGTCGAAATTTGTGCTCCGAGAAGAAGGACCAGGTAGCACAGTTAAAATCATCATGACAATGATATAGCCAAACAGGCTAGGAATGATGTGATCGGGTACAAACACGTACTTATAGAAGCTTACCGAAGAGTTGTTGAACCATAGTGCGGACTCGGTTCAGTTATTGGTGTCTTTGAGTGTTTAATAACTCAGAGCCCGTGAAAAATTGGAATCAGTGGGAATGTAGCACTTGATGAAGAACTCATAAGAAGTTATGCAGTTCCATGATAATCTCGAGATACCGTGGGGTAATACTCGATGACGATCAAAGTAGAGGTTGGACCGGGTATTGCTCTCTGAAGACAAGTGCTAAAACTTGCACGAGAAATGGTATTTAAAAGAGATCATGGTCGGAACCACGATTTCAAAAGGCGGATCCACGATATAAGATGAACTTATACCAAAGGAATAATTATTTAAGAGAAGCTTTAATGATAAGATCTACATCGTGTCCATGGGCATGAACGCAAGGTTCAAGGTCGAATCCCACTTCTCCAATGCATACCCTTTGATTCACTTCTAGCTTTCGATGAAGTTATAGCGTTGAAATTTTATCTGGCAAAATACCTTAAGAGTACTAATCGTGAAAACTTTCGTGTTCACACATATAAAGGAGGGCATATGTTCAACCCATCAAGGCATCTTAGGAACGTATACCATCAACTTCAGGGTAAATAACTCAAGCTCGGAGGTAGAGCATGGTTGACAAAGCAGAGGATACAATTTACCAAAGGCATTATGTATCAGGGGAAGGTCTCACAAAGTTATTGAATATGAAGGATGCTGACGGATAAAATCCAACAATGGACCTGATGGCCCACAAGGGGTCTGACGTGAGCATCAGTACTTAACTAGAGGAAGAAGAATGCAAGGAGATCAGATTATAGAAACAACTGACTAACTCAATTGTCAAATGCAAAGGAATTATGATTTCCAAATCAAGGGATCAGAAGCAATGCTCTGATTAGGGGTGGATAAGTTGAATAGCCTTAGGGTACAATCAAAGACAATTGGATTGGTCGAGAACCAATTCCAGTTAAAAGAACGGCAGCTCAGCCGGAAAAGTAATTTATAAGGATCAATGATGATTGCGTGTATTCGCAAACATATTGAGTCAACGGACTCAAAATGATAATGACAAGGAATGTCAATATGACTACGAGACTTATGGGATTAACCATAATGCAAGCAAGCAAAAATTTCAAGAGCCAAAGGCCCCAAAGGATTTTCGGAAGATCGAATA
Source organism: Aegilops bicornis (assembly GCA_021605145.1). Classification (NCBI taxonomy): domain Eukaryota; kingdom Viridiplantae; phylum Streptophyta; class Magnoliopsida; order Poales; family Poaceae; genus Aegilops; species Aegilops bicornis. The sequence goes on along the minus strand of CM038674.1, from coordinate 22,046,257 downwards.
TTATTTTGAAGACTTTTGTGAAACACATGAACAACTGGGGGTGAGCGGATACTTGACAAGTGCGAGGATTTATTTGAAGGGGTATTCATGTGGCAAAGAACTGCTAGGCAGTAGGCACAAGTATTTTCGGAACAATAGAGAAAACTTCGGGGTATCTTGTAATAACAAGATTAACTGGGAATAAAAGTAAGAACGACAGGCGTAAGTATTTATCCATAGGGATGTTTCGGTGGTAGGGAATTAGAAAAGCGACAGGCACAAGGTCTCGAGAGAATATCGGAGAGTATCTTCAAATTCTTCTGGTTCACGGTGCAATCATCTGTAGTGAGGGGTTCTCCGGGAGGAAGTAGTAACGAGATCCTAAAGTTAGATTTTAGTAAAAATCGTTTAACCCGAATAGAAGAGAGTTCGAGTCCCGAGTAAAGATCAAGGAGTAAAAGATCCTAGTACCACCCGATGGCGGCGTGGGCCCGTAAGGCACACAGCCAAGTTAGTAAAAGTTTTGCAATGTCTAGACTCGACTTGACCAAGGAGTGTGGAAGGGGATTCCTACAGGCGATGGGCTCGATACCAACTTGACGCCCCGATTTAATCGTACACTAATCATGCACGCAAATGTGTACGATCAAGATCGAGGACTCACGGGAAGATATCACAACACAACTCTACAAATAAAATAAGTCATACAAGCATCATAATACAAGCCAGGGGCCTCGAGGGCTCGAATACAAGTGCTCGATCATAGACGAGTTAGCGGAAGCAACAATATCTGAGTACAGACATAAGTTAAGCAAGTTTGCCTTAAGAAGGCTAACACAAACTGGGATACAGATCGAAAGAGGAGCAGGCCTCCTGCCTGGGATCCTCCTAAGCTACTCCTGGTCGTCGTCAGCGGGCTGCACGTAGTAGTAGGCACCTCCGGTGTAGTAGTCGTCATCGACGGTGGCGTCTGGCTCCTGGGCTCCATCGTCTGGTTGCAGCAATCGAATAGAGGTAGGGGAAAAGGGGGAACAAGGCAACCGTGAGTACTCATCCAAAGTACTCGCAAGCAAGGAGCTACACTACATATGCATGGATATATGTGTAAAGGGCCATATCAAGGACTGAACTGCAGAATGCCAGAATAAGAGGGGGATAGCTAGTCTTATCGAAGACTACGCTTCTGGTCACCTGTCTTGCAACAAGTAGAGGAGGGTAGGTTGAAGTCCTCCAAGTAACATCACATAGCAATAATCCTACCCGGTGATCCCCTCCTCATATCCCTGAGAGAGAGCGACAACCGGTTGTATCTGGCACTTGGAAGGGTGTGTTTTATCAAGTATCCGGTTCTAGTTGTCATAAGCTCAAGGTACAACTCCAAGTCGTCCTGTTACCTAAGATCACGGCTATTCGAATAGATTAACTTCCTGCAGGGTGCACTATCTTACCCAGCACGCTTGATCCCATTTGGCCGGACACACTTTCCTGGGTCATGCCCGGCCGCGGAAGATCAACACGTCGCAGCCCCACCTAGGCACAACAGAGAGGCCAGCACGCCGGTCTAAACCTAAGCGCGCAGGGGTCTGGGCCCATCGCCCTGAGCACACCTGCACGTTGCGAGGGCGGCCGGAAGCAGACCTAGCCTAGTGGCGTTCCAGTCCAATCCGGCGCGCGCCGCTCCGTCGCTGACGTCTGAAGTGCTTCGGCTGATACCACGACGCCGGATACCCATAACTACTCCCGCGTAGATGGTTAGTGCGTATAAGCTCAGAGCCAACTCAGATCAAATACCAAGATCTCGTTAAGCATGTTAAGTATCCGCGAACGCCCGAGCAGGGCCAGCCCACCTCTCTCCTAGGCGGTCTCAACCTGCCTGTCTCCGCCACAAAGATCCATCCAGAGGGCCGTCGGGACAAAGGTCCTTTCAGCCCCAATCCGTGAATCACTCATGGTGCTCCACAAGCCGACCCGACTTTAGTCACCACATGTATCATGTATAAGTATAAGTATATACCCGTGATCACCTCCCGAGTGATCACGGCCCGATAGTATAGCACGGCAGACGGACAAGAATGTAGGGCCACAGATGAAAGTACTAGCATCCTATACTAAGCATATAGGATTGCGGTAAAGGTAACAATAAAGAGTAACAAGGACAGGTTATGCATCGGGATAGGTATAACAGAGCAAGAATATGCTACACTACTATAATGCAAGCAGTATAGAGTAGAATAGGCGATATCTGGTGATCAAGGGGGGTGCTGGTTGCTCCGGCAAGAGAGAGGGTCGCCGACACCGTAGTCGACCACGGGGGGGGGTACCGGCAATGACCTCGGGGTCTACCTAAAAATTAACAGAGGGGGAACATAATAAATAACAGAGCAATCAAAGCATAACATGACAATGCGGTGCTAGAGGTGATCTAACGCAGGATAGGTGATACCGGTGAAGGGGAAAACATCCGGAAAATATCCCGGTGTTTAGCGTTTTTGAGGCAGAGGGCCGGAGGGGAAAGTTCTGAGTTCGATAGGTTAGGGGTGTGTGGCGAGCGGGCAACTGCGTGATCCGGATTCGTCTCGTCGTTCTGAGCAACTCTCATGTTGAAAATATTTTAATCCAAGTTACGGATTAAAAGATATGATTTTCTAAAGATTTTATAATTTCTGGAATTTAATTAATTAATTAATTAATTCGAAAAAATGGATTTATGACGTCAGCATGATGTCATGCTGACGTCAGCAGTCATCGTTGACCGTTGACCTGGTCAACCTGACATGTGGGTCCCGTGGGACCCACACATCACTCTAACTGTTAGGTTTAATTAGGGTTTAGATTAATCCTAATTACAGTTTAATTAAAATTAACTAGTTAATTAATCTAATTAAACCGGATTAATCAACTTAATTAATTACTTAATTAATTAACTAATTAATTAATTAATTTTATTAATTCATTTTTATTTTTATTAATTATATTTATTTAATTCCTTTTTTTTCTTTTTCCAAAAACGTTCTGGGGCGGGGCCCTGTGGTCAGTGGCCCGGAGGGGGGGGTTGCGGGTCGGGCATTGCGGCGCCCGACTGGGCGCTCGCCCAAATCGGCGGGCGAGGAGGGGAACCGGGGCATGGCCGGGCGGGCGCGTGGGCGCCGGCGGCCACCGGAGGGGAGTTGCCGGGGAAAGCGCAGGCGCTCGGCAGCGTGACGGCGCGGCGTGGTCGCACGGGCGCAGGGGGTCTGGCCATGGGACGGGCGAGGGAGGCGCGTGCGGGTGCGCGCAACCCGGCGTGGCGGAGACGGGCGGCCCCGCGCGTGCAGCCGCTGGGCTCGGCACGGGGCTAACCGAGCAGTGCCGAGGCGAGGAGGAGCTCCGTGGGAAGGAGAGGGGAGGGAGCGAGGCTCACGGTGGGGCTCCCGCGGTCGCGGGCGAGGGAGAGAAAGGGAGGGCCGGGGGCGGAACGGCCCGGCGCGGGGGGAAGAGGCCCGGCCGAGCGGAGGAGGCGCGAGGGAGGGGGCTGCGTCTGCGGCCGGATCCGGCGACGGGAGCAGAGGGGGAGGGCCGGGGTCGAGGGCGCGGACGGCGGTGGCGCGCCGGCGCCGACTGCCGGGAGGCGACAGCGTGGCGTCCTAGGGGAGAGGGGAGCGAAGGGGGAGCTCATGGGGGAAGCGCGTAGGGTCTCTCAGAAGCGGGCTCGGGGCGGTCCGGGCGGCCGGCGAGGAGGAGGGCGGGAAGCGCCGGGCGGCGACGGGCGGTCCGCGAGGCGAGGTGGGAGTCGGGACGGCCCCGAGGCGGCAGAGGGGTGGCGCCTTGTGCCGGTCGGGAGGAGGGAGGAGGACGGCGTCGGTGGGGCGGGCGCCCGCATCGGGGCGAACGGATCGGGCGGATCCCGATCCAGATCTGCGGGGGAGGGAGGAGAAGGGGATCGGGGGGGAATGGGGTGTCGGCTAGGGTTTCCACCGACCGGGGGGGTTATGGGAGGGAGGGAGGGGGGTGGGCCGGGCCAGGGGCTGGCCGGTTGGGCCAGGTGGGCTTGGCCCAGTTTGGCCAGGGGGGAGGGGTTCTCGCTCTCCTTTGTTTTATTTCTCTTTCCTTATTTTTCCTTTTCTGTTTTAATTTATTTTAAAATATCCAGACACTTTATAAAAATGTGTGCACCCCACCATAATTAACTTTGTAATATTTGACAACCCCCGAACATTTTAGTTTTGACTTTTGAAAACCACGATGGTTTTAACTTAATTTCAAATTTTGAATTCGAATCGTTTCGAACTAACGCGAGATTATCAACAGTAACCAAGGTGACGTGGCATCATTAGCGCAGGGTTACTGTAGCTTGATTACCCGGGCGTCACAATCTTCCTCAAAACAGCCACCATACCTACCTATTATGACATTTCCATAGCCATTCCGAGATATATTGCCATGCAACTTTTCATCGTTCCATTTATCATCATGACACGCATCATCATTGTCATATTGCCTTGCATGCTCATGTAGTTAACATCGTATTTGTGGCAAAGCCACCATGCATAATTTTTCATACATGTCACTCTTGATTCATTGCCCATACCGGTACACCGCCGGAGGCATTCACATAGTCATATCTTGTTCTAGTTTTGAGTTGTAATTCATGAGTTGTAAATAAATAGAAGTGTGATGATCATCATTATTAGAGCATTGTCCCTAAATAAAAAAAATAAAGGCCAAAAAGAAAAAAAGCAAGGCCAAAGAAAAAAAAAGAAAGGCCAAAAAAAGGCCCAAAAGAAAAAAGGAAAATAAAAGGGGGCAATGTTACTATCTTTTTTCCACACTTGTGCTTCAAAGTAGCACCATGTTCTTCATATATAGTCTCATATGTTGTCACTTTCATATACTAGTGGGATTTTTTCATTATAGAACTTGGCTTGTATATTCCTACAATGGGCTTCCTCAAATGCCCTAGGTCTTCGTGAGCAAGAAAGTTGGATGCACACCCACTAGTTTCTTTTGTTGAGATTTCATACATTGACAGCTCTAGTGCATCCGTTGCATGGCAATCCCTATTCCTCATGTGGACATCAATTGATGGGCATCTCCATAGCCCGTTGATTATCCTCGTCAATGTGAGACTTTCTCCTTTTTTGTCTTCTCCACACAATCCCCATCATCATATTCTATTCCACCCATAGTGCTATGTCCATGGCTCACGCTCATGTATTGCGTGAAGGTTGAAAAAGTTTGAGATTATTTAAGTACGAAACAATTGCTTGGCTTGTCATCGGGGATGTGCAAGATGGGAGCATTTTGTGTGACGAAAATGAAGCATGACCTAACTATATGATTTTGTAGGGATGAACTTTCTTTAGCCATGTTATTTTGAGAAGACATGATTGCTTTGATTAGTATGCTTAAAGTATTACTATTTCTTATGTCAATATGAACTTCTATTTTGAATCATTTGGATCTGGACATTCATGCCACAATAAAGAAAATTACATTGAGAATTATGCTAGGTAGCATTCCACATCAAAAATTCCGTTTTTATCATTTACCTACTCGACGACGAGTAGGAATTAAGCTTGGGGATACTTGATACGTCTCCAACGTATCTATAATTTTTGATTGTTCCATGCTATTATATTACCCGTTTTGGATGTTTATGGGCTTTACTTTACGCTTTTATATCATTTTTGGGACTAACCTACTAACCGGAGGCCCAGCCCGTATTGCTGTTTTTTTGCCTATTTCAGTGTTTCGAAGAAAAGGAATATAAAACGGAGTCCAAACGGAATGTAACCTTCGGGAGCGTGATTTTTGGAACAAACGTGATCCAAAGGACTTGGAGTGGAAGTCAAGAAACGATCGAGGCAGCCATGAGGGTGGAGGGCGCCTGCCCCCTACTGGGCGTGCCCCCTGTCTCGTGGGCCCCATGGGCGGCCACCGACCTACTTCTTCCTCCTACATATACCCACGCACCTTGAAAATATCACAAGTGACCACGAAAATCTATTTCCACCGCCGTAACCTTCTGTATCCGCGAGATCCCACCTTGGAGCCCTCGCCGGCGCTCCGCCGGAGGGGGAATCAATAACGGAGGGCCTCTATATCATCTCCAAGGCCTCTCCGATGAGTTGTGAGTAGTTTACCACAGACCTTCGAGTCCATAGTTATTAGCTAGATGGATTCTTCTCTCTCTTTGAATCTCAATACCATGTTCCCCTTGATCTTTTTGGAGAACTATTCGATGTAACTCTTTTTGCGGTGTGTTTGTCGAGATCCGGGGAATTGTGGGTTTATGATCAAGATTATCTTTGAGAAATATTTGAATCTCTCTGAATCCTTTTATGTGTGATTAAGTTATCTTTGCAAGTCTATTTGAATTATCAGTTTGGTTTGGCCTACTAGATTGATCTTTCTTGCAATGGGAGAAGTGCTTAGCTTTGGATTCAATCTTGCGGTGTCCTTTCCCAGTGATAGCAGGGCAGAAAGGCACGTATTGTATTGTTGCCATCGAGGATAAAAATATGGGATTTATATCATATTGCATGAGTTTATCCCTCTACATCATGTCATCTTTCTTAATGCATTACTCTGTTCTTTATGAACTTAATACTCTAGATGCATGCTGGATAGCGGTCGATGTGTGGAGTAATAGTAGTAGATACAGGCAGGAGTCGGTCTACTCGTCACGGACGTGATGCCTATATACATGATCATGCCTAGATAATCTCATAACTATGCGCTTTTCTATCAATTGCTCGACAGTAATTTGTTCACCCACCGTAATACTTATGCTAACTTGAGAGAAGCCACTAGTGAAACCTATGGCCCCCGGGTCTATCTCTTATCATATAAGCTTTCAATCTACTTTTATTTGCATCTATTCCTTTCCAATCTATATTATAAAATAACAATAATATATTTATTTTATCACATTATCTCAATCAGATCTCACTTTTGCAAGTGGTCGTGAAGGGATTGACAACCCCTTTATTGCGTTAGTTGGGAATTCTTGTTTGTTTGTGTAGGTGCATGGGACTTTTGAGGAGCCTCCTACTGGATTGATACCTTGGTTCTCAAAAACTGAGGGAAATACTTACGCTACTATTGCTGCATCACCCTTTCCTCTTCAAGGAAAACCAACGCCAGCTCAAGACGTAGCAATCTACTTGCGGGCAGGGGGTATATATAGGCCTCTCTTTAGTCCTGGTTTGTGCCTAAAATCGGGGCTAAAGGACCGCATTTGGTCCCGGTTCTCGACACAAACCGGGACTAAAGGTTGCGGGCCAAGAGCGAGGCCCATTGGTCCCAGTTCGTGTCTGGAACCGGGACCAAAAGGGGTCAGACAAACCTGGATCAATGGCCCCCAAGGCCCAGCCGGCTCCCTGGCCTCACGAACCGGGACTAGTGCACCCATTGATCCCGGTTCTTAGGAGAACTGGGATTAATGCCCTCTTCAAGACGGAACCGAAGCCGTGTTTTCTACTAGTGTTATTGCGCCGTAACCATGGATAATATTCATAGTTTAACAGGGTGCTTGGGTCAGCCTTGACTTTGAATGGAGGAATTTCATGAAACTTTTCATAATCTTCAGACATGGCTGCCTTGCCCTCTACTCCCACGATATCTCTTTTACCTGAAAGAACTATGTGGAGCTTTGGCTCATCGTATTATGTATTCGCTTCCTTATCTTTTCTTTTTCTCAGTTTGGTAGACATGTCCTTCACATAGAAAACCTGCGCCACATCATTGGCTAGGATGAATGGTTCGTCTGTGTACCCAAGATTGTTCAGATCCATTGTTGTCATTCCGTACTGTGGGTCTACCTGTACCCCGCCTCCTGACATATTGACCCATTTGCACCGAAACAAAGGGACCTTAAAATCATGTCCATAGTCAAGTTCCCATATGTCCACTATGTAACCATAATATGTGTCCTTTCCCCTGTTGGTTGTTGCATCAAAGCAGACACCACTGTTTTGGTTGGTGCTCTTTTGATCTTGGGCGATCGTGTAAAATGTATTCCCATTTATCTCGTACCCTTTGTAAGTCAATACAGTTGAAGATGGTGTCCTGGCCAACGAGTACAGCTCATCTGCAACAGTGGTGTTACCCGTCAGATGTGTTCGCAATCAACTGCCAAAAGTCATGATGTGTTCACATGTAATCCAGTCGTCACACTGCTCCGGGTGTTTGGAGCACAGAATATTCTTGTGTTCATTGACATACGGGGTCACCAAGGTAGAATTCTGTAGAACTGTGTAGTGTGATTGAGCCGAAGAATTCCCGTCCCTACATATTATTGAGTCCGCTAGCGTGCCTTTTCCAGTCAGTCTCCACTCATACCGCGATTGAGGGAGACTAATCTTCTTAAGGTCAGGAATGAAGCCACACAAAACCCAATGACCTCCTCTGTTTGATGCCCGTGGAGATGCTTCCTTCTGGCCTAGCACCGTTACGAACATATTTCTTTAAGACTCCCATGAACCTCTCAAAGGGGAAGATATTCTGTAGAAATACAGGGCCCAGAATGGCAATCTCGTCGACTAGATGAACTAGGATGTGCGTCATGATATTGAAGAAGGATGGTGGAAACACCAGCTGGAAACTAACAAGTTATTGCACCAAATCACTCTTTAACCTTGGTAGGATTTCCGTATCGATTACCTTCTGAGAGATTGCATTGAGGAATGCACATAGCTTCACAATGGTTAATCGAACGTTTTCTGGTAGAAGCCCCCTCAATGCAACTGGAAGCAGTTGCGTCATAATCACGTGGCAGTCATGAGACTTTAGGATTTGTAACTTTTCTATGGGATATTTATTATTCCCTTTATATTGGATGAGAAGCCAGATGGTACCTTCATAATGAGCAGGCATTCAAAGAAGATTTCCTTCTCTACTTTGGTAAGAGCGTAGCTGGCAGGACCTTCAGACTTCTTGGATGCATGTCGTCTTTTTTGTGCACACGTTGCTAGTCCTCCCATGCCTCCAGTGTATCTTTTGTCTTCCCATACACGCGCAAGAAGCCTAGCAGGTTCACGCAAAGATTTTTCGTCACGTGCATCACGTCGATTGCAGAGCGAACCTCTAGGTCTGTCCAATAGGGTAGGTCCCAAAATAATGATTTCTTCTTCCATATGGGTGCGCGTCTCTCAGTGTTATTTGGAACAGATTGTCCGCCAGGACCCTTTCCAAAGATTACTTATAAATCCTTCACCATAGCAAGTATGTGATCACCAGTACGGAGGGCGGGCTTCTTCCGGTGATCTTACCCACCTTTGAAATGCTTGCCTTTCTTTCAACATTGCTGGTTGGTCGTAAGAAATGGACGATGTCCCACGTACACATTCTTCCTGGATTTCTCCAAATATATACTTATGATGTCATCTAAACAGTGTGTGCATGCATGGTATCCCTTGTTTGTATGTCCTGAAAGGTTACTGAGAGCAGGCCAATCATTGATGGTTACAAACAGCAATGCATGTAGGTCAAATTCTTCCTATCTGTGCTCATCCCACACATGTACACCTTTTCCATTCCAAAACTATAAAAGTTCTTCAACTAATGGCCTTAGGTACACATCAATGTCTTTGCCGGGTTGCTTAGGGCCCTGGATGATCACTGGCATCATAATGAACTTCCGCTTCATGCACAACCAAGGAGGAAGGTTATAGATACATAGAGTCACGGGCCAGGTCCTATGATTGCTGCTCTACTCCCCAAAAGGATTAATGTCATCTGTGCTTAAACCAAACCATACGTTCCTCGTGTCACCTCAAAGTCCCCCCACCTTATCTCGATTTCTCTCCACCGCGACCCGTCAGTGGGTGCTCTCAACTTCCAGTCTTTCTTACGGTCCTCTTTGTGCCATCGCATCAAGTTGGCATGCTCTTTCTTTTTGAACAGATGTTTCAACCGTGGTATTATAGGATCATACCACATCACCTTGGCAGGAAACCTCTTCCTAGGGTGCTCACCCTCAACATCACTAGGGTCGTCTCATCTGATCTTATACCACAATGCACCGCAAACCGGGCATGTGTTCAAATCCTCGTACGCACCGCGGTAGAGGATGCAGTCATTAGGGCATGCATGTATCTTCTACACCTCCAATCCTAGAGGGCATAGAACCTTCTTTGCTTCGTACATACTATCGAGCAATTCGTTATCCTTTAGAAGCTTCTTCTTCATTATTTCCAGTAGCTTTCCAAATCCGTTGTCAGACACACCATTGTCTGCCTTCCATTGCAGCAATTCCAGTGTGGTAACGAGCTTTGTGTTGTCATCTTCGCAATTTGGGTACAACTTTTTTTGTGATCCTCTAACATGTGATCGAACTTTGATAACCCAGAAGTATAGGGGATCGCAACAGTTTTCGAGGGTAGAGTATTCAACCCAAATTTATTGATTCGACACAAGGGGAGCCAAACAATATTCTCAAGTATTAGCAGTTGAGTTGTCAATTCAACCACACCTAGATAACTTAATATCTGCAGCAAAGTATTTAGTAGAAAATTAGTATGGAAGTAACGGTAACAGTGGCAAGAGTAACAGTAGCAGTTTTGTAGTAATTCTAACAGTGGCAACGGTAAAGTAACTAAGCAAAGAGAAATATGTGAAAAGCTCGTAGGCATTGGATCAGTGATGGATAATTATGTCGGATGTAATTCCTCATGTAATAGTTATAACATAGGGTGACACAGAACTAGCTCCAGTTCATCAATGTAATGTAGGCATGTATTCCGAATATAGTCATACGTGCTTATGGAAAAGAACTTGCATGACATCTTTTGTCCTACCCTCCGTGGCAGCGGGTCCTAATGGAAACTAAGGGATATTAAGGCCTCCTTTTAATAGAGTACCGGACCAAAGCATTAACACATAGTGAATACATGAACTCCTCAAACTACAGTCATCACCGGTAAGTATCCCGATTATTGTCACTTCGGCGTTAACGGATCATAACACATAATAGGTGACTATAGACTTGCAAGATAGGATCAAGAACTCACATATATTCATGAAAACATAATAGGTTCAGATCTGAAATCATCGCACTCGGGCCCTAGTGACAAGCATTAAGCATAGCAAAGTCATAGCAACATCAATCTTAGAACATAGTGGATACTAGGGATCAAACCCTAACAAAACTAACTCGATTACATGGTAAATCTCAAACAACCCATCACCGTCCAGCAAGCATACGATGGAATTACTCACGCACGGTGGTGAGCATCATGAAATTGGTGATGGAGGATGGTTGATGACGACGATGACGAAGGATTCCCTTCTCCGGAGCCCCGAACGGACTCCAAATCACCGTTTTAGGGCTTGGCGGTGACTTTGTATCGTAAAACGTGATGAATCCTTCTCTTTGATTTTTTTTTCTCCCCGAACTTGAATATGTAGAGTTGGAGTTGACATCGGTGGAGCACCAGGGGGCCCACGAGGCAGGGGCGCGCCCAGGGGGGTAGGGCGCGCCCCCCACCCTCATGGATAGGGTGTGGTCCTCCTGGTCTTGATCCTTTTGCCAATATTTTTTATTAATTCCAAAAAGTTGCTCCGTGGAGTTTCAGGTCATTCCGAGAACTTTTATTTCTGCACAAAAATAACACCATGGCAGTTCTGCTGAAAACAACGTCAGTCCGGGTTAGTTCCATTCAAATCATGCAAGTTAGAGTCCAAAACAAGGGCAAAAGTGTTTGGAAAAGTAGACGATGGAGACGTATCAAACTTCAACTTCTCCCTTTCACTTTGGCATTGTCTCTTTGCATCAACAATGACCCGGCAAAGATCATCATCGAGCACATCGTCTGGTTCCTCTTGATCTCCAAATCCCCCCGTTGCAGTATCACCATATTCAGGGGGCAGATAGTTGTCATCATCCTCTTCTTCTTCGTTGTCTTCCATCACAACCCCTCTTTCTCCATGCTTGGTCCAAACATTATAGTGTGGCATGAAACCCTTCTCAAGTAGGTGGACGTGAAGGGTTTTCGAGTCAGAGTAATCCTTCATATTCCCACATATAGGGCATAAAACCATTCTGCTTGTTTGCCTCACCCACTTCAAGAAAATTATGCAGGCCCTTAATGTACTCGGAGGTGTGTCTGTCACCGACATCCATTGCCGGTTCATCTGGGTGCATTATATAATTAAGTGTATCAAAAACCATTACAGAACATCATGAATAGAGAAGTGACGAAATTAATAGAAGTTCATCATCACATTAAAACCAAAGTACTGTAGTGATCAAATGTTATTACTGAAAAATAAATACATAAAGTTCATACATAGTTCTCATTGAACAACATATAGCTCTCTAGAGCATCTAATTAAAACATACATTGAAACTATGTAAAAATCTTTTAGTGCAACAACAAATGCGATCATAATCGCAACTAAGGTACAATTGATCCAACGTCATAATGATACCAAGCCTCAGTATGAATGACATATTTTCTAATCTTTCTAATCTTCAAGCGCAATGCATCCATCTTGATCTTGTGATCATCGACGACATCTGCAACATGCAACTCCAATTCCATCTTCTCCTCCTCAATTCTTTTCAATTTTTTCTTCAAGTAATTCTTTTCTTTTTCAACTAAATTTAACCTCTCGACAAGAGGGTCGGTTAGAATTTTTGGTTCACATACCTCCTAGATAACAACGTCTATGTCACATTGGTCGGCATAATTGTCATAAACACTAAATGAAACAAATAGTTATAAAGATAATATACCACATCCGAATAATATAAAGGACGAGCGCCGACGGGGGCGGATACCAAAACCATGGCACCATATAATAACAAACAATAATAAAAGCAAGAAAATTATACAAGTATCAATCTAAATCATACAAGTAAGAATTTTTTTTATTTTAGAAAGAAGATAAGAACAAGAGGCTCATCACAGTGGTGTCGGCGACGAGATTGGCGCGGGCGATCGACGGTGGTGAGGACGGGGACGGGACCGCCAAACCTAGACAAATCTTGAGGAAAATGGACCTTCGAGGTCGAGCTTGGAGAGGAGAAAGTTTAAGTGTGGCTCGGGCATTTCATCGAACACCTCATGTGCATAGGAGGTGAGAGCAGAGCAACACACACCTGCACACGCCGGCCGGCCAAAAAACAGAGGAATGAGCGGGCAGGGGCGGGGGTATATATAGGCATATCTTTAGTCCCGGTTGGCGGCGAACCGGGACAGAAGACTGACCTTTGGTCCCGGTTCCAGCCACCAACCGGGACTAAAGGTGCTGGGCCAGGAGCGAGGGCCATTGGACCCGGTTCGTGTATGGAACTAGGACCAAAGGGGTCAGACGAACCGGGACCAATGGCCACCGAGACCCGGCCGGTGCCCTGGACTCACGAACCGGGATTGTTGCACCCTTTGGTCTCTTTTCATAAGTGAACCGGGATTAATGCCCTTATCCTCGCCTCGACCAAAGCCTTGTGTTCTACTAGTGCGTCATATGGCGGCCATTGTCGCGCCCCTGCCTATACCAGGGAGCATGGCCGGACCCTATGTCGGTGTCTTCACCCTCATTGGCTAGTTCAGTTGCTATAGTTGTGGCGGGTTGATACGTCCATTTTGCATCATTTTTCTACTGTTATTTATAGTGTTTTATGCATTATAACACTTTATGGAGTAATTCTAATGCCTTTTCTCTCATAATATCCAAGGTTTACACAAAGAGGGATAATACCGGCAGCTGGAATTCTGGACCTTAAAAGGCGATGTCAGAGATACCTATTTTGCAGATCTCCAAATGACCTAAAATTTTATGGAGAATTATTGTGAAAATAAATATTGGAGAAAAGAACTACCTGAGGGGCCCACCCAGGCGCCTACAAGGCACCAGTGCACGCCACCCCCTCTAGGCGCGCCCTGGTGGGTAGTGGGGGCCCAGGCCCACCTCCGGTGCCCATCTTCTGGTACATAAGGTCTTTTGACCTAGATAAAAAAAACAAGCAGAGGACTTTCGGAGCGGAGTACCGCCGTCTCAAGGCGGAACTTGGGCAGGAGCACTTTTTTCCTTACTGGAGCGATACCGTCGGGGGAGCTTCCCTTCCGGAGGGGGAAATCAAAGCCATCGTCAGCACCAACAAACCTCTCATCTTTGAAAGGCTAATCATCACCAACATCTTCAACAACACCATCTCATCTCAAACCCTAGTTCATCTCTTATGTTCAATCTTTGTATCGAAACCTCAGATTGGTACCTGTGGGTGACTAGTATTGCTCATTACATCTTGTAGTTCATGCTAGCCAGTTTATTTGGTGAAAGATTATATCTTCATATCCATTTTGATATTTATTACTCCTCTGATCTTGAGAATTAATATGTTGTGTGAGTACTTACTTTTGTTCTTGAGGCCACAGGAGAAGTCATGTTGCAACTAATCTTGTGAATTTGGTATGTGTTCGATATTTTGATGATATGTATGTTGTGATTCCCTTCGTGGTGTTATGTGAACGTCGACTACATGACACTTCACCATCTTTGGGTCTAAGGGAATGCATTGTGGATTAGTTATTAGATGATGGATTGCTAGAGTGACAAAAGCTTAAACCCTATTTTATGTGTTATTCCGTAAGGGGCCGATTTGAATCTATATGTTTAATGCTATCGTTACATTTTATCTTAATACTTCTTTCGTAGTTGTGGATGCTTGTGAGGGGGTTAATCATAAGTGGGAGGCTTGTTCAAGTAAGAACATCACCCAAGCACCAGTCCACCCACATATCAAATTATCAAAGTAGCGAATGCGAAACAAATCAACATGATGAAAGTGACTAGACGAAATTCCCGTGTGCCCTCATGAACATTTTACTAATTATCTGAGATCGTTCCGGCATGTCCTTTGCTACAAAAAGGATTGGGCTACCTTGCTGCACTTATTATTACTATTATTACTTGTTACTTGCTACAAATTATCTTACTATCAAACTACCAGTTACCTACAATTTCAGTGCCTGCAGAAATTACCTTGCAGAAAACAACTTGTCATTTCCTTTGGCTCCTCGTTGGGTTCGACACTCTTACTTATCGAAAGGACTATGATTGATCCCTATACTTGTGGGTCATCAAGACTCTTTTCTGGCGCCGTTGCCGGGGAGTGAAGCGCTCTTGGTAAGGAAAAATTTATACTACATGCTGAAATTTAATCTCACTTGTTACTATTGAAAACAATCCGTTGAGGGGTTTGTTAGTGGTATCATCACCTTGACCGGAAATACAAAGAGTTGCCTATCAACCTACTGCACCTACTGGAAATATTTGTTATGAAATTCCTTCAGGTATGACAGAACAACTGCTAGCTAATCCTTATGCAGGAGATGGAACCATGTGATTGATAACCGTTTGAGTATCACCGGAAGCGATTGATTCATGCTTGTTAGCATGGCAGAAATTGTAAATGTCCCTCTTCGTGCATCCAACCTCATCATATCCGCCATATTGCATGCACAAAATATCCATAATATGATGTTTCCTGATCCCACACTTTTCCATCTCTGCAATATCCGATATCTAATCATCGCTAATTCTTCTGTGTGAACACAAAAGACACGAAAGTTCCCGTGGGGCTAGAGGATGGTTGTGTTCATCGATATAATCCTTCACAAACCACCGACATGTTTCCTCCTGTCTTGCAATCACAAATTTAGCTTTACACCCTACACGAGTTATACTTCGTGGCCTCCTCTTTCTATCTTCTATCTTCCTCTTCATGTGCTTCTCTTCATGAACTCCTTCACAACTCACACAATTTTACTTAAAATTATACGGTTGTTGGATCCATCCCACTCAACATAGCTTCTCCTGACACTAAAACCTTTCTCAAGACCATATTTGTTATAGAATCTATAACCTTTATCCTCAGCATCAAACATCTTGTTGGCAATATGATAGTACTCCAACATAGACTCATCACTTACATCCGCCATTTGTTCCTGCATATGACATACAAAAGTCACAGTTGGTGTTTATCCAGGCAAAAACAAGGGCATGGAAAATCCAGCATGAAATATTGTGTGGAATATTAAACTATGCTCGTTGTACATGTGAGGCCAACCAATGATAAACATCGATATGAACTACCGAACTGAGCATCGATTGTGAAAAAACCTAAATTGTATTGCATGCACTACGGAAACCTAAATTGATCTCAAGTTAGTAGGAAGAGGAGGCTACGTATCCAAGTCGGATTCATACCTTAGGATGGTAGGCGGGAGGAGATGGGATCGGTCGGCGTCGAGTGCCTCCAGATTATAGAGCTTCCGTTGCCGCCGAGCCGACGCTTCTTTTTCTTGCTGGCGCGTCGAGGACAGGGAAGGGGAGGAGGATGAGGCTGACGAGATGAATTGCTTCCTCTCGCCGGGCACATCGGAGCCAGTGAAGGGGATGAGGACGACAACTTGACCTCGATCTGGATCGACTAGACGTGGTTCTAGTCGCGGACGTGATCGGTTGAAAGCACATTATTTTTCCCTGGACCATTATGCACTTCTGGGATTAAACAAATTAAATTTAATCATTCTTAATCCCGCACCAGATCGGACAGCTAAAAAATATTAGAGGGGTCAGTACTAGGTAGTACATGAAGATGTACTACCTAAATAGATAGTTCATAAATAGATAGTGAAGATGTTGCCTGCGCATTTGTGCGGACTGTCGTGGTTCTAAGTCTGACAGTAGAATGGGGGTAGGAATGGAGAGGCAAGATCCTAGCTATGGAGTAGTTGTATACGCAAGGGATTTACGAGTTCAGGCCCTTCTCTGAGGAAGTAACAGCCCTCGTCTCGGAGCCCGGAGGCGGTCGATCGGATTATATGCGTATGTGTTACAGGGTGCGAACCCTTCGCTGTGGAGGGGGGTGGCTTATATAGAGTGCGCCAGGACCCCAGCCAGCCCACGTAGCAGAGGGTTTAAGGTACGTTAAGACCTAGCATTACTGGTAACGTCGGACATAAAGTGTCATCATGACCATACAGACTACTTAATTACAGACCGTTTGGATACAGAGTGATTCCTGAGCACCTGATGGTCGAGTGAGCCTTCTTGGTCGAGTGTCTCTAATTCTGTCGAGTGGAAGCCTACGAGGTCGACTGGAAGGCAGCTTCTTTCGCGAGTGTCCTTGGGGAGGGTACCTTTGGGCAGGTCTATGACCCTACCCTAGGTACATGACTTCATCATTAGCCCCCGAATGGATCGAGGTTTGAGTGAGGAAGGAGTTGATAATCTTTCCGACCCGTTCTTTGTGTTGCGAGTGTGTCTTACTCGATCAACGACCTTTTAGTGATGGCGTCAACTTCTCTTTCGATCGCCTTGATCCATTCTTCACATTTGTCGAGTGAACTTTGTGAACTTGAGGATTTCGGCTGACGGATCGGAGGAAATCTGCTGTCTGACAGGTTGCTCCGCGGTTAGTGGATTTCGCGGGATCTGAATTTTTGGGAAGCGCGCGAAGCGGAGAAAACTATGGCACTCGGATGGGATAAGGCGATGACGCCTCGATCTTCGCGCCGCCTTTTTCGCCATGTATCGGCAGCGCTTTGTTGCGAGATTTGACAGATTATGCAGGCCTACCAGTCAGCCACTCAGAAGCGGCCTCATATAAAGCATCGGACGGGGTATTTTGAACAGTGTGATCCCAATCTTCCCCTCCCGCCGCCTCCAAATTCTTCTGCTGCGTCCTTAGCCTGCTCAGCGCCGCAGCTCAGTACCTGCTTCGCCGGCGACCATGGTGAAGGAGAAGACCGCAGCCTTGGAGCGGGTGAAGAAGGCGGCGGCGAAGGCGAAGGGGAGAGCGCCCAGTCGGGGCGGATCTTCTTCGCGGTCCAAACTGCCGCAAGGTTGGGTCCAGGGAGATTGGATCCGCTCGACCATCACCGAGAAGGACCTCAACGATCTGGCCAACGAGGGACTGATCCCCCACGGGTCGGCGAGGCTTCCAAGAACAGAGTGGCAGCCGCAGCCTGAAGAGGGTGAGTGCGTTCTCCTAGCCACTCACGTAGATCGGGGATTTTCTCTGCCGCCGAATCCTTTCTTCCGGGGGTTTCCGAAATTTTTTGGAGCGCAACTCCATCATTTCACTCCCAACTCCATTGTCTATCTTGCTGCTTTCGTGTCGTCAGCGAAAACTTCTTGGGTTGTCGGCGCACCGGGCCTCTTCAAGCATATATTCACTTGTCGCTCTCAGACGGTGAAGAAAGCGAACCCGAATGACGAGAGAACCCAAGTAATCCAGATGTGTGGGGACTCGGGGTCCGGATGAGGGGAAGAGCACTTTTCGGCTATGACTCTCCCGACTTCGGTTAGAGGGTGGCGATCGACCTGGTTCTACTGCCAAGACCAGCCGACGCCGGGGCAGTCGACTGGACACCCTCCGTTCTCCATGAGTCGAGTGAACAAGCCATCTTCCCTGAAGGTGCTACCAGAGGAGAAGGCCCAAGTAAAATTGTTGATGGAACGTGTAGTCCAGCTCATTCGCGACGGGGTGACCGGCATGGATCTTCTGGAAGTTTTCCTCCGACGGCGTATTCAGCCACTCCAATACCGAGGCCATCCGATGTGGATGTACTCCGGTACGGATGATACCACTCGGGTCCATCCAGAGGAGGTCAATGACGCCACGCTATAGAAGTGGATGACTGCCATCACAGGAAACAAAGATAATTCTCGCGGAGCTAGGAGGATTCCCCCACTCGACCATTCTTACGATCCATACAAGGTATAACCACTTATCTCCGACTTTGATTCTGCTGCATTCATTCTGTTTTGATGCCAATTCTTCGACTGACTTTTGCCTTGTTTTGTTGTCTTCTAGGCCACCACTGAGATGTACTCGATGCCCAACGGGGCGCAGGAACCAGTCGAAGAAGAAGAAGGAAGCGGAGGTGAAAGCCAGGAGGAATGGGAGTCCAACGGCGAGGAGGATGAGGGGGACGACAGCTCTGGTGAAGAGGAGGAGGAGGAGGAAGAGGAGGAAGACGTCGATCCTCCCCGCTCGGAAAGAAGGTCCAAGTTGACGCATGACCCGGCGGCCGAGCGCGTAAGGCTATTATGCGCCCATCGGGCAGTCGGCAAGCGACCTCGGACAAGTTCCTCGCTACCGATCGAGAAACCGCCAAGCAACCTCGAAAGCAACGTCGAAGCCGGCGAAGGCCCTGCCCAAGATGCGGATGGTCATTCCCACCATCTCCGGGTAATCAGCAGAACTTGTATTTCCCTATTCAACATGAGTGTACTTTTGGTCGACTCGATGACTGATCAGCCGATTCTTGAAATCTGCAGTGCTGCTACCTCCGAGACCTCAGCCAAGCACGAAGATCAGGAAATGGAAGATGCCGTCACCTCCAACCTTGGTATGATCTCTGCAGTTTCGCTTTTAGTCGATTGGATTTCCATGTTTACTTTTGAATCTTTCTTGTAGTTCCGCCTCATGTCATTGATCTCCCCGATGATGATGAGGAAATGCCGTTGAGGAAGAGGAAGGACAAGAGGGTGCCTGCTGGCAAGGTTGCTCCAGTTGTGCCGATACCTGAGACGCTGGTTTCCGAGGGAGGCAACACCGCTCGGGCCTCTCTCGTTTTGCTGTATCAACGACAAGTGCCCGACCCACTTCGTCGATTGCTGATCCACCATCCCTTTTGCTACACACCACGTCCGGAAGACCAAGTGAGTGTTGCTAAGGAGGCTATACGCCGTGCAGGGATCATGATGGAGCAAGTGAAGGCAGTCCGAGAGGCCAGCCAGGCGGCCTATGATGCTAGTTCAGCTCTCCAGAGCAATGTCCAAGTAAGTCGATCGTTGCTTGCTCTGTTAGGATATGCTACCTGAAACTGCTTGCTCTATTAGGACATGCTACCTGAAACTGCTTCTTTCTGAAGATTTCCATATCTGTACACCCACTGGGTGGGTGTGTCGATTGAGTTTTTGTGGGGGCACACTGAGTGCACCCACTGGGTGTAGTCCCCGAGTCTATGGTGGACTGCGTGTAGTCGACTATAGTCTTTACACTTTGAACTTCTTCACTCGACCTGGTCGGACCAAGTCGAATGGAACCGTAAAACCGGTGGGGGCATGCTGAGTGCACCCACTGGGTGTAGTCCCCGAGACTATGGTGGACTGCGGGCAGTCGGCTATAGTCTAAAGAACTGTTTTTTTACCATGGTGACTCACGGCAATTAGCCATGGTTTTAGAATCATAACCTTTTTGCCTCTTTTGGTCGACTGGTCGAACCCAATTGGTAAAACCAGCGGGGGCACGCTGAGTGCACCCGCTGGGTGTAGTCCCCGAGACTACTGTCGAATGTTTTGATTCGGTTGTAGTCTTAGAAATGCTACGATTTTTCCTTAGTCACTCGGAAGTGATCTGTTTTTGATGTCTTTTGTTGATTGACTCATTGTAGAAATCTTGCGAGCTTGTGGCTTGCTATACTGAGTTAGAGAACAAACAGATCCAGCTCAACCTCGACTTGAAGCTTGCTCAGGAGAATTTGCAGAAGGCGAAGGATGAAGCAAAAGGTATGGCTGGTGAGAACTTGACAACTGTATTTGTTTTTTTTGTTCATTCTCAACTCTGTTCTCATTGTTGCTTTGCAGATAAACTGGAGGAGACTCTGAAGAAGAAGGACCTTGACCTTGCAGAGAGGCCGTATAAGGCGGCTTTGGAGAAAACAAAGCTCATTGAAGAGAAACTTGCCTCGATCGGCAAACTTGAAGACGAAAATGCCAAGCTGAAAGCCGCTCTTGACGCCGCCAACAAGGAAGTTAGTCGATCAAGAACGACAAGATTGTTCTGTCTCGACAAGGCTGGCCAATCAAGGGGAAGCAAAACGACTGGAGGTTTATCTTGGTTGTCTCGCCAAGAAGCTGTTCATCTTGCTTGATGGTAATCTCTTTTATCCGACTGTCTTGCTATCACCGGCTCATCGCATGATTGTTGTTTTGAGTCTGAGCTGTGTTTTCAGAATTCTGTCAAAACTTCGAAGAAGAAACCAGTCGAGTGGAAACCATCCTGGACCCCATCAACTCTCCTGTAAAGGACGAAGCTGCTATGAATGTGCTCTGACTGGAGTCTCGCGTTGCTAGCGTGGTGGATTATCTTGCTCGACTGAAAGCTGCGGTGTCGCGGATCGACTCAACTCTCTGGCCAGAGCAGACGCTTCAGAATGACCTTGAATCCTTAATGACTCGACTGAATGAGATTCCAAGTCGAGTGCAAGAATGGAAAAAGTCTTCTGCCAGGTGTGGTGCTGATGTTGCTCTGTCTCTGGTTCGTGTCCACTGCAAGGAAGCGCAAGAGGAAAAGCTGGCGTCCCTCAAAGTTGCCAACACCAGGAAGTACGACTTCCGATCTTTCATGGAGACCTTCATCGCTGCTGCTACCCGTATTGCCGACGGAATCGACCTCGACCAGTTTGTTGCACCTTCCAGTCCTCCACCGGAGGAGTAAAAAACTTCTAAGTCCCACCTTAAATTTGCCTCGGAATGCCGAGTGCTTTTGTAACCGACAAATTTTAATGTGCTTAATGGCTGAGCACTTTCGGATCCGTGGGACGCTTATCCGAACTTGATCTATCCTTGAACATGCTTTATTTGCCTTCGAGAGAACTTTGCTCTTCATTCGAATATATTTCATTGTTGTAAGTAGTATCCTTGAGGTGAAACTCCAAATGACTTGTACTTCATCTATCTTGCAAGTAGAGACGGAGCACAGATCGCGACCGACCTCGCTGCTCTTATGGATTGGGATGGACCGCACGTTGTACTTGTGGCGAAGCTCCGAAGGAGAAGGTAGCAGTCGACATGTACCTCGTCGTCCTTGCGGATTGGGATGGACCGTACGTTGTACTTGTGGCGAAGCTCCGAAGGAGAAGGTAGCAGTCGACCTGCACCTCGTCGTCCTTGTGGATTGGGATGAATTCCTTACTTAGGCGAGTACTGGACTGCAGCTAAGCCTCCGAGCAGGAGGTGTGCTCTCCACTCGGTAGGATTTTTATCACTTAGGCGAGCACTGGGCTGCAGCTAAACCTCCGAGTGGGAGGTTTGCTCTCGACTCGGTAGGGTTTTTATTACTTAGGCGAGCACTGGGCTGCAGCTAAGCCCCCGAGTGGGAGGTTTGCTCTCCACTAGGTAGGATTTCTATTACTTAGGCGAGCACTGGCTGCAGCTAAGCCCCGAGTGGGAGGTTTGCTCTCCACTCGGTAGGGTTTTTATTACTTAGGCGAGCACTGGCTGTGCTAAGCCCCTGAGTGGGAGGTTTCCTCTCCACTCGGTAGGATTTCTATTACTTAGGCGAGCACTGGGCTGCAACTAAGCCCCCGAGTGGGAGGTTTGCTCTCCACTCGGTAGGATTTTTACGGTGTAGCTCTGAAGGAGAAGGTAGCAGCCGATCTGTACCTCGTCGTCCTTGCGAAGCGTTCATTATATTGAATGTTTAAGCGAATCCTTGGGCTGTTGCTAAGCCCCCGAGTGAGAGGCAGACTCTCCACTCGGTAGGATTTTGAATACTTAGGCGAGTACTTGGACTGCAGCTAAGCCCCCGAGTGGGAGGCTGTCCCACCACTCGGTAGGATTTTGAATACTTAGGCGAGTACTTGGACTGCAGCTAAGCCCCCGAGTGGGAGGCTGGATCACCACTCGGTAGGATTTTCAATACTTAGGCGAGTACTTGGACTGCAGCTAAGCCCCCGAGTGGGAGGCTGGCTCTCCACACGATAGGATTTTGAATACTTAGGCGAGTACTTGGACTGCAGCTAAGCCCCCGAGTGGGAGGCTGGCTCACCACTCGGTAGGATTTTGAATACGTAGGCGAGTACTTGGACTGCAGCTAACCCCCGAGTGGGAGGCTGGCTCACCACTCGGTAGGATTTTGAATACTTAGGCAAGTACTTGGACTACAGCTAAGCCCCCGAGTGGGAGGCTGGCTCACCACTCGGTAGGATTTTGAATACTTAGGCGAGTACTTGGACTGCAGCTAAGCCCCCGAGTGGGAGGCTGGCTCTCCACTCGGTAGGATTTTGAATACTTAGGCGAGTACTTGGACTGCAGCTAAGCCCCCGAGTGGGAGGCTGGCTCACCACTCGGTAGGATTTTGAATACTTAGGCGAAGCGGATTCGCAGCTAAGCCCCCGAGTGGGAGACCGGCTCGCCACTCGGAAAGGATTTTTTTTTACAAACTTAGGCGAACCGGACTCGCAGCTAAGCCACCCACTGGGGGAAATTTCAACAAAAAGTAATAACAATCACTAGGAAAATTATAACATTCTTGTCTTAGATAAACTAACTACAAAAGTACTTTTATTACATCTCAACCGAGTGAGTATTTTAAGTATAAAAGGGGCGGAGCAGCTCCGCATTCCAAGCTCGAGGCTCGTCGATCTGGCGATCAACGTTGTAGAGATGATATGCTCCGTTGTGGAGAACTCTCGTGACGATGAAGGGACCTTCCCAAGTGGGAGCGAGCTTGTGTGGTTTCTGTTGATCCACTCGGAGGACCAAATCTCCCTCTTGGAAGGCTCGACTCTTCACATTTCTGGCATGGAATCGACGCATGTCTTGCTGATAGATAGTCGAGCGGATCAGGGCCATCTCCCTCTCCTCTTCCAGGAGGTCGACTGCATCTTGCTGGGCTTGTTCCGCTTCTTCTTCAGAGTATAGTTCGACTCGAGGCGCATTGTCAAGAAGGTCACTCGGCAGAACTGCTTCATCTCCATAGACCAGGAAGAATGGAGTTCTCCCAGTCGACCGATTAGGAGTGGTCCTCAATCCCCAGAGAACTGCTGGAAGTTCTTCGACCCAAGCTCCTGCTGCATGCTTGAGATGACGCATCAGCCGTGGTTTCAGCCCTTTGAGAATGAGGCCGTTTGCACGCTCTGCTTGTCCATTCGACTGAGGATGAGCAACTGAAGCATAGTCGACCAGCGTGCTGAGAGGCGCAAAGGCTTTGAACTTGTCATTATCGAAGTTTGACCCATTGTCGGTGATGATGCTATGCGGAACTCCATATCTGAATATCAACTCTCTGATGAAACTGATAGCAGTGCATGCATCGAGGTTCTTGATGGGCTTGGCTTCGATCCACTTGGTGAACTTGTCGACTGCTACCAGCAAATGAGTGAAGCCGCTTCTACCAGTTCTCAGCGGTCCAATCATGTCCAATCCCCAAACAGCGAAGGGCCAGCCGAGTGGAATGGTCTTCAAGGCTGAGGCGGGCTTGTGTGACATGTTGGAATAGAACTGACACCCTTCACACTTGTCGACTATTTCTTTTGCCATTTCATTTGCTTTTGGCCAGTAAAATCCCGCTCGGTATGCTTTAGCCACAATGGTCCGAGAGGACGCATGATGGCCGCAGGTCCCCGAGTGGATATCCTCAAGAATTATCTGACCTTCTTCTGGCGTGATACACTTCTGGCCGACTCCAGTCGCGCTTTCTCTGTACAACTGTCCCTTGATCACTGTGAAGGTCTTGGATCGACGGACGATCTGTCGAGCCTCTTCTTCATTCTCTGGGAGCTCTTTCCTTAGGATATATGCGATGTATGGCACTGTCCACCGGGAGTGATGACCACAACTTCCATAATCAGGTCGACCCTACTTTGGGACCTCAACTTCAATCGGATCATTGGCACTCTTTTGCTGCGGGCTTCTTCCGTGAAAGGATCCTCCGATGGTGCATGAATGTGCTCCAAAAATACATTACCGAATGGCTTCCCTCTTGGACCCTATCTTCGCCAAATCATCCGCAGCTTGATTTTTCAGTCGGGGTATATGATGAAGCTCTAACCCCTTGAATTTCTTCTCCAGCTTTCTCACTGCATTACAGTAACCTGTCATAGCTAGGCTTCTGACATCCCACTCCTTCATCACTTGATTAACAACCAGATCCGAGTCGCCGTAGACCATAAGGCGACGGACGCCGAGTGAAATGGCCATACGCAACCCATACAGGAGTGATTCATATTCTGCTTCGTTGTTGGAAGAATCAAAGTGAATCTGGAGAACATATTTGAGCTTATCTCCTCGGGGGGAAACCAATACAACCCCCGCACCAGAACCGTTCAGCATCTTGGAACCATCGAAAAACATAGTCCAGTGCTCCGAGTGAACTTGAGTCGGAAGCTGCTGTTCAGTCCACTCGGCGAGGAAGTCCGCTATTGCTTGGGACTTGATGGCTTTCTTTGCCTCAAATTTTATGTCAAGGGGAAGGAGTTCAATCGCCCATTTAGCCACTCGACCAGTTGCATCTCTGTTATGAAGAATTTCCGACAATGGGGCGTCGCTGACGACTGCAATGGAATGATGAGAGAAATAATGAGCAACCTTCTTTTTGGTCATATAAATCCCATAAACAAGCTTCTGATAGTGAGGATATCTTTGCTTTGATGTTGTCAGCACTTCAGAAAGATAATAAACTGGGCGTTGAACTTTGAAGGCTTTTCCTTCTTCTTCCCGCTCGACCGTAAGTACGGTACTGACGACTTGTCCAGTGGCTGCAATGTAAAGCAACAAAGGCTCTTTGCTGATAGGAGCAGCAAGCACCGGCTGGGTGGAGAGCAGAGCTTTTAGCTCTGCAAATGCTGCATCAGCTTCTGGAGTCCACTCGAACTTGTCCGACTTCTTCATCAGTCGGTAAAGAGGCAATGCCTTTTCACCGAGGCGAGAGATGAATCGACTTAAAGCGGCCAAGCATCCAGTAAGCTTCTGGACATCGTGCACACGCACAGGACGCTTCATTCGGAGTATAGTGCCAACCTTTTCAGGGTTAGCATCGATTCCTCGCTCAGAAACGAGAAAACCGAGTAACTTTCCACCAGGAACTCCAAATGCGCACTTTGATGGGTTTCGCTTGATATCATACCTCCTGACATAGGCAAATTTTTCAGCAAGGTCAGTCAACAGGTCGGAACCCTTTCGTGACTTGACCACTATATCATCCATGTACGCTTCCACATTCCGACTAATTTGAGTGAGCAAACACTTCTGAATCATCCTAATGAATGTGGCTCCGGCATTCTTGAGACCGAATGGCATGGTGACATAATGTAAGCACCTGAATGGAGTGATGAACGCTGTTTTAATCTCATCGGGTCCATACAGACGGATCTGATGGTACCCGGAATAGGCGTCTACAAAAGACAACCCCTCACATCCTGCAGTTGAGTCGACTATTTGGTCAATGCGAGGAAGAGGGAAATGATCTTTTGGGCAGGCCCGATTGATATGCTTGAAATCGATGCACATGCGCAACGACTTGTCCTTCTTGGGGACCATGACGACATTGGCGAGCCACTCGGAGTGGTAGATCTCTCGGATGAACTCTGCCTAAGAGCCGAGCCACCTCTTCACCAATGGCCTTTCTCTTCAGGACGGCGGACCGTCGAAGATGTTCTTTAACCGGTTTGACTTTTGGGTCGACTTCAGAGGCGGTGCTCAGCCAGCCCACAGGAACACCCGGCATGTCAGCAGGCTTAAATGCAAAGATGTCCCAGTTCTCACGGAGGAACTGGATGAGCGCTTCTTCCTATTTTGAGTCGAGTGTTGTTGAGATGTTGGTCGGAACAGCATTGGGATCAGTCGGGTGAATGTGAACCTGTTTCGTCTCACCGGACGACTGCAATGCTGACTCCGTAGCGGGATTCTTAGCTCGCAACAAATCACTCGGATCTGCAGTTTTCTGATACTCTTGTAACTCTACCACTGCCAACTGAGCATCGGCGATCTTAGAGCCCTTCTGGAAGCACTCTTCCGCGTTCTTCCGATTGCCCGTAACAGTGATCACGCCCTTGGGGCCAGGCATCTTCAGTTTAAGATACACGTAACATGGTCGGGCCATGAAACGTCCATATGTTGGTCTTCCCAGAATAGCGTGATAAGCGCTCTGGAAATCCACGACCTCAAAGGTCAACTTTTCTTTCCGGAAATGCTTCGAATCACCAAAAACTACATCAAGAGCAATTTGGCCGAGTGACTCAGCCTTCTTTCCGTGAATGACTCCGTGGAAGCTCATGTTATCGGTAATCGAGTCCGACATCGGAATGCCCATCCCTTTCAACGCCTCTGCATAATATGTTCAAGCCACTACCACCATCCATCGTAACTTTGGTCACCGAGTGCCTTCGACGATCGGTCGACCACTCAACGCTTGCCTCCTGTGGGTGGCAATATGCGCCGGGTGATCGGACTGTTCGAATGTGATGGCGGTCCGGGACCATTTCAGATAGTTAGCGTCAGCCGAGCGACCATGTTCACTTCCGATTGATAACCTTCAATCGACTTTTTGCTTTCGACGCCAAGAAAATCATCGTGGTGGAATTGACCGGGATATCCATCATCGCTGTCATCTTTGTCCTCAACTTTGTCTGCCTCCTTATCCTTATCCTTGGGCTGTTTCCCTTGAACCGCTGAATCAAGAGCCGACAATCGCCGAAGTGGTATGTTTCGGGTAAATGAGTTTACCCTCTTCATCTTTCTTCGTGTGAATGTGACATGGAAAATCCAACACGTCATTTCCATCCTGGTCTTTCACCTTCTTGGGGTTCCAAGGACCCTTGGGTTTCCCCTTGAACTTTCCTGGGGTCACAGCCAAGGCCTCTCCAGGAGCAGCTGGCTCGGCTTTGCGCTTCTGCTTCCGACTGGAATTTCCTCCGCCGGCCTCATTAGTGGCCGATTTGTATTTACCACTCCGGAACCGATCCTCTTCTTCACCATTTGCATACTTGGTGGCAATCTCCATCATCCGACTCAGGGTCATATCTCCGGTTCGACCGAATTTCAAACTCAACTCTCTGTTCTTGACACCTTCTTTGAAGGCACAGACTGCCTGGTGATTAGATACATTCTCAACAGTGTTGTGCAAAGTGATCCACCTCTGGATATAATCTCTCAAAGTTTCACTCGACTTGCACACACGATCGCAACTCCGCCAACCCTGCTGGTCGCTTGCAAGTCCCTTCAAATGTCTGAGAAACACTCGCAAGATCTTCCCAAGTGTAACATACTGCTGGGTGCTAACTGATTCAACCATGCTCGTGAACCCTCCAACATAAGAGGCAAATGCTTCATGGCTACCTCATCGTTGCCGCCAGATCTGAACAGCCACTCGGTAATCTTCAAGCCAAGTGTCGCTTGGATTCACCAGGAACTTATCGATTCCGATGCGCCAACGTGAAGTTGGGAGGAATCACCGCTGACTCGATGGCTCGCTGAAACACTCCGCCCCGAGACATGAACTGCTGCTGGAGGGAACATCTCTGTCATGGCCTTCTCGGTGAGCTCTGTTCACTCGCCAACCAAACCTTGAACGATAATAGATCTCGCATCAAAGCCTGGTTCCACAGGGTCGACCGGAACTCTTTGCCCAACACTGTCTTTGGCGTCACGCCCTGCTGCCGAGGAGCGTATGATCCACCCCTTGGGAGGAGTGGGCACTCGACGTCGATCATTGCGATCGAATCGGTGCTCATATTGCTCGCGGCTCTTGTACTGATCATCACACCGGCCCCCACGTTCCTCACGCCTCGGGGGCGATCTCGGACTATAGGCCGACTGGACTGAATTCGCTGCGACGGGTCGGCTGTGAATCCTGTTCCGCGACTGTGATACGACTGAGTTTTGGTCTCCTGCCGTCCGGAGCAGATCTCTGATTTATAGCAAACCTCTACCCGCCTCCGACTGGGAAGGCTGAATTGACTCAGCTATACGGGCGGCAGCTGCTAAATTCTGAATCGGAGTTCGATATACCTGAGTTGGTGGTCGAAGAGCCGACGCCGATCGATTCTCGAACCCTTGGTCGCGCAGGCTCATCGAGTACTCGTTGAAGGTTCTCCACGAAAGCGCTCAGCCAGGTTGGCTGCGCCGCATCCTCCAAGGCACGAGCCTCGGGGTTTCTCCAACGATAGGAGTGTGAAGCGCATCCATGTTCCGACGGGCGAAGCTCCTCCCTCTGCCGGGCGAAGTGAGGGGCTCGGGCAGGTACTCTTCGTGGGCTTGCGCCGATCGCCTCCACCGTCACCTCCGTTGGTGCGGGGAACTGGGGACTGCGTGGTCCATCGACCATCGTAACCTCTGCCGCCGGGTCCTTTGCTATCGCACTTTTCGGACCACAGTCTCTGCGGAGCCGGTCGGACAGTCAAACAGGCCAGAGAGATTCGTCGGGCTCGATCGCCGCGACTTGGGGGGTGGCCGACTGGCGAGCCACCGCATGCCTCACCCACCGCTGAAGCCTCGACCGACCGGAACGCTTGCGCCGGCGGGAGACTGGGAGCGAGGACGACACAGGAGACGATCCATACTGGGTCGACGGTTGCCGCAGGAGGACGCCGCGGACACACGCGCGAAAGTGCGTCGCCCCGCGGACGAGGAGCGCGTCCACATCGAGTGGAGCCTCCTGAAGCCAAGCGGAGTCGTCGGCAACAAACGTGAGTGCACCGAGACGGATCTCGCGGCCCTCGACCAGAACTCCACCTGAAACCATGATGTAGGAGATCGAAAGAATTCCAACTTCTCCAACAAATCGCTAGAACACCTGCCCCACGGTGGGCGCCAACTGTCGTGGTTCTAAGTCTGACAGTAGAATGGGGGGTAGGAATGGAGGGGCAATATCCTAGCTATGGAGTAGTTGTATACGCAAGGGATTTACGAGTTCAGGCCCTTCTTTGAGGAAGTAACAGCCCTACATCTCGGAGCCCGGAGGCGGTCGACTGGATTATATGCGTATGTGTTACAAGGGTGCGAACCCTTCTGCCTGTGGAGGGGGGTGGCTAATATAGAGTGCGCCAGGACCCCAGCCAGCCCACGAAAGCGTAGGGTTTAAGGTACGTTAAGACCTGGCGTTCGGGTAACGCCGGACATAAACTGTCATCATGACCATAAAGACTACTTAATTACGGACCGTTTGGATACAGAGTGATTCCTGAGCACCTGATGGTCGAGTGAGCCTTCTTGGTCGAGTGTCTCTGATTCTGTCGAGTGGAAGCCTACCAAGTCGACTGGAAGGCACCTTCTTTCGCGAGTGTCCACTGGTGGAAAAACAGGCTTCCGTCCAGCCCCATAAGTCGCGAAGCTGTAGGAACCGCGACTAATGGGACCTTTAGTCGCGGTTCTGGAGGTGAACCACGACCAAAGGCACAGGCCTGTGGCGCTCGGTGGCCAGGCGCGTGAGGAGAATCTTTAATCGCGGTTTGCCGGGACAACCGCGACTAAAGGCTCTTCTCGGCACCTTTTAGTCACGGTTTGCCGTGCCAACCGCAACTAAAGCCCCTCCCTATATATACCCATCCAAAGCAGCCAACACTTAGCCATTTGGAGCCATTCTCTTCACAAGTGGGTGTAGGTTTGCTTTTGGTTCCTCTTATGCACATAAGGTGTTTGATGAAATGCCCCAAGAGCATGAAACAAACATGACATGAAGTGTTGGAGCCACACTCCTCGATCGCGGTTAGCAACTTGATGAACCTTTGATGTGTCATTGATAAAATATGCATGTGTGTAGTTCATTGTTTAATTTATATTGTTTGTAGCTAGCTAGTTAGTTTAACAAATGCATGATGGTTAATTATATATTTTATATTATAATAATGCAGATGAATCGGCAATGGATGTACGGTAACCGACTCTCCGCGAAGTTCACTACGGGTTTGAAAGATTTCCTCGTAGTGGCTAATGCGAACAAGCCGGGGGTTTTGTTATCTGTCCATGTGTTATCTGTAAGAATCGAAGGGTTACTCTTCCTCAAGAGATGTTCACATGCATCTGCTTCGGCACGGTTTCATGCTAAGCTATAATTGTTGGACCAAGCATGGAGAAAGAGGGGTTATAATGGAAGAAGATGAAGAAGGGGATGATTTCATCGATGAAAGCTATCTTGCTCATTTCGGTGATACTTTCATGGAGGATGCTTTGAAGGTGAAGGGGAAGGTGAAGAAGAGGCACGTGATGATCCCGTTGATGATCTTGGTCGGACCATTGCTGATGCACGGAGACGCCGCTAAACTGAAAAGGAGAGGGAGAATTTGGATCGCATGTTAGAGGATCACGTAAAGGCGCTGTACCCGGATGCGATGATGGTCTCAAAAAGCTGGGCTGCACAATCGGATTTGCTGAAATGGAAGGCAGAGGCAGGTGTAGCTGACTCGGCATTTGAAAACTTGCTGAAAATGTTGAAGAATATGTTTCCAAAGGATAACGAGTTGCCCGCCAAGACGCATTTAAGCAAAGAAGGTTGTCCGCCCTCTAGGTTTAGAGGTTCAAGATAAATGCATGCATCAACGATCGCATCCTCTACCGCGGTGAATACGAGAATTTGAATGAATGCCCGGTATGCACCGCATTGCGTTATAAGATCGAGGCGATGACCCCGGTGACGATGTTGAGGGCCGTAAACCCGTGAAGAGGGTTCCCGCCAAGGTGATGTGGTATGCTCCTATAATACCACGGTTGAAACCTCTGTTCAGGAACAAAGAGCATGCCAAGTTGTTGCGATGGCACAAAGAGGACCGTAAGTCGGACGGGAGTTGAGACACACCGCAGATGGAACGCAATGGAGAAAGATCGACAGATGGTTCAAAGATTTTGCAGCCGACGCAAGGAACATAAGATTTGCTCTAAGTACGGATGGCATGAATCCTTTTGGCGAAAGCGTAGCTCCAGCCATAGCACCTGACCCGTGACTCTATGCATCTACAACCTTCCTCCTTGGTTGTGCATGAAGCGGAAGTTCATTATGATGCCGGTGCTCATCCAAGGTCCGGGTTACCCGCAACGACATCGATGTGTACCTAAGGCCATTAGTTGATGAACTTTTACAGCTGTGGGGTGGTGTCCGTGTGTGGGATGAGCACAAACAAGAGGAATTTGACCTCTGACGTTGCTTTTCGTAACCATCAACGATTGGCCTGCTCTTAGTAACCTTTCGGGACTGTCAAATAAGGGATACAATGCATGCACGCACTGCTTACATGATACTGAAAGTGTACATTTGCCAAATTGTAAGAAGAACGTGTACCTTGGGCATCGTCGATTTCTTCCGAAAATTCATCCAAGAAGAAAGAAAGGCAAGCATTACAACGGCAAGGCAGATCACCGGCGAAGCTGCGGAACGACCGGTGCCGAGGTATTTGATATGGTCAAGGATTTGAAAGTCATCTTTGGAAAGGGTCTGGCGGACAATCAGTTCGAAGGGAGCCGACGGGCACGCAGCCATGTGGAAGAAGAAATCTATATTCGGGAGCTAGAATATTGGAAAGTCCTAGATGTCCGCTCTGCAATCGACGTGATGCACGCGTTCTGAAGAATATTTGCGTGAACCTCCTAAGCTTCTTGGGCGTGTATGGGAAGACAAATGATACAAAGGAAGCACGGCAGGACCAAAGAACGTTTGAAAGACCCTGATGACCGGCATCCGGAATGGTTTCAAGGTCGTGCCAGCTACGCCCGACCAAAGAAGAGAAGGTCATCTTTTTGAATGCCTGAAAGCAGTATGAAGGTTCCGTATGGATTCTCGCCCAATATAAAGGGAATAATAAACATGGCGGAGAAAAAGTTCCAAAACCTGAAGTCTCACGATCGCCACGTGATTATGACGCAATTGCTTCCGATTGCTTTGAGGGGCTCTCGCCGGAAAATGTTCGAGTAACCATTGTGAAGCTATGTGCATTCCTCAATGCAATCTCTCAGAAGGTAATCAATCCAGAAGTTCTACCACGGTTACAGAACGATGTGATCCAATGTCTTGTCGGGCCGAGTTGGTGTTCCCGCCATCCTTCTTCAATATTATGACGCACCTCCTGGTTCACCTAGTCGAAGAGATTTTCGATCTCGGTCCTGTATTTATACACAATATGTTCCACTTAGAGAGGTTCATGGGAGTATTAAATAAAAATGTTCGTAACCGTGCTAGGCTGAAGGAAGCATCGCCAAGGGCTATGGAAATGAGGAGGTAATTGAGTTTTGTGTTGACTTTGTTCCTGACCTTAAGCCGATTGGTCTTCCTCGATCGCGGCACGAGGGGAGACTAAGTGGAAAAGGCACGATCGGAATGAAATCAACGATATGTATGGACGGCCATTCTCTGATGAAGCACACCACACCGCATCTTGACCAATTCCAGCTTGGTGGCTCCGTACTTTGAGAAACACAAGAATATTTTACGTTCTGACAACCCGGGGAAGCCTGAATCCTGGATTAGGAAGGCCCACATGGAGACTTTCGGCAGTTAGTTGAGAAAACATTTAATGAATGACAATGATGTTGTAGATCAGCTGTACATGTTGGCCAAGACACCATCTTCGACTATAACGACTTTCCAAAGGGTACGAGATAAATGGGAATACATTTTACACGATCGCCCAAGATAAAAAGAGCACCAACCAAAACAGTGGTGTCCGCTTTGATGCAGCAACCGAGAATGGGCAAGAGGTCACATATTATGGTTACATAGAGGAGATACGGGAACTTGACTATGGACCCTCCTTTAAGGTCCCTTTGTTCCGGTGCAAATGGTTCAAGCTAACAGGAGGTGGGGTAAAGGTGGACCAGCAATACGGAATGACAATGGTGGATTTCAACAATCTTGGTTACCTTGACGAACCATTCGTCCTAGCGAAAGATGTCGCTCAGGTTTTCTATGTGAAGGACATGAGTAGCAAACCGAGGAAACGGAAAGATAAGAAAACGATCAAGACATCATGCGATGATCCAAAGCGCCACATTGTTCTTTCAGGAAAAGAAACATCGTGGGAGTGGAGGACAAGACAAACATGTCAGAAGATTATAATATGTTTTCTGAAATTCCGCCCTTCAAAGTGAACACCGACCCAAGCATTAAGTTAAATGATGAGGATGCTCCATGGATACGGCACAATCGTAAGCAAGCAGGGACACAAGGGAAGAAAAATAATGTGTAATAATTTATTGTACCAAACTTTGTTGAATGGATCATGTGAATTATATTACCCGTGATGTGTTTGGTGTCCATTTTCGAATGATTCGAGATACCACCGATGATACATGAAATTTGGAGTGATTTAGTCATACTCCTGCCTAGGCGTATAATATGCATACCGTAGTCTTCATAGCCGCCCGTCGTCGTTGTCTTGGTAGTCGCCTTCTAAGTTGCCGCCGCTGCCGCCGCCGCTGTCGTCAGCTGTCGTCGGGCGGCGCCGTGGCTCGAATCGAGGGTAGCGCAGCGGGGATATCGCCGCCGTGATGTAGTCCATGACGCCTCTGCAGTCCGCCATACCACCATAGCCGACGGCCGGCCTCGTGGAAGTTCCGTGAGGCAGACCGTCCTCCTCATACCGGGCGGCGCCCTCTCACGCCGATTGATGAAGAAGGCGTCCCAAGTATGCTGGTTATCGGGATGCCGGTGATTCATCCGCTGCTCCGGCGTGAGGTCGAGGTAGTAGTGGTTCGTGATGGCCGCCCGGCCACAGCATACTGAGGGACGGAGGGACCGCACGCCGCCGGCGCTTAGGCTCCATCCGGTGGGGACGCGGTAGCCCGGTGGACAAGGGTAGTTCGAGGCGCAAAGCTCCTCCACCTGCTGGTAGGTTAGAGTGGGTGCGGTGGAAGCCATGAGAGAGTGATGAGAGATTGTAGAGATGTGTTAATGCTGGCCAAGCCGGGCTACATATATGTAGTGAGAAATGGCGGGAAAAATGGCGGGAAGAAAGTGGCGGGAAGAAAGAGGCGGGAAGACAGGGAAGAAATGGCGGGAAGAAGAGGAATCCAGAG
This sequence comes from Aegilops bicornis, assembly GCA_021605145.1. NCBI lineage: Eukaryota > Viridiplantae > Streptophyta > Magnoliopsida > Poales > Poaceae > Aegilops > Aegilops bicornis. The sequence goes on along the minus strand of CM038674.1, from coordinate 22,011,556 downwards.
CTGGTCATCTAACCTTTAGTCCCGGCTGGTTGGTGCAACCGGGACTAAAGGTTAGACAGAGACGTGGGTAGCGCCACGGCATACTGTCGGAGGAACAAGACAAAGCAGAAGCGCGCCGTGCCTATAAAAGGAGCATCGATACGCATCGAAGATAGAGGCGTGAAGAAATGGCGGGAAGACATAGGCGGAAAGAATCAAGGGAAGATCGGCCGGGAAGAACTTGTGGGAAGACAGAGGCGGCCGGGAAGAACTTCTCTGAATTTTTGATATATTATTTGTATTTTTAGAATTTTGAAATGAATTAGTTCTATTTTTCTGAATTTTTGATATATTATTTGTATTTTTAACATATTGAATTGAATTAGTTTTATTTTTGACATATTATTTGTATTTGCCTCGTAGGGTTTGGAGACGGTTCAGAGATACAAAGGACGTAGAACTTTATATGCAACTCAAAATACAGCAAAAACAACTCAAAATAAATAAAACAACTAAAAAGCAAAAAAATTAAGAAAATAAAAGCCCTCCCATCGGGCCAAAGCGGCCTGCATACGACTAGAAACTCAACCTTTTGTTGGGCCGGGATGCAGGCCCAAAGGCCAAGTAGGCCCACATGGCAGCAATGAATTGGTAGGCCCAGAGGGCCTGCTTAGGAGACGAAGCTCGAGAGAGCTACCGTGACCGGGCTTATAAACCAGTGCGGTAGCCCTTCGACTCGCGTGGTGGTAATAAACTTCGCAAACAAGCGTTTCGTCGGGGTTGGGCCGGCTACCCGCGAATAAAGGGTACCTTTCGTCGGGGGTCTCGTCGCAAACCACGACTAAAGGGGGGCGCGGAACGCAAAAACTCCGCTAAAACCCTTTAGTCGCGGTTGGGCAGGCGACCAGCGACTAAAGGTTACCTTTAGTCGCGGGTCTCGCCGCCAACCGCGACTAAAGGGGGGCTATAAATACAAGGCTCGATTCCGATTCTCGCCTGTTCGTCTCTGCCGCGCCCTCGACGCCGCCCGCCGTCGCCCTCGCCTACCACGCGCCGCCGGCCGGCCTCGGTACTGCCGACTCGTCAGAACCCGTTTATATTCGTCAGTGGGAGAGTGGGGGAGTGGCGGCGTGGGGAGGAGTGGGGGAGCGGCGGCGCGGGGAGGAGTGGGGGAGTGGCTGCGGCTCTCGTGGTCTCGTGGTCTGGGGAGCGCGGCGCGAGGAGGGGGGTGCTCGGCTTGGGGAAGGGGCACGGAGCCGGGCGAGGCCGGACTCCGGGCGGCGGCGGAGTCGTCCCAGCGGGACTCGGGCGGCGGGCGTCGCGCGAGGGAGAGGGAGGCGGGCGCTGGGCAGGCCGGGCCTGGGCTGGCTGGTCAATGGGCTGGCCTCCTCGGGTCCAGGGGGGGCAGCGCTCGTTTTTTTTAAATTAAAACAAAACGAAATAAATAAAATATCAAACGAACTCCGATTTAAATAAAACAAATTTTCCCCGACTCCTAAAAATGAGTCGAACAAAATGAACTTTTAAAAACTGCAACATGCATAAAAATCTTAAATGCTCATTTTTGCCTAAGCAAAATAAATCTTTTGAAAACCAAATTTGATTTATTTATAATATCTTCGTTTTTCCTAAATGTTGGGAAAGTCATATTATTCCCTCTCTTGAGATTTTTATAGGAAAACTTTATGAAGATAATTTTAAATAAATCCAATGATCCTATTTCCAAAATTTGAGAAATCCCAAATATGAAAATAATGAAACTTCCAACTCTCAGAGGGTCCTTGAGTTGCGTGAAATTTCCTAGGATCGGAAAATGCGAGAAAATATGATATGCATGATGATCTAATGTATAACATTCCAAATTGAAAACCAAAAACAAATTGTATTTTTTTACCAAACATTGACAAATGTTTAATTGCTTGCAAAGTTTCTTCAGAAAATGACATTCGTGAAGACGTGGTTGTCTTTTGTCCTCGCCTCCCTCTCCGTGTGTGTTGTTCACTTTTGTCGATAAGAGAACAAAAAAAGATTGCTTCAAGAAGCTTATGGAACATTTCGTTCTACCTCCGGAATACAACAAATTCGATGAGGAGGGTAACAAGATTGAGGAAAACAAGGAGAGGAGGAGGCTAGTCAAACAGTTCGCTCTTCATAAGATGGCCGACGATTCCGGAAATTCAAGCAAAATCTAGCCCATGACTTTGTCAAGCAGAACAAGACTCGGATTTCAAAGGACAATATGAGAAACTGAAACATGATTGGCCAGAATTTGTGAAGCAAAAGAAATCGGAGCAGTTCATTCAAATATCGAAAAAATAAGGAAAATGCGGCTAAGAAGGAGTACAATCATGTTATGGGGCCAGGAGGGTATCGCATTTGGGTGCCTAGGTTGGAGAAGATGGAGAACGAGCTGAGGGCGCGAGGAATCCGTCCAGTGCGGAGGGATGGGACCAAAGGGCCAAAAGCTGGTGGTACGGGCATGGGGAACGCTGAACCCGGAGACAGGGGAGTGTGTTTACCGGGCAAATTAATTAAACCCACCCAAGCCCTTATTGACGCAATGAAGGATGCTCAACAGGGGAAGATCAAGTTCAACAGAGAGAACGACGCTACCGACAAAAGCCCTCGGGAATCCTGAACACGAAGGGCGATGTCACGAGGCATGGGGCACATTCCGTGGAAAATAGGGTTCCCCGAGCGATGACCCGTCTGATTCTGAAGCCGTAAGAGAAAGATGGATCGGGATTCAGATGTTGTGGCGCGGTTGGCATCGGAAATGGATGTGATGAAGAAAACCATGAGTGTACTAGTAGGCGAAAGAGATGCAGCTCGGGTGCAGCATGAAGATCATCCAGCGGATCTCGGAAGCCAGCAGCGGAGAAGCAGCGTGGCTTCCACGGAGGCCCCACCGGCTGGTGCAGATGCACCGACGATCGAAATTACTGCACCGGAGCCTCTGGTGGTCGAAATTACTGCACCGGAGCCTCCGGTGGTCGAAATTACTGCACCGGAGCCTCCTCGCTACCCCGTGGGCGATATAAAGGAGATGAAAGAATGTCATCTGTATTATCCTATCGGGAACATGTCCATGAAGGTAGCCATCGGCAGTGCTTTACCATGTTTACAGAGCACTCCACCACAACAACCCCATTCAAGATGGCTATGCTCGTGTCACGGTGGAGGACATAGTCCAAGGGTTTGAGGACACGGAGATTGACATTGCTACACCAAGGGGAGAAAAGACTTGGAGATGTCAAGCGCCATTTCATTCTATGGCAAAAGAAGTTTATCAAGTTTCAAGCGAGGCGCCAAGGACAACAAGTCCACCCCTCACGGTGGTGGTGGTGGCGGTGGCGGTGGTGGTGGTGCTGGTGGTGGTGGCGGTTCACCTACACCTCACACGTCCACCGACGCCGCCTCAGATCCATAACGTCCGGCGGGTGATCAGCCGCCGCCCGATCTCGTCCGGGCGGGTGATCGACGCCGCCCCCAATCCACCTCCGACAAAGAAGCGAAGCAGTCCTGGATTATTAACCCGACCCTTATGTACCTAAGACCACAAAGGTACCGGAGCCATCATCAAGCCTCTCCCCACAAGGCCTTGGGAACGTAGTGCCGAGGAAGTCGACGCGCCGCTGCTGCTGATTTGGAGAAATGGAAGGCGGACTGCAAGAAGAAAAGAGAGCCCGAGCCCAAGCCAGTATTTTCTCGATGAGCAAAAGAAGTGGGCTAAGTCATTTTTAGCACACCGTCCCAAGCCGCCAAGAATCTGCCTAACGACTATGCACGTGAACTTCACAGCAGGCACTCATGTTCAAGGAGAACAAAGAGCGGGAGAAGGCCGAAAGTAAAATAAGTGGGAAACAAGTTGCCCAGCTCGGGGAACAAAGTAAACAATCGATTGCCCCGCTTATAGTGGAAGCCCCGGATGCCCCCGAGATCATACAAGCTGCGACAGCACATGGATTGACTGTAACGAAAAGCGAGAACAAGCGGCCAACTTAGGTATTACTCTTCGTGAACTGTTAGGCCTTGATGAGGCGCCAGTGAAGGAGGTAGTAATTACATATGTCAAGAATGGGCCTCTCGTCGAGCCTGCGCAGGAAAAGGATCTACCTCCACAAATGAAAGGTCTGCTGAAATGGTACAAGGGTTACATAAAAAATAAAAACGCCAAAGAATATATTTATGCGGAAGTTAGACATGAGCATCACTTCAAACATTACTATGTACAAATTGAACTGAGTGAATTGTTCCAGCTTTTCAATCTGCGCGAGCTCGACAAATCTATCATCGGTTGCTACGTTACGTAAGTGATTTATTAATTTCTACCCCATCTCGTTCATATTGCCTGCACTATATATATGTCCTAACTATATTGTTGTGTCCGCTATTATACATGCAGAATGAAGATTAAGGAATGCAGAGTAAGGAATATCCATGATGTTGGGTTCATTGACCCACACATCGTTAATGGACATGTGTTGGAGCGTCACCCCGCCGACGTGGAGGCAGACCTGTGGCAGTTTCTTACAAAGCAGGAACTCAAAATGATATTCTATTTCCTTACCATTTTGGGTGAGTGTTTCTGTCTTGAGCACATTCTCTTTTGTTTACTCCATGCATGGTATGTGGTCGGCTAATCGATGAGTTATGCATGACGTATTGTGCATGTATCGTGTCCGCGGGTTCCACTGGATTCTGCTAGTAATTAAAGTTAACACCTCAGAATGTCTCGTCCACGACTCTCTGAATATGGATCCAAAGCTTTGGGGCGGCATGAGAAGAATGCTGCAGAAGTAATTATTTTCATTCATTTGCGCTCTATATCGATCGTCCTATTTCGTTCATTTCCTAATATCAAGTAACTAATAACTCTCTTGTTCATTTAATTTTCTTTGCCTCGTAGGGTTTGGAGACGGTTCGTAGATACAAAGGTCGGTGAATTCTAAAAAGAGCTAGAATTCAAAAGGTCAAAGCCTAAGAATGCTGGGGATATTCAGCCACCGGAGACCAATCTATGTGGATACTATGTTCAGGAGATGATCCGGAGATACACCTCTGAGCGGGTTCCGAGTGATACCAATGCCTGCAGGAATAACCTCCGGATGATGCTTAGTCCGAGCTCGCTTCCGACCACTTCAAGAGGAACTAGCTGGATGGTTCAGCAGGAAGTCCTCCATCCTAAAGGAGAACACTATTACGAGGACGTAGAACTTTATATGCATTAAATCATGTATGGAAACTTGTTCAAAATTGTATATGGTCATCCGATGATATTGAATATATATTGTATATTCCTCTTGAATTCTTTTGGTTCTAATTTCAAATTTATTTGAAATTGTACATTCATATGCATGTATGTAGTACCTTAGAATATATTAAACTCCTTCAAAATTAAAAAAAAGCACAAAAGAAATAAAACAATACAAATTAAACAGAAAACAGGTTTAGGGGCGGGGGTGGCTAAACCCTAAACCTGTGGCGGCCTTTAGTCGCGGTTGGCCAGAAGAACCGCGACTAAAGGTCCTCCGCCTGACGGCCGCTGGCGCCCACGTGGACGGGCCGTTAGTCGCGGTTCTTAAGCAGCCGCGACTAAAGGTGGGGCTTTAGTCAAGCTTATTTGGTCAGCGGTTGCAACCGCGACTAATGGCGATTATAACCGCGACCAAAGGCCTTTTTTCCACCAGTGGTCCTTGGGGAGGGTATCTTTGGGCAGGTCTATGACCCTACCCTAGGTACATGACTTCATCACGGACCACTTTGCTAGTTCCTTAAAATTTTCCAGCTAACATTTTAAGTGAAATTTGTGATCCTTATGGCACAAGCTGAGCTGACATTTGGAGGCACAGTATATAACAATTTATTCGAACACGTTCACAAACATAAACTCGATACAAAATGTCTTGCGCGTGCTAGGCCACAACACTTTAGATTCAGACAAGAGGAAGAGAGCCTTCGTATGAACCTCGCACTCCCTGCACGATGCTAATTATTGGCCATGGTACTAGACGGGAATGGCATAGATTGTTGGTACCTCGTAGCATCCTACTACGGGTTGGTCGCCTTCTTGCCAATGCCGAACACCGGATTGGCGTACGGCATGAAGTGGCACACCGGCGTTCCAGGGTGTGTACCTAGCACCTGGAACGACGGATGAGCCGGGCTCCACTTGGATGTGTCAAAGTGGCAGAATGCTAACAACTTGGCTGTCGGGCCTCCGCCGACGAGTCCCCGGAGCGAGACCACGTAGCCCTTGTCCGTCAGCCCGGCCGTCATGTGACACTGGTAGACGCGGTAGGGGAATGGCATCTTGTGGCAGCCGACGAAGTAGTCACCATGGAGCTTGGTGACCGCCTGGACCTCGTACAGCTCACGTGGCAGGCCGCCGCCGGCCGGTAGCACCGACGTGACCGTCCACATACCATGGTCACCACCGGTGGAGCGACCAATTAGCATGTTCATGGCGCTCCTCACGGTGCTCTCCAGCGACGTGGTGCAGACCCTGATCTCGCCGGCGTGCGGCAGCGACTGGCACAGGCTCAGCGTTTTCGCCACGTGGGATGCCTCGGCGGAGGCTGTTGGGATGTTGAAGGTGGTGAGGACGGCGCTTAGGTTTGCGAAGGGGACCTTCTCGGCGAGGTCGTGTGGGAGGATGGGTGGCTCGGCTTCTGCAGGGAAGGACATAGTCATGGTGCTGCCCGGACGCAGCTGTGCCTCGTAGAAGAAGATGCCCGTCGGTGCCGCCAAGCTCGCCGTGCACATGCCGGTCCAAGCACCGCACAAACTGATGCTGGGGAATGCAGGGTAGCGCACCACTCGAGGCGCATCATCGATGCCTGGAAAACACGGCAGACTTTTTTACGAACTCGTGTCAACATGACATGGTTACTCATATCTAAGCAAAAGTGACGTACCTTTCTGCACAAGGTCTGCGATGGCCTCTGGCATCGGCGTGCCCGGGAGGGCCTGCTGCCAAAAGCTGCTCATGGCTGGAGTGCCGGCCGCCACCATGATCAGAAAGACCACAGCACAACGGTGCATGTCTCGATCAATATTGGAGCCTGCTTTAATTGGATGGTGGTTGCCTCCCGCTGGCCCGGTATATATACTCTGATTGCTCACCGAAGACACGAACCTTTTTTTATAAGGAAAACATATTAATATTATGGTGATACTAATTACATCCAGCTTCTACAACAACGCAATGCCTAAAGACATAATGGATGCACACAGCCAAAAGACAACAAGAAGACAGAAAAGGTAAAAACAAAAACAAAAAAATCCCGCTACAGCGATCAATTCCCTGTAGCTGCAGCACGAATCGCCACCTCGACACCGAAGTCCAAATTCTCCAAAAACGACGCCTCCAAGAAGGAAACAGTACACAGGCACCGTCATCCCCTGATTCTAGATCTTAAGTTTTCACTCTGAAAAAGATTCACGCTCTCAAAACAATACCTTACAGAAGGTCACGGCCAGGCACAATTAATTAAGGCCAGGCTTTGGGTTTTCACCCTGAAAACTAAGACTCTGTACTCCGCCTATGTTGCCGCCCCCACCTGCCCATGCCGCTGCTACGAGTCACGAATCACCAAGCAAAGTCCTCGTTATCACAAAGACTTGATCCGCAAATACAAGGCCTCAGACCTCAGCCGTCATGACATTCTCTGCCACTGTCTTCACCATAAAAATCAAAATATCGACGTGTCCCATAGTGTCAACAAATACAGAAGCTTCGCGTCACACCTTCGTGAAGCCACCCGGCTGAGATAGGGGCGCACACGACAGAATTCCATCTGATCCAGTAAACTACAGGCATCAAGTACCCAATGAAGATCTCTAGCGGAGCGTTCCGGAACTAAGCAGGCCAATCCTGTCATCCACCTCTAGCTCCTACCGCATCGAGGACCGGCAAGTCTCATGACCCAGATGGCTAGATCCATACAGAAAAGCACTTAAGCACATCGAGCAAATGACTGAAGTCGAGCAGATCCAGATCAGACGCAACCGGACGACCATCACCCCTACTGCCTCCTGGACACGCCCCGTCGGACATAGAGCATCTATTAGGTGCAGCCGTCGGTGGATGCCACATGTAATCCGCAAGTCTTGCGGCCGGATCTGGCTATCCACATGGGCAGCCACGCAGCCACGGGCGCACATCACCAGCAGCCCACCACGCAGCTAGCATGGATTAGCACGGCAAAACAAAGATGCGATCGAACATTATAGCTGCCACAACTAGATGCCTTCTCTGTCTCTTTCTCTGAACCTTCTCTTGTTCTACCTTACTGGGACAAGAGTTGGGATGGACAACGAGTTTTCAAATCGTGTTACTTCTTTTATTTAAGCAACGACGTACACATTATTATGACCTGTTCTGATGTATTTTATCTATATAATCGTCGACGTTTTTGCATGATCAATAATAGCCGCCTAGGATAGTATACATAGGTTGAGATGTCCATTTCGGTGAAGACTGTTAGGACGTTCCTTTCACCCTATATTTTCAGGTCCTTTACAAGTCTATCTTTTTCAATTATTACAAAATTTTTCTGTTTGCATTATTATCATTGCATCTTCTCGTTGAGTTACTGAGCATAGTTTCTCACCCGAGTTCTTCTTTTAACTGTCCTGCCTTCTCAGTTTCCATGTGAGTAAGCAATTTTTTTTGCGAGAAAACTTTCAATCTATTCATCTTCAATCATGACAGTACAATGAACACCAGAAATAATAAATATTACATTCAGATCCGGAGACCACCTAGCGACGATTATAAGTACTGAAGCGAGGCGAAGGCACGTCGCCGTCATTGCCCCTCCCTCGCCGGAGCCGGGCAAAACTTGTTGTAGTAGACAGTCGAAAAGCCGTCGTGCCAAGGTCAAGAATCCAACCTGAAAACACATGATCGTAGACGAACTACAATCAGATCCGAGCAAATCCACCAAGGATAGATCCGCCGGAAACACACATCCACACGCCCACCGACAATGCTAGACACACTATTAAAACATGGACTAGGCAGGGAGAATATTATTTCATCTTCAGGAGCCGCCGCCATCTCGTCTTCCTGAGCAGAACACAAACCATAACAAAACACGAGAAACAACTGAAAACAAAGCCCCCCCGCGGGCAAGGGCTGAGATCCACCGCGCCGTGGCCGTAAGGTCACCGGAGATGAGGCGGACCGACGACGACACCGAGAGGAGGGAAGGAAACCCTAGACTTTTCTTCGGGAGGAGTCAAACAGGCTAAATTGTGGGTTTACTAGTAAGAGTACGTGTGGCGTCTTTTTTCTTCAAACCAGTCGGTACGTACGCAATGTGAGTAAGCAATTGATTGCCTTTTTGGACATTGTCGGTGTCCTCCTATTAGCTGCCCCGAACGTAATAAGAATATGGCATGTGGGTGCATACTTCATTAATTGATTGGATCATGTGACCAATATTTTTCTAAAACATATGATAAATCGTCTTGCTCTTAGTCAAGGTATCTTCTACTCATGTCGGCTTTAATAAACTAGTCAACTTACCCGCACATTTGCGTGGCTACCTTTGATACAGTGTTGTACAAGTTAATTAAGACAATTCTCATTGATTTATATTACATCTTTATATTCACAAAAATCTTAAACTATTTATTAAATGTTCAATTCATCATCAAGTATGAACGTTTTCTATCTTGATTATGTGAAAAAATTGTGAGAGTTTATAAAAAAATATGTTTGATTTTTCGTATACATATTTTGCAAACCAATATAATTGTCTATCTCTTCTAAATATATTATTTCTAATAATATACTTTGGCTATAGTTTTTCTGATTCAGGTATTTTGTAACATTTTTATGAAGTTGCAGGATTGATATGCGCATTTAGGCTAAACCGTTAATCTAACTATAGCCTGGGACTCAGGGTGGATGGCACGAGCAAGCTTTTCAGCCCGCTCGTGGCCCGTTAAGGACCGGACCGTACGGGCCAGGACCGGTGGGAAAATTGGTCGGTCCGGGCTGCAATTTCTGGCCCGAGAATATGTCAGTCCGGTCCGGTCTTTAACCGAGCCGCTCGGTCGGACCGAGAAAACGTAGTCACCGCCGCCGCCATTCCTCGTCGTTGTGGCCACCGGCAGCCCCCGTGTGAACCATCATGTCCCCGCGCTTCCCCTCTCATCCCTTCCCCACCTCCCGGTGCGCCATAGCCTCTTGGGGCCGCTCGCCATCGTTGCCATGCGTGCACCGCGGCCGATCTGAAGTTCTCGACCATGGAGTCGACCCCAAACTGGCACCAATTCCTGCCATGGAGACATCACGTACACCGGCCTCCAGCTGCCCCAGGTAGTCGAACGACTCGCCGGCACCACCAGGAATAACTGGGCACCATCCGAACGCTCTGAAGGTGACGCCGCCGCTGCTGTTCGAGGAGTAGCTCTATGCTCGTCGGGATTTCTCGCGCTTGTCAGTTTCGTTAGTGAAAGAAGGAATAACAAGAGAGAAACAGCTCGTATGTTCATTCATCTGTCGAGTGTAACAAATATAGGAGCACGCAGGTGCGGCCACTACGCCAACACAACCTCCGTAACAAACTCATCTAGATAAGCTCATGAAATCATGCAGTTCATGCACTAGAGACCAGGACTAGTTGTTACAGAGAGACAGAGAGAGCTACGTGAGACAATCTCAGTATCTCACGTTGGTGCAGCCGGTCTTGTAGGGGTATTCCAACAGTCAGATTCAGTTTCATCAGATTCAGAAAATCCACTTCGTCAGTTTCATCAAACATTCCGTTGTCAGTCAATTCTCGCGCAGGTCAGCGCTTGCGCATGTCGTCCAGTTCATCACAGCAGTAGCGCACGTACGCCACCTCGCCGCAGCAACCGCACACATCGACGCTGGTGGTTGCTGCCGGTCCATTCGGTCCACTCTGTCTGGCCCGGGCATTGATGCCGCCGGTCCGGTCCCTGGAAACAGGACTGCCCGCCTGTTCGGTCGGGTCCGGTCTGGACCGCCGGCAGCCGGTCCAAACGAAGGCTCCGGTCAGGGACCGGACCGGACCGGACCGCGTCCACCCTGAGTCTGGACTCTGAAAAGTTTGAACTCAACGGCTGTCAAGGCTAATACCGTTAATCTAACTATAGGCTAATAACGTTACAAGATTGATACGCGCATTTTTCCAAAAAAGTCTGTACTCTGAAAAAGAATCCAGGATCCATTACCATTAATGAACAGATCGAGCTGCTGTCGAGGTTGAACCACTGCCACATGGTGCTGCTGCTGGTGTTCGAGTGCATGACCAACGGCAACGTGCCGGAGTGCCTGGACGACCTCAACACAAAACCCATGGACTGGGCGACGTGCGTCGTGCTGGGCGCGGCGAGGGGCCTCGAGTACCTCGTCCACCGCGACATCAAGTCCACCAACATCCGGCTGGACGACCGGTTCAGGGCCCGAATCACGGACCTGGGCATGGCCAAGTGCCTGATGGACGACGGCGTGACGAGCTGCTCCAGCTTGCCGGCGCAGATGCTGGGCACCTTCGGGTACTTCGCGGTTCGCGCCTGAGTACGCCATCGTTGGCAAGGCGTCGCTCAAGTCGGACGTGTTCAGCTTCGGCGTGGTGGTGCTGGAGCTCATCACTGGCCGGCAGCCCGTGCACAAGACGGGCGGCGCCGGCGCCGGTGGTGCCGACGAGAGCCTGGTGATGTGGGCGACATCGCAGCTGCGGGACAGCTGGCTGGTGGTGGCGAAGCTGCCGGGCACGGCGCTGAAGGGCGCGTTCCCGCCCGAGGAGATGCGGATCATGGCGCACCTGGCCAGGAAGTGCATGCAGTGGGACCCCGAGGCCAGGTCCACAATTACCGAGGTCGTCCAGATCCTCTCCACCATCGCGCCCCTCGCTGACAAGCGCGGTCACCACCACCTGCCCGTTGCTGCCGGCGCCTTCGCCCCGGGCTTCCATGCCGAGAGGCCGCGGGGATGCGCGGTGTGGCAGGACGTCGATGACGTCCGTCGCCGCGATAACCTGCATAGAGCGGACGGTAGCAATGCCAAGGGTGCCGTCGTGTCCAGAGAGGTCGCGGTTAATGTCGGGACGCCGGTGACGATGATGACGACGGTGGGTCAAAACTAGCTGTCGGCGGAGCAGGAGGAGGTTGAACTGATGGAGCCGCGGCTGGAGACATTTATGCAGCCGACCACGGCGACGAGCCTCTACAGGTGAAGGAGATCGATCGTAGAAGAGATACTTAGGGCCTGTTCTGAAACACGCCAACTTCTGCAAAACTTCTCGTATCTAGCTTCTGCCCCGACTTCTCGCTTCAGGTGGCGCTACGCAAACCGTTCTAGAGTCGAGGCAACTTCTCCTAGCGCTTGGGTGAGCTGGCAGCCCAGCTGGGGCGTTAAAGCCCAGCTTCTTGCCACCTTGGGCCGGCTGGAAGCAGCCCATTTCGGCCTAAACCGCTCACAGGCTGAAAAAAGAAAGAGAAACGAGCGGTCGTGCTTTTCCAGGCTCGGGATGGCGTCAATGGCGTCGGGCCTACCTCCTCTAAGCCATGGTGTCGCAGCTCCTTCCACCCCGCGCGACTGGCGGCGCCGAGGACGGGATCCGGCGGGAATCAGCCTGGGACGGCCGCATCTGTTGGCGGCGGAGAGATCCCGGCCGGCGACGGGGGCAGCTGTGTCTGGCGGCAAGAACGGCGGCGGCGACGGCTTGACAGGAGACGATGAGGGAGAGGGGAAAGATGTGAGCGAGCAGGGTGTGCGGGATCGAGAGAGCACCCGGCGAAGCGTTTTCTCTTCGGGGTGGCAATACGGTCGTAAATAATCAGAACTTCAGCTTCCAAAAATTGTGGAGCTGGGAATCCCTCGCTCCAGAAAATTGTACTAGAGCCCACGATGGCTTCGTGGATTTCACCTTCAGGAAGCTATTCCGTTCGGGCTGGCTTCGGGCCAATTTTTTCAGAAGTTCAGAGTGGGAGGAGATCAGTACAGGCCCTTAGAATAGTCAAGTAGCAGCAGAAACTCTGCATGCACATGCATCGCATTGGCGCCATGGCGGCACCCAACGATGGGTTTTGTGTGGGAACGCCAACACGGCATACTTCCGGGCCATCGCTAACGGCCGCCGCCGGCGCAACTCCACCCCCCTCCTCTGGGATGGGGAGACCCTCCTCCAACGCCCAGCTGATATTCGCGCCCACGATGATGGCTTTTACGAAGCCCTTTTCTCACCCTCCCCTCGGGAAGGGGTGTCTCTGGCCCCGTCCTTTTGGGACCCTCACCAGCTCGTCACTGACGATGAGAACGCGGCCCTTACAGCCCCCTTCTCTGAGGATGAGGTTTGAGCGGCCATCAAGGGGATGAACCATGCTTTTGCCCCTGGTCCGAATGGCCTCCCCGTGAAGTTCTTCCAGACCTTCTGGGATGTGATTAAGCCGGAGGTGATGGCCCTATTTGAGGAATTCTATGTGAGCGCCATTGACCTCTCCCGCCTCAACTACGGGATCATCTCACTCATCCCCAAGGTGGCGAGGGCTTCTGACATCCGCCAGTTTCGGCCGATCACGGTGATCAACGTGTTCTTCCGTATTCTGGCGAAAGGGTATGCCAATAGGGTGATCCTTTTAGCTGACCGCATCACCCATCCTAATCAACCGGCCTTCATCCATGACCGCTTTATCTTGGATGGCGTCTTAGTCTTCCGTGAGGTTCTGCACGAGGTGCGCACTAGGCGGCAGCGTGCGGTCTTCTTGAAGATTGACTTTCACAAGGCCTATGAAACCGTTTCGTGGGCCTTCTTGCGGAAGTGCTTCTCTACAAAGGCTTTGAGACCGATGGGTCACCCGGGTTATGCAGATGGTCTCATCTGGTTGGACCGCGGTTAACTTCAAAGGGGAGATCGGCCCCTAATTCCCGATTTTCTATGGGGTTAGACAGGGAGACCCCTTTTCCCCCTTCCTATTCAACATGATGGTCGATGACGGTGACACGTACCTAGGGTAGGGTCGTAGGCCTGACCTATATGCCCTTCCCAAAGACAGGACACAAGAAGACAAGACCTATAAAGTTAAAAGGAAGATACAAACTGGAATCCTCAAGAAGTGCAATCCACTCGACATGCGATTCCACTCGGATACCCCAATTCCACTCGACCGGTGTTATTTCACTCGGAAGACCGAAAACCTAGAGTCACCCCTGAATGGCAACGGTCGGGGCATTCACTCAGTAGCCATTAAGATCATTCATTACGGGCGTTACCAGTAACATATGTGACTTAACTCACATTGAACCCTCACGTAACTGAGGAGGGAAACGGGCTGGAGCACTCTATATAAGCCACCCCTCCCCTCAAGCACAAGGGTTCACACCCCCTGTAACTTTTCCACACTTCAATCGACAAAGCCTCCCGAGGCACCGAGACGTAGGGTTGTTCCCTTCTCCGTGAGGGGCCTGAACTCGTAAACTCGCGTGTGTACAACCTCGTCGTAGCTAGGGCCTGACCCTTCTCCTACGTACCCCCTACTTCTTCTATCAGACTCACTCCCACGACAGTTGGCGCCCACCTTGGGGCAGGCGTCTTAGCGACTTCCGGTGAGGTTGCAGTTTTCGATCTTCATCAACATGGTTTCCGATGGTGGTTTCCGACGACTCCGCCTGGCTCCAGGAAGCCCCCCTCGACATCGAGGCACTCCCCGTCCGCGGGGCGGCGTACTTCCACGAAGTGCTTGCGGCTTCCTTCTGCAACAGCCGTCGACTCAGTATCGGTCAGCCCCCGTGGCGTCTTCGCTTACCGCTGCCCATCGCCGCGAGCGATCTGGTGGCTCGCTGGTCCAGCGGTGGGTGAAGCACGCGGTGACCCGTCAGTCGGCCACTCCTCAGATCGCGGCAATCAAGCCCGATGACTCCTTTTATGGCTTGTTCGACCTGTCGACTGGCCATCCGGACACTCTCTCCGAGTGTGAAAGCAACGACCCCGCGGCGGAAGTTCTGATGGTCGACTCCCGTCGCAGCCCGCCAGGTTTTACCCGTGGCGCATGCAATAGCGATGGTCGTCCGCGCGACAACGATGAGTATTATCCTGAATCTCTCACCTTGGAGCACAGGGAAGAGTTGCAGCGTAGGTAAGATCAAGCCTTTGAAGCTGTCCAGATCCCTATTGTCAGGGAGACCTCCGAGGCTCGGTCCTTGGAGGCTGCGCGTGTTGCCACTCTGGCTGAGCGCACGTGTCTGGAGAATCTTCAATGAGCAGTCGATGTTCGAGCCCGCAGCCAGATTCCAAGTTCCAGTCGACGGCATAGGCAACTGTCCGAGCCCGCAGTCAGGTATTTTGTACTCCGATCCAGAATGTTGCAATAGCTGCATGTATGGCAGAATCAATCCGCTCGTCCCGCTTTGAAGCTGGTAGAGGCTTACAGCAGATTTGGGCACTGCTCAGAGCGGCCGGGGAGCAGAACTCAGCTGTTTCTCAGTCGCGCAACAGGATTCACGGCAGGTCAGTTGTAGCAGCACTTAGCACAAAGCCCAAGGTCACCCCTACGGCGTGAAGACCATGGTTATCGCCAGGACCAGCACCTGGACAGAGGCCATGGGCAGTTTGAGCCTCGATACAACCGTGATGACCGTCGTTGAGTGCTTAGACCCCCTCCGAGGGGTGAATCGTACGCGCCCCGACGGTATGATAATAGGCGCTCGCACGGTGACGAGCGGAGGGTTCTAGTCGACCCCCAAGAGCCTGGGTTTGATGAAAGATCATTACTTGTGCAGGGCCTGGTTGACAGAGGCAGAGCCAATAGAGAAGGTTTGGACAGAGGTTATCCCAGTGGGAACAGAGCGTTCATCTTTGGACCCGAGTGTTTCAGCAGGGCCATCCGAGCCGCTGAGATTCCTCCCAACTTCAGATTGGCAGCAGGAGTAAGCAAGTTCACTGGTGAGTCAAAGCCATACACTTGGTTGGAAGATTATCGAGTGGCAGTGCAGATCGGTTGGGGTAACGATGAGGTAGCCATGAAGCACCTGCCCCTGATGCTTGAAGGCTCGGCCAGGGCTTGGTTGAATCAGTTGGCCCCTGGAAGTATTTTCTGTTGGGATGATTTGGCCAGAGTGTTCATCAATACATTTGAAGGCACTTGCAAACGTCTCGCTAGGCTGCCTGAGCTGCAACATTGTGTGCAAAACCCGAATGAAACTTTGAGGGATTAGATCCAGCAGTAGACTACTTGATACGTTTCCAACGTATCTATAATTTTTGATTGTTCCATGCTATTATATTATCATTCTTGGATGTTTTACAATCATTTTATAATCATTTATCATTTTTTGGTACTAACCTATTGACATAGTGCCCAGTACCAGTTGTTGTTTTCTGCATGTTTTTTATATCGCAGGAAATCAATATCAAACGGAGTCCAAGGCAACGAAACTCCTGAAGGATCTTTTTTGGGCCAGAAGAAAGCCAGTGGGCCAAGGAAGCACCTGAGGGGCTGCTCGAGGGGAGCAACACCCACGAGGGCGCGCAGGAGGCCCATGCGCGCCCAAGTGGGTGCTGCCCACCTCGGGTGCCCCCCAAACCACCTCTTTGCTCTATAAATACCCAAATATTCCAGAAATCCTAGAGGAGTCGACGAAATATTGATCCAGCGGCCGTAGAGTCCAGAACCACCAGATCCAATCTTGACACCGTCATGGAGGGGTTCACCACTTCCATTGGTGCCTCTCGTATGATGCGTGAGTAGTTCTTTATAGACCTTCAGGTCCTTAGTTAGTAGCTAGATGACTTCCTCTCTGTCTCTTGATTATCAATACAATGGTCTCTTGGATATCCATATAATGTAAGTCTTTTGGCGGTGTGTTTGTTGGGATTTGATGAACTTTTATCCATGAAAGTTATTTGAGTCTTCTTTGATCTCTTATATGCATGAATGCTTATAGCCTCGTATTTCTTCTCTTATATTTGGGTTTTGTAATTGAGAGAAAAGGAGAAAATTAATAAAGAGGAAAATAAGGGCACGACAAGGGCCCTTGGCTAAAAGCTTTTTCTGCGCGTGTGTTCGTGCAGTTTAATGTGATCGATCCTGTGGCGAGTTTCCAACAGTCGCCACCACCTGCCTGCCGCCGCTGGCGCCTTCACCCCGGGCTTCCGTGCCGAGAGGCCGCAAGAATACTCGGCGTGGCAGGAGGGCGATGATGATCGTCGGCGCGATCACCTGCACCGAGCCAACGGGAACAATGTCAAGGGCACCGTCTTGTCAGGCGAGGTCATGGTTAACGTCGACACGCCGGTGACGATGGGCCGGAGCTGGTGGTCGGCAGAGCAGGAGAAGGTGGACCTGACGGAGCCTCGGCTGGAGACGTTCACGCAGCCAACGATGGCATCGAGCCTCTACAGGTGAAGGTGAGATCGATCGAATAAGTCATAGAAGGGATAGATAGAATAGTCAAGTAGCGTCAGAAACTCTGCTGCGATCCTCAGCGTTTATGCATGATTGGCACCATCGCGGGATCGATCTATGTACAGGAAAAAACGTAATCAAATCAATTTGAGAAGAAATATGGAAGTGAGGCGGATTGCGACCAAATTAATCACAGGATTTGATGCTATTAATTGGTATAACATTGTACATTCGCCAAAAAAATATGAAAGAGGTACAACATTGCAGATAACACAGCTAATCTCATTACTTTTTCATAATTTTACATTGCATGCCATCAACAAAGGAAAGAAAATCACATCTCCAGGACTTAACTGTAAAGAGAATCCCAAACCACAACCAGAGACCAGACACAATCCTAGCAATCACACAGTAGTACATCCAGTGGTCCTCCTCTTCAGCATTTCTCTCATCTGGTGCAAGCGAAGTATTGGCTCACGAAATGTTTAGAGGAAATCCATAGAGCCCAGAATTTTTGGAGTAAATTGATGGGCCAGTCAAGGTCTGAATCTATTTTCCGGTGGGTATCTTGCCCGACAAAAGATTGTTTGAGACATTCAATGTATTGAGCCACGATAAGCTCGAGATGCTCAGCGGAATGGCTCCTGTAAGTTCATTAGATGATAGATCAACAGACTCGAGAAAAGTCAAACTACCAATGTTTTCAGGAATGCTACATGACAGATGACAGGTTTAGAAATAGGCCATGAAGGTTGGTTAGCTCTTCAGGAATGCACTGAGACAACAAATTGCCAGACAAACCGATACCGGCTAATAACTGGACCACCTTTTTAAATATCTGCTCATGGCCCTTCAAGATTATATCGATTCTATCATCATATTTCCACTCGTCGATGAACAGTTTCATAGGCGATAGATTTTGTGGATGCTTCATGGAGGTCAAGCTGTTGAAGGCTTCCCGTAAATGAGCCGGTGAAGCTATTGTTTGCCATGTCGAGCAGCTGAAGTTGCGAAAGGCGTGATAACTCTAGAGGAATTTCTCCAGTAAAATTGTTTGATTTGAGGCTAAAGATTCTCAACAATGGGATCTGACTTCCGATCCATGGAGGGATAACACCAAAGAACTTCTTATTCCCCATGTCAAGGGTGGCCAGCGAGTTGCAGCCCTCTAGAACCGGCGGGAAGGCACCAATACATTTCTGGCAAGGTAAAGAAACCTAAGAGAGCAATTGTGGCTTGCCACGACTGCGGGGATTTTAGTTGAGAAGGGGTAGTTTGATGAATCCATGAGAAACAAAGCCTCCATGTTCCACCAACACTCCGGGGGCTTGCCGGTGAGACGATTGTTTCATAGGTCCATGAACATCAGAGCCTGGACGTTGCATCGGCAGTCCGGGAGATCCTTGGTGAGCCGGTTGTTTGACAGGTCTATTATCTGGATGGAAAGGTGTCTGCAGAGCTGGTGCGGCATGTTGCCGACGAGGTTGTTATATTGAGCCAAAGGTCGGTGAGGCTGCGCATCCCACTGAGCTGCGGTGGAATTGTGTTCTTAAACATATGGCTGCTGAGGTAGGTCGAGGATAGCGTGAGCGCAGTTGTGGCTTGCCTTAGCCGCCAGGATTTCACCTGGGAAGTAGTTGTTGGACAAGAACATGAACTCGAGAGGCCCTCAAGTTCTACCATAAGTCTGGGAGCTCCCCGATGAGTTGATTGTTCGACAGGCACATGTAGCGCAGAGATTGGAGGTTGCACCAGGAGTTCGGAGCTCCCTGGTGAGACTGTTGTTGAACATGTCTAGCATCTTGACGGAGAGAAGGCTGTAGAGCTGGTGCGGGATGTCACCAACGAGGTTGTTGTTGTAGAGATAGAGGAAGGCGAGGCTGGGCATGTCACCAAGCTGCGGCAGGATGGAGCCGTTGAACCCATTTTGCAGCTGAGGTCGAGAAATTCGAGGGAGCGCAGCCACGATATGTTGGATGGGATGTGGCCTCCGAGATTGTTCCTCCAAAGTTTCAGAAGGGCAAGCTCTGTAAGCGCAGCGGTGTCGAGCCCGCCTGAGAGATCGAGTCCCGAGAGATTTAGCTCCTTGATCACACCATTGATGTTGCAGAACACGCCTACGCAATCACATACCGGCGTGGCTCGGGTCTAGTCAGATAACGCGGTCGCGTCGACGAGACTAGCCTTCCATGCTAGAAGGGCATCAGCCTCCGAGGGCACCACGACAACCATCGTCACGGAGATGGCGGCCGTCAGCAGGAAGAGCGCATCAGTACCGGCGAGATGCGCTTGCGTTGTTCTCCGAATGTCCCTGACCTTGAGCGCGATGATTGACAATAAAACATTTCATTCTTCCAATGCAAATTGACTCATTTCATATGGTCAGTCATTCAAATAGCTTCTGGCTTGTATCCTCTAGACAACGTTGCTAATGTATTTGGCAACTGATTACACAGGATTGATTATATGTTTAGAACTTGTCTCATTGTGGGAGCGCTTGCCATTATTTGGTCGCTTTGACAATGTAGAAATGATGTGATTTTTAACGATAAAAGTATTTCTCTATTGCAGGTTATTTACAGATGTACTAAGACTTTATTTATGGTCCTTTCTATAACGCGTGGAGAATTGAGATCTGTTTATGAAGATGTGTACATGATTGGAGGCTACGGAGAAGGATAATTTTATCCAACATGGGTGACAACATGATCTTAGGATCCCCCTCCCCTCACCCCACTTTAGGCGTTATACGGACTCTACATGTTTCTTTGTATTTTGCCTTTTTAATTTTCTTTTTGTGTGAAAGGGTTTTATTTGACTGTGTGCATCTTACTTATACAGAGGCCCGACGTAATACTTTTGAGTAGTAAAAAGCCCTTTAGAAAAAATATGGATGGATCGGCCGGCGGCAAATGCCGAGCGCGTCCGTTTCGTGCGGCAGAAACGGCCGTCCGTTTCGTGCGGCATAAAATCATACGCTCTGTGGTCTGCACCGTACCCGAGTTACTTACACCAGTGTCCTGGCCCTCGTCATCAAGTAAAGAGACAAATTGTGTAGCTTATAAATTTTTTTTGTGAGAAAATTTTCGATCTATTTATCTTCAATCATGGCAGTACAACGAATACCAGAAATAATAAAAATTACATCCAGATCTATAGACCACCTAGCGACAACTACCAGCACTGAAGCGAGCCGAAGGCGCGCCGCCGTCATCGCCCCTCCATCGCCGGAGTGGGGACAACTTGTAGTAGACAGTCGGGAAGTCGTCGTGCTAAGGCCCAGTAGGACCAGCGCACTAAAACAGCAACCTCCGCAGATGAAAAATAACGTAGATTAGAAAAATCCAATCCGAAGACACACGAATGCAGACGAACAACAACAAGATCCGAGCAAATCCACCAAAGATAGATCCACCGGAGACACACCTCCACACGTCCACCAACGATGCTAAACGCATCGCTGGAACGGGGGCTAGGCGGGGAGACCTTTATTTCATCTTCAGGAAGCCGTCGCCGTCTCGTCTTCCTGAGCAGGACACAAGCCCTAGCAAAACTGAAAAAAGCGATTAAAACCGGAGCCCTTCCGCCGACCCTTGCCGAGATCCACTGCGCCCCCATGGCCCTAAGGCCATCGGAGAGCAGGCGAACCTGCGGCGGCGGCGGCGGCGGGAGGTAAAAACCCTAGCTTTTTGTGGAGGAGAAGGAGGAGGCGGCGGCTACAATGTAGCTCATGAGTTGACTAGTTGGGATGTGTGAATAAGCCTTCTCTTTTGGTTGATGCCTCGCCCTGAGTTCATCATAAAACCTATAGCAGACGATGTAACTATCATTTAATTAATAAAGTAAGCTTTCCCGTCAAAAGAAACTTAAAGGGTAGTTGATACAAAATAAAATATAAAATATGGTTATGGAACTATTTAACCACATTCGTTGTTGTTCATATCTACTCGAACAGTATCCAGCTGATAATTTTAAGGTGCACCTAACGGTTGTTAGAAGTAGAGTATCACCTTAGGAGGTAGGTAAGATGCTCGGCTCCGTTCTGGCCGGCCCGTTCATGCTGAATCCAAGTCTTTTTTTTTCGGGTGAGTGACAATACAATTCTGTATAGTTGATAAACCAATTTGAAATTGCTTACCATCTTATGGTGAATCCAAGTGTTAACAGTAGAAGAATCAAGCAATGTATAGTTGACTGTAATGATTTTTTTTAACACAGTACAGACGCAAGCGATCATATACACGCGCATACACTCACCCCTATGAATCCACACACACGCACATCCTATCCCTATGAGCACCTTTGAAAGACTGAGCCGGCATATCATCTTGAAATTTTCGAAGTCACTGTTGGCACCTCGTCGTCGACGGGAACGTCTTCTCCCACTGAATGCGTATCGCCGGAAATCCTGAAATAAATTCAGGAATAAAAGCGAGCACCAGGACTTGAACCCTGGTGGATTGGGGATACCACATTCCCTCTAACCATCCAACCACAGGTTGGTTCACAACTGTTATGATTTTAGCGAATGTGTCGAACACACCCTCCCGATCGAGTCGTGCATGGCGATAATCAAATTTTCTTTCTCTGAGCGAGATCATACCATGGTGCCAGTGGCGGAGCTATAGGGCGGCCAGGGTGGGCCGTGGCCCGCCCTAGCTTTAAGAATCGACCTTTATACCATACCAAAACAGATAGAATAAATAAATAAACATACATATTCATGAGTGTATGCACCATTGTCCCACCCTGACCTAGTGGGCTGGGCTTGGCACTGCATCGTGTGTGTGCTTCCACAAGGAAGTCAACACGAGACTGTAAGAGAATTAGAGACGAGATAACTGATGCAATGTGGTGCGTGTATTATTGAGCCTTGAAGACGAGTATATATAGGTACAAGACATGAAGGGCAAGAGGACTCCTAGGTAAGATGGGAAGAATTCCAATCTAATCCCGTGCAATCTATAACTATCAAATATATCTCTTGCATTGCTGCCATGGCGGGATCCTATCTTTGTACAGGCAAAAACATAATCAATCAATTTGAAAAGAAAAATGGGAATGAGACGCATTGCAACCGAATTTACCAAAGGATTCGATGCTAATTGGTAATAACATACATTGCCCCCCCTCCCCCCCCCCACACACACACAAAAAGAGGTATAGCATTGCAGATAACACAGCTAATGTCACAACGTTTTCATAATCTTACATTGCATGCCATCAACAAAGGAGAGAAAACCACATCTCCAGTTCTTAACTCTAAAGAGCACCCCAAACCATAGCCAGAAACTAGACACAATCCCAGCAACCACAAAGTAGTACATCCAGTGGTCATCCTCTTCATCATTTCTCTCATCTGGCGCATGTGAAGTATTTTCACACGGAATGGCGAGAGGAAATCCACATAGCGCAGAATTGTTGGAGTAAATTGATGGATCTGTGAAGGTCTGAGTCTGACCCCCAATGGGTATCTTTCCTGACAATAGATTGTTTGAGACATTCAACACGCCGATCCCCGATAATTTTGTGATGCTTTGAGGAATGGTTCCAATAAGTTGATTAGATGATAGATCGAGGGACTCAAGAAAAGATAGGCTACCAATGTCCTGTGGAATGCGGCACGACATATGGTTTCTTGATAGGTTTAGGAACCGAAGGCCCTGCAGATTGGTTAATTCTTCAGGGATGCACTGTGATAGCAAATTGTTTGATAAATCAATACCAGCTAATAATCGAATTGTGCTTGTGAAAGTCTGATCCTGGCCCTTCCAGATTATGCCAAGTCTGTCATCATATTTATCCCACAACAATTCATCCATTGCTGAAACATTTTTTGGGTGCCTCATGGAGGTCAAGTTGCCGAAGCCTATAGGAATCGAGCCAGTCAAGCTATTGTTGGACATGTCAAGCAACTGAAGTTGTGAAAGCTGTGATAAACCCAGAGGAATTTCTCCAGTGAAGTTGTTTGATCTAAGACTAAGGAATCTAAGCATTGGAACTTGGCTCCCAATCCATGGAGGAATAACACCAAAGAACATGTTGTTCCCCAGATCCAGAGTGGTCAGCGAGTTGCAACCCTCTAGGACCGGCGGGAAAGCACCAACAAAGCCATTTCCGGTGAGATAAAGTGAACTAAGAGAGCAGTTGTAGCTTGCCACGACCGCATGAATTTTACCTGAGAAGGAGTTGTTGGATAGATCCATGAAACGCAGAGCCTTCAGTTTCCACCAGCAGTTCAAAAGCTTCCCCGTGAGCCGGTTATTAGATAGATCCATGTAAGCCAGATAGTTGAGGTTGCACCAGCAGTCCGGGAGCTCCCTAGCAGGCAGATTGTTGGACAAATCTAGAAGTCCAATGAAGGGGAGCCCGCAGAGCTTTTTTTTTTATCAAAGAAGGGCTTGCCCCTTCCGATTTTCATTACTGAAAACCACTGAGTTCTACAGGCGAGATTAAACAAAAAAGAAAAGAAAGAACAGAAACAGAGCTGCCATAACCACCAGGCATCCCTAGCAGCCACCACAGGGCCAGCCATTTCCTCACAATCTAAGTTCAAGACAACCACTAAGTTCAGACTGCCAAATCATCATTACAACCAGAGCAAAAGAAGCAAAAAGACCCAAGGGTTCTGTCAGCAGGAGCAACAAACATCAGGTTCACCATCGCAAGAGAATCTTCATTCCAGCCTTGCCACATTGATCTTCCATCCTTGCTTGGCAGTGAACACCTCATTTGCTGCCTGTTCTAGTACCCTTGCTCCCAGCTCCAGTGTTTTTCTTGACGACTCCTTTATCTGCAGGACGGACCAGTCAGTTAACCACCTGCATAACAGTTTGACAATATATAAAGGATCATTTATCCTTTTGTTTTCAAAGACAATTGCATTCCTGCTTTTCCAAATTGCCCAAAGCAGGGCTGCAATCCCCACCAGAACCAATTTTTTTCCCTCTTCACTAGAATTCCTAATCCAATCCCCAAAACAGTCTCTTACAGTAGATGGGACAGTTTTAAATCCACACACACATCTGACCAAACTCCATAACAGTGAAGCAGTGGAGCAGGAAAAGAACAAATGGTCAATTGATTCATCTTTCCCACACATCACACACCCTTTCCCACCCTTCCAGCCTTTTCTAAGCAGCACATCCCTGGTTAATATACTTTTTTATTAACTAACCAAAGAAACACTTTTAGTTTTGCAGGCAACTTGGTCTTCCATAAGTATTTCTGTGGGAAGTTCATCCCAACTGCTATCAATTTCCTATATAAGGACCCCATAGAAAACTTATGATCTGCAGTTAGAGTCCAGAGAACTTGGTCTGCCCCTCCCTGCAATTGAATTTCCTCACATCTTTTTTTCAAACAGTTCCAAAGCCCTAAAGTTTCCCCATGCAAGGTTCTTCTGAATTTGAACCCACACCACCCTTTCTGTATAGCCTCTTCCACAGTAATGTTGTGGTCAAATCATATATCATACAGCCTAGGGTAAGCCTCCTTCAAAGGTTTATCATCCACCCAAGTATCTTCCCAGAACCTAGTATTTCTCCCATCCCCCACTTTTTTCTTAACAAATTTATAGAATATTTCCTTAATTTTCAACAAGCTAGCCCAAAATTGGGAATCCCCAGGCTTCTTGCTTACTAAAGCTAAACATCCCCCTTTTCTATATTTTCCATCCAAAATATCCTGCCACAGACCTTTTTCATTTTCCATTTTCCAAAACCATTTTGCTAGAAGTGAAATATTCATAATCTCTAAATTCAGTATCCCTAAACCCCCCATGTCTTTAGGTCGACAACACTCTTTCCAATTCACTAGATGGTATTTTTTTACATTCTCATATTCTTGCCATACCAATCTGGATCTAAAGAAATTAGCTTTCTTTATGATCCCTCTAGGCACAACATAGAAGGACATCATGAATAAAGGTATGTTAGTCAAGTAGGCTTGCACCAAGGTAATTCTTCCTGCAATAGAGCCCAGTAGCTTCCCCTGCCAACATCCACACCTTCTCTCAATTTTATTCGTCACACATTCCCAGTGTGAGTTCCCAACTCTGTTCTCAGAAACAGGCATCCCCAGGTACCTAATGGGCAAGTCTCCCATCTTACATGTTAGGATATCCTGATAGGTCGATTGCTTCTCTCTAGCTTTGCCAAATAACAGCAATTCACTTTTATGCAAATTTATTTTGAGCCCAGACATTTGCTCAAAAGCCCCAAGTATAAGTTTAAGATTTTTAACACTTTCCACCTCATCTTTGATCAAGAAGATAGTATCATCAACATATTGTAACATATTAACCCCTTTTTCTCCATTGCCATTCAGCACACCCTTAACCAAATCATTCTTCAGGGCATTACTCATTATAAAAGCTAGGGCATCAGCAGCTATGTCAAACAGTAAAGGGGACATAGCATCTCCCTGCCTCAATCCTTTAAAGGTTTTAAAATATGGGCCAATTTCATCATTTACTTTGATTCCTACATGTCCTCCTCTCATAGTTTCCATCACCCAGTCACACCATTTATCAGGGAATCCTTTCATTTTCAGCATTTGTATCACAAAAGGCCATTTGATTTTATCATAAGCTTTCTCAAAATCCACTTTAAGAACCAGGGCATCTTCTTTGTTTTTATGAAAGGAGTTCAGGGACTCATGCAGGATCACAATCCCCTCCATAATGTACCTGCCCTTAATAAAGGCAGTTTGGGTTCTGGAAATCACAGGGGCCACACATTTGGCCAATCTATTCATCAGAATTTTAGTAATGATTTTAAAACTGACATTCAACAGGCAAATAGGTCTGAACTTCTGAATTTGTTTAGCATCATTAGTTTTAGGGACAAGAGTAATTATGCCATAATTAAGTCTGGCAATATTAATTTCTCCTTTTGCAAACCCCTCTACCAAGGATTTCAGATCCCATTTAACCACTTCCCAAAAATCTTGGTAAAAATCAGCAGGGAACCCATCAGGGCCAGGGCTTTTGTTCCTTTTCATCCCAATAACCACCTGATGAATTTTATTTAGGGAGAAAGGAGCCAAAAGCTCCTCTTTCTCTTGCCCATTAATTTTATTCATCTCCATCTCCTTCAACGAAATACTAGATTCTTCAGGATGTCCAAATAATTCTTTATAGAATTTAGTAATATACTCCATTAATTTCTCATCCCCCTCTATAATCCCTTCTTCCTGTTCCAGGGAAACAATCTTGTTTTTCCTTCTCCTCCCATTCACCTTGGCATGATAATATCTAGTATTTCTGTCTCCATCTTTAATCTCTGAATCTTTATATCTTTGCAACCACTTCACCTCTTCTTGCAACATTACTTTTTTCAATTGTGCTCTCAACTTTTTCTGATCATCCCTATCCTTCACACCTAAACCCATAATCTCAGCTCTCTTATCCAAATCGTCCAGTTCTTTTAATATTTCCATTTTTATTTTTCTGTACCAAGCATCCATATTTCTGTTCCAGCCTTTAGCTTTTTTCCTAAGGTTTCTCAACCTTGATTGCCATCTATCCAAAATGTCCCCAAAGTATCTTTCATTCCAGGTGTTATACACCAGCTCTCTAAAACCCTCTCTCAGTGTCCAAGCATTCTCATATCTAAAAATGTATTTGTGATCATGAGTCTCCCCTGTATCCAGGAACAAGGGGGTATGATCAGATATCTCTCTAGCAAAGGCTTGCAATATGGTTAATGGGTATTTTTCTTCCCAAGCTGGGCACATCAAAACTCTATCCAGTTTCTCAAAAGTAGGGTCCTCCTGATTATTAGCCCAGGTGTACTGCCTTCCATTCAAAGGCAGCTCCCTTAACCCTGCTTGCTCAATAATAGCATTAAACATAAAGGACCATTGTTCATTAAGCATAGGTTTGTTTTTCTCCTTCCCATTTCTAATAATGTTAAAATCTCCCCCAACCAAGCATGCAGAGGATTATCATGATATAATCTTGCCAATTCAGCTAGGAAACTAGCCTTCCCTTCTTTCTGAGCATCCCCATATACATTGACCAAATTCCAATGCATTTTGATATTCTTATCAAATACTAACCTTCCCTTCTTTCAGCCCGCAGAGCTGGTGTGGGATATTACCAATGAGGCTGTTATTGTAGAGCCGGACGAAGAAGAGACTGAGCATGTCACCGACCTGCGGCGGAATGGAGCCGCTAAACATATTGCTGCTGATGTCGAGGATGGCCAACGAGTCGCAACCATCCAAGAGTGGGAAAGCTCCAACAAAAACATTTCCGGCGAGATCTAATAAGATGAGAGAGCAGTTGTGGCTTATGGTAGCTATTGGGAATTCACCTGAGAAGGAGTTATTGGCCAATTGCATCTGCTGCAGAGCATCCAAGTTCCACCAGCAATCCGGAAGCTTCCCGGTGAGCCTGTTGCTTGACAGGTTGATGACTCGCAGAGACCGGAGGTTGCACCAGCAGCTGGGAAGCTCTCCGTTGAGCTGGTTGTCAGAGATTCGCAGTATCCATGTGGAGATGAGCCTGCAGAGCTCGCGTGGGATATTGCCGACGAGCTTGTTTCTATTGAGATTGAGGTCGCGGAGGCTGGGCATGTCACCCAATTGTGGCGGGATGGAGCCATTGAAGCCGTTATTGCTGAGGTCGAGTGATTTGAGGGAGCGCAGACGCGAGATGCTGGCCGGGATGGCGCCGCCAAGGTCGTTGCCGCTGAGGTTCTGATAGGCGAGCGCCGGGAACGCCACTGTGTCGAGCGTATCGAGCCCGCCCGATAGTCTGAGTCCATGTAGTCTTAGACCCAACAAGCGCTTTTGTTGTCGCAGTACACCCGATGCCAATCACATACCGGTTTGGCCCGGGTCCAGCTGGAGAGCGCGGCTGCGTCGATGAGGCTGACCTTCCATGCTAGAAGGGCATCGGCCTCCGAGGGCAGCACCGCAACAGTCGTCGCTGGGATGGCGGCCGCCAGCAAGAAGACCGCGGCAACGCCGGCGAGGTGAGCTAGTCTTGTCATGTCCCCGACGGATCCGGAGTCAGATGCCTGTGTGTAGGGAAAAGTCAAGACCGCGGGAGATCACACACTGGACCGCACAATATACTTATAATGGATATGCATTGGCAGGCCGCCAACGTCGAGCGTACACTCTGTAGTTAATCTGGCTTACACCAGCATCCTTGCCCTCGTTGTCTGTATGCATATGCCGGCTGGCATACCGGGCGCTGCGACTGGGCGACGAATGGCGGCCTCAAACGTATTATTCAAACAGCACCGATCAAGGACAAGTCGAAACATCCCAAAACGCCGGCCGGTGCTCCCTAGCTACCCAAGATCCAGGTCTGTTTAACAGCAGTTGCCATGTTTCTGAACTACGGTTGTCATATCGGACAACTATAGTTGCCATGGTTGCTCAACTGCTGTTGTCATCTCAGGTCAAGGGCCAGATGTCATTTTGGACAACTTCAGTTGTTGCCATGTATAGTCTGATTTACTGTAGTTGCCATGATCTGAGAACTTTAGTGGTTGCCACCTACTAACACTAGCCAGTTGCCATGTATGGTCTGGTTTACTACAGTTGTCATGATTAGAAAACCTTAGAAGTTGCTACCTACTAACATTAGGCAGTTGTCTTGTAGAGCTACAAAAAGACATGGCAAAATAACATGTTCGGGTAAAGAGAGAGTTGTCATCTGCTTACAAGCACATTAGGGCAGTTGCCGTGTACCCTGTAAAACACATGGCAACTGACATGTTCGGGTAAAAAAAGAGTTGTCATCTGCTTACAACTAGGGCAGTTGCCATGTACACTGCAAAACACATGGCAACTGGCAGCTTTGGGTGTGGGAGATGAGACGGGCGTGTGGGTGAGATGACAAATGCACACACACCAGCCCTTGTGCGTGAGTGAAAACAGACGTGTGGGCCAACTGCTAAAGGCCCACACCTCCCCCCACCCCCCCCCCGCGCGTGTGGTGAAACGGACGTGTGGGCGACCGGATGAATGCTCACACACTAGCCCAGTCCTACGTGGCATCACAAACATGCTAAGATTCGTGCAACCACAAACGAACATGGATCCACGCGTGTGGGCGAGATGCAAACGCCCACATGTGTGGGGTTAGTATTTTCGCAGATTTTTGCACAATCATTCATGTTTCTAAAACATGGGGAATGTTCAGTGACAACACGGTGGTGCTCTCCTAGAAAAAATAACACGATGGTGCAACGATGTGGGCAAAAAGTTTCTGCAACATGATCTCTGTTGCAGAAAAAAAAAATCTTCAACGCAACCTTTGTTACATCTTCTACAACAGGACCTCTGTTGTAAAAAATGTGCAACACAACCTATGTTGCAAAAATGATTCTGCATTGCAAAAGTGAAAAAAGTGAAGGATACTGCTCGGCGCTAGATTATGCCAAATCTAATAGCTCGCGAGACGGCGGATCATTTAAAAAGATCCGTTGGCCCATGCATAGCACATCCCTCTCACAACCCAGTGTTTTGGCTTGCCCTTGGCTCTGATAATTTCTCTAGATACCAGTCGACCGGATTAACTGACGGTCAGCTCGGTTAGAAACAAAAATAATAATTTCTCAACATACCCGTCGGGTGCGATGTCGAATATACTGCTAGCATAGTCTGGATGTAGAGTTAGAATATGACTGTATTCAATATATATCATTTTCTAAAATCAGGATCTTTATTGATCACTCAAGGGTAATACATTCGCGTGTAGGTAATATAAACAAGAGGAAAGTATGGTCTACAAGAAGCCGATATTTGGTCTTCTATCTTTTTATGGTCAACATTTAGTCCCTTATGTTTGAAAACCAGAGGGATTACTCCTATAAAGGATGTTGAAGTACCTGCCTCCCTAGGCGCCTCGTGGGCAGAGAGAGAGCATCCCCATTGTAAGGTGGCCTGCCACACGGTGGTTCCACGTCGCCCGATCTTCTCTAACGGCATGGACCTGGGCAACCCGGCTGGAAGATCCATGATGGGCGGGCCAAGGGCCTGTTTGGGGCTACCGTGATGCGGCAGCCTTCGTCGCGTCCCGCCCGCACGCAAGAGCCTGGCTGAACCCGCTTGTCGGTGTCTCCGGCCTCGTCAGCTAGTTCGGTCGCTACAGTTGTGGCGGTTCTGCAACTATTCAGCAGACCTACCTAGGTGGTCCATGAGGGGTGAGCCGCCAGCTCTGCGGAAGCCACCATGGTGTTGCGGCTTGCGTCGCGTCCGCGCCTGTATGCGATACCCTTGTTGGACCTGAGATGACCCACAAGTGTAGGGGTTGCAATTGTCTTCGAGGATAGTATTTCACCCAAATTTATTGGTTCAACATAAGGGGAGCCAAAAAATATTTATAAGCCTTAATAATTGAGTTGTCAATTAGCTACACCTAAGTCACTTCCTTGCAGCAATTTATTAGTAGCACACTAATACGATAGTAGTGATAGCAGCGGTAACAAAGGAGGAGTAGCTCTAACAGCAGTAGTAACAAATTTATAGCAAACAGAGCAGTAGTAGTAATTTTAGAAAAAGGCAATAGTAGTAAAGCATACGCATGGATTAGCGGTGGATATTCAAATGAGATTCACTATGTAACAGTCACAATCTAGAGCGACATACAATAGCTCCAATTCATCAATCATATGTAGGCATTTATTGTTGGAAATATGCCCTAGAAGCAATAATATTGTATTATTATATTTTCATTATTCATAATTAGGACTTCATATTTCATGCTATAACGGATATGATCCTGGAATATGCTATTCAGTGGAAAACTCATATGCACATGTGAAATAATAAATGGTAACATTAGGTTCCCGCTCTCACCTCTAAGATTGCCTCAAGTGTTGTTGGTGACCACGTTTTCCGAATCTTAGGATATCGTGAAGTGTAACGATAGTCCTAAAACAACATTGAGGATACGACATTAGAAGAACGATCATTTTGAGTCAACCCAATTCTTGTGTGTTATACTTTGTGATTATATCGTCTGAAATCATCTGTTATAACACAGGGTGTTAGCATGTGTTTTAATTCCTCAGACCATGAGAGTATCTCGGTCACTTCCTACCAGATGGTGGACTTTGGGATTTCTCAAATGTCATCTGTAACAAAGTGATCATAACAACAACTTTTAGGCTCATCAAAAAAGTTTGACAAGTGGTCAGATAGCTCGAGAGTGAGATTTTCTCCTCCGGCGATGGAGAGATATCTTAGGCCCCTCTCGGTGTGACGGCATCCATCATCGTTTGGTCAGACATAGGTGACTACGTCACATGGATGCCATAACACGTCAACGAGAAAGAAGAACAAAACCGGTAACGGAAGCAATGGTATAGTGAGTATGGTGATGACTCGGGAGGATACCGATGCACACCGGGTTTTGTAAAGTATCGTGAAGCAAAGGAAACATTACATGATAACCAAAGGTTCACTCGAATATCATTCGTGTAATCATAGGGACCGATATGGATGTCCACGGTTCCGCTATCGGTCATTGAACTAAGGGGCTTCGTTCATGCCTATGATTTATCGAACCTATGGGGTCACAAGGTTAAAGTTATCACACTCTGCTAACTGTTAGCGGGACGGGATTAATGATAATATGTTGGAATTGTTTCATTAATATTCGGAATAGTTTCGAGTGGTTCTAGAAGCGTTTAGGGGTCACCGGAAGGGTTTCGATGAATATCGGGTAATACCGGGTATTACCGATTAATTATATATAGGTGAAAATTGTTTCCGAGGATGCTAAATTATATATATAATGCTCCGAAAATTATTAGAATATTTTATACTTAATTTAAATATCAATTGGGCGCTAAAATACCAAGACGTGGAAGGCAACTTGGGCCACAAGGGCCCAAGTAGGAAGACGCCCCCCTTTTCCTTGTGGGGGTTCCGAATTGGACAAGGGGAGGAAGTCCAACTCTCTCTCCCTAGGCCGGCACCCCAAGAGGGACTTTCCCCCCTTTGTGGCTGCCCTCTCCCTCCCCTCTAACCTATATATACTAGAGATTTCCACCCTATGTTAATACAAGTTTGGGAGCCTTCTCTAATTGATCTAGTTTTAATTTTTGTTTGTCCTAGTTGACTAATTAGAGTTAGCCCTAGCAACCTCTAATCCTCATAATTAGAAGCCCCATGTGGTTCTCATCTCCTCCCTTTAATACTCCTGCCACAGTTAGTTCCGGATGGCGAAGCGCTCCCGGATCGTGAAGACCGTATGCTTGCAACCAAGTAGAGAGGCCGTGCTTTCGGTCTTCTCTTCGAGGGATCGTTCGAGATCAGTTCGTGGGATCGTCATCGACGTTCGAGGGACTCCAAGTACGATCTACACCGACTCATCTACTTTCGCTGCAGTCCCAAAGTCAGTAACGATTGTTGATCCGAACCCATTATGCATCTTCATATTAATTGTTCATGGGTGATCGTAGGGTGATTTTTTGTTTTCTACTATGTTTTCCAACATATATTTCGTATGTAGTCATACGAACTTCCGATGAGAACTTGCATGACATATTTTTCCTACCTTCCCATGGCAATGGGTCCTAATGAAAACTAAGGGTAATTAAGGTGTTTATTTTAATAGAGAACCAGAACAAAGTTTTAACACATGATAAATACATGAACTCCTCAAGTTAAAGTCATCCCTGTCGATATCCCAATTCATTGTCACCTTGGGAGTCTAAGGTTCAGAACGATAACATGTGCATACAATTTGGAGTTAACATCAACATCTTAAATATATTCATGATATCATATATGTTGAGATCAAAATCATGACATTCGAGTTCTAGTGACAAGCATTAGACATAGCAAAGTCATAGCAACAATCACAACAAATAGTGGATACTAGGGATCAAGACCTAATAAATTGACTCGATTACATAAAAGATCTTATCCATCTCCATCTACCATCAATATGCCTACAAGGGATTACTCATGCATTATTGTGAACGTCATGAAATTTTCGATGGAGAAGGGTTGGCGATGACGACGACAGTGAATCCCTGTCTTCACGGACGGACTCCAGATTAAGGCTCCTGACGAAAGACACAAGGTGGCAGTGGCTTTGTATCGTAAAACGCGATCAAACGTTTATCTGATTTTTTTTCTCCGGAACCTTCTAGAGTTCGTCCACCCAGTGATTTTTTTCTGTTTCTTCTCTGTTTTTATATTTTGTTTCTTCTTTTTCCTTTTTCTGTTTCTTATTCTTTTTTTTTCTCTTCCTTACAAGAACACGAGGTGGCAGCGGCTCAATCACGTCTAGTTATTGAGACGGACGAACAGCAGCACGATCAGTGTGGCAAGCAGGCTAGTGATTGCTAGTAGTACGACAGTTCGCTGATTGTCTGATGAGCAGCATGTCGATGGTGCGCACGCTGGACGTGCATCGGCGATCTGAGAGGGAAGCCGTACATGGCGGTCCTGGCGAGCCCGTTAGATCGGCGTCCTCAAAACATTACTCCCGCCGGACTCTGGGACGGTGATACGCCGGTGAGCGCGGAGGTGTAGCCTGCCTGCCGGACTTGTACTAATGGGCGGACGACACCAGTTTAAGCTGATGGGCAAGTGGGTTCATCTTCCCTGTCAAAAGCTCGACTACCTGGTGCTGTGAAGTCGAAGCCGTGGTGGGGGGCCGTTGGTATACGATGACGCGTGTTAGGTGGCTCGTTCGGTGA
Source organism: Aegilops bicornis (assembly GCA_021605145.1). NCBI lineage: Eukaryota > Viridiplantae > Streptophyta > Magnoliopsida > Poales > Poaceae > Aegilops > Aegilops bicornis. The sequence goes on along the minus strand of CM038674.1, from coordinate 21,977,516 downwards.
TCCCCGTGACGCCAACCTTGCCTCGTTTCTTTATGGTTCATCGTCGGAGTCGGAGCTGCGTTGTCTAATGTGGATTGTATGGAGTGTTCTTTTTGCCGCCATTAGGGCTGTTTTTCTTTTTCTTTTGATCTTCGGATCTTCTGGTCCTAGGACCTTCACCACCTTGTTGTATTCCGTTGCTTTCTGCTTTATCAATGAATGCCAGCGACGCTGGATCTTTCAAAATAGAAAGCTCGGGGTTGTGAGGAGACCTGCCTCCCCTTGCGACCTCTGCTTCATCCGCCTTGCAGGTCTGTGAATCCGCACTCTCCGACGACTGCGGATGCTAAAGTTGAATCACATTGACAACCGTCACCGTATTGCCACCTCCTCAATCAGAGCTGATCTGCGAGGGGGAAGATTTGCTCTCAAAAGATCATCTTCCAGCGGCGCAAATGCGAACGATGTTTACGGGCCAATATGCTCACCCGCGGACCAGCTACCGAGGGAACTCCATGGCCGATGGCAGCCTCTTAGTTGCAAGCCCGTGCTTCAACAACGGTCGCATTGAAGATTAAAAGTACGCCCCGGTTTGGGGAAGAAGATGAGCTAAGGCTCAATGAATTCAATCAACAACACAATACACACGAGCCGGCTCGGTTCCAACTCTCCCGACGGCCGTTACTAATCCCGTCCTTCCCGACAGTTAGAGTGGCCCACCAACGATGCCTGCCATCTACGTAATTGCCCACCACCATTTAGCACGTCCCCGTATTCAACAACAAAAAAGAACGAAAAAACTAACGCCCACACGTGTGGCATGTTGCACATCGCCCACATGCCTCCTTTATCATTTATTTTGCCACATGTGAACAGATGACATCAACAGGAATCATTTTGGTTTTCGACTTAAAAATATTTTATTTCCTAATTAAAAAATCAAATTAAAAATCTATTTTCACCATTAAATCTGTCTCGACGAGATGTTTAAAACTAGACCCCATGTTGATATGTTTCGACAAAAATTTTTTGCCAAAAAGTTGCCATGATGTTTACACTACAGTTGCCATAGGGCTTAGAGTAAAGTTGCCATGTGGTAATTTCAGTTTATAGAGCATGACACTTTTAATATCTTGATGATGGCAACTCTAGTACTTTGACTATAAAAATTATTTTTTGTATGAACCATGGCAATTTTAAGTGCATTGATCATGGCAATTTTAGTTTATGGTTCATGGCAAGTCTAGTTTCTTAATTCCTCGTTTTATAAATTTTAAAATTTACTTTTAAATGTAGAAGAAAATAGCTGAATTATATCATGGCAACTTCAGTGTAAACACCATGGCAATTCATGTGCAATAGACATGACAACTTTTAACCGAAAAATAAATTCATCGAAACATATCAATATGGGATCTAGTTTTGAAGATCTCGTCGCGAGGGATTTAATGGTGAAAATGGATCTTCAATCAGATTTTTCGTTTAAGAGATAAAACATTTTTAAAACTGAAAACCCAAAAAGATTCCCACATGCATGCATGCGGTGACGTGGCGCAGTCTGTGTATTATAGGGCGTGTGGGCGGGTTTCGCTCCTACCACACGTGTGAGCGTTAGCGTTGTCCAAAAAGAATGGCACGTCGTCAAACCAACCTGTGATTAGATTGTTAGCAGGACAGTGGTATTGACCGGTAAGTGTTTACCTCTTAACCCGAATTGACGGGTCCACCACGAAAGGGTACTCTAAGGCGGCAGGGGGCGATCGCAAGGCGATCGTGCAACTGCGCTAGGGTTAGGGTTCCAGCTTCTCGGGGGTGGTTGGGATCTAGCAGCGATCGGAGGCGACGGCGCTCTCTGTGATCGCGGGCTGGGTGTGGCTGTTCCTGGACGTGGACTGCGTTCATGGCCGGGACTGAGGATGGCAAGGCGATAGGGACGTCGCGGGTCCAATCAAGCACTCCAAGACCAGCGAGGCCGACTCCGGTGGCTGGGACAACTGCGTCCTCGGCGCCGGTAGCGATCTCTGCGGTGGTGGTGACACCAAAGGCGCGGCGTACGGGTGGCTCTGCGAGCGGGGAATCGTGGAAATCTCCCCAGAAGAGCAAAACCCCGGATCCCACATCGAGCTTGTCCGCGCGAATGGGGGGGATGGTACTGATGGAGAAAGAGGCCAAGGGGTTCTACTTTGAAGATCCAGAGGCGGAGCTGCCAAAGTGTACGCGGTGGTCTGCCGTGGGTAAGGTCTGCTCATCTCGCCCTTTTAACAAAACAGTTTTGGAGAGGACGATGCAAAGGGCTTGGGGTCCGCATCGTGAAGCACAGTTTCGGGATATGGGTTCCAACATGATGTGCCTGTCAGGGCCGTAGCAAAGACTGATCAGATATTAAATTCTAATATTTTGATGATGGGTACAATGTCGCTTAAAATATCGTCACCAGAACCAGAGCCCGAAGAAGTCAAGCCTAATTTCTGTATGCCAAGCTGGATAATTGTTGGTGCTATTTCGGTCCAGATCACATGAGGATATGTTTACGTGCAGAAGCAGTTCTAAATCCAAGGTGATGTAGTTTATTTTGGATTCTAGTGATCAGCGTGGCCGGATAGTTAATTAGTAAATTCTCGGTTGTTAGTAAAGGAACCTTCCCTTAGGCGAGCTGACAGTCCGTCCCGTAAGGTGACGGTTCGCGTATCGCTCCGTCGATTACGGGGGCGAATAGGGTTTTGGACCGCGGGCCTCCCGATCCCATCTAGGATCGAGCCTCGTCCGAGATCCTGTTGAGTCCTCCCAATTTGGGCAGATCGTACGTCCCTGGTCCATCCATCCCACAACCTTCTGCGTGTTTCCTAGGGCACGCAGTCGTAATACACCGTCAACCCTAGGCGGAGGTCGGGGTGGTCCGGAGGAAGGGCGATGGAAGGAGTAGGGAAGTTGATGAGTAGGCTCAAACTTTCAGAAGAGGAGAAGAAGGTAGTCAAGATCCGCGGGATGGCAAAGGAGAAGGGGAAGAGCACTGATCCGCGGGCAATTGGCAAGTTGCTGTCCGAGAAACCAGCACACCCAGATGCGATCTCTCTATCCCCGGGGCGCGTCTGGTGTCCAATCAAGGGGATCGAATGTACGAAGGTTGGGGACAACGTATTCATGTTTACCTTTAAGCAGGAGTCGGGGAAGAGGAAGGCACTGGAAGATGGGTCGTGGATGTTCGATAAGGAGTTGATGGTGGTGGAGAATCATGATCCAGGCAAGCGCATTGAGGATTATGAATTTAACGATATACCCATCTTGGTGCACATCTTCAGTATACCCTTGGGGATGATGAATGAGGATGCGGCAGAAGATATAGGGAATACCATTGGCAAGTTTGTGGAGGCGGATGCAGGGGCAGATGGGAAGGCCGATGGGAAATTTCTCCGAGTTAAGGTGAGAATGAATATTGAGAAACCCATCATGAGGGGCTTCACGCTGGAGGAGGAGGAAGATGATCAAAACAAATAGAAACAGAAGAAGAAAATGGCCATTGATAGTGCGAAAGAAGAAAAGGACGAGGGGTAATGGTGTCGGTTCGAGTATGAGTTCATGCCGTATTTCTATTACACTTGCGGGTTGATCGGTCACGGTGAGATGGATTGCACCATTAAGCTAAAGAAAGGGGAGCGACCACAGTTTGGAAGTTGGCTCAAAGCGGATGTAGGAAGGAGGAGGGCAAGCAATGATGACAGTTGGGGTTGGAAGGGGAAGAACAGAAGTGGAGATAACCAGCGAAACTATGGCTATAGTCGGCCGGGTGGGAGATCGGGGAGTGGGAGTGATAGCCTCTCATGGAAGAAAGAGGAGGTCGGAAGAAATGGAGGGAAGGAAGACGACACTGAGAAGGGGGAGGAAGTAAATAGCCCACAGAAAAAAAATCAATGAGCAACTAAGGTCAGGGACTCCCAAGAAGCTTGATGTGGAGGTCGCGAATGTAATAGGGGCCACAAAGGAAGTGGGGGGCAAGAGAGGGTTGGTCAGGGAGGAAAATGTTGGAGAGGAAGAGAACAACAGATCGCTGGCCAAGGCTGAAACTAACCAAGTCACGGCGATTCCGGGAAAGGAGGGAGAAGAAGGGAACCACCAGGTGCCAATAAACAAGAAGGGAGGACAAGGGCAGGGGGGTGCACAGAAGGGCCAGGATCTCAAAAGATACAAGAAGGTCCGTCGGGAGGAGAAGGGTAGGGAGACGGATCACCAACACCGAGAGACAGTTTTGGGGCAGAAACGGAGTAAGGAGGGAGACAATGATCTCACGTCCGAGGCAAAGAAGGGAAGAATGGAAGTGGGAGGGGAGACAAAGGTAGAGGAGGCAGGGGTGAGCATCAACGAAATCGTAAACAACTCTAGCACATCGGCCGGGCTGTATGAGCAGCCCCGCCGGGCGCAATGAAAATCATCGGATGGAACTGTTGGGGGCTCGGGAATGGCCCGGCAGTTCGAAGTCTCCTTGAGATGGGGAGACTGGAGGAGCCCGACGTAATTTTCTTGGCGGAGACGAAACTAACAGAGAAAGCACTATTAGGAAAAGGGCTAAAGATGGGATGCACACTAATGGCGCACCAGGGAAGTAGTGCGCCACTACTATATACTAATGGCGCACCAGTTGGTGATGCGTCATTAGTGTGGAAGACACTAATGGCGCACTGCATAAAAGGTGCGCCACTAGTGATAATTTTTTTCATTTTTACATACATACTAATGGCGCATCCGACCGGCGCGCCATTACTAGTTCTAACACTAGTAGAAAAGGGGCAATGGCCTGTGCCAGTTCAGCCCATTAGTCCGGTTCAATCGTAACCGGGACCAATGGAGCTATTTGCCCTGTTCGTGAGCCCAGGGGCCGGCCGTGCCACGTGGGCCATTGGTCCCGGTTCGTCCGGACCTTTTGGTCCCGGTTGGTGGGACGAACCGGGACCAATGGGCCTGGCTCTGGCCCACCACTATTGGTCCCGGTTGGTGGCATGAATAGGGACCAAAGGCTTCCTTTAGTCCCGGTTCATGCCACGAACCGGGACCAATAGTGCTGCCTATATATACCCCTCGTCATGAAAGCGAGCACTCCGGCTCTGTTTTTCTCTTGCCGGTGAGGGGGGGCTTTGTGGTGCTCTAGCTCACCTCCTATGCACATGAGGTGTTCGATGAAATGCCCGAGCCACACTACTTAAGCTTTCTCCTCTCCAAGCTCGACCTCCAACCTCCATTTTCCTCAATATTTGTCTAGGTTTAGCGGTCCGTCACGCCCCGTCCCCATCTTCACCGCCGTCGATCACCCGCGCCGATCTCATCGCCAGCACCACCGTGGTGAGCCTCTTGTTCTTATCTTCTTTCTGAAAGGAAAAATATTCTTACTTGTATTATTTTCTTACTTTTATTATTGCATCTTATATAGTGCGATGGTTTTGGTATCCGCCCCCATCGGCCCTCGTCCTGTCTATGATTCGGATGTGGTATATATTATCTTTTCATAATGTAACACCCCAAAAATTTAACCAGGTTTTAGCTATTAAAATTTTGCCAAGAGTTTAAAATTTTTGCCTGCAAGAATATCTCTGTTGATTTCAAAACTTTTCCTTTAATATTAAGGAATTTATCCCAAGTGGATCCCTCCAAAATATATTGGACTTATATGCCCTCTCTTTTAAAAACATCTCTCAATCAGTAGATTTATTTATTAAATTATTTCACCCTGAGCTATATTCATTAAAATGACTTGTTTTTAGTTTTGGAGCTCTTTTTATACTACAACCATTTGATAAATTTAACTAAAAATCCAACCAAAAATTTGGAGATGTCATGTGATGTCTGTAAATCACTTTTGTGCAATAATAAATTTCATTCATTGCATATTTTGAGTGCTACACATGTTTTTATTCTCTGGTCCTTTGTGCAATTTTACACTACAACCCTTTTAAATATTTGTTTCTAGCTTCCACCAAAATTATGGGATGTCAGTAGCAGCATATGATTCCATTATATGCAATAATCCAAGGATGTTCCTTGAAGATTTTGAGTAAATCAACCAAATCTTCATTCTGGTCCATCAAGATGGTTTGTACAGCATCTCTATTATTGCTGGCTCTTTGGCCCTAGATTCTTTTCCATACTTGTAATCCTCCATGCTAAACCCCTAAGTCCAGGAGCATGCAACCATTGGCATATTTCTGGTTCATGAAATGATGCCATTCACATCCTGTCCAGATTTGAAGTTCTGCAAAACTTGCACTAACAAGTTTGTGCTTTCCACCAAATAACCTCACCACCCTCTTGTGCATCCAAGGAGACACTGATCTGGAAGATTTGGCCACTCCAAGAAAAGCCTAAGTGCCTGTGGCATTTTGTCAAACACCTGGAGTGCATGGACTGTTTTGGCATGATCTCAGGTATACATTATGAACTTGGCCACCTGACCAAACCACCTTGTCCCTGGAGTTTCCCTCTATCACTAGCCTAGTTATGTTGCTTGCCAACCTCACCTGTGACCTGTAGCGTGCCACGGCATTGTGTCGAACACCTTCCGTGCGTGCACTGGACGCGCCCAGAGCGCGCGTATTGCACGAGCCGCGCCCGAGCCGACACGCTGGCCCCCCTGGTTTTGGCCGCTCTGTAGCGCCACGCCACGCACTAACCTCCTCACAAAGAACGCCGCCAAGCCGCTGGCAGCCAACAAGACCGCCGACAGAGCTTTTGGCGGCATGTCAAGCGTCCGTGGCAGCGCCTACGCCACGGTCGGCGCTGCCAAAGCCACCCGGCTTGCCAGCTGCCCTCGAACAAGGCGAAGCTCATCCGCAGCCTCGTCCTCTAGCGCTCGTCGCCGCCACGTCGTCCAAGCTACAGGGAGGCGGTTCGCCGTCGTCCTTATCGCCGGCCGCCCCGGAACTGACCTCCACCGCCTATATAAGGGCCCCGGGGCTCCATCTAGCCCTCGATCAACCTCCAGTGATCCTCCTAGAGCTACCCTGGCCAGCATTCGAGGAGGGGAAGGCCTTCTTCCCCGAGTCCGGCCGGTTCGGTCGCCGCCAAGCCCCGGCCGATTCCATCGCCACCAGGGCCTCTCCTTCTCCAATCTCTCCTCCAAGAACTCCCCCTCCCTCTCGCGAGTGCAACCCCTCGATCAATTTTGGTCGGAGACCACCGCAGCCCAAAAATAACTTTGTCACCGAAGCCCCTCCGCTGGGAGCCGGGCCGGGCGACTCCCTCCACCTCCCGGCGACCTGCGACCACCGGAAGGACCGCCTAGGAGTGGCGGATCCATCCCTGCTCGTAGATGCCCGCGAAAAGACGCCGTTCGCCGGCGTCGATCGCCGGACGCCACGCCTCTGCTCGGGCAGATAAGAGGAGGGAGTGGGGACTGGTCAAACCTGACCAGTGGGGCCCCTGGACCCACTGTCAGTGACCCCCGTCCCAGTCCACGTGGGTTAAGTGGAAGCGCACTTCCGAAGTACGTTTTCGACGTGTACGTGTTTATTTGAAACGTTTTTCTTTTCTGTTTTTATTCTAAATAACAGATTTTGACCAAACTTTGACCTGCTGTATCTTTTCAAATATAACTCCAAATGAATTAATTCTTTTTCCTACCTCTCTAAAATATTGTCTAGTTTATTTTAAGATTTATTTGAAAAATTTTCAGAACAACTTTTTGTGCTGTTTTTATTTTTGGTGTGTTAATTCATTTATATTTCTAAAATAGGATTTTTGAAGAGAGGAGAAATATTTCAAGAGTTTGAAATGCACCCTGCCTTCCCATGACCTGAAGGCAAGCATTCTGAACCCCGGCATAACACTTTTGTGTGTTCGTTGACACGCTTATAACACTACCTTATTTTTGGAGGACTTGTTATTTCATGTGAGATGATCATGTGCATGGTTGCATATTTGTGATTTCCATGCTGTTGGGAATAATCACACTTGTGATAATAATCATCCTCATTTGCCTTGCTTGCATGCCGGAAGGAATCCGGGAAAACCTCTGCCTTGGGTAGGCATGAGTTTGTCACCGGTCCCCGTTGGGACAGTCATGTCCGGTATGGCATAGTGAGGTATGGTGAGCGGTGATCGTGTTGGTTGAGATATATTTGTTATGCAGGGAAATACTTAAACCTCCTGAATCGACCGTAGATCGAGTCTTGTTCCAGTAACCCCCATACTTGTTTCGTACTACCACTCGTCTCTACAACAAGTAGAGTACGGTTCAGTAAGTTGTCAACCTCTTTCTAGCACACACCGTACAGAGAGGCCAGGGTGGAAGATACCGGTTGTAGCTGGTAGGCAGGCCACCTGGTCCGGGGGAATGGGTGTCTCCGGTTGAGACCGAGAGGGGTGGCCACCCCTTAGAGCACGCAATATAAATTTGATCCCATGCTACGCGAGGTTGTAGCCTCCCCACTTAGAGTTTGCTTGACAGGTGTCGGGTGATTCCGCACGTGTGATTTAAGCTGGTGTGTGCAAGTTAGGTGTGTTTTCAACAAAAGATCAGAACGGAATTAGTCCCGATGGACTAAAGGAATCCGTTACTCGTGGGTAAAGAGTACACCCTCTGCAGAGATTAAACCTATTCGAATAGCCGTGTCCTTGGTTAAGGATTACAGTCTGGGATGGGCCGAGTGTCGGTCTTAGTGTCGGTCTTCGGAGGTGAAACTGTTAAACCAAAACTGATATTACCACTTGCGACATGTGGTAATGATGATTATTATTTTGTTGTGGACTAACCCGTGATATTATTGGTATTATCAAATATCCCTGGGACGGTTCTACCTCTTGGATATCCACTATGATTGTTTTCTTTTAAAGCCCTTTGCGTGGTGTCGCCCAGACGCCCGACTGTGGCATTTCTTTTAAAGCCCTTTATGTGGTGTCGCCCAGACGCCCGACTGTGGCATTTCTTTTAAAGCCCTTTATGTGGTGTCGCCTGCACACCCGACCGTGGTATTTCTTTTAAAGCCCTTTATGTGGTGTCGCCAGCGCTCGATCGTGGCATTTCTTTTAAAGCCCTTTATGTGGTGTCGCCTGCATCGACCGTGGTATTTCTTTTAAAGCCCTTTATGTGGTGTCGCTCAGATGCCCGACTGTGGCATTTCTTTTATAGCCCTTTATTTGGTGTCGCCCAGACGCCCGACTGTGGCATTTCTTTTAAAGCCCTTTATGTGGTGTCGCTCAGACGCCCGACTGTGGCATTTCTTTTAAAGCCCTGTCTGTGGTGTCGCTCAGATGCCCGACGGTGGCACTTCTTTTTAAAGCCCTTTATGTGGCGTTGCTTCATACGCCCGATCGGTGCCTTTTATTATTATTATGATATTGCGTTTCCATAAATAACTTGCTTACATGCATCAGAGATTTATTTACCTTTTGTGACTGACATCATGAGCATAAATTTTTTTCAACACATCATTATTATATTATCCCTGTGTTCATAATGTTTGCGAGTACATTCAAAGTACTCACTGGCTTGTCCCCGACTATTGTCTTGGCCAGATTTTTTGCGCGGAGAGGAGCAATGTGATGACAGCCCCGGAATCTAAGCAACGGTGATAGCAGCCTTGCGAAGATAGGAGTTAACCTGGTCAGCTGTTCCCGTGGGAAATGGAGTCCCAGAGACACTGATGTTGTACAACCCGCTTCCGCCATCAACCGCTAGAAACCCTTTGTTGTACTCACAGACCAGAATGGTCTTGTACTACATATATTGTATTTTGCTTGGATTTTCTGTATCAAGCTAGTGCCTTATCAGCTAACAGTTATCCTGGGGCTGGTAAGCACAAGGGCCATTTTCTGAAATTAACACCCGGAGAATCGGTCACCACAGACTTGGTATCAGAGTCAGGCTGACCATTGGCTAATCCTATCTTAGCCAGGTCGGATAACTTAGGTAAACCAACCTAGCAGACCCTAACCAAAACCGCAGCCAAGCTTCCCGTGCAAGATAGCCACATAGTGACCCCGACACTTTTTGGCAATCGGTGCCCAACCTATCAACCTAGCCTGTCGATCACGCGCCTGTAACCGGTGCCCATAATGTCTCATTCGCAAGAGTGCGAAGGAAGACTCCGTCCCCTTTTCTATAAAAGGGCACGCTAGCCTCAACCCAGCACGGCACAACCTCTACCCCAAACCAAGCCATAATGCCGGGCCCCGTAGTGCACAATGAGACCACAACAACCAACCTTGGAGGTTTTGTGACCATACTCGCAAACCTCACCCGTCGTGCCTACGCGTTAGAAGAGCCCTGAATATGTTGTGTACCAAGGACCCATGGGCGGTGAAAGCCGTCAATTTTGGGCCATCAGGCACATCTGCGATAGGGTCTGTCAGCCAACGCCCCTACAAGTTCACTGGAAGAACAACTTCCTTTGAGCCACAAGCCATCCAGCTAGCTGCTCGAGAGGCTATAGTTCATCTTAGGCACCTGTCGCCCAGAGTTAACTGTCGCTCATTCTACTACTACCCCAGGCGTGAAGGGTATAGTAGACCACCCCAAGTTGCCAGCGGAGATCACGAGATGGATCCCGCGTTGTTGCACCTAGTGCGCTATGTAAGTGCACTAGAGGCATTGTTCGATCAAATCACTATTGATCTGATCACAGCTCGAGGAGAGCTGGCTCGCCGAGCCCGGTAAGCAGAGAAACCGAGGCCGACACCGACAACCCAACAGACTGTTCGGACACCTGATTGATACCGAGGTCAGCCCCAGCCATCATCCAAGATATGTGATGACCCCAAGTGCTTCGTCAGCCTTTTGGGAACACACTCCAACGGGATTGTGGCCAACAATCGCCGCGATGGTCATCATAGCTACCCCGACCCTGCAGTTCCTCCACCATCTCCGGCTAATCCCGACGGTGAGACCCGTGGAGAAGCCTCAACATCCTCAAGGCAGGCTCGTTTAGATGTAAATGAGGTAGACTAAGTCGCCCGAGTAGTACCGAGTCTCGGTGTATTCTCGCTTTGTAATCATGTGACCTTGCGAATTAACGCAACCTGTTGTTATGCCCCAGTTTTAAATAGTAGCCTTGCTTATTTTCGTCAGCGCGCAGTTGCATGTTTTTCCAGGCACAGCTACCAAGACCAACCCCGACGACACCCACAGTAACACGTCTCTTTATGAGATATGTGTATCTCTGACACTGACCCGACCTTTGGAGCTAAGCTGATAAATTTATTACCTTTCACTACGGTAAAATGATCCAGCTCCATTGCTATATAAAGGCTACCTCGTGACCTTACCAAGCACCCCACACCTTGTGCACCACCCTGACAACCTTTTACCTACCATGTCGAGCCCTAGTTTTTATCTGAGAACCCCAGATGCAACCCCGGGTAGTTTTGTCAAAATATTGTGGGACTTTACCTGCAGTACCATGGGTTCTACCCAGCCACCCCAAAGACGAGCTGTTCAAATCAAGAATCACCCCTTCCATTTCGAAATATTGGGCAGCACTACACATCCCTCCCGTAGACCCCAACCAAGATCCAACGGAAGTTTCCTTCGTGGGGAAATCTATGCCAACCCCACACCTGGCCATAGAAGCTGCTGCGAAGGAAGCAATTGCTCGCCTCCGGTCCGCAGTACCCTATGCCCGCGAACGAGGATATTATTACTTTCCGAGCCGTGCAACGCCCGGGGGAGTAACATCTTTCCCCGGTGGGCGGATTGAGAGACCCAGTGCTAGCCAACCTTATCCAGTACATCATCGCTCAAGAACATTTGAACCAGCGAGTGGTGGATTATCTCCAGAGCCTCGCTGATTTAAATCCTCAGATTGCCATCGGTAGACCACTGAGGCCCGACCCGGAGAGACGCATACATCGACTGGTCAATCCACTTCCTCCGATAGAAGAGGAGTATATTCCATTGCCAGAGACATTTTCTCGAGACCCTGTCCAATTACCATTCTCATTTTAGACGTCACTACCGTGTTGGTAGTTCAACATGTAATATTACGTTGTAACTTATGCTTAGTACCTTAGATTTGTGCGACGAGTCAAGTATTTTCAGTTCCTTCTTATATGAGTAGTTCTCCTCGAGATTAACATGTGTAACCGCGAAGAAATCCTAGAATGAGATTTCTTTTCCCCGAGCTGCTGCATCATTTATCCCCTCACTACATAGTTTATTTTCATTCGCGCAGCACCACGGCACAGACTCACAACCGCTCGGACACATATGGAGTATTTGTTTTTCCCAAAACGGCTCTTAGCAAATCTCGAGGACGAGATTTTTATTAAGGGGGGTAGTAATTGTAACACCCCAAAATTTTAACCAGGTTTTAGCTATTAAAATTTTGCCAAGAGTTTAAATTTTTTGCCTGCAAGAATATCTCTGTTGATTTCAAAACTTTTCCTTTAATATTAAGGAATTTATCCCAAGTGGATCCCTCCAAAATATATTGGAATTATATGCCCTCTCTTTTAAAAACATCTCTCAATCAGTAGATTTATTTATTAAATTATTTCACCCCGAGCTATATTCATTAAAATGACTTGTTTTTAGTTTTGGAGCTCTTTTTGTACTACAACCATTTGATAAATTTAACTAAAAATCCAACCAAAAATTTGGAGATGTCATGTGATGTCTCTAAATCACTTTTGTGCAATAATAAATTTCATTCATTGCATATTTTGAGTGCTACACATGTTTTTCTTCTCTGGTCCAGTGGGCAATTTTACACTACAACCCTTTTAAATATCTGTTTCTAGCTTCCACCAAAATTATGGGATGTCAGTAGCAGCATATGATTCCATTATATGCAATGATCCAGGGATGTTCCTTGAAGATTTTGAGTAAATCAACCAAATCTTCATTCTGGTCCATCAAGATGGTTTGTACAGCATCCCTATTATTGTTGGCTCTTTGGCCCTAGATTCTTTTCCCTACTTGTAATCCTCCATGCTAAACCCCTAAGTCCAGGAGCATGCAACCATTGGCATATTTCTGGTTCATGAAATGATGCCATTCACATCCTGTCCAGATTTGAAGTTCTGCAAAACTTGCACTAGCAAGTTTGTGCTTTTCACCAACTAACCTCACCACCCTCTTGTGCATCCAAGGAGACACTGATCTGGAAGATTTGGCCACTCCAAGAAAAGCCTAAGTGCCTGTGGCATTTTGTCAAACACCTGGAGTGCATGGACTGTTTTGGCATGATCTCAGGTATACATTATGAACTTGGCCACCTGACCAAACCACCTTGTCCCTGGAGTTTCCCTCTATCACTAGCCTAGTTATGTTGCTTGCCAACCTCACCTGTGACCTGTAGCGTGCCACGGCATTGTGTCGAACACCTTCCGCAGCATGCACCGGACGCGCCAGGCGCCAGACAAGCCGCGCCCGAGCCGACACGCTGGCCCCCTGGTTTTGGCCGCTCTGCAGCGCCACGCCACGCACTAACCTCCTCACAGCAACGCGCCAAGCCGCCCTGGCAGCCAACAGCGTCGCCGACAGAGCTTTTGGCAGCATGCCGACGTCTGCAGCGCGCCTCTGCCATGGTCGGCGCTGCCAAAGCCACCCCGGCTTGCCACCTGCCCCTGGAACAGTGCGAGCTCATCCGCAGCCTCGTCCTCTAGCGCTCGTCGCCGCCACGTCGTCCAAGCTACAGGGAGGCAGTTCGCCGTCGTCCTTATCGCCGGCCGCCACGGAACCGACCTCGACCGCCTATATAAGGGCCCCGGAGCTCCATCTAGCCCTCAATCAACCTCCAGTGATCCTCCTAGAGCTACCCTGGCCAGCATTCGAGGAGGGGAAGGCCTTCTTCCCCGAGTCCGGCCGGTTCGGTCGCCGCCAAGCCTCGGCCGATTCCATCGCCACCAGGGCCTCTCCTTATCCAATCTCTCCACCAAGAACTCCCCTCCCTCGCGAGTGCAACCTCGATCAATTTTGGTCGGAGACCACCGCAGCCCAAAAATCACTTTGTCACCGAAGCCCCCCTCATCCGCGGAGCTCGCCGCCGGCGACTCCCTCCACCTCCGGCGACCCTGCGACCACCGGAAGGACCGCCTAGGAGTGGCGGATCCATCCCTGCTCGTAGATGCCCACGAAAAGACGCCGTTCGCCGGCGTCGATCGCCGGCCGCCACGCCTCTGCTCGGGCAGAGAAGAGGAGGGAGTGGGGATTGGTCAAACCTGACCAGTGGGGCCCCTGGACCCACTGTCAGTGACCCCCGTCCCAGTCCACGTGGGTTAAGTGGAAGCGCACTTCCGAAGTACGTTTTCGACGTGTACGTGTTTATTTGAAACGTTTTTCTTTTCTGTTTTTATTCTAAATAACAGATTTTGACCAAACTTTGACCTGCTGTATCTTTTCAAATATAACTCCAAATGAATTAATTCTTTTTCCTACCTCTCTCAAATATTGTCTAGTTTATTTTAAGATTTATTTGAAAAAATTTCAGAACAACTTTTTGTGCTGTTTTTATTTTTGTGTGTTAATTCATTTATATTTCTAAAATAGGATTTTTGAAGAGAGGAGAAATATTTCAAGAGTTTGAAATGCACCCTGCCTTCCCATGACCTGAAGGCAAGCATTCTGAACCCCGACATAACACTTTTGTGTGTTCGTTGACACGCTTATAACACTACCTTATTTTTGGAGGACTTGTTATTTCATGTGAGACGATCATGTGCATGGTTGCATATTTGTGATTTCCATGCTGTTGGGAATGATCACACTTGTGATAATAATCATCCTCATTTGCCTTGCTTGCATGCCGGAAGGAATCCGGGAAAACCTCTGCCTTGGGTAGGCATGAGTTTTTCACCGGTCCCCATTGGGACGGTCATGTCCGGTATGGCATAGTGAGGTATGGTGAGCGGTGGTCGTGTTGGTTGAGATATATTTGTTATGCAGGGAAATACTTAAACCTCCTGAGTCAACCGTAGATCGAGTCTTGTTCCAGTAACCCCCATACCTGTTTCGTACTACCACTCGTCTCTACAACAAGTAGAGTACGGTTCAGTAAGTTGTCAACCTCTTTCTAGCACACACCGTACAGAGAGGCCAGGGTGGAAGATACCGGTTGTAGCTGGTAGGCAGGCCACCTGGTCCGGGGGCATGGGTGTTTCCGGTTGAGACCGAGAGGGGAGGCCACCCCTTAGAGCGTGCAATATAAATTTGATCCCATGCTACGCGAGGTTGTAGCCTCCCCACTTAGAGTTTGCTTGACAGGTGTCGTGGGTGAGTCCAGACATTGTGATTTAAGCTGGTGTGTGCAAGTTAGGTGTGTTTTCAACAAAAAGACCAGAACGGAATTAGTCCCGATGGACTAAAGGAATCCGTTACTCGTGGGTAAAGAGTACACCCTCTGCAGAGATTAAACCTATTCGAATAGCCGTGTCCTTGCTTAAGGATTACAGTCTGGGATGGGCCGAGTGTCGGTCTTAGTGTCGGTCTTCGGAGGTGAAACTGTTAAATCAAAACTGATCTTACGACTTGCGACATGTGGTATTATTGGTATTATTGGTATTATCAAATATCCCTGGGACGGTTCTACCTCCTGGATATCCACTATGATTGTTTTCTTTTAAAGCCCTTTATGCGGTGTCGCCCAGACGCCCGACTGTGGCATTTCTTTTAAAGCCCTTTATGTGGTGTCGCCCAGACGCCCGACTGTGGCATTTCTTTTAAAGCCCTTTATGTGGTGTCGCCCAGACGCCCGACTGTGGCATTTCTTTTAAAGCCCTTTATGTGGTGTCGCCCAGACGCCCGACTGTGGCATTTCTTTCAAAGCCCTTTATGTGGTATCGCTCAGACGCTCGACTGTGGCATTTCTTTTAAAGCCCTTTGTGTGGTGTCACCCAGACGCCCGACTGTGGCATTTCTTTTAAAGCCCTTTATGTGGTGTCGCTCAGACGCCCGACTGTGGCATTTCTTTTAAAGCCCTTTATGTGGTGTCGCCAAGACGCCCGACTGTGGCATTTCTTTTAAAGCCCTTTATGTGGTGTCGCTCAGACGCCCGACTGTGGCATTTCTTTTAAAGCCCTGTATGTGGTGTCGCTCAGACGCCCGACGGTGGCATTTCTTTTTAAAGCCCTTTATGTGGCGTTGCTTCAGACGCCCGATCGGTGCCTTTTATTATTATTATTATTATTATTATGATATTGCATTTCCATAAATAACCTGCTTACATGCATCAGAGATTTATTTACCTTTTGTGACTGACGTCATGAGCATAAATATTTTCAACACATCATTATTATATTATCCCTGTGTTCATAATGTTTGCGAGTACATTCAAAGTACTCACTGGCTTGTCCCTGGCTATTGTCTTGGCCAGATTTCTTGCGCGGAGAGGAGCGACGTGATGACAGCCCTGGAATCTAAGCAACGGTGATAGCAGCCTCGCGAAGATAGGAGTTAACCTGGTCAGCTGTTCCCGTGGGAAATGGAGTCCCAGAGACACTGATGTTGTACAACCCGCTTCCGCCATCAACCGCTAGAAACCCTTTGTTGTACTCACAGACCAGAATGGTCTTGTACTACATATATTGTATTTTTCTTGGATTTTCTGTATCAAGCTAGTGCCTTATCAGCTAACAGTTATCCTGGGGCTGGTAAGCACAAGGGCCATTTTCTGGAATTAACACCCGGAGAATCGGCCGCCACACATAACTATTGGTTCATTTATTGTTTATGAAAATTATGCCGACCAACATGACATAGATTTTATTTATCTAGGAGGTTGTTGAACCGGAAATTCCAACCGACCCTATTGTCGAGAGGTTAAATTTAGTTGAAGAAGAAAACTATTTCTTGAAGGAAAAAATAAAAAAACTTGAGGAGGAGAAGATGATATTGGAGTTGCATGTTGCGGATGTCGTCGATGATCACAAGATCAAGATATATGCAATGCGCTTGAAGATGAGAAAGATTAGAAAATATGCCATTCATACCGAGGCTTGGTATCATTATGCCGTTGGATCAGTTGTTACCTTGGTTGCGATTATGATCGTATTTGTTTTCGCATTGAAATGTTTTACATAGTTTCAATGTATGGTTTAATTAATTTAGATGCTCTGCAGAGCTTTATGTTGTTAGATGAGAACTATGTATGTCATTTGGTTTTTATATGATGATGAACTTCTATTAATTTGGTCACTTAATTATCTATTCATGATGTTCTGTAATGATTTTTGACACACTTAATTATATATAATGCACGTAGATGAACCGGCAATGGATGTACAGTGACAGACACACCTCCGAGTACATTAAGGGCGTGCATGATTTTCTCGAAGTGGGTGAGGCAAACAAGTAGAATGGTTTTATGTGTTGTCCATGCCCTATATGTGGGAATACGAAGTCTTACTCTGACCGGAAAATCCTTCACACCCACCTGCTTTACAAGGGTTTCATGCCACACTATAATGTTTGGACGAGGCACGGAGAAATAGGGGTT
Source organism: Aegilops bicornis (assembly GCA_021605145.1). Classification (NCBI taxonomy): domain Eukaryota; kingdom Viridiplantae; phylum Streptophyta; class Magnoliopsida; order Poales; family Poaceae; genus Aegilops; species Aegilops bicornis. The sequence goes on along the minus strand of CM038674.1, from coordinate 21,960,123 downwards.
ATGATGGAAGACGGCGAGGAAGAAGAGAACGATGTCAACTATGTGCCCCCTGAATACGGTGATGCTACTGAACATCAAGATGCACCAGACGATGTGCACGATGGTGCTGCAACGGGCGAAGTTGCTGAAGATCAAGAGGAACCAGACGATGTGCCCGATGATGATGATCTCCGCCGGGTCATTGTCGATGCAAGGACACAATGCGAAAGTCAAAAGGAGAAGCTGAAGTTCGATCGCATGTTAGAGGATCACAAAAAAGGGTTGTACCCCAATTGTGAAGATGGCAACACAAAGCTCGGTACCGTACTCTAATTGCTGGAGTGGAAGGCAGAGAATGATGTGCCTGATAAAGGATTTGAGAAGCTACTGAAAATAATGAAGAAGAAGCTTCCAAAGGATAACGAATTGCCGGACAGTACATACGCAGCAAAGAAGGTCTTATGCCCTCTAGGATTGGAGGAGGAGAAGATACATGCATGCCCTAATGACTGCATCCTCTACCGTGGTGCCTACAAGGATCTGAACGCATGCCCGGTATGCGGTGCATTGCGGTATAAGATCCCATTTAGATGACCCTGGTGATGTTGACGGCAGCCTCCCAAGAAGAGGGTTCCTCGAAGGTGATGTGGTATGCTCCTATAATACCACGGTTGAAACGTCTGTTCAGAAACGGAGAGCATGCCAAGTTGATGCGATGGCACAGTGAGGACCGTAAGAAAGACGGGAAGTTGAGAGCACCCGCTGACGGTTCGCAGTGGAGAAAAATCGAGAGAAAGTACTGGGACGAGTTTGCAAAGGACCCAAGGAACGTATGGTTTGCTTTAAGCGCGGATGGCATTAATCCTTTCGGGGAGCAGAGCAGCAATCACAGCACCTAGCCCGTGACTCTATGTATGTATAACCTTCCTCCTTGGATGTGCATGAAGCGGAAGTTCATTATGATGCCAGTTCTCATCCAAGGCCCTAAGCAACCCGGCAACGGCACTGATGTGTACCTAAGGCCATTAGTTGAAGAACTTTTACAGCTGTGGAATGGAAATGGTGTACGTAAGTCGGATGAGCACAAAAAGGAGGAATTTGACCAAAAGGCGTTGCTGTTCGTGACCATCAACGATTGGCCCACTCTCAGTAACCTTTCAGGACAGACAAACAAGGGATACCACGCATGCACGCACTGTTTACTTGACACCGATAGTATATACCTGGGAAGCTGCAGGAAGAATGTGTACCTGGGCCGTCGTCGATTTCTTCCGACCAACCATCAATGTCGAAAGAAAGGCAAGCATTTCAAAGCGAGGCAGATCACCGGAGGAAGCCCGCCATGCGCATCGGTGATCACGTACTTGCTATGGTCAATGATTTACACGTAATCTTTGGAAAGGGTCCCGGCGGACTAGCTGTTCCGAATGACGCCGAGAATCACGCACCCATGTGGAAGAAGAAATCTATATTTTGGGACCTACCCTACAGGAAAGACCTAGAGGTCCGCTCTTCGATCGACGTGATGCACGTGACGAAGAACCTTTGCGTGAACCTGCTAGGCTTCTTGGGCGTGTATGGGAAGACAAAAGATACACCTGAGGCACGAGAGGACCTGCAACGCTTGCACGAAAAAGAGGGCATGCCTCCGGAGCAGTATGAAGGTCCTGCCAGCTACGCTCTTACGAAAGAAGAGAAAGAAATATTCTTTCAATGCCTACTCAGTATGAAGGTCCCGACTGGCTTCTCGTCGAATATAAAGGGAATAATAAATATGCCAGAGAAAAAGTTCAGAGTCTCATGACTGCCACGTGATTATGACGCAACTGCTTCCGGTTGCATTGAGGGGCTTCTACCGAAAACGTCCGATTAGCCATTGTGAAGCTATGTGCATTCCTCAATGCAATATCTCGAGAAGGTGATCGATCCAGAAATCGTACCAACGCTAACGAGTGATGTGGCGCAATGTCTTGTCGGTTTCGAGCTGGTGTTCCCACCATCCTTCTTCAATATCATGACGCACGTCCTAGTTCATCTAGTCGACGAGATTGTCATTACGGGGCCCGTATTTCTACACAATATGTACCCCTTTGAGAGGTTCATGGGAGTCCTAAAAATATGTTCAGAATCACGCTAGGCCAGAAGGAAGCATCTCCATGGGCCATCAAACAGAGGATGTCATCGGGTTTTGTGTTGACTTCATTCCTGGCCTTAAGAAGATAGGTCTCCCTAAATCGTGGTATGAGGGGAGACTGACTAGAAACGGCACGCTTGGAAGGGACTCAATAATATGCAGGGACGGATATTCTTGGTCTCAAGCACACTACACAGTTCTACAGAACTCTACCTTGGTGACCCCGTATGTCGATGAACACAAGAACAGTCATGCTCCAAACACCCGGAGCAGTGCGGCGACTGGATTACATGTGAACACATCAGGACTTTCAGCAGTTGGTTGGAAACACGTCTCAGAGGTGACAACACTGTTTGTGATGAGCTGTACTTGTTGTCCAGGGGACCATCTTCGACTGTAATGATTTGGAAAGGATACGAGATAAATGGGAATACATTTTACACGATTGACCAAGATGAAAAGAGCACCAACCAAAAGAGCGGTGTCCGCTTTGATGCAGCAACCGACAAGGGAAATGACACATATTATGGTTACATAGTAGACATATGGGAACTTGACTACGGAGTAGATTTTAACGTCCCTTTGTTTAAGTGCAAGTGGGTCAATCACGATATGGCGAGTGCAGGTAGACCCACAAAGACGGAATGACAACAGTGGATCTAAAAAATCTTGGGTACACTGACGAACCGTTCGTCCTAGCCAATGATGTGGCATAGGTTATCTATGTGAAGGACATGTCTACCAGACCGAGGAAAAGAAAAGATAAGGAAGCGAATACATCATACAATGAGCCAAAGCGCCACATAGTTCTTTCAGGAAAAAGGGACATCCTGGGAGTGGAGGGCAAGACAGACATGTCTGAAGAGTATGAAAAGTTTCATGAAATTGCCCCCTTCAAAGTCAAGGCTGACCCAAGCACCCTGATAAACGATGAAGATTATCCATGGTTACGGCGCAATAAGCAAACGACACAAGCGAAGAAAAAGTGAAGACTTTCTCCCGCAACTATTATGATGATACCATGCCAACTTTGTAATGCATTTGAGTATGATACCATTGTCCGTTTTGTACATGCACATGCTATGCCAACTTTTTCAGAGTTCATTTGAAAACTATGAATTTGAAAACCTCGCCAACGAAGGGCGCTCACACCGGTTTATAAGCCCGTCCCTCTACACGCCTTGTTGAGCTCACAAACTTGTGATTCACACAAATTTCAAAGAATTCAAATTTAAAAACTAATGGCACAAACAGAAAGTTTATAATTTTGCTGACCTAAAAGCAAAAAGAATTAAAATAAAGCAAAAAACCAAAAGAAAATAAATAATGCAGAAAACAAAACGAGAAAACTTGAAAAAAATAAAAATAGCAACAATAAGTATTTTGTTGTAAGTAGAAACAAAATAAAATAAATAAAGCAACAAAGAAAACAAAAAAAGTGTTTTCAAATTTGAAAACTAATGGCACTAACAGAAAGTTTATAATTTTTCTAAAACTAAAAGCAAAAAGATTTAAAAAATACAGCAAAAAACAACAAAAAATAAATAATGCAGAAAGCAAAACAAAAAAACTGGAAAAAAATAAAATAGCAACAATAAGTATTTTGTTGTAAGTAGAAACAAAATAAAATAAATAAAGCAACAAAGAAAACAAAAAAAACAAACAAAAGTGCCACCTACTGGGCCCCCACGGCCTGAATACGACCAGAAACCCTACCATAGGCCAGGATTCAGACCCGCGGGAGGCCCAGTAGGCCCACAGGCACAGATTGCAGGTTTAGGCCCGAAAGCCTGCTTTAGAGAGGAGTTCGAGAGGGAAGGCGCACCACACGTTATAAACAGGTGCGCCTCCCTCTCAACTAGCGAGGTGGGACTAAATATTTGGGTTCGGGGCAGCACAGGCCTTTGGTCCCGGTTGGTGGCACCAACCGGGGCTAAAGGGTGGCATTAGTCCCAGGTCGTGACCCAGGACTAATGCCACCCTTTAGCCCCGGTTGGTGCCACCAACCGGGACCAAAGGCCGGTGCTTCCTGCCCTTTGGGCTGCTGAAAAAAGGCCTTTGGTCCCGGTTCGTGGCACCAACCGGGACTAAAGGGGGGCATTAGTCCCGGTTGGTTTCACGAACCGGGTCCAATGGTCTTGCTATATATACAACACTTGGCAAAAATTTCATTCAGTTCCTCATCCCCGCCGCAGACGCCCTGCTCCTCGTCGTCGTCGCCCGCGCACGTCGTCGTCACCCCCGTCGTCGCCCGCGCCGCCCCGACGTCATCGCCGCCATTCGCCGTCGCCCACAAGACGTCGCCGCCGCCGTCGCCGCCGAGCCCGCCGTCCCTGCCGCCGCCCGAGCCCGCCGTCCTCGTCGCCCTGCCGCGCCGCCGAGCCCATCGTCGCCGTCGCCCCAGCGCGCCCGTTGTGAGCCGCCGTCGCCCCGAAGCGCCGCCTGAGCCCGCCGTCCCGTCGCCGCCCCGAGCCCGCCGTCCTTGTCGCCCCTGCCCCTGCCGAGCCTGTCGTCGCCCTCGCCCGCCGCCCCGTTGTGAGCCGCCCGCCGAGGCTCTGTTCATAGCATTTTTCTATATATACGTTTTTCATACATGTAATAATTTTTTTGTTTATAGCTATATGATGAATGGATGTGGCTATATATGTATGTATGAATATAATGTTCATAGCATTTTTGTTTATATATGTTTTTTCATATATGTATTAATTTTTATTTAGGTTGTTAGTAGATATCGATTTTAGGTTAGTGCATTTTAATTAGGTTAGTGTAGAGGAAAAAGTAAAATAAGGAAAAGGAAGAAAAGAGGAAGAAGGAAGAAGGAAGAAGAAGAAGAAAAGAATGAGAGGAAAAAGGAAAATAAGAAGAGGAAGAAAGGAGAAGAAGAGGAGAGGAAGAAGATGAGAAATAAATAAGAAGAGGAAAAAAGAAGAAAAAGAAGAGGAGAAGAAGAAAGGAATAGAGGAGAAGAAGAAAAAATAGAAAAAAATTCTATTTTTTCTTCTTCTCCTCTTTTTTTTCTTCTTTTTCTTCTTCTTCTTCTTCTTCTTCTTCCTTCTTCCTCTTTTCTTCCTTTTCCTTATTTTCCTTTCTCGAGGGATAAGAAGAAAAAGAAGAGGAGAAGAAGAAAGAAAGGAATAGAGGAGAAAGAAGAAACTTCAACACGAGGGGGTACCGATACCCCTCCCCGATAACATTATTTTCCCATGTATATGTATGTCGGCGTCGTTGTCGATATAACGAGGGTGTCGAGGATCGCCGAGGGGTCGAGGGTCGGGAACTAGGGTAGAGGGTCGAGGGTCGTTAAGGGGTCAAGGGTCGAGGGTTTCAGGTCGAGGTTCCTATAGTGTCAAAGTATTGAAGAAATCCATGGCTTCATCATTAGCCGGAAGTAACCATGGCATGATGATGAAGTCCTCCAAAGTTGATACGGAATGGAGTCCCGGATAGGATAATTTGCCTTTTGTATGCAATTTCAGCAAAGGCCTTCCAAATAATGATATTTGGAAGGTTCTTGCTGAAGTTTGTACCAAAAGCAATTATCCTATCTCGGGACTCTGCTCCAAAATAACTTTGGAGAGCTTCGCACCATCATGCACCACATTACTTAATGATGAAGACATGGTTTTGTTGAATCCTTTGACACTAGGCAACCCATCGACCCTCAGCGATCCTCGACCCTTGACCTCGACACCGCGATCCACGACCCTCTACCCTACATGAAAGCGCCGATGCCCACGTCACTTGTGGGACATAGATGTAGTTTTCAACGCCGACCCCTCCCGATAGCTTCAACACGTGGGGGGTCGATATTACCCCTCCTTGAAGCGTTCTCGAGGCCACCCCTAACCCTTGAAGCGCTAGTTTCGAGGCCACCCCAAACCCTAGAGAAGCACCGTCGAGGCCACTAATATGATTCCTTATTATGATTAGCTAGCTAGTTCTACGTTTGCCACTAATATATCCATATCTGTCATGTTTGAATAATAATTGCCATGTTGTAAATATTTGTAGAAACTATGGACACCACCCGAGACGAAGCACAAGAAGCGTTGTTGAGGGACATAATCGCACAAGGAAGTGATGCCGTCTGCTCGTTGACGTTTCTCAACGACAACGATGGTCTGGAAGGAGAGGGTGAAGAAGCAGCTGGCTATGATTTACATGGATCCGATGACCCAACGCCGGTGCAAGAAGGAGAGGGTGAAGAAGTAGACCGTGAGGACGGCTCCGGTGATCACCAAACCGAGTCCGGCCAGGTATATATATTAGTTAAGCCTGTGCTGACTAGCTAATTGATGCATTCATTGTTTTGGTATGTACACATATTAATTAACTCTCGTATTTGTTCTTTTTTCTAGCCCTCCGGATCGAGCACAACTTTGGTAAAGAGACGAGGCCCGAAGAAAAAGTTGAGCTCGGATGAAAAGTTTGAGATCATACAAATATCGCGCGACGGCTAACCGATTGAACCCTAACAGACAAAGAAGGCATTTGTTGCTCAGTGCGGGGTTCTGGTTAGGGACAAGATCCCGATCAGCATCCACCAATGGTATAAGCCTAAGAACGAAGACCCTGAGGTGTCTTATGTCAATGATATGCAGAAAAATGATCTTTTGACTGAGCTGAAGTCAAATTTTACCCTACCGCTAGAGGATGATCCGGAGAAGCCAGTAATAGAGCCACTAATCAAGTCTTTTGCTCTTAAGAAGATGGCAGACCTATTCAGGAATTGGAAGAAAGACCTCAATAGGTATGTCGAAAAAATGAGACACCAGAATTCAAGGGCAAATATGAGAAGATCAGAGATGATCGCCCGCATTTGTGGCCCACAAGACATCGGAAAAGAGTAAAAAGATGTCGGCGACAAACAAGAGAAATGCTGCGAAGAAGAAGCTTCACCATCGCACGGGGTCAGGTGGCTACCTCGTAGCCCGGCCTAAGTGGGCCAAGGCTGAGAATGATCTGCTTGATAAAGGGATCGAACTAGAGACAATGAACTGGCCAGACCGTTGCCGGACTTGGTTCTTCGGGGTCGGCGGATCCTTGGACCCTATAACAGGGAAGTGCATTTGGACGGACGAACAATTGGACATACCAGTCAAGAGGCTTCAGCAATATATCGAAGCAGCGCAGCAAGGGAAGTTCGTTCCAGACAGGGAGAAGGACGAGCTCACAATGGCCCTCGGGAATCCTGAGCACCCTGGACGGACACAAGGCACGCCTGGCTCCGTTTCGTGGAAGGCTGGATTTCCGGACGCAGGGGTTACAAAACCCATGAGAGGAGGAAGAAAGCGGAAGCAGAGCCAAATGCAGGCGCTGCACGAAAGGGTAATGGGGCTAGAGGAACGAGAAGAAGAACGGATCAAACGACCTGCCGAAGCTTCCCCCGAAGCTACCCCGCCATCTCAGCGGAGAAGCAGCGTGGCTTCCACCGAGCTGCTTCAGCCGGAGCATGCCTTGACGGCTCCTGCCAGCTATCCCGTGGATGCTATCACGGAGTCTCAAAATTGCCACCTTTTGGCGCAATGGAGCAAATTGAAGGTCAAGGCGGCCGTTGGCTCTGTTTCTCCTACTAAACCCGACTCAACTTTTCAGTGCCGGCCGATTCCAGAAGGATATGCTAAGGTGATGGTCGATGAAATAACGGAGGGGTTTGAGGACCTCCGGCTTGACCACCCTACCGGTGAAGGGGAGTATCGGCTGGGTTCTGCTCTGAAGACTCCATGCCTATGGCGGAAGGATCTCATCAACCTTCCGAACTGGACGCCTCCGCCTCCTCCTCCTCCTCCGGCGAGTCAGGGCACTCCGCCTCCTCCACCGCCTCCTCCTCCGGCGAGTGACGATCAGGGCACTCGGCCGGCTCCTTCTTCGGCGCGTGGCGGCACTCCGCCTCCTTCTCCGCCTGCGCCGGCGCGCCCGAGCAGCCAGCCTCCTCCTTCTCCGCCTCGTCAGCAAGGGCGGAAGAGACCCGCCGCCGCTCGGCTGCTCCGGCGCGTCGTAGTCCTTCTCCTCCGCCTCGTAAGCAAGGAAAGAAGACATCCGCTCCGTCTGCTCTGCCGGGCGTCTAGCAGTACAGCCAAAGGCGGAGGAGATCTGATTCGTCCTTCTCTGAAGACTCCAGAGAAGTTACCGTACGAGAGGAGCGAGGAGGAAAACGCGAAGATCGCGCAGACCGAAGTGGATGACTGGTTTCAAGGGTTGAAAGCAAAGAGAAATCCACCTCCGGAGGAGAAGGTAGATGCGGTGAAAGCAAAGCGCACTCAGCTGCGCTTGACAAAACCACCCAAGTCTCCGCCGAAGGCAACTATGAGCGCATTATTGGAAAGGCATTTGCCAAGCGGAGAGGTCGGGAAGTACTGTCGGTGATCAAAGGATGAAGGAACGACGAGCTGGGAAACAAATTGCCCAGCTCGGCGAACAAGCAAGCAATCGTGCCCCCGCTCAAGGTGCTCGCTAGCGACATCGTCGATCCGAGGATGGTGCCCGGTTATGGCAATCCTGCAGATTACCTGCCCGACGATGTACATTATGATTCTTGGAGGTGCAGATACAAAGATACTGATGCAGGAAGCCTCTCGTCAAAGATGAAAGTTCTCTATCAACGATGATGCGAAGGTTTCATGCTTGTTACATGACAACATGCAAAGAGTCTGAGGGGAGGAGTACTTTGTATGTGAGAGTTAAAAAGGAGCATGACCTCCTTGGAATTGAACTGTTGCCTATTCCATTTGAGGATTTCTATCAGTTTTTCAATCAATTGGCCATCGATAAAGCAACGGTCACCTGCTACTGTCTGTAAGTAGTACTACTTCTGTCATTAAGTCTCTCTATATAACTCAGCCCTTTCATTGCATGTATTTATAATTATCCTCACTATATTATGCAGATTGAAGATCGCCGAATTGAAAAAAAGACAAGTGGGTGATATTGGGTTCATTAACACATATCTCATAGATAAAACTGAGGTTGAATTTCGTAAAGAAAATACCGAGGCCAACTTGCTACAATCGTTGGTAATAAATGAACACAAAGAATACTCTTTCCTTACAACTTCAAGTGAGTGTTACTGTTTTGTGGCATATTCGGTTTCCTTATTAGTCCAGGTTATAGTAATGTAATATTGATGAGTTATGCATGTGTGCGCAGCTACCACTATATTATCCTAGAGATTAAGCTTGAGAAGGGAGTAGTAACAGTCTTAGACTCCAAGCGAAAAGATCCCAAGGAGTATGCGGACATGACTGAAATGCTCGAGAAGTAAGTTAAATTGATCATTATCCACCATATGAGCAACTTTGTTCATTTCTGATATCAAGTAATTGTTTTCTTTGTATGGCAGGGCTTGGAGAAATTCACCAAAAAAGCTCCGGGACTACCGAAGAAGCTGCAATTTAGACACCCGAAAGTAAGTACTATATAGTAGCATATTCCACGCATCTCCTAGTGATTCAAGCGCTAGTTTCATCAATACCATTTAGCATGCTTGCTAATTATCAGTTTGATTGACCTCTATTTCTTGTAAAGTGGTTGTGGCAGGAACAAGGGAATGATTTCTGTCGATACTACATTTGCGAGTCCATCCGCCACACGACCTATGAGCGGGGCTACTCCGACAAACAATATGAAGTGCGTAAATAAAAATATTCAAAATTTTATTTTATTACCATTATTTGTGTTGAGTTTCATTCATTCATATATATATATATATATATATATATATATATATATATATATGTATTGACCCACTTCTTAAAATTAGATGTTTCGGATGCGGGATGAACTCCTAGCACCAGATCGCATGCGAGCAATTCTAGAGGAATTGGCGGCATTCTTTCTTGACCACGTGATTGCTGAAGACGAAAATTACTATGTGGACCACGCGTCCGTATGTTAGGAGATTATATATTTGTAAAAGATAATTATTGTATATATGTAGCCGCTAGTGTCGGATAGATATACGAGAACTTGTTGTTCGACCAATCTCTCGGAGAAGGAGAGGTGGTCGATATCACTTCTCTCTGTACGCATATATGTTCATGACGCATCTTCTGTTTGCTTAATTACTAGCTAGCTAGCGTGTCTAGCTAGTCCTCTCTATCGTATGTATAGTACGTAGCGTCGACCAAGCACGGACAAAAGAGAGGACACTTTTCTCTATTAATTAGCTAGCTACAGCACAATATATGAAACACCTAAATTAACCCCCAAAACCCCCAACCCCCCCTTTTAAAAAAAACAAAACCACAGCCATAGAAATGCTGACGCGTGGATGTTTGATTGGTCCCGGTTGGTGCCACCAACCGGGACCAAAGACCTCCTGCCTGGGCTCAGCGAACAGGCCACGTGAAGGCCCTTCTGTCCCGGTTCTAGATTGAACCGGGACTAAAGGGGTCAGGGCATTAGTACCGACCCTTTAGTCCCGGTTCATGAACCGGGACTAAAGGCCCTCACCAACCGGGACTATAGTCCCTTTTTCTACTAGTGTAACTAGTAATGGCGCACCTGCCACAGAGTGCGCCAGTACTGATTTTTTTATTCTTTTTTTGTAAAACTACTAATGGCGTACCGTACCACAGTGTGCCATTACTAGTTTAAACTAGTAATGGCGCACCTACTGCAGGTGCGCCATTAGTGTGTATATATATATATATATATATATATATTTACTTTTTTGCAAAACTACTAATGGCGCACCACTTGCAGGTGCGCCATTAGTAACCAGGGTTACTAATGGCGCATTTGCAGGTGGTGCGCCATTAGTAACCTGGGACCCCAACAAGATATTTTGGACAGCCACACCTACCCACTCACTTTTCCCACTTCATTCCCTCCACCTCCTTCTCCAAGCTTTCGGCTGCCTCCTCCTCCTGACCTCATTTGCACCATAGATTCATCAAAATAAAGTGGTGAAATTACCTTTTTTGATAGGTAAGTAAGGGGACAGCTATCTTCATGATGTAAATCTACTTTTTTTCTCCCTAGCTCGCTCCAACAACGTGCACATGCACTTTTTGTGGCCTACCTAGATCTATGTATGTTTGTGGTGTTGCATGTGTTTGTGGTGTTGCATATATGTTTGTGTTTGCACGTACCGGTATTTGAAATGCGATAGTTGCCAATATTTTGCTAGAATGTTGATTCATTTCCGTTTCGGCGAGAATTCTGCACTATGCATTCTTTTTTGTCCTATTTTTAGGGAAGGTCATGCCAAATTTTTTCTTGGTTCTAAAATATCGTTTTGCTCTACCCCGCAGGCGACCATGGTCCGCACGATGACCAAAGGCATCATGAATAGGTTTTTGAGCTCCGCGAAGGCCGAGATGCTTCAAAAGAATGAGACGGAGATAAGATGTCCGTGTCAAAGATGCAAGCTGAAGGGCCTTATTGCGGACCCGGATTCCGGGCAGGTGCGGGACGGCCTGCTCTTGCGTGGTTTCATGGATGGCTATCGGTGGCAAGGTGATGAAGATGACTATGAAGTCGTCCATGGGGGCCGGGCAAGAAATGAGGAAGGGCAACAAGACAACCACCGCAGCGAGGGCAGGCGAGAAGACGAAGAATCTCCAGGACATGATCACGACGGTGATGTTGTACACAGTCATCATGTTGAAGATGTCGTACATGATAATGAGGAAGATCAAGACGAAGGGCATGATCATGAAGATGAACATGCCGGAGTAGACGACGATGGAGGCTGGGTGCAGGACCCTCATATTCAAGAGCTGCTTCTCAAGCAGACGGATAACGCAAGAGCTACCGCCCGAGAGAAAGCCAAGATGGATCAACTGGAGATAGACGCGGTTACTCCATTGCATGAAGGATGTAGGCCCGAGGATACCCACCTGAAAGTAACGCTCATGGCTCTGGAGATGAAGGTAAAACACAAAATGACCGGCGCGTAGCTTCGCCGAGAACAAGTCATTCTGGCACGAACGTCTTCCCAAGGGGAACAAGTGCCCGACCAGTTTCGAGGAGGCGAAGAAAATCGTGTGTCCTCTGGATTTACCGCACGTGAAATACCATGTGTGCATGAACAATTGCATCATTTATCGGGACGAGCACGCGGAGTCTACCATATGTCCGTTGTGCGGCGTCACTCAATACAAGAAGAGGAAGAAAGCTCCTCGAAAATCGGTGTGGTACTTTCCGATCACTCCTCGTCTGCAGCGGTATTTCGCGGACCCTAAGGTAGCAAAGCTCCTGCGTTGGCACGCGGATAGGGAGGAGAAGAAGCGGGAAGATGACGGAAATGATCCAGAGATAAATAAAAAAGACAAGATGCTGAGTCACCCTAAGGATGCGAGCCAGTGGCAAGCGTTGAACTTCGAATACCCAGAATTTGGGAAGGATCCAAGGAACATCGTGCTAGGCGCGAGCACCGATGGAGTCAATCCGTTTGGCAGCCAGAGAAGCACACATAGCACCTGGCCTGTGTTTGTGTGGATGTACAACCTTCCCCCCTGGTTGTGCATGAAGAGGAAGTACATTCACATGAGTATGCTAATTGAAGGGCCGAAACAACCAGGGAACGACATCAATCTGTATCTGGGGCTGCTGAAAGAGGAGCTAGACACGCTATGGAAAACGCCAGCCAATACGTGGGACGCCGCAGAGAAAGAATATTTCCCTATGAGAGCCGCACTGCTCACGACGGTGCACGACTATCTCGGTTACGGATATCTCGCGGGGCAGGTAGTGGATGGATGACACAACGTATCGCCAGCTAGATAGAGATCCCGGGTCTTCGAAAACCGTGTTCATGGGACATCGAAGGTGGCTTCACGACGATGACCCGTGGAGGAAACGCAAGGATCTGTTCGATGGTGAAACCGAACCCTGAAGACGCCCGCGTACGAGGAGCGGCGAGGAAATAGACGAGCTGTTGAAAAATTGGAAAGATTGCCCACTGCCGGGAAAGAAGAAAAAGGCGCCAGAGCCGGGAAAGAAGCGAAAGGCGCCAGAGCCGCTGCTGAAGGTATGGAAAACGAGGTCTGTTTTCTGGGACTTGCCGTACTGGAAGATCCACCGTGTGCCTCACAGCCTTGATGCCATGCATATCACGAAGAACGTGCGAGAGTCTGCTTGGTACCCTGCTCAACATGCCAGAGAGGACCAAAGATGGGCCGAAAGCAAGGGCAAACTTGAAATCAATGGGCATCATGCAGGAGCTTCACGCTAATGATGATGATGATGATGATGATGATGATGATGAGGCGAAACAGGACACAAAAACTCGTCGCAAAGGCAAAAAGGCCAAGAAGACCGGAAATGACTACCCTCCCGCGTGCTTCACTCTAAGTCAGGAGGAGATCGAGCAGTTTTTCACCTGCCCCCGCAGGAATAAAACCTCCTTACGGTTACGCGGGGAAGATAAGCAGATACCTAGACCCAGCGAAGCAGAAGTTCAGCGGGATGAAGTCTCACCACTGTCATGTGCTGATGACGCAGATACTTCCAGTTGCAATCCGTGGGATCATGGACGCGCACGTCCGCGGAAACGCTATTTGGCCTATGCAACTTTTTGACGTCATCTCTCGGAAGTCGATTGGCGTGAGGCAACTCAGAAGGCTACAGGAAGAGATCGTGGTGATACTATGCGAGCTTGAGATGTACTTCCGCCCGCATTCTTGACGTTATGGTGCATCTGCTGGTCCATATCGTGGAGGATATCATCCAACTCGGGCCGACGTTCCTGCACAGCATGATGCCGCTCGAAAGGATGAATGGTGTCATCAAAGGATACGTTCGCAACATGTCACGCCCGTAGGGAAGTATAGTCAGGGCTTTCAATCAAGAGTGCATCTCCTACTGCATGAATTATCTAGGCATCGAGAACCCCGTTGGTCTGCCCGTCAGGCACCTCGGCGGGCTCATTGGATGGGGTCACCGTGAGTGTCGCCGTGAAATGCATGTAGACTTCGAGGGTCGACTCGCCGACTTTGAAAGAGCAAACCTAGTCGCGCTACAACACATAGACGTGGTCGATCCTTGGGTGGTAGAGCACAAAACCTTTATTGAGAAGACGTACAATGACCGAGGCCAACAGAGGACGGACGGAGATATAATCAAAGAGCACAACTCATGTTTCACGCGTTGGTTCAAGCAGAAGCTTCTGCCGTACCCTTTACATGAGGATTCTTCCGCGGAAGAACAACTCATATTAGCCTTGTCACGAGGCGCCGAGCACAACTCGATGACATATGAGGCGTCATTTATATCAACGGCTACACATTCTACACCGAGAACAAGGACATGAAGAGCGATGGTTATCAGAACTCCGTGGTAACAATGGAATCCTACACCGGTAACGACAAGGATAGATACTACGGAAGGATCGAGGAGATCTGGGAGCTGAGCTACGCTGGAGAGAAGGTCCCGATGTTCCGTGTCAGATGGGCCAAGAGCATCCTAAAAGAAGACCGGTATTTCACCACCATGGTTATACCCGAAGCCAAATCCAAGACCATGGGCGCAAACGTCACCGCGAAAAATGAGCCATGGGTACTGGCTTCCCAAGTGGACCAATCACTACTAGGGAAAAGGCTACTAGCAGCGCGGGTAAAATGGCTACTAGTAGCGCGGGTACCTGCGCTACTAGTATCGCGCTACAGCTAAAAGTTAGCAGTAGCGTGGGTCGAACCCGCGCTACTACTAACTTTGTTAGTAGTAGCGTGGGTTCAACCCGCGCTGCTGCTATTATGGACCCGCGCTACTACTAATGAAATAGTAGTAGCGTGTCTATAGTGCCAACGCTACTAGTATCCTAAATACTAGTAGCGCACCATTTTATCCCCACGCCACTACTAACTTATTAGGAATTAAAAAAAATCAACCAAATTCATTCTATCACATCACTAGTAGAAAACAGGGCTTTCGTCCAGGCCAGTTTAGCCCATTAGTCCCGGTTCAATCCAGAACCGGGACCAATGGAGCTATTTGCCCGATTAAGTGAGCCCGAGGGCCGCCACGTGGGCCATTGGTCCAGGATCGTCCGGACCTTTTTGTCCCGCTTGGTGGGACGAACCGGGACCAATGGTCCTGGCTCCTGGCCCACCACTATTGGTCCCGGTTGGTGGCTTGAACCGGGACCAAAGGCTTCCCTTTAGTCCCGGCTCATGCCACCAACCTGGGCTAATGGTGCTGCCTATATATAGCCCCTCGCGAGCAGAGTACACTGCTCTGTTTTTTCTGGCCGAGGCGGAGA
The DNA here is from genome assembly GCA_021605145.1 of Aegilops bicornis. Lineage (NCBI taxonomy): Eukaryota > Viridiplantae > Streptophyta > Magnoliopsida > Poales > Poaceae > Aegilops > Aegilops bicornis. Next base: position 21,944,803 of record CM038674.1, on the reverse strand, counting down.
GGGCTTGGTGGTGCTCTAGCTCACCTCTTATGCACACAAGGTGTTCGATGGAATGCCCGAGCCATACTACTTAAGGTTTCTCCTCTCCAAGCTCGACCGCCAAGCTCCATTTTCCTCCATATTTATCTAGGTTTAGCGGTCCGTCACGCCCCGTTCCCGTCTTCATCACCGTCGATCACCCGCGCCGATCTCATCGCCGGCACCACCGTGGTGAGCCTCTTGTTCTTATCTTCTTTATGAAAGGAAAATATTATTACTTGTTTGTTTAGATAGATACTTGTATTATTTTCTTACTTTTATTATTGCATCTTATATAGTGCGATGGTTTTGGTATCCGACCCCGTCGGCCCTCGTCCTGTCTATGATTCGGATGTGGTATATATTATCTTTTCATAACTATTGGTTCATTTATTGTTTATGAAAATTATGCCGACCAACGTGACATAGATTTTATTTATCTTGGAGGTTGTTGAACCGAAAATTCCAACCGACCCTATTGTCGAGAGGTTAAATTTAGTTGAAGAAGAAAACAATTTCTTGAAGGAAAAAATAAAAAAACTTGAGGAGGAGAAGATGATATTGGAGTTGCATGTTGCGGATGTAAACCGATGATCACAAGATCAAGATGAATGCAATGCGCTTGAAGATGAGAAAGATTAGAAAATATGCCATTCATACCGAGGCTTGGTATCATTATGCCGTTGGATCAGTTGTTACCTTGGTTGCGATTATGATCGTATTTGTTTTCGCATTGAAATGTTTTACATAGTTTCAATGTATGGTTAATTAATTTAGATGCTCTGCAGAGCTTTATGTTGTTAGATGAGAACTATGTATGTACTTTGGTTTTTATGTGATGATGAACTTCTATTAATTTGGTCACTTAATTATCTATTCATGATGTTCTGTAATGATTTTTGACACACTTAATTATATATAATGCACGTAGATGAACCGGCAATGGATGTACGGTGACAGACACACCTCCGAGTACATTAAGGGCGTGCATGATTTTCTCGAAGTGGCTGAGGCAAACAAGCATAATGGTTTTATGTGTTGTCCATGCCCTATATGTGGGAATACGAAGTCTTACTCTGACCGGAAAATCGTTCACACCCACCTGCTTTACAAGGGTTTCATGCCACACTATAATGTTTGGACGAGGCACGGAGAAATAGGGGTTATGATGGAAGACGGCGAGGAAGAAGAGTACGATGACAACTATGTGCCCCCTGACTACGGTAATGCTCTTGAACATCAAGATGCACTGCACGATGTGCACGATGGTGCGGAACGGGCGAAGCTGCTGAAGATCAAGAGGAACCAGATGATGTGCCCGATGATGATGATGTCCGCCGGGTCATTGTCGATGCAAGGACACAATGCGAAAGTCAAAAGGAGAAGCTGAAGTTCGATCGCATGTTAGAGGATCACAAAAAAGGGTTGTACCCCAATTGCGAAGATGGCAACACAGAGCTCGGTACCGTACTCGAATTGCTGCAGTGGAAGGCAGAGAATGCTGTGCCTGATAAAGGATTTGAGAAGCTACTGAAAATAATGAAGAAGAAGCTTCCAAAGGATAACGAATTGCCCGACAGTACATACGCAGCAAAGAAGGTCATATGCCCTCTAGGATTGGAGGTGGAGAAGATACATGCATGCCCTAATGACTGCATCCTCTACCGTGGTGCCTACAAGGATCTGAACGCATGACCGGTATGCGGTGCATTGCGGTGTAAGATCAGACGAGATGACCCTGGTGATGTTGACGGCGAGCCTCCCAGGAAGAGGGTTCCTGCGAAGGTGATGTGGTATGCTCCTATAATACCACGGTTGAAACGTCTGCTCGTAAACGGAGAGCATACCAAGTTGATGCGATGGCACAGTGAGGACCGTAAGAAATACGGGAAGTTGAGAGCACCACGACGGGTCGCAGTGGAGAAAAATCGAGAGAAAGTACTGGGATGAGTTTGCAAAGGACCCAAGGAACGTATGGTTTGCTTTAAGCGCGGATGGCATTAATCCTTTCGGGAGCAGAGCAGCAATCACAGCACCTGGCCCGTGACTCTATGTATGTATAACCTTCCTCCTTGGATGTGCATGAAGCGGAAGTTCATTATGATGCCAGTTCTCATCCAAGGCCCTAAGCAACCCGGCAACGACATTGATGTGTACCTAAGGCCATTAGTTGAAGAACTTTTACAGCTGTGGAATGGAAACGGTGTAACGACGTGGGATGAGCACAAAAAGGAGGAATTTGACCTAAAGGCGTTGCTGTTCGTGACCATCAATGATTGGCCCGTTTTCAGTAACCTTTCAGGACAGACAAACAAGGGATACCACGCACGCACGCACTGTTTACTTGACACCGATAGTATTTACCTGGGAAGCTGCTGGAAGAATGTGTACCTGGGCGATCGTCGATTTCTTTCGCCCAACCATCAATGTTGAAAGAAAGGCAAGCATTTCAATGGCGAGGCAGATCACCGGAAGAAGCCCGCCATGCGTACCGGTGATCACGTACTTGCTATGGTCAATGATTTACACGTAATCTTTGGAAAGGGTCCCGGCGGACTAGCTGTTACGAATGACACCGAGAATCATGCACCCATGTGGAAGAAGAAATCTATATTTTGGGACCTACCCTCATGGAAAGACCTAGAGGTCCGCTCTTGATCGACGTGATGCACGTGACGAAGAACCTTTGCGTGAACCTGCTAGGCTTCTTGGGCGTGTATGGGAAGACAAAATATACACCGAGGCACGAGAGGACCTGCAACGCTTACGAAAAAGAGGGCATGCCTCCGAAGCGGTATGAAGGTCCTGCCACTATGCTCTTCGAAAGAAGAGAAAGAAATCTCTTTGAATGCCTGCTCAGTATGAAGGTCCCGACTGGCTTCTCGTCGAATATAAAGGGAATAATAAATATGCCAGAGAAAAAGTTCCAGAACCTAAAGTCTCATGACTGCCACTTGATTATGACGCAATTGCTTCCGGTTGCATTGAGGGGGCTTCTACCGGAAAACGTCCGATTAGCCATTGTGAAGCTATGTGCATTCCTCAATGCAATATCTCATAAGGTGATCGATCCAGAAATCGTACCAACGCTAAGGAGTGATGTGGCGCAATGTCTTGTCAGTTTTGAGCTGGTGTTCCCACCATCCTTCTTCATTATCATGACGCACGTCCTAGTTCATCTAGTCGACGAGATTGTCATTCTAGGACCCGTATTTCTACACAATATGTACCCCTTTGAGAGGTTCATGGGAGTCCTAAATAAATATGTTCGTAACCGCGCTAGGCCAGAAGGAAGCATCTCCATGGGCCATCAAACAGAGGATGTCATCGGGTTTTGTGTTGACTTCATTCCTGGCCTTAAGAAGATAGGTCTCCCTAAATCACGGTATGAGGAGAGACTGACTGGAAAAGGCACGCTTGGAAGAGACTCAATAATATGCAGGGACGGATATTCTTGGTCTCAAGCACACTACAGTTCTACGTAACTCTACCTTGGTGACCCGTATGTCGATGAACACAAGAACAGTCTGCGCTCCAAACACCCGTAGCGGTCGATTTGGATTACATGTGAACACATCAGACTTTCAGCAGTTGGTTGGAAACACGTCTCCAGGTGACAGCACTGTTTGTGATGAGCTGTACTTGTTGTCCAGGGGACCATCTTCGACTGTAATGATTTGGAATGGATACGAGATAAATGGGAATACATATTACACGATTGACCAAGATGAAAAGAGCACCAACCTAAACAGCGGTGTCCGCTTTGATGCAGCAACCGAGAAGGGAAATGACACATATTATGGTTACATAGTAGACATATGGGAACTTGACTACGGAGTAGATTTTAAGGTCCCTTTGTTTAAGTGCAAGTGGGTCAATCCGTCAGGAGGCGGGGTACAGGTAGACCCACGACGGAATGACAAAAGGATCTGAAAAATCATGGGTACAATCGACGAACCGTTCGTCCTAGCCAATGATGTGGCACAGGTTATCTATGTGAAGGACATGTTTACCAGACCAAGGAAAAGAAAAGATAAGGAAGCGAATACATCATACAATGAGCCAAAGCGCCACATAGTTCTTTTCAGAAAAGGGACATCACTGGAGTGGAGGGCAAGACAGACATGTCTGAAGAGTATGAAAAGTTTAATGAAATTCCCCCCTTCAAAGTCAAGGCTGACCCAAGCATCCTGATAAACGATGAAGATTATCCATGGTTACGGCGCAATAAGCAAACGAAACAAGCGAAGAAAAAGTGAAGACTTTCTCCCGCAACTATTATGATGATACCATGCCAACTTTGTAACAGACGAGTATGATACCATTGTCCGTTTTGTACATGCACATGCTATGCCAACTTTTTCATAGTTCATTTGAAAACTATGAATTTGAGAACCTCGCCAAAGAGCGCTCACACCGGTTTATAAGCCCGTCCCTCTACACACCATTTTGTTGTAAGCGAAACAAAATAAAATAAATAAAGCAACAAAGAAAACAAAAAAGTGTTTTCAAATTTGAAAACTAATGGCACTAACAGAAAGTTTATAATTTATCTAAAACTAAAAGCAAAAAGAATTAAAAAATAAAGAAAAAAGAACAAAAAATAAATAATGCAGAAAACAGAACAAAAAACTGAAAAAAATTAAAAATTGCAACAATAAGTATTTTGTTGTAAGTAGAAACAAAATAAAATAAATAAAGCAACAAAGAAAACAAAAAAGAGTTTCCAAATTTGAAAACTAATGGCACTAACAGAAAGTTTATAATTTTTCTAAAACTAAAAGCAAAAAGAATTAAAAAATAAAGCAAAAAACAACAAAAACTAAATAATGCAGAAAACAGAACAAAAACTAAAAAAAAATAAAAATAGCAACAATAAGTATTTTGTTGTAAGTAGAAACAAAATAAAATAAATAAAGCAACAAAGAAAACAAAAAGAGTTTTCAAAATTGAAAACTAATGGCACTAACAGAAAGTTTATAATTTTTCAAAACTAAAAGCAAAAAGAATTAAAAAATAAAGCAAAAAACAACAAAAATAAATAATAATGCAGAAAACAAAACAAAAAAACTGGAAAAAATAGTGCACCATCGGGCCCCACGGCCTGAATACGACTAGAAACCCTACATGGGCCAGGATTCAGGCCCGCAGGAGGCCAAGTAGGCCCACAGGCACATAGCTAGTGACAGATTAGGCCCGAAAGCCAGCAGTTGAGAGGAGCTCGAGAGGGTGGGCGCATCAGCGCTTATAAACCACTGTCGAGCTCTCTAAACTAGCGAGGTGGGACTAAACTTTTGGGCGCGGGGCAGCACAAGGCCTTTGGTCCCGGTTGGTGGCACCAACCGGGACTAGCAGGATTAGTCGGTTGGTGCCACGACCGGGACTAATGCCCCACTTTAGTCCCGGTTGGTGCCTGTCAATCGACCAAAGGTCACGCCGCTTCCCGCCCTTTGGGCTGCTGAAAATTGGCCTTTGGTCCCGGTTGGTGGCACCAACCGACTAAAAGGCATTAGTCCCGGTTGATGGCACCAACCAGGACTAAAGGATTTGCTATATAAGCAGCACTTAGCAGTTTTCGACCAAATCACCCACTTCTCCCCCGACGCCCCCTGCTCCTCCTCATCGCCGTCGCCGCCCGACGCCCCTGCTCCACCTTGCCGTTGCCGTCGCCACCGACACCATCAGGTTGCTCGCCTTCGCCATCGCCGCCGCCACCGACGCCATCAGGCTGCTCGCCTTCGCCGTCGCCGCCGCCCCCTGTGAGCACAGCCTGCTCCCGCGCCCCTCCCATCCAGCGCCCCATCTGCTGTGACCGCCAGCGCCGCCGCCCTGCCCACCGTGCCGCTGCCCCTGCCCTGTCTTTGGCGCCCGCGTGCCGCCCGCCGCCCTGCCTGCAGAAGATAGATTTATTTTGATTATATTTATATGTATGGGTATATATATATGTGTGTGTATATCTGTTTATATGTCCTTTTTTAGATTTTTGTTTTTTGCATTTTTATAAAAATGTATATATGTATGTATATATGTTCTGTGTATATATATGTTCATGAATATATGCAAAAGATAGATTTTTAGAAAAATAGTATTTTTCTGTTCATAGATTTTTTGGTGATATTAATTATTGTAAATTTGCAAATGTTTGTATATTCATATGAACAATGAATTAGGCAAAACCTTTACTTTTTTCTAAAATTTATATTTGATCATTATTTAAAAAAAAACAAGCAATACTACTTCATGTATTTTTAAGAAGGAAGAAGAAGAAAAAGAGTTAGAGGAAAAAGGAAATAAGAAGAGGAAGAAAGTGGAAGAAGAGGGGAGAGGTAGAAGAGGAGAAATAAATAAGAAGAAGAAAAAATAAGAAAAAGAAGAGGAGAAGAAGAAAGGAATAGAGGAGAAGAAGAAAAAATAGAAAAAAAATTCTATTTTTTCTTCTTCTCCTCTATTCTTTTCTTCTTCTCCTCTTTTTTTTTTCTTCTTTTTCTTCTTCTTCTTCCTTCTTCCTTCTTCCTCTTTTCTTCCTTTTTCCTTATTTTCCTTTCTCGAGGGATAAGAAGAAAAAGAAGAGGAGAAGAAGAAAGAAAGGAATAGAGGAGAAAGAAGAAACTTTGACACGAGGGGGGTACCGATACCCCCTCCCCGATAACATTATTTTCCCATGTATATGTATGTTGCGTCGTTGTCGATATAACGAGGGTGTCGAGGATCGCCGAGGGGTCGAGGGTCGGGAACTAGGGTAGAGGGTCAAGGGTCGTTAAGGGGTCAAGGGTCGAAGGTTTCGTGGTCGAGGTTCCTATAGTGTCAAAGTATTGAAGAAATCCATGGCTTCATCATTAGCGAAGTAACCATGGCATGATGGTACGAAGTCCTCCAAAGTTATTTCGAATGGAGTCGGATAGGATAATTTGCCTTTTTGTACGAATCTCAGCAAAGGCCTTTCAAATAACGATATTCGGAAGGTTCTTGCTGAACTATGTACCAAAAGCTAATTATCCTATCTCGGGACTCCGCTCCAAAATAACTTTTGGAGAGCTTCGCACCATCATGCACCTGTTACTACTTAATAATGAAGACATGGTTTTGTTGAATCCTTTGACACTAGGCAACCTCCCGACCCTCGGCGATCCTCGACACCTTGACCCTCGACCGCTCGGCGATCCACGACCCTATACCTCATCATGGGCGCCGATGCCCACGTCACTTGTGGGACATAGATGTAGTGTTCAACGCCGACCCCTCCCGATAGCTTCAACACGTGGGGGGTCGATATTACCCTCCTAGCTTGAAGCGTTCTCGAGGCCACCCCTAACCCTTGAAGCGTTGTCGAGGCCACCCCAAACCCTAGAGAAGCAGCGGCGAGGCCACTAATATGATTCCTTATTGTGATTAGCTAGCTAGTTCTACGGTTGCCACTAATATATCCATATCTGTCATGTTTGAATCATACTTGCCCTGTTGTAAATATTTGTAGAAACTATGGACACCCCCCGAGACGAAGCACAAGAAGCGTTGTTGAGGGACATAATCGCACAAGGATGTGATGCCGTCTGCTCGTTGATGTTTCTCAACGACAAAGATGGTCTGGAAGGAGAGGGTGAAGAAGCAGCTGGCTATGATTTACATGGCTCCGATGACCAAATGCCGGTGCAAGAAGGAGAGGGTGAAGAAGTAGACCGTGAGGACGGCTCCGATGATCACCAAACCGAGTCCGGCCAGGTATATATATTAGTTAAGCCTGTGCTGACTAGCTCTCGTCTTTGTTTTGGTATGTACACATATTAATTAACTCTCGTCTTTGTTCTTTTTTGTAGCCCTCCGAATCAAGCACAACTTCGGTAAAGAGACGAGGCCCGAAGAAAAAGTTGAGCTCGGATGAAAAGTTTGAGATCATACAAATCGCGCGCGACGGCCAACCGATTGAACCCTACCGGACAAAGAAGGCATTTGTTGCTCAGTGCGGGGTTCTGGTTAGGGACAAGATCCCGATTAGCATCCACCAATGGTATAAGCCTAAGAACGAAGACCCTGAGGTGTCTTGTGTCAATGATAAGCAGAAAAATGATCTTTGGACTGAGCTGAAGTCAAATTTTACCCTACCGCTAGAGGATGATCCGGAGAAGCCAGTAATAGAGCCATTAATCAAGTCTTTTGCTCTTAAGAAGATGGCAGAACTATTCAGGAATTGGAAGAAAGAACTCAATACCGATGTCGAAAAAAATGAGACACCAGAATTCAAGGGCAAATATGAGAAGATCAGAGATGACTGGCCCGCATTTGTGGCCTACAAGACATCGGAAAAGAGTAAAAAGATGTCGGCGACAAACAAGAGAAATGCTGCAAAGAAGAAGCTTCACCATCGCACGGGGTCAGGTTGCTACCTCGTAGCCCGGCCTAAGTGGGCCAAGGCTGAGAATGATCTGCTTGATAAAGGGATCGAACCAGAGACAATGAACTGGCCAGACCGTTGCCGGACTTGGTTCTTCGGGGCCGGCGGATCCTTGGACCCTATAACAGGGAAGTGCATTTGGACGGACGAACAATTGGACACACCAGTCAAGAGGATTCAGCAATATATCGAAGCAGCGCAACAAGGGAAGTTCGTTCCAGACAGGGAGAAGGACGAGCTCACAATGGCCCTCGGGAATCCTGAGCACCCTGGACGGACACGAGGCACGCCAGGCTCCATTCCGTGGAAGGCTGGATTTCCGGACGCAGGGGTTACAAAACCCATGAGAGGAGGAAGAAACCGGAGCAGAGCCTAATGCAGCGCTGCACGAAATGGTAATGGGGCTAGAGGAAAGAGAAGAGGAACGAGAAGCAGCAGATCACAACAAACGACCTGCCGAAGCTTCCCCCGAAGCTACCCCTCCATCTCAGCGGAGAAGCAGCGTGGCTTCCACCGAGTTCTTCAGCCAGAGCAGCATGCCTTGACGGCTCCTGCCAGCTATCCCGTGGATGCTATCACGGATGCTGAAAATTGCCACCTTATGGCGCAATGGAGCAATTTGAAGGTCAAGGCGGCTGTTGGCTCTGTTTATCCTACTAAACCCGACTCAACTTTTCACCGCCGGCCGATTCCAGAAGGATATGCTAAGGTGATGGTCGATGAAATAACTGAGGGATTTGAGGACCTCCGCTTGACCACCCTACCGGTGAAGGGGAGTATCGGCTGGGTTCTGCTCTCAAGACTCCATGCCTATGGCGGAAGGATCTCATCAACCTTCCGAACTGGACGCCTCCGCCTCCTCCTCCTCCTCCGGCGAGTCAGGGCACTCCGCCTCCTCCACCGCCTCCTCCTCCGGCGAGTGACGATCAGGGCACTCGACAGGCTCCTTCTCGGCGCGTGGCGGCACTCCCCTCCTTCTCCGCTTTGCACCGCGCGCGCGAGCAGCCTGCCTCCTCCTTCTCCGCATCGTCAGCAAGGGCGGAAGAGACCCGCGGCTGCTCCGGCGTTTCGTAGTACTTCTCATCCGCCTCGTAAGCAAGGAAAGAAGACATGCTCCGTCTGCTTCTGCCGGCGTCTAGCAGTACAGCCAAAGGCGGAGGAGATACTGATTCGGTCCTTCTTTGAAGACTCCGGAGAAGTTACCGTCACGAGAGGAGCGAGGAGGAAAGCGCCAAGATTGCGCAGACCAAGTGGATGACTGGTTTCAAGGGTTGAAAGCAAAGAGACATCCACCTCCGGAGGAGAAGGTAGATCCGGTCAAAGCGGCGCACTCGCTGCCCCGACAAAACCACCCAAGTCTCCGCCGAAAGGCAACTATGAGCGCATTATTGGAAAGGCATTTGCCGAGCGGAGAGGTCGGGACGTACTTGTCGCTGATCAAAGGATGAAAGAACGACGAGCTGGGAAACAAATTGCCCAGCTCGGCGAACAAGCCGGGCAATCGTGCCCCGCTCAAGGTGCCTGCTAGCGACATTGTCGATCCGAGGATGGTGCCGGTTATGGCAATCCTGCAGATTACCTGCCCGACGATGTACATTATGATTTCTTGGAGGTGCAGATACAAAGATACGAGTACGGGAAGCCTCTCGTCAAAGATGAAAGCTCTCTATCAATGATGATGCGAAGATTGCATGATTGGTACATGAAAACCTGCAAAGAGTCTGAGGGGAGGAGTACTTTGTATGTGAGAGTTAAAAAGGAGCATGACCTCCTTGGAATTGAACTGTTGCCTATTCCATTTGAGGAGTTCTATCAGTTTTTCAATCAATTAGCCTTCGATAAAGCAACGGTCACCTGCTACTGTCTGTAAGTAGTACTACTTCTGTCATTAAGTATCTCTATATAACTCAGCTCTTTCATTGCATGTATTTATAAATATCCTCACTATATTATGTAGATTGAAGATCGCCGAAATGAAGAAAAGACAAGTGGGTGATATTGGGTTCATCAACACATATCTCATAGATGCAAATGAGGTTAAATATCGTGCCAAAGAAACCGAGGCCAACTTGCTACGATCGTTGGAAATAAATGAACACAAAAATATAATACTCTTTCCTTACAACTACAAGTGAGTGTTACTGTCTTGTGGCATATTCGGTTTCATTATTAGTCCAGGTTATAGTAATGTAATATTGATGAGTTATGCATGCGCAAGCAGGTACCACTATATTCTCCTAGAGATTAAGCTTGAGCAGGAGTAGTAACTGTCTTAGACTCGAGACGAAAAGATCCCAAGGAGTATGCGGACATGACTGAAATACTCGAGAAGTAAGTTAAATCGATCATTATCCACCATATCAGCAACTTTGTTCATTTCTGATATCAACTAATTGTTTTCTTTGTATGGTAGGGCTCGGGGAAAATTCACCAAAAAAGCTCCGGGACTACCGAAGAAGCTGCAATTTAGACACCCCGAAAGTAAGTACTATATAGTAGCATATTTCACGCGCATCTCCTAGTGATTCAAGCGCTAGTTTCATCAATACCATTTAGCATGCTTGCTAATTATCAGTTTGATTGACCTCTGTTTTTTGTAAACTGGTTGTGGCAGGAACAAGGGAATGATTTCTTTGGATACTACGTTTGCGAGTCCATCCGCCACACGACCTGTGAGAGGGGCTACTCCGACAAACAATATGAAGTGCGTAAATAAAAATATTCACAATATTATTTTATTACCATCATTTGTGTTGAGTTTCATATATATATATATATATATATATATATATATATATGTATATATATGTATGTATGTATGTATGTATGTATGTATGTATTGACCCCTTTCTTAGAATTAGATGCTTCAGAAGCGGGATGAACTCCTAGCACCAGATCGCATGCGAGCAAATCAAGAGGAATTGGCGGCATTCTTTCTTTACCACGTGATCGCTGAAGACGGAGAATACTATGTGGATCACGCGTCCGTATTGTAAAAGATAATTATTGTATATATGTAGCCGGTAGTGTCGGATAGATATACGAGAACTTGTTGTTCGACCAATCTCTCGGAGAAGGAGAGGTGGTCAATATCACTTCTCTGTATGCATATATGTTCATGACGATCTTCTGTTTGCTTAATTACTAGCTAGCTAAGCGTGTCTAGCTAGTCCTCTCTATATGTATGTATAGTACGAAGGCGTCGACCAAACACGGAAAAAAGAGTGGTCACTTTTATCTATTAATTAGCTAGCTAAAGCACAATATATTAAACACCTAAATTAACCCCCCAAACCCCCCCCAAACCCCCCCCCCCCCTTTTCAAAAAAAAACAAAAATCACAGCCATAGAAATGTTGGCGTGGATGTTTGATTGGTCCCGGTTGGTGCCACCAACCGGGACCAAAGGCCCTCCTGCCTGGGCTCAGCACACAGGCCACGTGGAGGCCCATCAGTTCCGGTTCTGGATTGAACCGGGACTAAAGGGCCAGGGTATTAGTACCGACCCTTTAGTCCCGGTTCATGAACCGGGACTAAAGGCCCTCACCAACCGGGTCAATAGGCCCCTTTTCTACTAGTGTAGTTGTCGTATCTTCTCCAGTTCCTCATTGTAGCAGCAACTCATGTATAATTCCATTTCATCGCACAGTTACATAAGCAACTACATTCCTCATTGTAGCAGCAACTCATGTATATTTCTATTCTATCGCACAGTTACATAAGCAACTACCTACGTAAGTTGTTATGGCCCGATCCGAAAATTGGACCACTCGTCAATGTGCGGCGCCTGCCCGGCCTACACCGTCCAGTCCACGAACCTCTCGACGGCCGTCATCGTCGCCACCAGAACCCTGCAGCATTACTAACAAAGGTTCAGAAACTTCAGATTCTTCAGAAGAATGGCACGAAAAAAAATGCGGTACATGTAGATGCCAATGTGCAACATTTTGTTCTAGAGATTCTTATTTAAGCCGTAATGCACAACTAAAGCTATAAGCTATTTCCTAGTAGTGAAAAGTGCAGAGAATAGTTACATAAGAACGCATATAGATTTGACAAGTGCATAGAAAAACATAAAACCCAAAAGAAACACAGAATAAGGCAAATCATGCAGCCACATAATCAGGTTAACTTCTATTTACACACAAACCAAATGACATCAAAATCAACATACTGGCGTTGGTCCTCGACACAATGGGTGCGAAAGAAGCTGACTGAGATCATAAAAAATATATAAGAAGGACCAAGACACTCAGATTTCAGTCCAGACATATACGAGGACATACCATAAGGCACATACAAAGTAGCAATGAATAGATAAGACATGCTGCATCGGTTGAACTCAGTTAAATATAGTAACTGTTATGGAAGCAGTCATAGTGTACATTTTACACTAAAGCAATCGTTTCTTTCAGCTTGAAACAGAGACACCAAAAAAGGAGGAAGTATCAGGCACACATTTACCTTGTCAGAAATCAGATACTCGGCATGGAAACGAGTGCAAGCAATCTGAACAATTTCCTTATCAATGCCAAGTTCCTGCCCACCAAACTGGTTGCATGGGAAAGCAAAGATCTCAAAACCTGTAGTGCAATAAAATTGTTAGCATAACATATCGTAACTCAAAATCAAGGACTAATCATATGCAGATAGATCATCCCCTGGTCCTTGTACTTCTCGTAAGTTTCATGTAGCAAAATGCAATTGGTTAGAATCGAACAAAAACCACACGTGCTGCACGATGGCGTCGACAGCTCACTTAATGGATCACCAAATGTGAAATCCCTATAGACTTGGCTGTAAATCTAATCATTTCTAATTACCTATTTCTAAAGTGCAAGACATAGGACATCCATTATGAATTCAGAAACTATAACATCAGTTTTTTTTTCTTCTGAAGTGCACATCTTTCACTTATTTGCATGTAGCAGCTGCCATGTATCCATTGTGAATTCAGAAACTATAACATCAGTTTGGTTGTTTTTTTGCCATGACGAAAATATTAAATAAGATACATTACACGGCGAAGTGATGAAGTGCCAATTTCTCTCTCCTTCCCCTTCTGCATTTTTATTCTTTTAGATGATGTGATGTAGAAATTATCATCAGCCTATATGTACTTACATCTTTATAAATAAATCGTTCTGTTTATGAGTGCAAGCATATTTGATTATTATTGAACTATTATTGCATCTATGCTTAATTGGGAGCATACAACTGTTTAAGTTCTTGCATACTATTCTTAATTGAGCGGTCATATTGTTCTGAAGCTTTTATTATGTCCATCACATGCAGGTTTGAAGGTGTTGTGATTTTGGACAGAAGGAAAGAAGGAAGAATAGTTTCCTCGATACAAGTCAAGAAGGAGGTCCGACACGCTACCAAAGTCAGAGCTGGACATGTATTTGGAGGAAAATTTCAAAAGCACTGAGGAAAGTTTTGATATTATGATTTGGTGGAGAACACATGCTAAAAAATATCCTTTATGGTGTGACTGAAGGTCAATTAAGAATAGTATTAGAAAAACAGACGAAAATCCCCGCAGAAAAAACAGACAAAAAAAAAGTAACTTCCTACTTACAGTGGCAAGAAAATCTTATATGAATGTGTTATAATATAGAATGCTAACCATGAATTCTTCTTCCATATAACAAAGGAGTGACGAAAACAAAAAACCTGTAATTTAAGTATGACATGCAGTTAGTTAATTATTTGCATGTCAACAGTTCTAACGTCTAGCTACAGATCTTCAAAGTAAAGATTGTGAACTCTATTAGACATGATTATATCAATTAGACCAAATAGAAAATAATTCAATATGTTTTATATCCGTTAAACGAAGTTCAATCTATCTTCTGATTGTTAGTGTTTTAGTTAGGTGATTAGTCCTTCTAGGGCCGGTGGCGGCGGCTGGGCACATGTTACTTTTCTAGCAATCTTGTACCCTTATATCCGGTTGTTGTCTGCCCATTACACATGACTCGAATGAAGCTCGCTCGTGGAGTAGATCAATTCGTGGTTGAAGCACACTCGTACACAGCAGGCTAAAAGCTAGCTAGTTGTCGGTTGTATGCGGCCAGACGTGCATGGCATGGATGTTTGCATTGGGCGGGTGTTTCTACACACAGATCATCTAATTGATTGTAGCTGAGATTGGTGCAATGAGTCAAAACTATGGTAAAATAGCACTTGCCAAACGCATAGGCTGTTTTGCCAAAACAGAGAAAAACTAGTCTTTTGCCAAACGCAATTGCTTGTTGAATTACTACATTTTTCTTAAAACTGTGTTGCCAAACTAGGCCTTAGTCTTTGCTTTGTAGATAAGGGAGAAGGTAGGTTCATGATAACTAATGTACTACTGGGCAAGTGTTAAATTAGAAAATCCTCTGCACACTGAATGGGCAGATCCATCCTTGAACCCAATCTAACATCTCCCAAAGATTAATCTCAAACTACAGCCAAACTCCAAAGTGCTCAGGCCCAAATTCTACAACACTTCCGAAGTACAGTAATATAAATTGTAGCAAACCGACTGGATGACTTTAGTTTGGACAAAGTGATACAACATTTGCGTGACTGAACCTACTCCGATTTTGGTCCTAATCTGTATCCGATACTCGTCAGTAGACACAGAGCGTACGACCATAGCAAGACAGGGGAGCAGTTTAGTTCTGGATCAGATCTCGAATGAGAGCTGCTCCTACTGTGGACCAGGGGCGGCGGCAGGTGTATTCACCTGTATTCAGCTGAATACCCATGTTTCTTGACTGGAGTAGCAGGGCAGGCCGGGCGCCAGGCAGAGCAAAGTGGGGAGTAAACGCAGGGACGAACCTGTTGAGCAGCGAGGCGGACTTGGCCCAGAAGAAGAGGATGTCGACGAGGAGGAGGACGGCGTTGGAGAGGACCGATGCGAGGCTGTACCCGGTGCGCTCGAAGAGGAACCAGACGAGCGTGGCACCTGCGACGGCTGACGCGGAGGCGTTCCTCCGCCTCCAGAGGAGCAGGTCGGCGACTGGGCGAGGGTGCGTGGCGCCCGCGACGGCCACCGTGGAGGCGTTCCTCCGCCTCCAGAGGAGCAGGTCGGCGACTGGGCGAGGGTGCATGGCGGGTGCGGAGGGGGAGAAGAGAGGAGGTGGAAGGGAGGCCGGCGGTGGAGGGGATCTGGATCGAGGGTTGGGTTTTTTCTTTTTTTGAGACAAACAGTGGTGGGTAGTGGGACGGTTGGTGGGGTGGATCGGGGGTGGGTGGTGCGGGAATATACTAGTAGCGTGGGCATCTGACAAGCGCTACAGCTATTCACAAAGTAGTAGCATAGGTTTATAACCCTCGCTACTACTATGGCATGTCCGAGGGGGGCACGGTAAAGACCTCTTAGTAGTAGCGAGGGTTAAAAACCCGCGCTACTACTATCAACTTAGTTGTAGCAAGGGGTAAAAACACGCGCTACTAGTAAGTAGCAGTAGCGAGGGGTATAAACCCGCGCTACTAGTAAGCGTCTGTGTATAAGCTTTTCCCTAGTAGTGAATGCTTCTTCATTACCGACCTGTCAAAGCCCAGTCGTGTTGTCGTGAGGAGAGGCAAAAGGAAGATCATCAGAATGGATGGAGTAGCCAATGAGCAAGACTTTGACAAGTACGGGCGACCAAGATCGAACATGACGCATTTAACGATGAAGTAGCAGCACACACACCACAAGAAGAAGCAGGACCACCCTACTTAAAGGACGTCTGTTCCACAGAAGAACTCCATTTGCGAAAAAGAAGGGCAAGAAGATTGTGAACAGATAGCTAGCTAAGATCGATTGTATTTAAATCGTAGTCTTCATTTCTCGATTGTATTTCATGGGCACTTTTTGATATCATGAATATTTTTAAATTTCATGGGCACTTTTCGATATCATGAATATTTTTAAATTTCATGGGCACTTTTTGATATCATGAATATTTTTAAATTTCATGCTCCACCGCCGCCGACGAGCACCCGGCCCCCTGCACCCTCCCCCGCTCCACCGCCGCCAACGGGCACCCCCCGCACCCTCCCCCGCTCCACCGCCGCCGCCGCCGATGATATTTTCAAGTAACAAATTTGAACATATTTTTATAAAAATTTATTACTGTTTTTATAAAAATTTATTACCGTTATCATTTAAACAAGTTTGAACATATTTAAACAAAAATAAATATCAAACAGCATTTAAAATTCATAAAATATATATTGGGGAGCCTGGGAATCGAACCCAGGACCTCCTGGTGTGTGTGCTGCGTGCTGACCAGTCGGGCTAGTGGGCGGGTTCTGATGTAGATAGGGTTAGGTGGTATATAACCTGACAAGTCGGGCTAGATTAAAACAAAATTCTAATGGCGCACCGAGGGGAGGTGCGCCATTAGAATAGTTATACTTATGGCGCACGAGGGGGTGGTGCGCCATTAGAACCCTCCCCCCACTCCACCTACTGCCCTCGCACTGTGTCCTCCCTCCCTCCCTCGCCAGATTCCCCTCGATCGACCCCAACCGTACGCCGCCGCCGCAGCCGCCCACGCGCCCCCGCCGTCCGCCGCCTCCGTCCGCCGCAGCCGCCCACGCGCCCCCGCCACCTCCCTCTCCCCTTCCTCCCCCTCGAGCGCCGCCTCCCCCCGAGCCCCGCCTCCCATGGCCGCCCCTCCGTCGCCTCTGTCACTTGGCCTTTGCACGCCCTAGGGTTCCGGCTCCAAGGTGGGTGGCAAGCTCGACACGCCGCCTCCTCCTCGACGCGCCTTCTCCTCGACGCGCCGCCTCCTCCTCGACGTGCCGCCTACTCCTCGACGCGCCGCCGCCCGCCGCCTCCTCGATGCCGGCGCCCTCCTACGGCAGCCTCCCGTTATCCCACAGGTGATTCCTCACCTCTCCCCCCATCCCCTCCTCCCCCCTAGGCTACCTCTCGCGAGTACCACAGCCCTCTTCCCCCGTGTTCTAGGGTTTGCAAATTTGAGTGTCCTCTAGTGAGCCTCTCTTCAACTATTTTTGCTGATGTTTGGTTCTGAAGATGAGTAGCAAGTATAGTAGGAAGATGATGCATAGTAGGAAGATGATGCATAGTATTGATGAATTTTTCTTATGAAACTGAAATTATTAACTCCCTCTGTAATTTGTAAGACATCCACTAATTTTCCTAAGTAATTGAGAAGAATTTATATACCAGAACATAATAAGAACCCTAATTAGTACAATTTCCGTTAGCACACTGGTAAGATATGACTTACAACTTTACAAGTATCTCTAGTCAAGTATGATATTGCTTTTGCTTATATGCGGTCAATTTCTCAAATTGATAACTAGTAGATCCATAGTTTATATATTGTCACATTGACTAGGTTTCATACAAAAAAATCCAGGTTACATAAATTTGTAATTTTATATGGCAATATTATATAGTGGTGAAAGGCTCAGCTCTGTCTGACTAATGCTATGCAATGTTATAAAATGGCATCCATTTTGGGCTGAAAAAAATGTTATTTCATGGGTTGACAAACTATCTGCTAATACTTCTTCATTGTGAGTAGTTCCACTTTCAGTTTATAAGAAGTATACTATGCTTATAACTAAGCCAAATGTTTACATTATTCTTATTACTGTGCATGTTGTGATGTTCTAGACAGTTAAGTATTTGCAACCTGCTGCTAAACTAGATCATGAATATGTCATTGCTTTTCAGTGAGCTCCTAAGTGTACTATTATTCATTTATGATAGTTTGTGAGATACAGAAATAGATAAATTTAAGTTTGTAATGGCTAACAGCCACACATGTGAATCTGTTCTTGATACACCTTTTCCCTTTTCTTAGAATCATCATATACATCTGCATATTTCAGGTTTCCAAGGAGGTAAAGGAAGTGATGTTCAGACGGTGCAGCAGCAGCAACACCTCCAAGGTGAGAAATATGTTCAGTTAGGTACAGTTAGCATCATGTAAGTAAATGGTCATAATGTGCCCTGATAATGATGTATTTTGTCATAAAAATATATAGTGGACTGCCATGATAATGACATGGTCCTGTGTTTGCAAGCTGTCATAATCTTCAGTTTACTTGACTTTTGAGCCTGCTAGTAGTTTACTTCCATGAGTTTTTTATTGACATGGCACATTTGCAATGGAGTTTTATATATCTTTAGCCACTGTTCATTAACAGCAAGTCAGTTTTGTTTATAGTTGAAAGTAAGTGTGTGGTTTGAAATTTTTACTGTTGGGGCGTAGTATTGTAACTAGAAGACCATGTATTTTCAGAATTGAGCTAAAGATTTGGGGGGTAGTATTTCTGATTTTAGAGCACCTTTGCTGGATGTATTTTACAGCAGCTGTTAGAATCAAAACAATGCTTGTGGGTTTTCCTGTTAAGTTGAGTGAGTCATTAGAGGGCAGATAGAGTCACCCACACCAATTAATGTTTATGAAGAAGAAGAATAAACCTCTTGCTGCTACTGTTATGCCTGTATTCACTGTTGCTGCTGCTGTACTTGTGGTGATGTTGTACTTGTGATGATGCTACTTGTGATCTTCTAAAATGACCCATTGGCGACTTCATTACGCGGGGATAATGATTTTGCAGGTACCCTGAGAGGCCCTTGAGTTTGCCGGAATGTCGATTAACTTCCGTTCTAGCAAATTCGGGTACTCCATATGTCCTATTTTCAGCAAAGGTCATGCTGAAATTTTCCGTGAATTTTAGCATGACTTTGCTAAAAATCGGACATATGAGGTACTTGCTACTAATGCATGGGCCGGGGTATCTTAGTACTTAATTAAGTAGGATCAATTGCCCCTTTATTCTTGCTGCATTAAACCATAGGTGGCAATAGAGCCAAGTGATTAGGCCCAACTTAGAGATTCTCGTCAGCATCGATAAACCCTAGATGATAAACCCAACATAGGTGGCAATAGAGCCAACTGATTAATGCCAAGTGATTAGGCCCAACCTAGGGTGCCTCGGCATCGATAAACCCTAAATGATGAAAACTTAGCATTTAGGGTGCCTCGGCATCGACAAACCCTAAATGATGAAACCTTGGCTTTTAGGGTGCCTCGGTGTCGATGAGAACCTTGGCTTTTCTAAAATTTCGTGTTCTGTGCAGTGACACACATTGCACACTCATCCTCTTAAGCCCGAAATATTCCATGGCCACGTATTTCGACCCGAACCATAACTCCAAGATAGACAACACAAATGTCAAGAAAGTTCTTGATGATGTTCTCCCTGCCACGCCAAATCTGGAGGCACCTTCACCGGGGCAGTTCCTAAATGCGGCAAGCACATGTTCTCATACAATCTGAAGTTACGCTGCGTCAAGCAGCCGCTGTGATCGGAAGGATGCCTACTACGCCCTCCATCACATGCGGGCGATCGTAAGGGACCATCATCACCTTCTGCTACCAGATAATCTCAAAGTTTGGGCCGCGAACTTGTCGGCAATCCAGGACGCGGACCTCAGACAAGAATTCTTTCGCATCCAGTTGGAGTTAGCGGACATCATCCATCAAGATGTCCTTCATACCTCGGGGCAGTTCTTCCTCAGATATCAACCGTCCAACAGTGAGATAGATGAAACGCTACAAATGCAGGGTGACAACGACCGCGATTTCATGACCATCACGACAGACGGCGGCTTCATCCACGCTCCTGTCCGATGAGTCGAGTCGAAAGTAGTGATGTGTAGTTACGAAACATTGATTGGCTCATGTTGTAATTAAACTATAATGAATTCGTATGTCTCTTTGGTTTGGACAGTCGTTCAACTTAGATGTAATCGATGCTATTTATTAGTAGGACCATGAATCGTGCTATTAATGTCTTGCTTTTCTCTTCCGATCCTTTTGTTGCATACTTACATATTGCTTATGTATTGTCTGTTGTTTGGCTTGTGCGTAGAGATGCTGTCGTATGTCGTGTACAAGGGTAAGGTTCCCGGAGTCTACGACGACTGGGAGGAGTGTCGGAGACAGGTTCACCATTTCAGCAGTAACAGTTACAAAGGGTACACCACTAGGGCGGAGGCCGAATCTAGATACGCCCGCTATCTAGCGAGAGAGAGGAAGGAGCGTTGGAGGAACCGGATGAAGACCAGTTTGATCGCGTTGATGCTCATCGTGATGACCATAGCTCTCTTCTATGTGATGGTAGTTTAGATGATCGATATCGACTTGTAATGTGAAGACAAACTCGATACTCGCGGTCTTGAGACTTGTAATGTTTTATCTTTGTTCGGTCTTTTGAATTCGGAGACTAATATGATGAATTGTATTCGGAGACTAATCTTCTATTTGTATTCGATGAATCTGTTGTTGCTATGTGCTGCTGTCTATATTCTGTCCAATAATATATTTTGTAACCTGTGCAAAAATCAGAAAAGTAAAAAAAAATGATACTTGAGGAGCCGGTGGCGGAGGATACAAGTTCGTTGTCCAGAAAGACAGCACGGTCGCCCGAGGGCAATGTTGACGTTGAGCCCCCGAGCTCCATGGATAATTCCTCCATGATCTTGATAGAGATCGGAGTTGATGTTGATAAAGGCCCTCGTCCGAACATGATGATCGGAGGAAGGGCATAGTCCTAGGTTAAGCCAAGGTGACCAGTCGAGCCGGTGACGAAGAAGTCGAGATCGCAGTTAATCTGCAGTCAAGCCATTGATCCTTTTGCCGATCACACAGCGGAACTCTCAATGAAAGCACCAATGTCGGTGTCAAAACCGGTGGATCTCAGGTAGGGGGTCCCGAACTGTGCGTCTAAGGCTAATGGTAACAGGAGGCGGGGGACACGATGTTTACCCAGGTCCAGGCCCTCTCGATGGAGGTAATACCCTACTTCCTGCTTGATTGATCTTGATGATATGAGTATTACAAGAGTTGATCTACCACGAGATCATAGAGGCTAAAACCCTAGCAGCTAGCCTATGATTATGATTGTTGTCTCTCTATCGACTAGCATGGCCTTGGTTTATATAATGCACCAGAGGCCTAGGATAACAAGAGTCCTAGCCGAATACGCCGGTGGGCAGGAGTCTTTGTCTTGATCACCAAGTCTTGTGGAATCTTCCTTGTATGCGGTAGCTGTCCGAACTGGCCCACGAGTATACGGCCATGGGGGTCCTCAGCCCAATCTAACAGATCGGGAGATGATGTGGTGAGTACCCCCTAGTCTAGGACACTGTCAGGGCGTAAAAAGGAAACAAGGGGGAATTTGAGAGTTCTAGGATAGCAGCATCAGAATGGACGACCTTGGCTTTGTCTCGGTGATTTCAATGAGATCCTCTCAAGTGATGAGAAGATTGGAGGAGCGGATCGGCCACAACAACTCATGAATAACTTTAGAGAAGCTTTGGAGTCATGTAATCTGTGTGACATTGGTTTCAGGGGGGATAAGTTTACTTGGAGGAACCATAACAAGAATCTATCGAACTACATTTGTGAACGACTGGATCGGGCCACGGCCAACGCTATGTGCTGTGAGGCTTACCCAGCTTTTACTGTCACCAATGGCGACCCGCGCCACTCTGATCACCGTCCAGTCATCGTCAACACCCAGGGAGAGAGAGTTAGGAGGGCGGGAGGTGACAGAGGATTCAGGTTTGAAGCTTGGTGGCTACAAGAGGAAGGGTGCAGTGCTGAAATCCTGGGAGCCTGGGAGGAAAGTTGGCGGTACCGCGAGGCTAATGTAGGTGGTGCACTTAAAGAGGTGGACGGGAGAATGAAAACCTGGGGGAAGGAAGTCGCGGGAGAACTTGATGGCAGGCTTAAAAAGGCGAAGCAAGAGCTGGAGAGGTGTATGAGGGCCCCGTTGTCGAAGGAAAAAATCAAAGAGGAGGGCCGGCTGCGGTGTACGGTTGAGGATCTCAAGCAGAAGAAAGATACCAAGGCCAAACAATGATCGCATGTGGATTGGCTCAGGGATGGAAACAGAAACACCCGTTATTTCATGGCCTTTGCTTCTGCCAGGAGGAAGGCTAACCGTGTGAAGGAGTTGAAGAAGGAGGATGGGTCGGTAGTGAAGGAGGGAAAGGATCTTAATAACTATGTTTTTCTTTTTTTTCAGGATCTGTTCACTTCCACTGCTGGTGATAGAGTGAATGACCTTATTGAGAAAGTGGAGCCAAAAGTCACAGAACAAATGCACAACATGCTTGACATGGAATTCACAAGAGAGGAGGTCAAAGCGGCACTGGATCATATTGGCGATCTCAAGGCGCCAGGGCCCGATGGCATGCCCTCGGTGGTCTTCAAGCGCCACTGGCACTTCATGAGTGATCAAGTGGTAGAGGAGGTGCTGGCTGTTTTAGATGGGGGTGATATGCCGCCGGGCTGGAACGATACTACTGTGGTACTCATTCCCAAAGTTAAGAACCCTAATAGAATCAAGGATCTTCGACCGATAAGTCTTTGCAATGTAGTCTACAAGTTAGTATCCAAAGTGATAGCTAACAGGTTAAAATTGATACTTCCCATGCTTATCTCTGAGAACCAAAGTGCCTTCATACCGGGGCGGTTGATCACTGATAATGTTTTGGTGGCTTATGAGATTTCACACTACCCGATGAATAAGAGGAAAGGAAAGGAAGGAGTAGCAGCAGTCAAAGCGGACATGAGTAAAGCTCATGATAGATTAGAATGGGATTTCCTTCGAACAATACTGCAGAAACTAGGGTTCAGGGCAAGTTGGGTGAATCTGATAATGAATTGTGTTACCACGGTCCGGTACCAGATAAAGCTTAATGGAGAATTATCACATCAATTCTGCCCTTCTCATGGTCTACGCCAAGGGGACCCGGCGTCCCCATATCTTTTTGTGATCTATGCGGAGGGCCTGTCTGCACTTCTCCATGACGCTGAGCGGGCGGGAAGGATTTCAGGAGTGAAAGTCTGCCCGAATGCACCTCCCATATCCCACCTCCTGTTCGCCGACGACTCGGTTCTGTTGATGAAGGCAAACCAGATGGAGGGGACGGCTCTCAGAGAAGTGTTGGATCTGTATGAGAACTGTTCGGGATAGTGTATAAATCTGGAAAAATCCGCAATCATGTTTAGCCCAAACACGAAGGAGGAGGAGAAGGCGTCAGTCAAAGCAGCCTTGCAGATTCACAGTGAGTCATGGAATGAGAAATATCTAGGGCTTCCAGTCCATGTGGGAAAGTCCAAACGAAGGGCCTTTGCTTATGTGAAGGGGGCCATTGCGGGACTGGTCTATGGATGGAAGGAGAAGCTTATCGCGAGATCAGGCAAAGACACCTTAGTTAAGGGGGTAGCCCAAGCAATACCCACTTTTTCCATGTCCTGTTTCGATCTCACAAAGACGTTTTGTAAAGAAATAAGCTCTTTGGTTGGCAATTATTGGTGGAGTCAGCAGGAGAAGGAGAATACTACACATTGGATTAGTTGGAAAAAACTTACAATGAGCAAGGCTCGGGGAGGTCTAGGCTTTCGGGATATGCACAACTTCAATATAGCAATGCTTTCCAAGCAAATATGGCGGCTGATTCAAAGCCCGGACACGCTGTCCGCAAGAACTCTCCAAGCCCATTACTACCCCGATGGAAACATCCTTGATGCTACACCCAAGGATGGAATCTCCTATGCTTGGCGCAGCCTACTGGCTGGGCGTGATCTAATCCGGGAAGGCTACATTTGGAGAGTTGGGGACGGCTCTACGGTGAGGATCTGGGTTGATCCATGGATCCCGATACCGTGGTCGCAACGAGTTATAACACCAAGAGGAAGCAATGTCCTTGAATGGGTAAGCGACCTGATTGATCCAGCTACTGGGACGTGGGATGAGCATTTGGTCCGCGAAACGTTCTGGACCGATGATGCAAGACATATACTTCAAATACCCCTGCGGGAGGGAGTCCAAGATTTTGTTGCATGGCAGTATGATAGTAAGGGGAGGCACTCAGTTAAGAGCGCGTACAAACTCCACGTCGAAATTGAGGGGCAAAAACAGGACGGAGTGGTCGGCCGGAGTTTGGATATTGCTGGCAATCTGGACAGCTGCCCAGACGACTCGTGGGAGAGGCTATGGGAAATCCCGGAGCCAAAAAACATCCAAATTTTTGTGTGGGGATTGAAACACGAGTCTTTGCTTCTCCGAACAAACATTGAACGGCGAGGAATCCCGATGGAGGACACCAAGTGCCTTTTCTGTTGTCGCGCAGCGGAGAATGGCGCCCACTTGTTCATCAAATGCAAGTCCGTCAAGCCAGTGTGGGGAGGTCTGGCGTTGGAGAATGAGAGAATGGACCTGGAAGGGATTCCGTCCGTGCATGCAATGCTTGATTACTTGTGGGGGCTGGACGAGAAAAAGTGCATGCATGTGCTCACCTTTTGGTGGCTCTGGTGGTCGAACCGCAACAAGTTGAGGGAAGGGGAGCTGCCGTTGTCAACCGAGGAGATTGCCAGGAGGACCAGAACCAACTTCCTGGAGTACATCCAGATTCTTGGCCCTCAACCGGAGAACAAAATGGTAGACAAATGGAGTCCCCCCCGCGGATGATATGGTCAAAATCAATATTGTTGGATCTTTCCTCCCAGGAACAAACCGAGAAGGCTGGGGTGTGGTGGCGAGACATCAAAGGGAACAATCATACGCGCCCGTGCCGGCTGCCAGGAGAACGTCAGCGACCCTTTTGCAGCAGAAGCATATGCAATGGCTCAGGCTGTCTCCCTAGCTGCTGACATTGGTCTGATTCGGGTGGAGTTCTAGACGGATTCGCAACTGCTGCTCGAAGCCCTTGACATGCAGAAAGCGAACTCGTCAGCGTATGCAGCTGTGATAGAGGACACAAAGTTTCAGTTCAAAATGTGGTTTTCCTTTCATGTAATATTTGTGTGTAGGCGATCTGCCAATTCTGTAGCCCATGAGTTAGCCACGGTTGGTCGGCTGTATGTCCCGAACCTTTACGTGGAGTGGGAGGACGATGTACCAGCCCATGTGGCTGAATGTGTGATGGGTGATTTTCCCAAGCACCGTTAAGTTATAAAGCGTTTTGCTTTGCCTTAAAAAAACATTTCCTTAGGCGTGAGATTTAGCAGTGTCGTAGTAGTACTTGGAGTCTTGTTCGATTTATGGTTAGGAGAGAGAGTCCGTATCAGTTTTGCTTTGCTCGTAGGTCGGTTTGATCCGGCGTGTGATGCCTATATAAAAGGCTGGCTAAGGCCATGTAAGGGGTCAAGTTTTGTTTAGATCGTGAGTTGAATAAAAGTCAGAAAAGTCCCATGTCGGGGACACCAAATATCGTGTTTGCTTTTGCTGATCCGTGACGGATTTTGTCGTTGCTACACGTGGAGTTGATTCATCTACTCGACGCCAGTTTTTGATATTACGGTCTTGTATCTTTGCTCGACCGAAATTTCTTGTTGCTACTAGTACCGTGAAAGTTTGGGCCGACGAACAACTCGCTATCTAGTCAAGTCATCATCAAGTGGTATTCAGATCTAAGGTTTTTCACGGTACTGTGTTGATCAACATGTCAACCTCGGTCAACAAGAGTGATGTGGTTGCTGCTGATTCTGAGGAAATAGTACGTCCAGTGTATGCGGATGATATTCCGCAAAATATCCGGGATGGTTTTGAACACACCTGCAACTACATCAAGAAATTTCATGATGCGCTCGGCAAAAGGATAGATGTCATGATCACTCGATTCGATGGTTTGGCAGACATCATCAATATGCCGGCAACCAATTCTACACCATCACAAACTGCTCCGGCTGCTCCACTGCATTATGCACCACCAGCTCACGACGGATATGTCAGCGTGCATGATCGCCGTTTGGCGGCACCTCATGTTGGAGATGATGGACTTGATGACGGCGTTGACCAGGAAGCGGGGTACGCTCCACGACCACGACACTATGAGCCTCGTCCTGAAACATCCGTTCGTGGTGGAGTGCATGACCGAGTTGGTCAAGCTGTGCGTGTGCCTTTGGACGATCGAATTGGATGCATAAAAATTTCAATCCCTTCGTTCTCCGGCAAGTGCGAACTAGAAGGCTATTTGGAGTGGGAGATGCGTGTTGATCAAATTTTTTATGCCCATCATTATAGCGAGGAGAAGAAAGTTCAACTTGCTGGAATTGAGTTCACCGGTTACGTGCTAATTTGGTGGAATCAAATTTGTCGTTCAAGACATGGCCCGACGACTTGGAGAGGTATGAAAGAATTCATGAGGCGACGTTTTGTTGCTGAGCACTACAAAAGAGATATGTACAACAAGTTGCAGCGGCTCTTTCAAGGTAATATGAGTGTTGATGAATATTACAAGGAGATGGAATTGCTTATGATACGTACAGGGACAACGGAGGATCCAGAGGCGACCATGGCACGTTTCTTTAACGGGCTAAATATTGAGGTGCAAGATCTTGTGCACCAAGTTGTGCGTGCGGAACAACAGATTAAGCGACGCCAAGTCAACACAGTTCCCTGTACCACTTTGAACACATGGCGACGCTCACAGCATAAGAATGAGGATGTCGGTCCTAGCTCCAGAGCGACATCATCAAATCGCTCTCATGGTTCCATGCAAAAGGATGCTTCAAAATCAGGACTGTCGATGGTCGATTCTAGTGTATAGTCGACCGGACGCACTAGTGACATAGAGTGTTTCAAGTGTGGAGGAAGGGGACATATGAAGCGTGAATGTCCTAATGAGAAAAGAGTGTTGCTCACGATAGATGGCTATGCATCCGCTAGTGATGAAGAGGCAGTTTCTGACACTTCTAGTGAAAAATCTAAGGATGTTGAAAATGTGGTTGCGAGTTTTGAAGCTGCTGAGTCATATCCTTCACTAATGGTGCAACAAGTGCAAGAGGATCGCATTGAGAATAAGGGAAAGCGTTGGAATATTTTTCAAACTAATGCCAAATCAACAAGACCAATTATAAGTTGATCATAGATGGAGGAAGCTACACCAATGCGGTCAGCAAGGAATTGGTGGAAGCTTTGGGGTTACCTGCATGGAAGCACCCTCAACCACACTGCATCGAGTGGTTATATCAGTCGGACAAACTAAAAATTACTCACAAGGTGCGTCTTAATTTTTCGGTTGTTGACTATACCGACACAGTTATTTGTGATGTTTTGCCAATGGACGCATGCCACTTGTTGTTGGGAAGACCATGGCAATATGACCGTCGTGCCACACACGAGGGCCGGTCCAACGCTTACTCCTTTTGGGATGCCGGAAGACGACGTGTGCTCCAGTCCATGTTTGCGGAATAAATCAAGGTGGATGTCGTGGTTTTGTCACGGCAGATGTCCTCGTGAAATGACTTAGTTATGGAGCCATCACTACTGGTTAACTTGAAGGGTTTAAAGCGGACACAAGGACGCAAGAGAGTTTATACTAGTTCGGCCCCTTCGATGAAGGTAAAAGCCTACATCTAGTTGTGATGGAATTGATGGGGATTTCGATGACTAGGGAGCAAACAAGCTTCGCCTAAGTCTCGAGTTGTTGTCTGTTGTCCTCGAACCGCCGCCGGGTCGTCCCCTTATATATATGGGTGACACCCGTCGGTTTGCAGAGTCCCGAGACCGGCTCATAGACGTGTCCGGTTCGGTCTCTAGTATTTCTAACTTACAACAAAAGTTACATACTAATGCCGGTTCACGGCTACAAGCCTTAAACCGGTTCTGGGCCTTGGGCCCTTATAGAATATCCTCACGGGCTTCAAGCAGACTATTGATGAAGTTAACCCGGCCTCTCCTGGCCGGTTTACGCCCGGTAGTAATATCCCCAACATTAGGCCCCAGATTGATTTGAACAGGTTCATGTCAATCCTTAGTAAAAAGCTTCGTCTTCAACATCTTCTTAGTTAAAACGCTATGACGTCATCTTCTCAGATTGTGGTGAACCGGCATGACGTCATCTGTCATAAAGAACTGTATATAACATCTTTTCATTAATGGGTCTGCAACAATCGAAGCGACAGCTCCGCTTCGAAACTTGCGGCCCCTTGATTTTCGCGCCTGACACACATATCCCTTGCCTTTATAAATAGGACCGAAGGGTCATTCTCCTTTCCCCTTCGTGCCCTTCCGCATCGTCTTCCTTGCGCCGCCCAGCTCGTGAAGCTCCGCCGCCTCCGTCAACCATTGTCTCTGCATCAACCTTGGCCGCTGCATCACCCTGAACGTACCAGAGCATCGCGGCGACCTTCCGCTTCTTCCTCAGCTCCGGTAAATCTTCTGCTCTTTCCGCCCCAGATCTATTCTAAGGTTTCTAGGTTTTTCAGTATTCATCCTTTGTTCTTCGCTCATATAATGGTTCTCAAAAGAACTCCTGAATCTCTGTTCTGTGTAATGCTAGCTTTTAGCCTCCGTTTTCACTTACGCATCTCAAGATCATAAATCTTATTTACATCCTTGCTCATTGATTTAGTACCGCTCTATTTTGGACCTCGAATATTTATTTCTTTTCTGAACATGCTCCAGATCCAAAACTGTGAACTACTTTTGTGAAACCTGTTTTCGCACATCCACTATTGATTCTTCAATGTTTCAGACCAGGCGGTTTAACTTTGTAGAAAAATTAACAACTCGGCATATACCATTAGTTCCCTTGTTGAACTGCCACGATTTCCCAGCTATGCATTGCCACCTTGCAGAACTCCGGTTTATAAGCAACTTCTTCCGGTTTAACAATGAATGCATCAATATATAGCCTTCCAACATATTCTTGAACAGTATTACTGCTTTGCAGATTGCATCATGGCCAAGCAAGTGTACGAGTGTAATTGGGCCCCTTCTCGAGTGACTGAAACTCAACTGGATAACTTAGTCTGCACCGGCGCTTTAGGCAAAAAATACGTCATTCACTGGAGGTTCCCTGGCCCGAAGAGTCCTCCAGAACCCAAGGATGGAGAGGTTGTTGTTTTTGCTGACGATTTAGCCCGGGGCTTCAGTCCGCCCAATTCAAAGTTTTATCGGGATGTCTTGGCCAACTTCCAACTGCGTCCACAAGATATTGGCCCCAACTCCATAACCAATATCTGTCACTTTCAAGTGCTCTGTGAGGTGTTCTTTCAAGAGGAGCCCACAGTTGAATTGTTCAGAGATTGCTTCCATCTAAACCGCCGCACTGAATTTTCTGACGGTCCCAACACCGAGTTGGGTGGTGTGGCGATTCAAAAGCGGAAAGAGGTCACTTACCCTCACGCCAAACTGCACAGCCATCCCAAAGAGTGGAATTCAACATGGTTTTACTGCAAAGATACCTCTCTTGATGGAGAAAACCCTTTACCGGTTACCGTCCGGAGCGGCTAAGCAACACACATCCCCTCCCTCACAGACTGACTGCTAAGGAAAGAAGCAAATATGCCCCTCAACTATCCAAGCTCCGGGCCTTCATGGCCAACGGGTTGACAGGAGTTGATCTTGCTCGCTGCTGGATATCTTGGAGTATACTGCCCTTAAGCCTGCGCTCCGGTTTGATGTGCAAATACACAGAAGATGTGAAAGACCCTCTACGGCATATTGAGATCCAGCTGACAGACGATGAAGTTACTGAGGCTGTTAAGAGGATGCTAAACGAACCGGAAGCTGCTTGCGCCCAAACCGGCCTGGCTCCCTTTTCTGCCATTAACAAACCACCAGTCGTAAGACTCATATCTTATGACTTTATAAAATCTGACTATGTTTATGTACTCTTTGTTGATATTAACATCTTTCAAACAGGGCGATGATCCATTTTGGAGCAGGAAAACTCCACAAAAAAACTGGAGAAAATAACCCGGCCCAAGACCAGAGTTGTGAAGAAACCAGCCAATAGAAAGAAAACCACTGCCTCCTCCGATCCACCAGCTGACGATGATGTGGGTAATCCGGATCTTGAGGTAGAACTTGACTCACTTGGTTTATTTTTCACACGCCTTATTGATAATGATTATTGCCAGGATGATGCTGAAGTCAGTCATGCTGATGTTGTAGAGGTAATCGCTCTTTCTTCCGATTCAAACCCTTTACCTTCAGTAAAAATCCGTCGGGCAAACCGGAAAGTTAAATTTTCTCATCCTCTTGCTTATTTGGACCAAAACTTTCTTATGAAGACACAACAGCATGAAGCTCGTCGCGCAACCCGGCACAGCGGCCAGGTAGTTACCTCCGCCGGTTTACCGAACAGTCCGGTTCGGAAACGCCGTTCAGAGGTCTCTAACTGTTTTGTCAATGCTTATCCTAAAGCGGGTTGCGTTCGTCAACCTCTTAATCCATCTGACTCCGATTATCAGGTGACTTCTCATTCTTCGTCCGGCGAGTCGTCAGCCACCCAACTCCCACCACTTAAGACAGTGCTTGGGTGAGCCATATTCCTGATGATACTGTTTTGATATATCACTTTCAATGTTTACTGGACTGATCCGTCTTTTTCCTTTCAGGGCCAAGCCTAGGCCAAGCAAGAAAGCTCGCCTGGACAAAGCGGCAGAAGATGACGATGCTCCTGAACCGACCAAAATACCCAATCCTGAGGAACACATCCAGGATGATATTCTGAACGACCCACCACTGCAAGATCATGATGTTATCGTTCAAGAGGCACATGTTGATGCCACGTGCCCTTCAAATCAACCCACAAGTCCTGCTCAAACCGACAAGACAGCAAGTCCACCAAAGCATACGGAGATACCGGCAACCCCAGTGCGAACTGGCGAAGCCAAGGATGACGATGTTGTTATTACTGCGGAGTCGGCGTTGATACGGTGTGATGAGTGCAAAATTTCCGAAACTCGGCCCGCCCAGCGGGTTGTTGACTCTCCTTCCTCCTGGACACAGGCCGCTAAGTCCACTATCGACATGGGCTGCTTACATGTATCCTTGAAATTCTGGATAAACCGGGCTCTCGCGAATCGGGACCATGAACTGATAGAATTGGCTGGTAAGCTCTTTAACCAAATACGGGTTGTCCTTCAAGCATCATGGTGAAATACTTTGCACATGCCGCTTCATCTACGTCAAGCATCTCCATGGCCATCTCATAGCTCTCTACCCATGTTTCCGGAGATAAATCGGCCGTGTAATTCGGCACCTTGCGCGGGCCCTTGAAATCCTTGGGCAGGCGCACATTACGTAAAGCGGGGGCAAGACAAGCACTAGTAGAAAAAGGGCCTGTTGTCCCGGTTGGTAAGAGCCTTTAGTCTCGGTTGGTGAACCGGGACTAAAGGGTCGGTACTAATACCTCCCCCCTTTAGTCCCGGTTCAATCCAGAAACGGGACTAAAGGCCGCGGCCACGTGGGGCTCCACCTTTAGTCCCGGTTGGTAACACCAACCGGGACTAATGGAAATTTTATGATTTTTTTTTTGAAATTTTTTTTTGAAATTTTTTTTGAATAATTTTTATTTTCAAATTTCTGAATTATTTTAATCCCTAATCTCTAATCAGCACCCCTCATCACTGCTCAATTTATCCTCTTCTCTAATCACCCTCATCATTCCAAATCACCTAACTTCCCGAACGGTCACCCATCCTCCCATTCCCCAGCCTGAGCACGCTTAACTTCCGGGTTCTATTCTCCCTCGTTTCCAAGTCTCTGCACTTGGTGTTTTCCCGACAATAGTAAGATGTCAATCCTATTAACCCTCGTGAATTTTGCTTGAGCATGAATTGACACATTTCACTGTTTGAGTTTCAAACTATTGTTTTCAAAAACAATAATTATTTAGAAAACAATAGTTATTTTAAATAATTAGTTTGACCATGGTTTGACCATAGTTTGACCATAGTTTGACCATAGTTTGACCATAGTTTGACCACAAGTTGGCCAGATTTGACCAAAATTCAAAATAACTGAACAAATTATTTAGTAACACTAATATTCTAGAATAATTAGTTTGACCATGGTTTGACCATGTTTTGACAATGTTTTGACCATAGTTTGACCATAGTTTGGCCACAGGTTGACCAGATTTGACCAAATTCAAAATAACTGAATAAATTATTTAGTAACACTAATATTCTAGAATAATCAGTTTGACCATGGTTTGACCATTGTTTGACCACAATTTGAAATTTTTTCGATTTTTTCCACTCTAGATATTAAAAGCCCTGTAACTTTTTTTCTGTTAGGTTTTTGAGGATTTTGAAAATGTTTAACGGGGTTCCCCCGGTTAAATTCGGATGTAACTTTTCGAGTAGAGGATTTTTCATATAAACAACTTTTTCATCCGAGTTAGTATGCAAAAGTTATGCCCATATTTACAAATTCCAGAGAGATTTTGCAAATAAAGTCGAAATTCACATTTGCAAATTTTCCCAACAACTAGACCACATATCACATGGGAAACTTATTTTCTTTGAGGACCTCCGGCTTGATGGATATGCTAAGGTCATGGTCGATGAAATAACGGAGGGATTTGAGGACCTCCGGCTTGACCACCCTACCGGTGAAGGGGAGTATCGGCTGGGTTCTGCTCTGAAGACTCCATGCCTATGGCGGAAGGATCTCATCAACCTTCCGAACTGGACGCCTCCGCCTCCTCCTCCTCCTCCGGCGAGTCAGGGCACTCCGCCTCCTCCACCGCCTCCTCCTCCGGCGAGTGACGATCAGGGCACTCGGCCGGCTCCTTCTCCGGCGTGGCGGCACTCCGCCTCCTTCTCCGCTTGCACGGCGGCGCCCGAGCAGCCAGCCTCCACCTTCTCCGCCTCGTCGGCCAAGGGCGGAAGAGACCCGCCGCCGCTCCGGCTGCTCCGGCGTCGTAGTCCTTCTCCTCCGCCTCGTAAGCAAGGAAAGAAGACATGCTCCGTCTGCTTCTGCCGGCGTCTAGCAAGACAGCCAAAGGCGGGAGGAGATACAGATTCGGTCCTTCTTTGAAGACTCGGAGAAGTTACCGTCTGAGAGGAGCGAGGAGGAAAACGCGAAGATCGCGCAGACCGAAGTGGATGACTGGTTTCAAGGGTTGAAAGCAAAGACACATCCACTGAGATGGTAGATCCGGTCAAAGCGAAGCGCACTCTGGCTGCCCTGACAAAACCACCCAAGTCTCCGCCGAAAGGCAACTATGAGCGCATTATTGGAAAGGCATTTGCCGAAGCGGAGAGGTCGGGACGTACTATCAGTGATCAAAGGATGAAAGAACGACGAGCTGGGAAACAAATTGCCCAGCTCGGCGAACAAGCGAAGCAATCGTGCCCCCCGCTCAAGGTGCGCTAGCGACATCGTCGATCCGAGGATGGTGCCCGGTTATGGCAATCCTGCAGATTACCTGCCCGACGATGTACATTATGATTTCTTGGAGGTGCAGATACAAAGATACGAGTACGGGAAGCCTCTCGTCAAAGATGAAAGCTCTCTATCAACGATGATGCGAAGATTGCATGATTGGTACATGAAAACCTGCAAAGAGTCTGAGGGTAGGAGTACTTTGTATGTGAGAGTTAAAAAGGAGCATGACCTCCTTGGAATTGAACTGTTGCCTATTCCATTTGAGGAGTTCTATCAGTTTTTCAATCAATTGGCCCTCGATAAAGCAACGGTCACCTGCTACTGTCTGTAAGTAGTACTACTTCTGTCATTAAGTATCTCTATATAACTCAGCTCTTTCATTGCATGTATTTATAAATATCCTCACTATATTATGCAGATTGAAGATCGCTGAAATGAAGAAAAGACAAGTGGGTGATATTGGGTTCATTAACACATATCTCATAGATGCAAATGAGGTTAAATATCGTGTCAAGAAACCGAGGCCAACTTGCTACGATCGTTGGAAATAAATGAACACAAAAATATAATACTCTTTCCTTACAACTACAAGTGAGTGTTACTGTCTTGTGGCATATTCGGTTTCCTTATTAGTCCAGGTTATAGTAATGTAATATTGATGAGTTATGCATGCGCGCAGGTACCACTATATTCTCCTAGAGATTAAGCTTGAGCAGGAGTAGTAACTGTCTTAGACTCGAGACGAAAAGATCCCAAGGAGTATGCGGACATGACTGAAATGCTCGAGAAGTAAGTTAAATCGATCATTATCCACCATATCAGCAACTTTGTTCATTTCTGATATCAAGTAATTGTTTTCTTTGTATGGCAGGGCTCGGGGAAAATTCACCAAAAAAGCTCCGGGACTACCGAAGAAACTGCAATTTAGACACCCGAAAGTAAGTACTATATAGTAGCATATTCCACGCGCATCTCCTAGTGATTCAAGCGCTAGTTTCATCAATACCATTTAGCATGCTTGCTAATTATCAGTTTGATTGACCTCTGTTTTTTGTAAACTGGTTGTGGCAGGAACAAGGGAATGATTTCTGTGGATACTACGTTTGCGAGTCCATCCGCCACACGACCTGTGAGAGGGGCTACTCCGACAAACAATATGAAGTGCGTAAATAAAAATATTCACAATTTTATTTTATTACCAGTGTCCGCTCCGACCCTTAGTTCAGAGCCGACTCCCCCAATCGAGGACGAGTGGTTGGACACCGCCTTGGGGGCTACGATCTCAACGACGATTGAGCCGAACCCCTCCCTGTCCCTTGTGAAGACCGTGACTTCAAGGTGCCGGACTCCTCCCCGGACTCCGAACCCTCCGCACCCCTGCCAATCGAATCCGATAGGGCGCCGGTCATGGAGTTTACTGCCGCGGACATCTTTCAGCACTCGCCCTTTGGCGACATTCTGAATTCACTAAAGTCTCTCTCTTTATCAGGAGAACCCTGGCCGGACTACCGTCAGGAAGGTTGGGATGCGGAGGACGAAGAAATTCAACGCCCACCCACCACCCACTTTGTAGCCACCGTCGAAAGCTTAAACGACGTGCTCGATTTCGACTCCGAAGACATCGACGGTATGGACGACGATGTAGGAGACAACCATGAACCAGCACCTATAGGATACTAGACAGCCACCTCATCCCATGATGTATACATGGTGGATACACCTAAAGGAAGTGACGACGAGGAACAATGGGACGCTACGAAGGATCGCTCCCTCGAAAAGCAGTCAAAACGGCAACATAAACGCCGCAACAAGTCCCGCCTCAACAAAGACGGCAGCCACACAGACCCCAGCCATAGAGCAGGGCGAACCGGTGGACGACGAACATGCTATAGAGCAACCGTCCGAACAGGACAACTTGGATAAACAAACCGTCGCCGGCGAAGATAACAGTCCGGACGACCTCACGCCGGTCAAATTGTTGGAGCAGAAGAACCTCCACAAAAGGCTCATCGCCACTTCGCGCAGCCTGAAAAAGCAGAAGCGGAAGCTCAAAACAACGGAAGATGCACTCAGAATCAGATGGAGCAAAGTATTCAATACCGCAGACAAATACGGCGACAGTCGCCGAACAAAGAGCTACCCAAAGAGAAAACTACTGCCCGAATTTGATGAGGAGGCCGTAGAGCCCCCACAACCAAAAAACAAGCAGGCCAACCGGTCGGATGGATAACCCCACGGCAAACAGAGAGCGACAAATGGCGCCGCACACAAGCCGGTATGCGATCCGTATACGGATTCGCATCAAAAGGATGGCCCAGTTAGGTCCATCTATGGGCCGAGAAAGCAAGCTCTTCAAAGCAATGCAACACGCCAAATATTCGAACATCACGGCACACCCAAATATAGGGGTGCCGCACACCCCCTGTGTTTCACCGATGAGGTGCTGGATCACGAATTCCCAGCGGGATTCAAACCCGTAAACATAGAGGCATACAACAGAACAACAGACCCTGGAGTCTGGATTGAGGATTACATCCTCCACATAAACATAGCTAGAGGAGATGATCTCCACGCCATAAAATACTTACCCCTCAAGATCAAAGGGCCAGCCCGGCATTGGCTCAAAAGCCTCCCTGAAAATACCATTGGTAGTTGGGAAGAGCTCGAGGATGCTTTTCGGGCAAATTTTCAAGGGACTTATGTCCGTCCTCCGGATCTGCGACGATTTAAGTCACATAACTCAACAACCGGAGAGTCAGCCCGCAAATTCTGGAACAGGTTCCTTACCAAACAGAACCAAATAGTCGACTGTCCGGACGCCGAAGCCTTAGCAGCTTTCAAACACAACGTCCGAGACGAATGGCTCGCCAGACACCTCGGCCAGGAGAAGCCGAGAACAATGGCTGCATTAACAAGCCTCATGACCCGCTTTTGCGCGGGAGAGGATAGTTGGCTGGCAAGATGCAGTACCAGCGACCCAAGTACATCCGAAGTCAGGGATGGAAATGGAAAACCACGATGCAGCAAGGACCAGCGCCGGACAAAGGGAAACAGCCCGAAGAGCACGGCAGTTAACGCCGGATTCAAAAGCTCCCGGCAGAATCATAAAAAACTGCCCCTCAAGGGCAACAGTGACGAGCTATCCAACCTAAACAAAATGCTGGACAAAATATGCCAAATCCACAGTACTCCCGGGAAGCCTGCAAACCATACCCACAGAGATTGTTGGGTCTTCAAGCAGTCCGGCAAACTCAATACCGAACACAAGGGGCTCGACACACCAAGCGAGGACGATGACGAACCCCACCAGCAGAGCACCGGAAAGCAAAAGAATTTCCCACAAAAAGTCAAAACAGTGAACTCACTTCAAGTGACAAAAGGGAAAAACAGAGCGGCGCCCATAGAAACACGCGCCGCACGGTCTATCCCAGCAGAGTCCCAATGATGGTTGTCAAAACCAATCACCTTCGATCATCAGGACTATTCCGGAAGTATCCGGAACGCAGGATGGACTGCCTTGATATTAGATCCTATAATCGACGGACTCCAATTTACACAAGTCCTAATGGACGGAGGTAGTGATCTAAACCTGTTATATCTGGACACAATCGGCAAAATGGGGATAGACCCAACCAAAATTCGCCATAGCAACACCTCCTTCAAAGGGGTAATGCCAGGCCTATATGCCCATTGTATGGGCTCCCTACTGCTAGAAGTTGTGTTCGGCTCATCCGACAACTTCCGCCGCGAAAAGTTAACCTTCCACATCGCCCCATTCGAAAGTAGCTATCAAGCACTACTGGGGCGTGAAGCTTTCGCCCGCTTTAACGCAATACCGCATTATGCATCTCTTACACTTAAAATGCCCGGTCCACGCGGCATCATCTCATTAAAAGGGAGTATTAAGTGTTACTCGAGCACGGAAGAACGTGAGACTGCCTTGACAGCCCCACGCCAGTCCGGCTCCGCTAATCAAAGCACCTGAATAGGCCATTCGAACCCCGGACACGGCTAGACGAGTCCGGCGCCTACTAGCGGCATACCCCCGTACAAGGGGTTGCACACATGTACAACAAGAGACAATAAAGCTCAATTTTATTCACTTTTCGAACCGTACTATGTTTATTTAATATAAAGTACATTTTTTCTCACACGATCCTTTTTTCTAAGTTCCTCTCTTTTACAGATGAACAACGTGCTACACCCGTCCAAGATACGGCACAGCGGAGACACAAGCGCAGACGTGCAGTAGGGACCCGTTGCAAGGATTCTTTTCAGATTAAGACCCTGCGTAAGCCTTTTTTACTGTCTCTTGTTGATACACATCCCCCGGTTTCTTGCTATAATCGAGGAGGAGGCTGGTGTTTTGGCATCGGCCGCACCAGAATTTTTTTGCGTACCTGGACACCAGGGGCTTAGGGCATTATTCTACCCGTTTTCATAAAGACCGAATACCTTAGGGAGTGTTCGTCGTCTCGAGTTAGGCCTGATATGCATCAGCTCCGAATCATGGTCAAATGTTGGGTTTGCCCAGATCCCATGTTTTGGTACCTGACGTTCCGTTATATCGGCTAAGGTAGCGCTGGGAGAACCACTGCGATTGTGCCCCGGTTGAGCTGGGTTGAGCACCTCAGTGGAGAAAGCTAAAACTGACTGTCATGATATAGCGTGAGACTGGTCAACCACTCGATGACCCACAGGAATGTTAGAATTCCCCCGCATTGACGAAGGACCGTTTCCCGGTCAGGCACATCTGGCGCCCGAGTTCGGGAGAGCGCGGTGCCCCTAGGGGCTATATAGTAGCCCCACCATCGAACTCCTATAGCTAAGTGAAAGTGATAAAGCTTTATAGTCCGGTTGCCTAGTTTGCTACGCGATCACCTCCTTCATAGGACCAAGACGTTGGATTAAGTGTGAAAATGCGCCTTTTTTGTAAACACCCCCGCACTATGTGCGTGGGGGCTGAAGCCGAAGACTGTCATCTTTCAGGTTATATACACATATACATCAACGGCCGCACATGAGGCGTTCTAATACTTGAACGCACAAGTATAAAAATCTCTTATATTATATTGAAACATTGTTTTCACAAATCATACATGTCATTAAAGCATAACATCCTTCGAGCACTGCGTCTCTATTACACGAGCGCCCTGCAGGACTTCCTCAAAATAGTGCTCGGCAGGTACTCGGCTTCTGTCCGAATCTTGGGATGCAACTTCGGTGGCCTTCATCTCCGCCCAGTATGTCTTGACACGGGCAAGAGCCATCCGCGCACCCTCTATGCATTCTGACCGCTTCATTGCATCGATATGCGGCACCGCATCAAGGAACTGTTGCACCAAGCCAAAATAATTCTTCGGCTTGGGGCTTTTCGGCCACAAATGAGTCACGACAGCCTTCATGGCAAGTCCGGACAAGCTATTCAGCTCAGCCCATTCGGCCAAACGATCGGTTAACGACAGTGGGCGCTCCGGACTATGGAACTGCGACCAAAAATGCTCTTCCATCCCATGATCCTTTTGACCTCGGAAGTGTTCGGCCGCGTCTGCGGCACTCGCCGCCAAGTCCAGATAAGCATCCTCCGCTCCCCACAGCCGGTCCAATTGAGCGTACTTAGGATCCGTGAATTTCCTCCGCAGCAGAAATGGCTTTCCAGCCGCAATGTCTTCGGCCTGACGTAGCTCCTCCTTCATATCTCTCATCGCAGAGCGAGTATCCTTGGCCTTGGTGGTGGCCTTTTTCAGGTCCTCTTTCTTCGCTCGGTCTTCTTCTTCAAGAGGATCGCAACGGTCAGTAGCATTCTTCAATTTTACGGCCATCTCGGCCATTTCTTTCTTGAATCGGCAGTGAGCGGCCTGTTCGGCTTTTAGCTCTCCGGCCGCCTTTGAGGCAGCCGCATCACTTTTCCTGGCTTGCTCCTTGGCTCGGGCGAGCTCCGCCCGAAGGCTCTCCATAGCAGCGGCACCATCTGCATTAAGCATACATGTTGTAAGGCATGAGCGTCAAGCTCCCTTACCAGGTGTCCGCGGAGAAGTCGCATACCTTGTGACTCGTCAAGCCGCTTATTAACAAGCATGATGTCCGCATCCGCCACGTCAAGTTGCCGCTTCAATTCGGCAAATTCATCAGTCCCGCTAGCCACCGGACGCTTCGCCACCTACATAGGAAGAGCGCATATTATACCTGGGGTTATGATACTCGGCGCGCCGTCATTTTTGACATCCCACCAAGTCTCAGGGGCTACTATCTATACAGGGCGCATTTTATATGCAAAACTGTCAGAAGGTAAATCATTTTGCGTACCTCAAAACCCGTCAGTAAACTTACGACGGCTTCATGCAATCCGCTCTCAGCGGATGAAATCCTTTCAATCACCGTACCCATTAACGTACGGTGATCTTATGAGATAGATGCTCGCCCGAGCAGATCCTTCAGCTCCTCCGACCGTACTCCCGTTGGTACCGGACTCATCCGCTGGCCTTTTTCAAAGGCCAGACACGGAGGGCTTTGAGGGGACATACGGCTGTCTTCTGGCCCCGCCGGATTCGGAGAAGCCCACCGCAATGACACCTCGGGGTCGCCCGCCTCGCATGACGGTACGGCAGGCGGAGGCGTTTCGCTCTCCATCATCTCCGGATCAAGATCCCCCGAAGACGAGCTCTGCTGTGAAGGGCTGAGATCCAAACTACAAGGTAAAACTTTCGGTTACCTTCAGAAATAAAACAGGGATGTCTTTTATTTTATAAGCTCCCCCCTTTTTACTTACGGCTCGCTGGAGGGCCAATCTCCTTGGAGAAATAGTGCGGCCGGGGCATCTCCCGCCGCTGGACCCTCTGGTGAAGATTTCTTCCCCCGCTTCGAGGCTTTGGTCTCCGGATCTTCAGAAGCGGTCCTCTTCTCCCGTCGGAGGGAGGGATTCTCGATCCCCCCTTTCTTGATAGCCTCCTTTGCGGAGGTAGTAGTTCCCTTGTTCCCCCCTTCGCCTTCTTCAAAAGGCACAGCCTCTAGCATCTT
The DNA here is from genome assembly GCA_021605145.1 of Aegilops bicornis. Taxonomy (NCBI): domain Eukaryota; kingdom Viridiplantae; phylum Streptophyta; class Magnoliopsida; order Poales; family Poaceae; genus Aegilops; species Aegilops bicornis. The sequence continues at coordinate 21,904,207 of CM038674.1, read as the reverse complement.
GGTTAATACCGGATCCGGCGTGGTCTCAGGGAGGGGGGCCGGACACCTGATCAGTTTTGCTTTTGCTATCCACTCATGTTTAAAGGATAGCTCTTTTAAGGGCAAGTATATGATAAATATGTGGATAGCATATCCGGGTACAGGACTACTTACTTGAGTATCCGGGCGATTGCAGCTCACCTGCGTCCTCGGTTAAGTCCGGACACATTGCTTGTGATCCGAAGAACAGTTTGTACATCTCCATGGGCGTTGCGCCCATAAAATGTTTAAGAGCTCGTGGTCCCTCCGGGTTGAACTCCACAGGCGGAGGGGGCGACGTTTGCAGGGCAGGATGCGACGAAGCAGCATGACCTGCACTACTACAACCAGATTGATCTCTCTTTCTTGGAGGTCTCGAACACGGCCCTGCAACAGAGGTACGTCCTTGGACGGTCCCCAGTCGAGCCCTTTATTGACCCATGACGCCAGCCGCAGTGGAGGACCCGAGCGAAAGGCAGGTGGCGCCGCCCATTTGGTGCCCCTGGGAGCGGTGATATAAAACCACTCCTGTTGCCATAAATTGAGCTCCTCTTGAAAAGAGCCCTCGGGCCATGGAACGTCTGCATTCTTGCTTATAACAGCCCCTCCGCACTCTGCCTGATGCCCCTTGATCATCTTCGGCTCCACTTTGAAGGTCTTGAGCCACAATCCGAAGTGAGGGGTAATGCGGAGGAAGGCTTCACATACAACAATGAACGACGAGATGTGGAGGATGGACTCCGGATAAGTCGTGGAATTCCAGCCCATAATAAAACATGAGCCCCCTCACAAAGGGGTCCGTCGGGAAGCCTAAACCCCGAAGGAAGTGAGACACGAATACCACGCTCTCACCTGGCTCGGGAGTGGGAATAACCTGCCCTTGGGCAGGCAGCCTATGCGAAATTTCGCCGGTGAGATACCTGGCGTCTCTCTGCTTTAGCACATCTTCTTTCGTGACGGAGGAAGACATCCACCGGCCGTGCAGGTCGGAGCCGGACATCGTTGAAGGTCCGAAGCGCCTAACTCTGGAGCTTTGGGTGTTGGAACTCGAGGCGAGGGGCGGATTCGATTGAGATTGAAAGAAAGGAGCGGGCCTTGGTCTCGTTATAAAGAGGTTGAATACCAAGAGCCCACCCGGTGACCATTCGGGACTCGCCTTCGATGGAGGAGGCGTGCCGACGGGCACGACTGGGTTACCCACGACCGTATTGATGAGAATCCCGGAATAAGGGGGCACGATCTCCGTTTTGATAAGACGTGCCAAGGAAACCGCCTCGCTAAACGCGCTGAGGTGGAACAGTAAAAACGATTTGTATAAAGGCCTGGCTGTGGTGTGATGTCACGCCGCGGAATACGTCAGCAGATCCGTGCAAAAGTTATTCTCTCTACGGTGTTATGTGGAACTTGTTTTGCAGAGCCGGACACTATCCTGGTGTTCAAAATCTTCTATGAAGTATTCGGAGGAGGAACCCGCCTTGCAATGCCGAAGACAATATGCGCGCCGGACTCGTCGTCATTGAAGCCTGGTTCAGGGGCTACTGAGGGAGTCCTGGATTAGGGGGTGTCCGGATAGCCGAACTATCACCATTGGCCGGACTCCTGGACTATGAAGATACAAGATTGAAGACTTCGTCCGTGTCCGGATGGGACTTTCCTTGGCGTGGAAGGCAAGCTTGGCGATACGGATATGTAGATCTCCTACCATTGTAATCGACTCTGTGTAACCCTAACCCTATCCGGTGTCTATATAAACGGAGGGTTTTTCGTCCGTGGGGCGAACAACAATCATACCATAGGCTAGCTTCTAGGGTTTAGCCTCCTTGATCTCATGGTAGATCTACTCTTGTACTACCCATATCATCAATATTAATCAAGCAGGAGTAGGGTTTTACCTCCATCGAGAGGGCCCGAACCTGGGTAAAAACATCGTGTCCCCTGTCTCCTGTTACCATCCACCTAGACGCACAGTTCGGACCCCCTACCCGAGATCCGCCGGCTTTGACACCGACAACGATGTTTGCCAAGTAGTGAAGGATTTTCTTGCTGGTGTGGCGGTGCCCGATGCTTTCAACGCCACAGTCATTGTTATGATTCCGAAGGTTAGCTCACCGGAGCTGCTCTTGCAATTCTGCCCGATCAGTCTGTGTAATGTCTTGTACGAGATCGCGTCCAAGGTTCTTGCCAATAGGCTTAAGCTAATCCTGTCGGTTCTCATTTCTGAAGAACAAAGCGCCTTTGTTCCTGGGAGACTTATTACTGATAATGTACTTGTTACCTATGAGTGTGTTCATGCTATCAGAATGAGGAAAAAGAAGAGACCACTCTGCGCTATTAAACTGGACATGATGAAGGCGTATGATAGGGTTGATTGGAGCTTCCTTAAACTAATGATGACACGATTTGGTTTTGAGGCTGGATGGATAGATATGATTATGAGATGGGTCGCCTCTGCTAACTTTGTTGTGAAGCTCAACGGAGGCTACTCCAGGAGATTTTGCCCGTCTAGAGGACTGCGACAAGGGGACCCCTTATCCCCTTATTTGTTCTTGTTTTGTGTGGAGGGCTTCTCAGCTTTGCTGAAGTGAGCTCAGGAGGAGAACGAGTTGAAGGGAGTGTCGTTTGGGAGCACTAGCCCCCAAGTGACACATCTCTTGTTTGCGGATGATAGCATTGTTTTTCTCCAGGGATCTACGGATAATCTTGAGAAGTTGAAAGCCATCTTGGATGTGTATGAGGAAGCGTCTCGGCAAAAAGTGAACATCAATAAATCCTCTATCTTCTTTGGGAAGGGATGCCCGGAGAGCCAAAAGGAGGAGCTCAAGAGTGCGGTCGGGATTGAGTCGGAGGCCTTAAGTGAAAGATATTTAGGCCTTCCTACAGTGGTGGGGAGAGCTAAAGATGGTGTGTTCAAATATGTCACGGAAAGCTCAAAAAAGAAGGTCACAAGATGGAAGGGACAGGGACTGTCAAAGAAGGCACGAGAGGTTTTAGTGAAATCCGGGCTGCAGTCTACCCCCACGTTTACCATGAGTTGTTTCCATCTCACAAAGAAGATGTGCTGGAATTTGTCATCAATCTCCTCTAAATTCTGGTGGGGTGCAATCAATGGTGAGCGCAAGGTACACTGGATTGCTTGGGATAAGATGTGTGCAGCAAAGCGAGCGGGTGGCATGGGGCTTAGAGATCCGGAAGCGTTCAACCAGGCCCTTCTGGCGAAACAAGCATGGAGGGTGCTACAGGTACCTTCTTTTCTCTGTGCAAGGGTTTTGAAGGCCCGTTATTTCAGCAATGGGGGAATTCTCAATGCTTCCTGTCCAGCGGGAGGATCGTATACATTCAGAAGCATCATCCAAGGACGGGACCTGTTGCGTGCCGGGCTGGTGTAGAGGATATAGGGGACGGCATTAACGTCAACATCCACCATGATTAGTGGATCCCGAGGAAAGGGAGCCTGGTGCCACTGGGTGCCGAGTTTGTCCCTAGCGTGACTAAAGTTGGCCAGCTCTCGGACCAGTCCGGGGCGAGATGGGATGCGCAGAAGGTGGACTCTATGTTTTCGACTGATGATGTGGACTGGTCGGGAGTTGAGGACTGCCTCGCGTGGGAACTATATGAAAAACGGTCAGTTCACGGTCCGGTCTGCGTATCACCTACACATGGAGATGAACAAGGCCATATGCAACCGGGCCGAGTCCTCATCTGCAAGCAATCACAAAAGTTGGCTGGCGTTGTGGGATTCGGCCGCCCCGGGGAAGGCCAAGATAGGCCTGATGAAAAATGGCCTTGCTGTTGGACACGAGCTGAGAACACGGAGTATTAAGGCGGGAGTGTTTTGTGCTGCTTGCGGACGGGACAAGGCCGTTTTTCACCGTTTTCTGGGGGTGCCCGCATTCGGCCTTGTTCTGGAAGAGACTCTGCTCGGAAACGGGAATGAGGGTGATGATCCCACACTATCATATGGACTCCCAGAGTGCTCTCTCTAGGTGGCTGCTGGACTGGTTTGCTGTTGCCCGGGACGAGGAGCGAGCGTTGGTGATTCAGGTCGTTTATGCCCTGTGGCTGGCGCGGAACGAAGCCAGGGACGGGAAGCGCATCGAGGAACCGCTGGCGATTGCCCGGCGTGTGGTGTCTCTCGTGGAGGAATGGAAGCAAGTCCATGAGCGATCTCCACCGCAGCCGAAGCACAGGGTCCAAGCAAAATGGGAAGCACCGGAGGAGGGGTGGGTGATGGCCAACGCTGATGGGGCTCCGTCTGTGCAAAGGAAGCGATGAGGGGCGGGTGTAGTTCTCCGAGACCACAATGGTGGTTTTTTGGCTGCAGCGTGCCACTCCTACAACCATGTGGTGTGCCCCGAGGTAGCTGAAGTTCTCGCTTGCAAGAGGGCGCTTCAAGTGGCTTCTGAGATCAATGTGGAAAGGATTCATTTGGAGCTTGATAATGCTGTTGTAGTTCAGGCTATCAATGGAAACAAGAAGGATCTCTCTTTGATTGGGCTGGCTTTCCAAGAAATCAAGAATATGCTCCAGTTGTTCACTGCTGTGAAGGTGTCGTGGAGGAACCGTGAAGCAAATCGTGCCACAAACTAGCTAAGTTAGGGTTAAGTGATGATTTATGTAAGGTTTGGTTTTCTGTACCCCCAGAGCACATTCTGGAGATCTTGTCGGATGACATTCCGAACTTCGTTTAATATATGGCGGCGAAGTTGATCCTCAAAAAAAAAAAAAAAACGGGACAGTGGTATCCCCAATCTACCAGGGTTAAAGTCCTGCTGCTCGTATTTAATCTGGATTTATTTTAATTTTTTCAGCGATGCGTGTTCAGTGGAAGAAGACGTTCCTGTCGGCTACGAGGTGTCTACGATGACTTAGTAAAATCTCAATACGATATGCCGTCTTGGTCTCTTGGAAGTGCTCACATGTGTAGGGTGTGCATGTGTACATTTATAGGGCGAGCATATGCGCGTATATATGAGCGCTTGGGTTTATACTGTATTAAAAAGAAAGCATGGCACAGATCCTCACGCATCGATGAACGCCCATGATATAGAGCACATATAAGGGCATGTACAATGGTTGATAAGATATCTTATCTTAAATCTTGCATGTAATTTAGAGATGCCAAAAAAAAGGGCGATGCTAGGCGCCGGCGCACCGGCCGAAAGCTTCGGCCGGTCCTGCCCCAGCCCTTGGATGCGAGCCCTCGTGGCCACTGGATGCAACAAAAAAAATGATTCGTCCTAGGCTTCTTCTACCTCGGGTTAGATCTGCAGCTCCTGCTCGGTGTCCTCGTCGCCGCACCTCCAGTCCCCTCTGGTGGCCGTCCTCGTCGCCGGTCCCCACCCTCGCCGTTCGTCCTCGTTCGCTAGTCCCCATCCTCGCCGGCTGGCCATTCTAGTCGCCAGTCCCCACCCTCGTCGGCTGTCTTCGTCGATGTTGAAGCTTTTCCCGGATTGACCTGCTGTTGCAGCTCTCGACGTAGCCGTTGCAACTCTCCACGGCAACGGGTGTAGCTCCGCTGCCGCCCCTCACCATTGATGCTCACTGCAGCCGACGACGACGGCCACCCAGTCAATCAACACCATTGGAAAAACGTCGCAAACCCCCTGTGTTGCATACGCTAGAAAAAAAGCTTCAACCCCTGGATGGAAAAGCGTCAACCTTTATATGGATAAGCTTCAACCGGCACTGCGAATCAGGAGGAGATGCAACCGCTCGCGCAAAATTCTTCAATCTTAGATTGAAAAAGTTTCAACCAAATGATAGAGAGAGCTTCAATCAAGCGCCGCTCAAGAACGAAAAAAGTTTCAAATCATTTACAAAAAAGTTTGGATCGTGGATGAAAAAAGCTTCAACCGTGTATGAAAACAGCTTCAACCGTTGGAAAAAAAAGCTCAAACAAGACACTGCAAAAATCAGAGAAAAGTTGCCAACGTTGACATAAAAAGCTTCAACCGTATATGGGAAAAGCTCCAAACGGCTATCGGCGACAGAAAAGTTGTGGTTGCAGTCCGCTGTCACCTCGGTCATCGCCGTCGCGGACCCCGGCCGCCGCGGGGTGCAGCACATGGACATCGCCGTGGTAGCACCCCGTCGTCCCCGGTTGCAGCATCTCCCGTGGTCACCCCGGTCGCCAGTCGCCTTACATGGATGTAGCGAAAAACTTCACCGGTAGAAGCAAAATTCTACTATGGTTGCAGCAAAAATCAAACACCGTCACCGTCTTTCACGAGGTCGCAGCTCCGCCAGATGGATGTAGCAAAAAACTTGGCCAGTAGTAACAAAATCCAACTGCGGTTGCAGCTTCCCCTTGTTGTGCAGTTCCATTGAAGCTTTTCTGTCTATGGTTGAAGCTTTTTTCAACAGCTGTTGAAGCTGTTTTAGGTGACGGTTGCAACACTAGTATACGCGGGGTGCATCCAGCCATGGCGGCCGGCGAGGGAGCGCCTGGCTGCCGGCGATGGAGGTTGTGGTCGCCCAGTCGCAGTCGGGGGGGGGGGGGGGGGGGGGGGAGGGGGAAGGAGGGAGGGGATGCGCCCACGTGAAGGCTTGAGGTAGGGGATGGACCTGGCCATGGCGGCAGGCAGCCATGGCAGCCGGCGAGGGGAGCCTGTCCACCGGCGATGGAGATCGTGGTGGCCCAGTCGTAGCTCGGGAGGAGGGGGAGGAGGGAGGGGACATGCTTCCACGGGAGGCGCTCGCGAGAGGAAGAAAAAGCACAGAAGAAAAAAAAAAGTTTTGCTTGAGGCCCACCTAGCGTACGTGGAAAAGAGCGAGCGAGCGAGGGGCCCGATGCCAAACGTTTCCCAAAAAAATGCCTATAATGGATCTTCTGTTAACTTTATCTTCAGTAAGTAGCTATTCATAAAAACGTGATGAGACATATTGTGCTAAAAGATCATCTCTCCTCCACCATCTTTTTTTATGAGTCATCTCTCCTTCACCTTATCATTTATCCTACATGGCACTTTTAAGATAGCACCATTGTACATGCCCTAACCTCATGACCAATTTTAGCCGCGTTCGGTTAGGCGGTTGTGTTTGTGTCCAACAGTCCGTATATGTGTTGAGAAAAAAGTGGCGATCAGTGGACCATGAGATAACGCGGTATATTTGTTCTTTTCTTTTCAGGATAAGATAAGGCGTGTACTGCCATCAGCGTGCGCGGGAGCGAGGGGACCGGCCGAGCCTCGATTTAAATCGTTACAGCACCGATCAAGGACAAACTCGGAAGATCCCCAAACACGCCTGCTCTCCCTACCCAAGATCCTACTGGCCTCCCGGCCATCCAACCACATGGGCGCTTGGGGAACCAATGCCTGTAATTCTTTTTTTATCTTTTTTCCTATTTTTATTTTACACAAAACACTAACCATATTCTACCGCAATGTTTCTTTTTACGCAGGTTACCACAATGATTTGGGCGTACACATTGCACCATAAATAGTTCTACAATATATTAAATATTCAAAATTCACAAACCAATGTGAAATTCAATATTCAAACCCATTTTCATTTGATAATTACTCCTTATGTAAACTAATATAAGAGCCTTTAGCTCTAAAAGGTCTTATATTAGTTTGCGGAGGGAGAAAGAGACAAATAAAATACGCATAAGCAGTGATGTTGCACCACTTCTTACTTTCCATGAAACGACGATGCCACTTCCTCCTCACTTATCAACCAACAACAAAGACCTTCGACTCCTCCATTCTCCACAAGTGGTTGAGCAGCGCTAGCTGGCCGTTCTGCACTTTGCCGTGGATTAAATCAAGTCATCGAGAAGCATGTTCGTTCAGTTTAAGTGAAATGGGTTTGCCATACTCCCGTAGTCCCATTGATAGGCTTGTGTTGATAATTGTTATGCTTTCAACTGTTGTCTTTTTTTTAGCTGCTCAACGATGGTTTGATACCCGAAGAACAGAAGTTTACGTGTGATATGTGTCTAGTATTTTTTGTAATGAACTAACTTCAAGGCTTATGTATATGCCGCATTGCACATAAAAAAACATTTTTTTTAGAAAAGGAGGATGACCCCCAGCCTCTGCATCTGGGAGATGCATACGGCCACTTTATTAATTATTCTCGAGGACCTTACAAAATATTACAAACAATATACCTGAATCCACCATCTTGGCAACATATGCCGCTACTCTTATCCATATGATGAAGGGATGCTAGCTGGGCCCCTACCCAAACCACTCACCTAAACCTAACATCAAAAGCCGGAAGCCCCAGCCGAGCCACATACCGGGTCTGGGGCACAATCCGGTCAGACGCACTCTTGCGTCGTCGTCGCCATCTTCCACAGGTCCGTTTTCAGATGATATTGAGTCTTCTACCTTGTGAAGGCCACATCAGTCATCGACGTCACCATGACGCCAGACAGCTACCTCCTCCTGCGCGAGTCCATCTCCGCGCATCGGACGCCGAGCCTCCACGGCGCCATGCCGCCAATCTCCGCCGCCATCAATGAGTGATATGAAGTACCGCTCCACCACGGCAAGTACAAGGTGAGGAAGGGCGAGGTCGCCATCGGAGACACGCCGGAAGATAAGCACCGCAGCCATGAGCGGAGCTGTGACGCGGTAGATCAGACGGGCCGCCACCAGGAACCAGACAAACTCGCCATGCACACCCAGCATCCCCAGGCCCAAGTCGGCGCCTTCAAGAAGGTGACGACGCTGTGGCGCCGCCGCCGCTTAGCCACCGGGGCTAGGGTTTTCACCCGGGCGTAGGGGAAGGGGGGAGGCAGGGGAAGTATAGCCTCGGCGCCGCCACCAAGGAGGGAATGGCGTCCGGGACGCCATCGACGCCGTGACCGCCACCGGCGGCCAAGGGTTTCCCCCGGCCAAGCACCTTGCCGCCACCTCCGAACCAGCCACAACATGAGTCAGGCCGGCCAGAGGTCATGCATCACGAGCGGACCAGATCGCTTCCGATCTGACGAGGGGAACCCGGGGGCTCCCCGTGCCATGACCAGCGCCCACCGGGACCTCACTACCCGCGCAGCCGAGGGGATCCGGCCTACCTCACCGACGAGCACTCCCTGCCGTCGGAGTAGCGCCGTCCGCACCAGCGAGGCCGCCGCCTCAGATCCCACCAGCGCGCGCCACCCGACGCGCCGGCCGCCGAGTTCCGCCGCCGCGCCCGAGGAAGGAGCCCCCCGCGGCCCCTGCTCCAGGCGAAGGCAGGCGAGATCCCGCCGCCGCCGGCACCGCGCGGGCTTTGCCCGGCGGCGCCCGCCGGCGGCGGCGGGAGGAGAGGAAGGAGGTGGGGGTTGGGTCGGCGGCGGCTAGGGTTGGGCGCCCGGGTCGCCCGCGGGGGGGCGACACGGGGCAAAAAAACATGGAATCTTGTGTACATGTCGCATCTTGTTAAAATTGATGAATCTTCCTAGATGCTGAATGTGATGTTCCATTTGTCGGGGGTTTCAAAGAGCACTCTACACACAACTATGCATACATTTCTCTGTTGGCGTAACAAAGTATAGAACACCGTTAATCTGACACCTTCTTCATAAACTTACATTGCAGGCCATCTACAAATACAAGAAAACTGCATCTCCATGTCTTAGCTAAAAAGAGGATACCAAACCACAACCAGAAACCTGACACAATCCCAGCAATCACATAGTAGTACAACCACGGGTCCTCTCCTTCATCATTTCTCTCATCCGGTTCAACCGAAGTTTCATCACATGGAGTGTCCAGAGGAAATCCACAGAGGCCAGAATTATTGGAGTAAATCGATGGGTCGGTTAATGTTTGAATCTGACTCCCAACAGGTATCTTGCCGGACAAAAAATTGCTAGAAACATTCAACATGCTGATCCCCGGTAAGCTCGTGATGCTAGGAGGAATGGTTCCTGTAAGTTCATTATATGATAGATCAAGGGACTCGAGAAAAGTCAAACCACCAATATCTTTAGGAATACCGCATGACAAATGGTTTCTTGATAGGTTCAGGAACCGGAGGCCCTGAAGGTCAGTTAGCTCTTCGGAGATGCACTGAGACAACAAATTACCTGACAAATCAATGCCAGCTAATAAATCGACCTTTCCTTGGAAACTTTGCTCGTGGCCCTTCCGGATCATGTATACTGGTCCCATGAGCATTCTTACAGTCGAAAGATTTTTTGGATGTCCCATGGCGGTCAAGTTGCCCAAGGCTACAGGGATTGAGCCGGTCAAGCTATTGTTGGCTATGTTGAGCATGTGAAGTTATGAAAGCCGTTATAACTCCAGAGGAATTTCTCCGGTGAAGTAGTTTGATTTGAGGCTAAGGATCCTCAATGATGAAACCTGACTTCCGATCCATGGAGGGATAGCACCAAAGAACCCGTTGTTCCCAATGTCTATGCTCTCCAGCGCATTGCAGCCCCTTAGGACTGGCGGGAAGGTAACAACAAAGCCATTTCGAGCGAGAGAAAGTGACCTTAGATGGCAGTTGTGGTTTTCCACAGCCACGGGGATTTTACCTGAGAAGGAATTGTTGGATAGATACATGAACTCTAGAGTGTGCAAGTTCCACCAGCAGTGCAGGAGCTTCCCAGTAAGCCGATTATTCGACCGGTCCATGTATATCAGAGAGTGGAAGTTGCACCAGCAGTTTTGGATCACTCCACTGAGCCGGTTGTTAGACATATCCAGTCCCTGGATGAGGAGGAGCCTGCAGAGCTGGTGAGGGATGTTGCCGACGAGGTTGTTGTTGTAGAGTTGGAGCGTGATGAGGTTGTGCATGTCACCTAGCCACGGTGGGATGGAGCTGTTGAACCTGTTGCTGCTGAGGTCGAGGTTGTCCAACAAGTTGCAACCTTCTAGGTGTGGGAAGGTTCCAGCAAAGGCATTTTTGGCTAGACTTAGGGAAATGAGAGAGCAGTTGTGGCTGGCCTTAGTCATTGGGACTTCACCTGAGAAGAAGTTGTTGGATAGATCCATGAATCGCATAGTCTCCAGGTTCCACCAGCAGTCCGGGAGCTCCCCGGTGAACCAGTTGTCCGACATGTACAATATCTGGATGGAGAGGAGCCGGCAGAACTGGTGCGGGATGACACCGACGAGGCTGTTGTTGTGGAGCCGGAGGTTGACGATCGAGGTGGCGCATGTCACCGAGCTGCGGCGGAATGGAGCTGTTGAACCTGTTGTTGCTGAGATCGAGCACGACGAGGGAGCGCAGCAACGAGATGCTTGCTGGGATGGCGCCGCTGAGGTTGTTCTCCCTGAGGTCCAGAACGGCTAGCGCAGGCAGCGCTGCCATGTCAAGCGTGTCGAGCCCGCCCGAGAGACCGAGCCCCGAGAGCAGTAGAACCGTCACATGTTCGGCGTCACAGGACACGCCGACCCAGTCACATGCCGGCGCGGCACTGGTCCAGCCCGAGAGCGCGGCTGCCTCCGATAGGCTGGCCTTCCATGCTAGAAGGGCGTCGCGCTCCGATGTCACCATGGCAACCGTCGACGCCTGGATGGCGGCCGCCATCAGGAAGAGCGTGGCGGTGCCGGCGAGGTGAGCGTGGGCTCGTGGTCTCCTCATGTCCCGGAGCGACCCGGGGTGAGAATAGTTGAGCAGGAGAAGTCTAGTCCGCATCTCCGAAGAACGCACACTCGTATATATGGATGGACCGACCCACGGGAAACGCCGAGTGCGTGCGCTTCGTGTGGTAGAAAAATCAGTCACTTGTTGTTTAATTTACACCAGTGTGTACATAACTTGCCCGCGTCAACTGTATGCATACGGCAGGCAGGCACCGCGACAGGGCGACGAATGGCGCCATTAGACTTCTTCAAACATCACCGATCAAGGACGACAAAGTCGGAAGATCCCTGGACGCCCGCCCGCCGTACCAACCCAAGATCCGGGGCTCCCAGACCGGTCACATGCACGCGCGTTCGGGAAGCCTAGGCTGAGTACAGTTGTACTGATTTTGTTTTACCTGAAGTACATATCGAATGTCAAAATTTTGCTAGGGGAGGATCTATCCATGGAACAATTTCGTTCGCTGGGAGAACTCCCCGGTGCGACCTAGCAGCCCGGCAGGCTTTTTAATAGGCCTCCCGCTCCTGGCGTAATCGTTATGCCAAAAACAAAGAAAGACATTAAAAAAAAGGCGTCAGTTTCCTGCTGACTACGACCAAGTCTTGAAACCGAATTTGGATCTGACTTTAGAAAGCAAAAACAAAATAAAACAAATTTCCATACATATAATAAACTGCCATCGTGTACAAATGGATCAGATAAAAAAATGTGCTGAAAATTGAAATTTGCAATGTCTAAAGAATACAAAATAACCAGCTGGTGGGGGTATGTTTGTACAAAAATTTAGCATTGTCGGAAAATATGTAAAAAGTAAGTTTAGAAACCAAAAAATATTGTGAAATTGTCATCAGGCTATAAAAACACTATTGAAAATGTTACAAATGCCGTGTGATGAGCTTGCATCGTTACCTTACTGAGGGCGTTCTCTAGTTGCTTTGTAATTGTGCTGGCCGGTCTTCATTGGCAGGCATCCGAAACTAGGATGAAAATTCTTGTCTTAGCTGTCTCCGGCCGGACAGGGCAATGATGGCGCAAGGATGTTTGTCTTCTTGAAGACGTAGCTATAGAAGAGGTCGACTTAGTCGCAGGTATTTCTCCATAATAACTAATAAAATAGGTTGTATGCATGATAATGATGTAGAAGCTTGGCATTTTAACCTACTTTTCAAAGAGAAAAATCTAATTGCATATCTAGACAATCTTTATTCTTGTTGTATCCCTTAAAATTAGAAAAAAGATTTAAAACTATTAGTCGCCTATTTTACCCCCCCCCCCCCCCTTCTCGGATCCCCCTCCTCTAGTTGACCGTACTGATCATTTGAGCAGGGTTGGTAGTGTCGCCAGCACGTGCGTACAAAAGGAAGACAAAGGAAGGACGTGCGGGCAGCCTATAAATAGAAGTCGAGAACCTTATGGCGGTCACTCGACTTATAAGGGAGGTCAAGAGTTTTGTGTTTTAGAAAATAAAAGTGAAAATATAAGCCAGACATAGACGGAGTGTACTCAGCTTATACCAAACGCTGTCATAGTAGACCTTAAGCGCGCCGACGACGGCCACGAGGCAAGGAACATCTGTAAGCCGAGATCTTTTGTGGTATATGCCAACCTTTTTTTTGGCTCCTCTCGGCTTATGTTTATGTAAGCGGAGATCATTTTGTTGCCGTGTATTGTTCCTGTAATATTTGGCTTAAACTCTTGTAAGCCGATTACCCTAAAATTAGACGTGGCTTACAACTCGACACATGGCAGCTTATAATTTTCCTGTAGTGCATGATTTATACCCAGTTTAGTTAGAGCTGATGGATTATTTTTTATAGAGTAATCTTATGGAATAATCTATGTCCATATGTAGCAATCATTGTGTCAAAGAGATGGTTGGTGCGGATATGGTCATTGTAGTACTTTGTTGATCACTGTTTATCGGTTTTTTCTCGGTTAGGCATAACTTTGTTCTTGTATGACTTTGCTCTTTGCCAGCATGTTTTAGGTATATGTGTGCTTTTGTGTTGGTTGTGGGCTTCCTAACTATGACGAGGGCGGGTGTGCGCTCACTATGTTTGTATCCACTTGGTCCTTCATTTTGAGTACTTCCTCTATTCATCTATATAGGGTCTAATGTGTTTTTTGAGACTAACTTTGATCACATATTAGAGAAATAATATATGACACGCAAGTTACACAAAGCATACCATCAAATTCATACGTAAAAGGAGCTTTCAATGATATAATTTTCACATCATACATCTCATATACTATTAATCTTATCGATAGTCAAAGGCAATCTCGAAAAACATATTAGGCACTATATATATGGATGGACGGAATAAATAAAATTCACGGTTTGTAGTAAGAAAACAAATGTAGCAATCATATAGGGCGCCATCATATATTCATATAGTCCCTTTTGAATGTATGTGTGCATAGACCTTCGTCGCGTACCGGCGTACAGTACCCATCAGTTGTTGCTAGTGTTGCTCGACGCAGATACAACTAGTAGCCAGTGGCTTTGGCGGCGGCATTCGGCGGGGATGGCTTCAGTGGCATGGGCGACGGCCGCGGCGGCATGGGCTTCGGGGGCGATGGCGGCGGTGGCATGGGCTTAGGAGGTGTGGGCGTCGGTTTCGGACCGGGGGGCTTCGGACCCGGGTTTGGCCCGGGGTACGGCTGGTTGTGGAAGCATTTGCTCCCGCATGCTTTGAAGCAATCCCCTCGTTTACCTGTAAAATCAAAAGGCAGCGGTGTTAGTTACATACTACGTATACATATACTATAAGAGTAGGATGCATGTTTCTTGTCTGGAGGGTGGCATATACGTACATGGTGGCAGGGTGAGGCAGGTCTGGGAGACGCACATCTTGTAGCACACCGGCGGCAGGTCCTTGTAGCAACCGACGATGCACTTCTTCTTGCACTCGAAGTATTTCTCGTAGTCATCCCCGCCGCCACCTTTGTTGCCACCTTTGTCGTCGTAGGCGTCAGCAACGGGGGCGCCTGAACCATCCTCGGTTCTGTGGATGGCAGCTGGAGCGCCGACGGTGGAGTGTGCAACGACCGCACTACCGTCGGTAGAGTTGACGACATCGGGGGCGGGGGTGCCGCCGTGGCCGTCGCACGTCTGCATGCAGGAGGAGTAGCACGGCCAGCACTGGGCTTCCGATGCGAGCTGCGGGTGTTGGGGGTCCGCCGCCCCTGCCGCGGCGGCGAAGAGCGCCGTCGTCGCGGCCAGGAGGACGGAGATCTTGACCGCCGCCATGGAGACTGTGCTGCTACCCTGGGGATGGAGATGGGTGGAGTGTGGCTGGCTTTGCAGGAGGTGGTATATATGGTTGTTCGCGGGATGGGATGGGACCTGAACGTCCATGCAGCACGCGTCCGGCTCCGGCAGCGATACGTGCCTCCAACTCCATGCTTAATTTGCGCGTGGCCGTTTCACATGCGCCGCGCATGAATGCATTTGGGTACCTTCTCCATGCCTGATTTGCTCGCGCCAGCTTCACATGCGTCGCGCATGAATGCATCTGGCTAAGTGGGCGTAGGAAGCTAGGCAATGTTGTTTCCACCTGTTTTCCTTGTAGTAACAAGACCTGTATTATGCTCGTCTTTTTTTTAGATAAGGAATTATGCTCGTCTTCTAAAAAGAAAGTGCATCCCATTGTACATGTCTCCTTTTCTCTCCCTCTAGAAAGAAATTCTAGCATTGTCTCTTTTTGTTTAGTAGTCAAAGCTTAACCTTTCTTTTAAGTTCACTAGTAGAAAAGGGGCCTATTGACCCGGTTGGTGAGGGCCTTTAGTCCCGGTTCAATCCAGAACCGGGACTGATAGGCCTCCACGTGGCCTGTCCGCTGAGCCCAGGCAGGAGGGCCTTTGGTTCCGGTTGGTGGCACTAACCGGTACCAATAGGCATCCACGCGTCAGCATTTCTATGACTGTGGTTTTTTTTATTTTATTTTTTAAATAGGGGGAGGGGGGGTTTGGGGGTTTTGGAGGGTTAATTTAGGTGTTTCATATATTGTGCTATAGCTAGCTAATTAATAGAGAAAAGTGTCGTCTCTTGTCTCCGTGCTTGGTCGACGCTACGTACTATACATACGTATAGAGAGGACTAGCTAGACACGCTAGCTAGCTAGTAATTAAGCAAACAGAAGATCGTCATGAACATATATGCATACAGAGAGAAGTGATATCGACCACCTCTCCTTCTCCGAGAGATTGGTCGAACAAGTTCTTGTATATCTATCCGACACTACCGGCTACATATATACAATAATTATCTTTTACAATACGGACGCGTGGCCCACATAGTATTCTCCGTCTTCAGCGATCACGTGGTCAAGAAAGAATACCGCCAATTCCTCTTGAATTGCTCGCATGCGATCTGGTGCTAGGAGTTCATCCCGCTTCAAACATCTAATTTTAAGAAAGGGGTCAATATAGATATATATATATATATATATATATATATATATATATATATATATATATATATATATATGAATGAAACTCAACACAAATGATGGTAATAAAATAAAATTGTGAATATTTTTATTTACGCACTTCATATTGTTTGGCGGAGTAGCCCCTCTCACAGGTCGTGTGGCGGATGGACTCGCAAACGTAATATCCACAGAAATCATTCCCTTGTTCCTGCCACAACCACTTTACAAGAAACAGAGGTCAATTAAACTGATAATTAGCAAGCATGCTAAATGGTATTGATGAAACTAGCGCTTGAATCACTAGGAGATGCGCGTGGAATATGCTACTATATAGTACTTACTTTCGGGTGTCTAAATTGCAGCTTCTTGGTAGCCCCGGAGCTTTTTTGGTGAATTTTCTCCAAGCCCTGCCATACAAAGAAAACAATTACTTGATATCAGAAATGAACAAAGTTGCTGATATGGTGGATAATGATCGATTTAACTTACTTCTTGAGCATTCAGTCATGTCCGCATACTCCTTGGGATCTTTTCGCTTGGAGTCTAAGACAGTTACTACTCCTTCTCAAGCTTAATCTCTAGGAGAATATAGTGGTAGCTGCGCACACATGCATAACTCATCAATATTACATTACTATAACCTGGACTAATAAGGAAACCGAATATGCCACAAGACAGTAACACTCACTTGAAGTTGTAAGGAAAGAGTATTATATCTTTGTGTTCATTTATTACCAACGATTGTAGCAAGTTGGCCTCGGTATCTTCGGCACGTAAATTTAACCTCAGTTGCATCTATGAGATATGTGTTAATGAACCCAATATCACCCACTTGTCTTTTCTTCAATTCGACGATCTTCAATCTGCATAATATAGTGAGGATAATTATAAATACATGCAATGAAAGGGCTGAGTTATATAGAGAGACTTAATGACAGAAGTAGTACTACTTACAGACAGTAGCAGGTGACCGTTGCTTTATCGAGGGCCAATTGATTGAAAAACTGATAGAACTCCTCAAATGGAATAGGCAACAGTTCAATTCCAAGGAGGTCATGCTCCTTTTAACTCTCACATACAAAGTACTCCTCCCCTCGGACTCTTTGCAGGTTTTCATGTACCAATCATGCAATCTTCGCATCATCGTTGATAGAGAACTTTCATCTTTGACGAGAGGCTTCCTGTACTCGTATCTTTGTATCTGCACCTCCAAGAAATCATAATGTCCATCGTCGGGTAGGTAATCTGTAGGATTGCCATAACCGGGCACCATCCTCAGATCGACGATGTCGCTAGCAGGCACCTTGAGCGGGGGCACGATTGCTTCGCTTGTTCGCCGAGCTGGGCAATTTGTTTCCCAGCTCGTCGTTCTTTCATCCTTTGATCACTGACATTACTTCCCGACCTCTTCGGCAAATGCCTTTCCAATAATGCGCTCATAGTTGCCTTTCGGCGGAGACTTGGGTGGTTTTGTCAGGGCAGCCAGAGTGCGCTTCGCTTTCACCGGATCTACCTTCTCCTCCGGAGGTGGATGTCTCTTTGCTTTCAACCCTTGAAACCAGTCATCCACTTCGGGATGCGCGATCTTCGCATTTTCCTCCTCGCTCCTATAGTACGGTAACTTCTCTTGATTCTTCAGAGTAGGACCGAATCTGTATCTCCTCCCGCCTTTGGCTGTACTGCTAGACGCCGGCTGAGCAGACGGAGCGGATGTCTTCTTTCCTTGCTTACAAGGCGGAGGAGAAGGACTACAACGCGCCCGAGCAGCCGGAGCGGCGGCGGGTCTCTTCCGCCCTTGCTGACGAGGCGGAGAAGGAGGAGGCTGGCTGCTCGGGCGCACCGGCGCAGGCGGAGAAGGAGGCGGAGTGCCGCCACGTGCCGGAGAAGGAGTCGGCCGAGTGCCCTGATCGTCACTCGCCGGAGGAGGAGGCGGTGGAGGAGGCGGAGTGCCCTGACTCGCCGGAGGAGGAGGAGGAGGCGGAGGCGTCCAGTTCGGAAGGTTGATGAGATCCTTCCGTCATAGGTATGGAGTCTTCAGAGCAGAACCCAGCCGATACTCCCCTTCACCGGTAGGGTGGTCAAGCCGGAGGTCCTCAAATCCCTCCGTTATTTCATCGACCATCACCTTAGCATATCCTTCTAGAATCGGCCGACAGTGAAAAGTTGAGTCGGGTTTAGTAGGATAAACAGAGCCAACAACCGCCTTGACCTTCAAATTGCTCCATTGCGCCATAAGGTGGCAATTTTCAGCATCCGTGATAGCATCCACGGGATAGCTGGTAGGAGCCATCAAGGCATGCTGCTCTGGCTGAAGCAGCTCGGTGGAAGCCACGCTGCTTCTCCGCTGAGATGGCGGGGTAGCTTCGGGGGAAGCTTCGGCAGGTCGTTTGCTGCGATCTGCTGCTTCTCGCTCCTCTAGCCCCATTACCCTTTCGCAGCGCTGCATTTGGCTCTGCTTCAGTTTCTTCCTCCTCTCATGGGTTTTGTAACCCCCCGTCCGAAATCCAGCCTTCCACGAAACGGAGCCTGGCGTGCCTCGTGTCCGTCCAGGGTACTCAGGATTCCCGAGGGTCATTGTGAGCTCGTCCTTCTCCCTGTCTGGAACGAACTTCCCTTGCTGCGCTGCTTCGATATATTGCTGAAGCCTCTTGACTAGTATGTCCAATTGTTCGTCCGTCCAAATGCACTTCCCTGTTATAGGGTCGAAGGATCCGCCGGCCCCGAAGAACCAAGTCCGGCAACGGTCTGGCCAGTTCATTGTCTCTGGTTCGATCCCTTTATCAAGCAGATCATTCTCAGCCTTGGCCCACTTAGGCCGGGCTACGAGGTAGCCACCGACCCGTGCGATGGTGAAGCTTCTTCTTCGCAGCATTTCTCTTGTTTGTCGCCGACATCTTTTTACTCTTTTCCGATGTCTTGTAGGCCACAAATGCGAGCCAGTCATCTCTGACCTTCTCATATTTGCCCTTGAATTCTGGTGTCTCATTTTTTTCGACATACGTATTGAGTTCTTTCTTCCAATTCTTGAATAGTTCTGCCATCTTCTTAAGAGCAAAAGACTTGATTAATGGCTCTATTACTGGCTTCTCCGGATCATCCTCTAGCGGTAGGGTAAAATTTGACTTCAGCTCAGTCCAAAGATCATTTTTCTGCATATCATTGACACAAGACACCTCAGGGTCTTCGTTCTTAGGCTTATACCATTGGTGGATGCTGATCGGGATCTTATCCCTAACCAGAACCCTGCACTGAGCAACAAATGCCTTCTTTGTCCGGTAGGGTTAAATCGGTTGGCCGTCGCGCGCGATTTGTATGATCTCAAACTTCTCATCCGAGCTCAACTTTTTCTTTGGGCCTCGTCTCTTTACCGAAGTTGTGCTCGATCCGGAGGGCTAGAAAAAAGAACAAAGACGAGAGTTAATTAATATGTGTACATACCAAAACAAAGACGAGAGCTAGTCAGCACAGGCTTAACTAATATATATACCTGGCGGACTCGGTTTGGTGATCACCGAGCCGTCCTCACGGTCTACTTCTTCACCCTCTCCTTCTTGCACCGCATTGGGTCATCGGAGCCATGTAAATCATAGCCAGCTGCTTCTTCACCCTCTCCTTCCAGACCATCGTTGTCGTTGAGAAACATCAACGAGCAGACGGCATCACTTCCTTGTGCGATTATGTCCCTCAACAACGCTTCTTGTGCTTCGTCTCGGGGGTGTCCATAGTTTCTACAAATATTTACAACATGGCAATTATTATTCAAACATGACAGATATGGATATATTAGTGGCAAACGGAGAACTAGCTAGCTAATCACAATAAGGAATCATATTAGTGGCCTCGACGCTGCTTCTCTAGGGTTTGGGGTGGCCTCGACAGCGCTTCAAGGGTTAGGGGGTGGCCTCGAGAACGCTTCAAGCCAGGAGGGGGTAATATCGACCCCCCCCCCCACGTGTTGAAGCTATCGGGAGGGGGTCGGCGTTGAACACTACATCTATGTCCCACAAGTGACGTGGGCATCGACGCCTGCGGTAGGGTAGAGGGTCGTGGATCGCCGAGCGGTCGAGGGTCAAGGGTCGAGGATCGCCGAGGGTCGGGAGGTTGCCTAGTGTCAAAGGATTCAACAAAACCATGTCTTCATCATTAGGCGAAAGTAACAGGTGCATGATGGTGCAAGCTCTCCAAAGTTATTTTGGAACGGAGTCCCAGATAGGATAATTCGCTTCTTGGTACAAAGTTCAGCAAGAACCTTCCGAATATCGTTATTTGAAAGGCCTTTGCTGAGATTCGTACACAAAGGCAAATTATCCTATCCGGGACTCCATTCCACAATAACTTTGAGGACTTCGCACCATCATGCCATGGTTACTCGCTAATGATGAAGCCATGGATTTATTCAATACTTTGACACTATAGGAACCTCGACCTCAAAACCTTCAACCCTTGACCCCTTAACTAACCTCGACCCTGAAACCTTCGACCCTTGACCCCTTAACGACCCTCGACCCTCCACCCTAGTTCCCGACCCTCGACCCCTCGGCGATCCTCGACACCCTCGTTATATCGACAACGACACAACATACATATACATGGGAAAATAATGTTATCGGGGAGGGGGTATCGGTACCCACCCCCTCGTGTAAAAGTTTCTTGTTTCTCCTCTATTCCTTTCTTTCTTCTTCTCCTCTTCTTTTTCTTCTTATCCCTCGAGAAAGGAAAATAAGGAAAAATGAAGAAAAGAGGAAGAAGAAGAAGAAAAAGAAGAAGAAAAAAAAAGAGGAGAAGAAGAAAAGAATAGAGGAGAAGAAGAAAAAATAGAAATTTTTTTCTATTTTTCTTCTGCTCCTCAATGCCTTTCGTCTTGTCCTCTTCTTTTTCTTCTTTTTCTTCTTCTTATTCATTTCTCCTCTTCTTCCTCTCCCTCTTCTTCTCCTTTCTTCCTCTTCTTATTTCCTTTTTCCTCTCATTCTTTTTCTTCTTCTTCCTTCTTAAAAATACATGAAGTAGTATTGCCTAATTCATTGTTCATATGAATATACAAACATTTGCATATTTACAATAATTAATATCACCAAAAAATCTATGAACAGAAAAAATCCTAATTTTTCTAAAAACTATCTTTTGCATTGTTCACATACACATATACATTATAGCCACATACACATATACATCACATATGAACAAAAAAATTAAAACATAAAAAAACAGAGCATAAAAATAAAAAAAGAGCTTAAACATTAAAAGAGCCGGGCGGCGGCTCACAGCGCGGGGGCAGGCGAGGGCGCCGGCGCGCGGGGCGGGACGGGGCAGGGGGGCAGGGCGACAGCGACGAGGAGCGGGCGCGACGGGCGTGCCCGTGAGCAGGGAGCTCGAGGCGACGGCGGGGCGGCGAGGACGCCGCGCTGGGCGGGACGGGCAGGGGCAGGGCGACGGCGAGCACGGGCAGGCGCGGGCGACGGAGACGGCGAGCACGGGCAGGGCGCTGGGCAACGGTAACGGCGAAGCACGGGCAGCTCGACGGGCGCTGCTGGGCGAAGCTCGGGCAGCCTTTGGCGTCGTCTGTATGGGAACCGCGATGAAATCTGAAAAACGCCAAGTCTTTGCTTATATAGAAAAGGCTTTGGTCCCGGTTCGTGCCACGACCGGGACTAATGCCCTGCTAGTCCCGGTTGGTGCCACCAACCGACCAAAGGCCAATTTTCAAGCAGCCCAAAGGGCGGAAGCGGCGGCCTTTGGTCCCGGTTCGTGCCACGACCCGGGACTAAAGGGGGGCATTAGTCCCGGGTCGTGGCACCAACCGGGACTAAACCCCCCTTTAGTCCCGGTTGGTGCCACCAACCGGGACCAAAGGCCTTGTGCTGCCCCGCGCCCAAAAGTTTAGTCCCACCTCGCTAGTTGAGAGAGCTCGAGAGTGGTTTATAAGCCGCCGCGCCCACCCTCTCGAGCTCCTCTCAACCTGCAGGCTTCGGGTTTAATCTGTCACTAGCTATGTGCCTGTGGGCCTACTTGGCCTCCTCAAGGGCCTGAATCCTCGCCCATGTAGAGTTTCTAGTCGTATTCAGCCGTGGGGGCCCGAGGGCGGCACTATTTTTTCCAGTTTTTTGTTTTGTTTTCTGCATTATTATTTATTTTTTGTTGTTTTTGCTTTATTTTTAATTCTTTTTGCTTTTAGTTTTAGAAAAATTATAAACTTTCTGTTAGTGCCATTAGTTTTCAAATTTGAAACCTCTTTTTTTTTCTTTGTTGCTTTATTTATTTTATTTTGTTTCTACTTACAACAAAATACTTATTGTTGCTATTTTTATTTTTTTCAGTTTTTTGTTCTGTTTTCTGCATTATTTAGTTTGTGTTGTTTTTTGCTTTATTTTTTAATTCTTTTTGCTTTTAGTTTTAGAAAAATTATAAACTTTCTGTTAGTGCCATTAGTTTTCAAATTTGAAAACTCTTTTTTTGTTTTCTTTGTTGATTTATTTATTTTATTTTGTTTCTACTTACAACAAAATACATATTGTTGCTATTTTTATTTTTTTCAGTTTTTTGTTCTGTTTTCTACATTATTTATTGTTTGTTGTTTTTTTCTTTATTTTTTAATTCTTTTTGCTTTTAGTTTTAGAAAAAATTATAAACTTTCTGTTAGTGCCATTAGTTTTCAAATTTGAAAAAACTTTTTTTGTTTTCTTTGTTGCTTTATTTATTTTACAGTTTTTTGTTCTGCTTTCTGTTTATGCTTACAACAAAACGGTGTGTAGAGGGACGAGCTTATAAACCGGTGTGAGCGCCCTTCGGTTGGCGAGGTTTTTAAATTCATAGTTTTCAAATGAACTCTGAAAAAGTTGGCATAGCATGTGCATGTACAAAACGGACAATGGTATCATACTCGTCTGTTACAAAGTTGGCATGGTATCATCATAATAGTTGCAGGAGAAAGTCTTCACTTTTTTTTCGCTTGTGTCGTTTGCTTATTGCGCCGTAACCATGGATAATCTTCATCGTTTATCAGGTTGCTTGGGTCAGCCTTGACTTTGAAGGGGGGAATTTCATGAAAATTTTCATACTCTTCAGACATGTCTATCTTGCCCTCCACTCCCAGGATGTCCCTTTTCCCTAAAGAACTATGTGGCGCTTTGGCTCATTGTATGATGTATTCGCTTCCTTATCTTTTCTTTTCCTCGGTCTGGTAGACATGTCCTTCACATAGATAACCTGTGCCACATCATTGGCTAGGACGAACGGTTCGTCGGTGTACCCAAGATTTTTCAGATCCACTGTGGTCATTCCGTACTATGGGTCTACCTGTACCCCGCCTCCTGACAGATTGACCCACTTGCACTTAAACAAAGGGACCTTAAAATCTACTCCGTAGTCAAGTTCCCATA
This sequence comes from Aegilops bicornis, assembly GCA_021605145.1. Taxonomy (NCBI): domain Eukaryota; kingdom Viridiplantae; phylum Streptophyta; class Magnoliopsida; order Poales; family Poaceae; genus Aegilops; species Aegilops bicornis. The sequence continues at coordinate 21,880,845 of CM038674.1, read as the reverse complement.
TGTCTACTATGTAACCATAATATGTGTCATTTCCCTTGTCGGTTGCTGCATCAAAGCGGACACCGCTGTTTTGGTTGGTGCTCTTTTCATCTTGGTCAATCGTGTAAAATGTATTTCCATTTATCTCGTATCCTTTCCAAATCATTACAGTCGAAGATGGTCCCAACAAGTAGAGCTCATCACAAACAGTGTTTTCACCTCTGAGACGTGTTTCCAACCAACTGCTGAATGTCCTGATGTGTTCACATGTAATCCAGTCGTCGCACTGCTCCGGGTGTTTGTGTTCATCGACATACGGGGTCACCAAGGTAGAGTTCTGTAGAACTGTGTAGTGTGCTTGAGACCAAGAATATCCGTCCCTGCATATTATTGAGTCTCTTCCAAGCGTGCCTTTTCCAGTCAGTCTTCCCTCATACCGCGATTTAGGGAGACCTATCTTCTTAAGGCCAGGAATGAAGTCAACACAAAACCCGATGACATCCTCTGTTTGATGGCCCATGGAGATGCTTCCTTCTGGCCTAGCGCGGTTACTGACATATTTCTTTAGGACTCCCATGAACCTCTCAAAGGGGTACATATTGTGTAGAAATACGGGGCCCAGAATGACAATCTCGTCAACTAGATGAACTAGGACGTGCGTCATGATATTGAAGAAGGATGGTGGGAACACCAACTCGAAACTGACAAGACACTGCGCCACATCACTCCTTAGCGTTGGTACGATTTCTGGACCGATCACCTTCTGAGATATTGCATTGAGGAATGCACATAGCTTCACAATGGCTAATTGGACGTTTTCCGATAGAAGCCCCATCAATGCAACCAGAAGCAGTTGCGTCATAATCACGTGGCAGTCATGAGACTTTAGGTTCTGGAACTTTTTCTCTGGCATATTTATTATTACCTTTATATTCGACGAGAAGCCAGTCGGGACCTTCATACTGAGCAGGCATTGAAAGAATATTTCTTTCTCTTCTTTCGTAAGAGCGTAGCTGGCAGGACCTTCATACTGCTTCGGAGGCAATGCCCTCTTTTTCGTGCAAGCGTTGCAGGTCCTCTCGTGCCTCAGGTGTATCTTTTGTCTTCCCATACACGCCCAAGAAGCCTAGCAGGTTCACGCAAAGGTTCTTCGTCACGTGCATCACGTCGATCGAAGAGCGGACCTCTAGGTCTTTCCAGTAGGGTAGGTCCCAAAATATAGATTTCTTCTTCCACATGGGTGCGTGATTCTCAGCGTCATTCGGAACAGCTAGTTCGCCGGGACCCTTTCCAAAGATTACGCATGGCGGCCTTCTTCCGGTGATCTGCCTCGCCTTTGAAATGCTTGCCTTTCTTTCGACATTGATGGTTGGTCGGAAGAAATCGACGATGGCCCAGGTACACATTCTTCCTGCAGCTTCCCAGGTATATACTATCGGTGTCAAGTAAACAGTGCGTGCATGTGTGGTATCCCTTGTTTGTCTGTCCTGAAAGGTTACTGAGAGCGGGCCAATCGTTGATGGTCACGAACAACAACGCCTTTAGGTCAAATTCTCCTTTTGTGCTCATCCCACGTCGCACACCGCTTCCATTCCACAACTGTAAAAGTTCTTCAACTAATGGCCTTAGGTACACATCAATGTCGTTGCCGGGTTGCTTAGGGCCTTGGATGAGAACTGGCATCATAATGAACTTCCGCTTCATGCACATCCAAGGAGGAAGGTTATACATACATAGAGTCACGGGCCAGGTGCTGTGATTGCTGCTCTGCTCCCCGAAAGGATTAATGTCATCCGCGCTTAAAGTAAACCATACGTTCCTTGGGTCCTTTGCAAACTCATCCCAGTACTTTCTCTCGATTTTTCTCCACTGTGACCCGTCAGCGGGTGCTCTCAACTTCCCGTCTTTCTTACGGTCCTCACTGTGCCATCGCATCAACTTGGCATGCTCTCCGTTTCTGAACAAACGTTTCAACCGTGGTATTATAGGAGCATACCACATCACCTTCGCAGGAACCCTCTTCCTGGAGGCTCGCCGTCAACATCACCATGGTCATCTCGTCTGATCTTATACCACAATGCACCGTGATACCGGCATCGTTCAGATCCTTGTAGGCACCACGGTAGAGGATGCAGTCATTAGGGCATGCATGTATCTTCTCCACCTCCAATCCTAGAGGGCATACGACCTTCTTTGCTGCATATGTACTGTCGGGCAATTCGTTATCCTTTGGAATCTTCTTCTTCATTATTTTCAGTAGCTTCTCAAATCCTTTATCAGGCACAGCATTCTCTGCCTTCCACTACAGCAATTCGAGTACGGTACCGAGCTTTGTGTTTCCATCTTCGCAATTGGGGTACAACCCTTTTTTGTGATCCTCTAACATGCGGTCGAACTTCAGCTTCTCCTTTTGACTTTCGCATTGTGTCCTTGCATCGACAATGACCCGCGGAGATCATCATCATCGGGCACATCGTCTGGTTCCTCTTAATCTTCAGCAGCTTCATTGCTCCAAAGCACCATCGTGCACATCGTCTGGTGCATCTTGATGTTCAGTAGCATCACCGTATTCAGGTGGCACATAGTTGTCATCGTACTCTTCTTCCTCGCCGTCTTCCATCATAACCCATATTTCTCCGTGCCTCGTCCAAACATTATAGTGTGGCATGAAACCCTTGTAAAGCAGGTGGGTGTGAAGGATTTTCCGTCAGAGTAAGACTTCAGATTCCACATGTAGGGCATGGACAACACATAAAACCATTCTGCTTGTTTGCCTCAGCCACTTCGAGAAAATCATGCACGCCTTTAATGTACTCGGAGGTGTGTCTGTCACCGTACATCCATTGCCGGTTCATCTGTGTGCATTATATATAATTAAGTGTGTCAAAAATCATTACAGAACATCATGAATAGATAATTAAGTGACCAAATTAATAGAAGTTCATCATCACATAAAAACCAAAGTACATACATAGTTCTCATCTAACAACATAAAGCTCTGCAGAGCATCTAAATTAATTAAACCATACATTGAAACTATGTAAAACATTTCAATGCGAAAACAAATACGATCATAATCGCAACCAAGGTAACAACTGATCCAACGGCATAATGATACCAAGCCTCGGTATGAATGGCATATTTTCTAATCTTTCTCATCTTCAAGCGCATTGCATCCATCTTGATCTTGTGATCATCGACGACATCCGCAACATGCAACTCCAATATCATCTTCTCCTCCTCAAGTTTTTTATTTTTTCCTTCAAGAAATTGTTTTCTTCTTCAACTAAATTTAACCTCTCGACAATAGGGTCGGTTGGAATTTCCGGTTCAACAACCTCCTAGATAAATAAAATCTATGTCACGTTGGTCGGCATAATTATCATAAACAATAAATGAACCAGTAGTTATGAAAAGATAATATATACCACATCCGAATCATAGACAGGACGAGGGCCGACGGGGGCGGATACCAAAAACATCGCACTATATAAGATGCAATAGTAAAAGTAAGAAAATAATACAAGTATCTATCTAAACAAACAAGTAATAATATTTTTCCTTTCAGAAAGAAGATAAGAACAAGATGCTCACCACGGTGGTGCCGGCGATGAGATCGGGGCGGGTGATCGACGGTGATGAAGACGGGGACGGGGCGTGACGGACTGCTAAACCTAGATAAATATTGAGGAAAATGGAGCTTGGCGGTCGAGCTTGGAGAGGAGAAACCTTAAGTAGTGTGGCTCGGGCATTCCATCGAACACCTTGTGTGCATAGGAGGTGAGCTAGAGCACCACCAAGCCCTCTCCCCTCGGCCAGAAAAAAGCAGAGCAGTGTGCTCTGCTCTTGCGAGGGGCTATATATAGGCAGCACCATTAGCCCGGTTGGTGGCATGAGCCGGGACTAAAGGGAAGCCTTTGGTCCCGGTTCATGCCACCAACCGGGACCAATAGTGGTGGGCCAGGAGCCAGGACCATTGGTCCCGGTTCGTCCCACCAACCGGGACCAAAAGGTCCGGACGAACCGGGACCAATGGCCCACGTGGTTGCCGGGCGCCTGGGCTCACGAACCGGGGCAAATAGCTCCATTGGTCCCGGTTCTGGATTGAACCGGGACTAATGGGCTAAACTGGCCTGGACGAAAGCCCTGTTTTCTACTAGTGGTTAAATCTTAATCTTGACGCGAAAAGCAGTTCGACTAGCAGAAATTAATCATTTTATACTGAAAATTTTAATAATAGAAGGTATCGTTCTCCAAGTTTACAAGCATATAGTATGTGTACATGTTTTTAGTCTTCATTCTTTCTTAGGTGAAAAACGAGTATACTACATGTGTACCATGCACACTCTCTGAGTGCAACTCCAACGAAGAGACCCATTTCGTCCAGATGTGTCGTTTAGATCCACATGGGCAAAAGGTGTGGATTATGTGATATGTTTATTGATTGTATGCCCTAGCATATATAGAGTACAAGGGCAAGGATATCTCAACCGTATCCGCTATACAAGGAAAGGATCGGGAAATATCCGTAGACTAGGAAACAATAAAAGAAGATCCTAGCTGCCTAAGTACATGCGATCATGAGTATCTCAACCCCCACCCCCACCCCCCCCACTTCACAATCGATACGTCGCTAGTGACGCATAGAATGGACCGGAACTCCTCAAAGGTAGACGTCGGTAACCCCTTGGTCATGACATCGGTAAACTGCTGAGCGGTGGGAACGTGTAGCACACGGATGCGGCCGAGAGCCACCTACTCACGCACGAAGTGAATGTCCAGCTCGATGTGCTTCGTGCGCCGATGATGAACGGGGTTGGCAGAGAGGTAAACAGCAGAGACGTTGTCACAGTACACAAGAGTGGCACGTGAAACGTCATGATGAAGCTCCTGAAGAAGTTGTTGCAACCAGGAACACTCGGCAACGGCGTTGGCGACAGCCCTGTACTCTGCCTCAGCACTGGAACGGGAGACCGAGGCTGTTGTTTCGACGACCAGGAGATGAGGGATGGCCCCAAGTAAATGCAGTAGCCGGAGGTGGAACGACGAGTGTCCGAACAGCCAGTCCAGTCAGCATCGGAGTAGGAGACCATGTCGGTGGAGGAGGATGCTGTCAATGTGAGCCCAAGGGACATAGTGTCGCGGATGTAGCGTAGAATCCACTTCACCAGGTTCCAATGACTGTCATGGGGTGCATGCATGTGGAGACACACCTGCTGGACGGCGTACTGCGAATCCGGTCGTGTGAGGGTTAAGTACTGAAGGGCGCCGACAATAGAACGGTACAACGGGCCATCTGGTGTTGGAGAACCCTCAAGCGCTGAGAGCTTGACCTTCGTGTCAACAGGAGTGGCAGCAGGCTTGCAGTTAAGCATGCCGGCACGCTCAAGAAGCTCATGGGCGTACTTCTGTTGATGAAGGAAAAACCCGTCGGAACGCCGAATGACCTCAGTGCCGAGGAAGTGATGAAGCGGCCCCAAATCCTTCAAGGCGAACTCGGTGCTGAGATGAGCAGTGAGCTGGCCGAGGAGCTGCACTGAAGAGGCCGTGAAGATGATGTCGTCGATGTAGAGTAGGAGAGAAGCAATCGCCGTTCCATGATGGTACACGAACAGGGAGGCATCGGAGCGAGTAGCTCGGAAGCCTAACTGATGAAGAAAGGTGGTGATGCGCTGGTACCAAGCTCTCGGCGCCTGCTTCAGTCCATAGAGGGACCGAGAGAGCAGGCACACATGATCAGGATGATCGATGTCGACGAAGCCGGTGGGCTGCTCGCAATACACCTGTTCTGTGAGATGGCCATGGAGGAATGCGTTGGAGACGTCTAGCTGATGAACCGGCCAGGCACGAGACACCGCAAGCTGGAGGACGGTGCGGATCGTGCCCGGCTTGACGACTGGAGCGAAGGTGTCGGTGAAGTCAACTCCGGCGTGTTGCCGGAAACCGCGAACCACCCAGCGAGCTTTATAACGCTCAAGGGTGCCGCCGGGACGGGTCTTGTGCCGAAAAACCCACTTCCCGCTAATGATGTTGGCGTGGCGGGGAGGTGGGACAAGTTGCCATGTGCGGTTACGTTGCAAGGCATCAAACTCCTCCTGCATGGCGGCGAACCAGTTAGGGTCGCGGAGAGCGGCCCGAACGAACAACGGAACCAACGACAGTGATGAGGATGAGGCCGCGCAAAGGTACTCCTCCGGTGGATAGGGCGTGTTGGGCTGAAGAGGACCAGTGCGTGAACGCGTGGTGATGTGGAGCGGCGGGACGTCCTCGCCAGGCCGGTCGGGTGCTGCTGTGGAGGAGACCGAGGCCGCAGGTGGCAAGACCGGCGGAGCGGTGGTCGTGGCCGCGGGTGGCAGACCTGCAGGTAGACCCGAAGCAACCGCAGGCGGTGTTGCGACATGTAGCGGGCCCGGGGTGACTGCGGTCGAAGCCGCAGGTGGCGAGGCTGGGGCGACTGCGGGCGAGGCCGCAGGTGGCGAGCCCGGGGCAGCGGCGGACGGAGCCGCAGGTGACCGTTGCGAGCCGGACGAGGGAGCTGAGGTGCCCGAAACAGAGGCGCGCGATCCCGAAGCCGAAGAGGAGGCCGAGGTCGCGGAGTTGCCCGGTGCCCAGACATCCGAGCCACTCTGTACGCCAATAGAGTCGCCAAGCTCGGAGATAGTCAGGCCGGGACGGCCACCACGAGGGGCCGGCAGCGCGGCGGAAAGCCTGCCGAGGAGAGGCGTGGTCGACCAAGTCGGTGCATCCGAGGGAGGTACCTGCTGAAATGGAAACACTTTTTCGTCAAAGTAAACATGACTCGAAGTGATCACCCGACGAGATACGGGGTCGTAGCACTGGTAGCCCTTTGTGTTGGAGGGGTACCCAAGAAAGATGCAAGCGAGAGACCACGGAGCAAGCTTATGGGGGGCAGTGGAGGCGGTGCTAGGGTAGCAGAGGCAGCCAAAGATGCGAAGATCATCGTATGAGGGGGGAGTCCCATAGAGCAACTGATGCGGCGTATAGTTCCAGCGAACACGACATGGCTGGATGTTGACAAGAAGAGTCGCGGTGGCAAGAGCATAGGGCCAGAATCGAGGCGAGATGTTGGCATGGAACAAGAGGGTACGATCGCAATCGATGAGAGTGCAGAGTACACGCTCTGCCCGCCCATTTTGCTGCGAGGTGTAAGGACATGTTAGACGAAAAACAGTACCATGTGTGATGAGGAGATTGCGGACAACAAGACTATCAAACTCTTTCCCATTGTCTGTTTGGAACGCAAGAATGGGTCGACCAAAGTGCGTAGAGACAAATGAGTAAAAAGATGTGAATGTTGAAAAAACATCTGATTTCTGCCGAAGGGGAAAAGTCCACACATAGTGCGTAAAATCGTCTAAGATGACAGGATAATAAAGATAGCCAGAGTTGCTCGCAATGGGCGATGTCCAAACATCACAATGTATCAACTGAAACGGATAAACCGCAATAGTGGTAGAGTTGCTAAAGGGTAGACGCACGTGTTTGCCAACACGGCAAGCATGACAAGTATGGTCATCGACCTTATTACAAGTGAAAGAAAAACTACGAAGAATGTGACGGAGCGAGGCGTGATTAGGGTGACCCAAACGAGCGTGCCAGAGGTCCACACCGGAGGAGAGGGCGACAAGGGCGGCGTCAGTGGAGGATGGTGGGTGGACCGGTAGAGGTCATCCGGGCCGTCACATCGGTGAAGAACCATCCTGGAACGGGCGTCCTTCACAGAAAAACAACAACCGTCAAATTCAACTGTAATTGGATTTTCATGAGTAAGACGGCGAACAGAGACAATATTTTGATTAGTTCAGGAGAAACTAAGATATTAGACATGTTAATAGGTGTACTAGAAGATGGAAAAGAAGTAGAACCAACATGTGTGATGGGAAGGGAAGAGCCATCGCCGAGAGTAATGTGAGTGGAGGTGTTGGTGGGAGAGAAAGAGGTTAAGTTACCCTGGTTGGAGGACATGTGTGCGGTAGCCCTGGAGTCCATAAACCAGTCGCCGCCACCGGTGTAGGTGTTGGGGGTGGGGGCCAACTGTAGCGCAACTAGGAGAGACGGGTCCCAAGGCAGCGAGGCGGGCGCTGAGTTATAGAAGCCAGCGCCGGGCTGCGGCGGCGCAAGGGTCGGCAGCGGTGGATAGGCCGGGTAGGCCCCGGACTGCTGGAACACCGTGAAGGCCGCAGATGGCTGCGGGACAGTGTGGTAGGACTGGTGCTGCGCTGGTCGAGGGCCAAGGATGCTGGGGGCGGTGGGGCGGGGGACCGGCATAGAATATGCATGGATGACGCCGGTCCAAGGATTGTGCCCGTAAGCCCACGGCGCCACGGTCTGTTGTTGCTGCTGGACAGGGGGCGGCCCGGCGGGGTTAGCCGCCCGCTGCTGGCCCTTGCGCCCCCCTTGCCACGGCGGCCGCCGCGCTTGTTGGAGGCAGCGGGCGTAGGCGCCCCCCTGTTCGGGGTACGGGAAGGTCAGCGGGACTGGCTAGGGCAGCTGGAAGGGCTTCGGCTGCTGTTGGGAAGCCGCGCCGTGCGACATGCCAGCGGCGAGGGAGGTGTGAGCCGTCCGCGCCCTCATCTTATTCATCCTGCGTTCCTCCAAACGCAGGTAGGCGACGACCTTGGGGAAGGTCGGGTTGGGGATGAGCGTGAGGTTGGCAGCCGCGTGGGTGAACTCCTCGTTGAGAACGGCGACGACGGTGCTGAGGAGAAGGTCGTTGGAGACGTTCTCGCCGATGTCACGGAGCTCGTCATAGAGGCGCTTGAGGCGCATGCAAAAGTCGTCCACGGAGGAACTATTTTGATGGCACCCAAAGAACTCCTGTTGAAGAAAGACGAGCCGTTGTAGCCGATTGTCGGTGAAGAGGCTATTGAGCTTCGCCCAGACGGCATGTGCATCCTCGCCATCTTGCACCACCGTGTAGAACAAGTCCTTGGAGATGGTGAGGAAGAACCAGTGAATGAGTCGCCGCCGACCGCCCGACCACTTGGCGTCAAACGCCATGGTCGCGGCGTCAACAGTGTCGTCGATGTGCTCCTGTAGGTGAAACTCACGAAAAACGAGATGAAAGTGAGTCTTCCATGCATAGTAAGATGAGACCTCCTGGGAGAGACGGATGGGAACACGGGCGAGGATGTCGACGTTGAGGATGACTTTGGCGGGGATGGGAGCAGGGCCAGCGAAGGGATTAGAGGGTTGGGTGGCGCCGGACATGGGGGAGGAGGAGGATGAGTCGTAGGAGGCGAACGACATGGCGTACGGTTAGGGTTCGGGTGGAGGTAGAGGGAGGGTGGGTGGCAGCTACAAGGGAAGGTGGCAGCCGGGGTGGGATGCGGCGGCAGGGGAGCCTGCGGCGGCAAGGAGCGGCGTCGGCAACTAGCGGCGGCGGCTCAGGTGCGGCGGCGGCGGCGGCGGCGGTGGAAGCGTTAGGAAGAAAACGCGGTATGTGATACCATGTGGATCATGCGATATGTTCATTGATCATATGCCGTAGCATATATAGAGTACAAGGGCAAGGATATCTCAACCGTATCCGCTATACAAGGAAAGGATCGGGAGATATCCGTAGACTAGGAAACAATAAAAGAAGATCCTAGCTGCCTAAGTACATGCGATCATGAGTATCCCAACAAAAGGCACGGCCCAATGCGGCGACCCATTTCGCAAATATGTATGTATGATGTCTGTGAGGACACAAATCCGCCCTAAATTTGGGCCAGTCCACATGGACAGTTGACGCACACGCCTTTCGTCCGCCCCGGCCCCACGCACCAGTGGCCCAACTACCACCGAGCCATTCCTTTTTAAATGCAAGCATGAGCGTGTAACCCTATCCATGTGTGCCCATTCCACTCCCTCCATCTCCCCTCCCCCTCCAGGACGACAACCAACAGTAGCCACCGCCCACAGCCGGGGCAAATGTCGTGGAAGTGGATCCCCAAGAAGGCCGGGAAGCATGACAACGAGGAGGCCGGCTCTTCCCCGAAGCGGCCCCGCGCGGCATGTTCACCGTGACACCGCCAGGGGCAGCAGCGGGAACGTATCTTCATGCCCACCGACTAGTGCACGCGGTACTAGGATCATGCCACCCCCCTGCCATTGCCCGACGTCCACCTATTGAACGATTGGCATCTGAACGCGGAAGGGTCACAGTGTCGGCTTCTGGCCTCCAAATGCGCACCGAAGGAGGAAATCCGTTGTTTTCGAGCTCAGCTCCCCAGCAACCTATACCATGAACGGGCACATGGTGGGACACCTGGTTCTACGACGAGCATGACCAGCGATGCCGGTCGTGCTTCGCCACCGGTGCGTGTGCTCTAGCACACGAGCCTCCACGAAGGCTCGTTGTGAAGGCGGAGGAGGAGGAAGAGGAGGAGGAGGAGGCAGGTTGGGCGAGGCACCTAGCTAGCTAGGCTATTTCCAAGACACAATGTTCGTAGTTTTCTGAAACTTGACAGTTTACCTACTTGCATGGGTGCGTCGATGCATCTCCCTTCTTCAAACTACATAATGAGGATGAGAAGCGATGCTCATTCCGCAACACTGGTTCATGTTCAAAGCCGAGTAGGCACCGAACTATTTCACCTACATGTTTCAGAGGTCTGCAACTGCAGGGAAAGATTCAAAGAGCACTACAAAGATTATGGTCTATTGCAACAAATTTTTAATGCTACAACTACGTTTTGTTGCAATAAAGCACAATATTACCACTAATTCTCCGGTTGTGGTAATAGGCCGCACATATTGCCATAACTTAGTCTCGTCGCAATAAATACTAACTTTGTTGCAATACAGGCCTCATATTGCAACAAACTGTATCGGCGTTGCAATATAGTAGCGGTATAGCGAGAAACAAATTCTGTTGCGTGAGGGCAGTCATTTTGTTGTAATAGAGACTAGGTATTTCAACAGAATAACTATTCATGGCAATAGTCAAAAAGATATTGCAACATCAGCGTGACATTGCATTAGTTACAAATATTGTTGCAAAAAAGTGGCTAACTATTGCAACAAACTGCATCGGCGTAGCAATATGGTAGCGATATTGCGGCAAACAAATTCCGTTGCACGAGGCAGCCATTTTGTTGTAATAGAGACTAGGTATTTCAACAGAATAACTATTTGTGGTAATATTCGGAAATATATTGCAACATCAGTGTGAGGTTGCATTAGTTACAAGCAAATTATGGCATCACATCAGTGTTGTCACGGGAAAACATGTGGTGAATTCCCACATGGCTGTTGTAATAGCACACTTTATTGCCACAAATGCTTTTTTGTGGCAATAACCTATTACCATGCGTTCAGTCGCAACGTGGCAATAGATACTTAACGCCATAAATCGGCATGTATTGCGACGAACAATTTTGTTGCAATACACCCGAATCACTGTAGTGGAGATAGATGGGCTAAGTACAATGCAAGGCCAAACCCAATATCAGAATCATTCCATGTTTCCCTAAAAAAAATCATTCCATGTGCGGTCTCACCGTCTGATAGGGTTGCAGAGCGGACGGATTTGCGGGCTACGGCGTAGTATAAATCAATCGCTAGTTTAGTGTTAATTTTCTGGCCAACAGAGACGTAATTCACTGGTTTTGCGGGATATGTGGGAGTTAGGTTGATCTCCTCCCGTGTGGCCCAACGGCCCACCGGGCCCTTAGATCCACGCCCTGATCGGGGGCGCCCAACCCACTATGGTTGACGGCCCCCTGTCACCTACGCTATATAAAGAGGTGGGGGCCAGCGGCACACAATACGAGGTTTGTCGCGAGCCACAACCCCACCGACACACATACTGATCTAGGTTTCGCGCAATGCTGACGGTAAGCTCCGACACCACCTCGCCCGGTCTCTGCCATCACTGTCGTCGCCATCCACCATGGCCATCGGCTCAAGCTCCTCGAGCCAAGCTAAAGATAGAACTACCGTCATTCCCTAGCCTACTCCGATCCACAGATCCTATCAGTGGTATCAGCCAGATTGGGTTTAGGATTTTCGGTTGAAATCAATGAATTATCCCCTCCTCGAAGAACCCTAAAGTGACAGTGCAAACAAACTCGTCGAAAAAGTTGCGCCGCCGCACTGGCCGCGCCGTTCCTCTCGATCCCGACACGCATCGGCGTGCCGAGGTTTCGTGAAGATGAACACCACCCTGATAGGGGCAAAGGGCACCACCACCGAGCCGTTTGACAGCGGTGTGTTCACTCTCGAGGTGCTCGCTCACGCCGGCAAAGGGGTCAGCGGGGGCGCCACATCGGAAAGCCGCCAGATCTCTCTTTGTTGTTGTAGGCGGTGGTGGATAGGAAGGTGGAGAGAAAGGGAAGGGGAAAGGATGAAAAGCAGGCTAGCGTGGAGCGGTGGCGTTCGACGCCGTCGCCGGCGGCCGGGGCGAAGCCCTTTTTCCTCCACAGTCGTCGTGTTCAATCGAAGCAGAGGAAGAGCCGGTGCAGCCGCGCCTCACTCTCTCTACCACATGAGGCAGGGGTTGGAAGGAGGAAAGGAGGGGAGAAGGAAAAGAGCGGCGCGGGACGGCACGGTGGCCGTGGATGCTATCGTCGGCGGCCGGCGTGGCCCTAAACGCCGCGCTGGAAAGAGTGCATCGTGCGGGCGAGAGCGGGAGGAGAGGGAGCGAAATGCGTTAGGGTTTGACCCGAGCAGCGCGGTGGGGGCGTTTTTGTTCGGGCAAGATTGGTGCTGGACCGTCGAATCACGATGGATGGCCCCGATCGAAAACCTAACGTGGCCCGGGCCTTTTGGGCCGAAAGAGATGGAGGCTGGCAGGGGAGAGCTAGGCCGAAAGAGGCGAGGCCAGCAGCCATGTGCGCCGGACCGTGGCCGAGCCAGCTGCCGTTCTTCCTTTTATTTTTGATTTTTGTCCATTTTTAGCAAATTTTATATAGTTTTTTCTATTCAAATTAATCCAATGAATATTTGTTTAGAATATAAAAAAGTGACAGAGATGCTTCAGAAAAGTAAAAAAGTTCATGAATTTTGTATTCATGTTTTTCCGCTGCAAATACATAAAAGTGCTCTTTTGTAAGTAAGTAAAACTAAACTAACATGAAATTATAAAGAGCATGTTAAAGTGATTATTGAAACGGTTATGATCCTGTTATTTTTTATGACCAACGTTGTTAATAACATGATCATGATTTGTTATTGTTATAAAAGGTGCATTTGTTTCTACTTTTTCCCAACGGTGATATAAATTTAATCGCATAAACATTGTATGTTTAATTTTGACCAATGTTGGATTAAATCATGCAATTGTTGTCATGATCTCACCTCATCGTGGTTTCAGGAGGGTACCACTTGATGAGTTGCCTCAAGGATGTTCCAACCCTCAGAGTTGATAACTACACTAAATGAAGAAAGAAAGTTGACTTAGCCTTTGTCTGTGCTGAGGTGGACTGAGTTGTGGACACTCCACAGCCGGTCAAACCAGCAGAGCCACTCAGAGGTGCAAAAGAAGATGATGTTGCGTCCAATACTCCTAATGAGGATCTCGCATCCCATCTTAACACATTCGTAAAACTATGCGATATGCGAAAGAAAAAAGATGTGGACTATGCTGCCCTGACCCAATCCACACAAACGAATCGACTGTTGAGGCTCGTCCATACCTCTATCGACGTCTTCTTCGACGACACCTGCAGCAGAATGTCTTCGGCGGGCGCTCTGAGCAGGTACGCCCTCGCTATCTTGTTCTTCTTCGCGTCCACCGCCGCCACGCTGTCCGTCGGAGCCACCGCCTCCCATAGCCCCTGCGTGTCGAGGTTGGCCTCGACCTTGATTGCCCATACGGTGTAGTTATCAACGGTGAGCGTTGGGCCCTGCAGGGTCAGCGAGCTTCCCGCTTCGCCGGCGATCACCCCCGCAATCATAGCTCTGATGCCAATTGTCGGTATCTAACCCTAGCCCTAGCTCGCCCTAACTCTCTCTCTCTCTCCTCTCTCTCTGGCACGAACCTAGGAGGAAGAAGGAAAGAGAAGAAGGCATAGTGGACACAGAGAGGTTTACCCACGCACAAACATCCGCTGCAACAGACAGTTATACTTTGAACACGAACTCGATACCTCCACCGGTACAACGATCACCATGGCGATCTTATACCCGGGCCGGCGCTGGGCCACAACCCCCACGCCTCCAACCTCTCCTGCGCTCAGTTCGGCCCGCCCTGGACGCGCCCGCGACACGCTCCTACGCACCGAGCTCGCAACAAACCAGTGTGAGCACACCGCCCGGCTCGCCAATGGCTTCAGCCTGGTCCGGTGCGATGTATGCGCAGACACACACGCGCACCCCTACCTTACACACGCACACACGCATGCACTACTCGGACACTATCTGGACATGCCCCAGATAATGGACATACACTAGTCGGACAGTGCCTATACAGTGCCTAACGCCTGACACGCCCAGGCCTCGCCCGCACACGCGCTGGACTAGCCCGCCGTGGCTTATCCCTAACATAGGCGAACAGCCGGAACAACACGGCGGCGCCGGCGAGGTGCGCATGGACTGGTCTGCTCATGCCCCCTACCCGATGTGAGATGGTCGAGTAGAGAAAAGTCCAGTCCGTCGAGGATCACACGCTGGATCCCACAAATATAAAAATCGAGGGACCGGCGGCAAACGACCTTGCCGGCTTGCCCTAGTCGTCTGTATGCATACGGCCGGCAGGCACCGTGAAAGGGCGACGAATGGCGCCATCACATAGCACCGGCCAAGGACCAACTCGAAAGATCCTCAAACGCCGCCCAAGCTCCCTACCCAAGATCCCGGTTCAGTGAGTCACATAGGCGTGCTGACTGCTATACTCAACTTTTCTTTGACAGTTTGGTTTGGTACATATAAAAATAACAAATGGAAGTAACAAAACGGAAGTTTGTCGCTAATCCTTCGCGTCCATTACATAACTACAAACGGCCGGGGTTATCAAATCAAAACACATATAAAGAACATTGCTAAGAGCGAGACACGCCTTTAGCCTGCACGGATGGTGTCATCGTGTCCAGAGAAGTCGCGGTCAATGTCGGCACGCTGGTGACGATGGGCCGCAGCTGGCGGTCGACGGAGCAGGAGGTTGACCTGACGAAGCCGCGGCTGGAGACGTTCACGCAGTCAGCGACAACAGCGAGCTTACGTAGTAGAAGAGATAGATAGAATAGTCAAGTAGCACAAGAAACTCTCCTGCCATCAGTTCATGGCGCCTTGGCGTGATCGATCTACATCTTGTACAGGAGAAACGTAATTAATAAATTTGGGGAGAAGAATGGGAACAAGACTCATTGCACCCAAATTTACTCAAGGAATTGATGATATTGGTATCATATTGTAGAGAACACAACCAGTAATAACATAGCTAACGTGACACCTTCTTCATAATCTTACATTGCACACCATCCACAAAGAAGAGAAAAGCACATCTCCAAGCCTTAACTCTAAAGAGCATACCAAACCATAGCCAGAAACCAAACACAATCCCAGCAATCACCCAATAACACAACCACTGATCCTCATCTTCGCCATTTCTCTCATTTGGTGAAAGCAAAGTATTTGCACACATGTCGAGAGGAAATCCACAGAGCCCAGAATTATTGGAGTAAATTGATGGGTCAGTCAGGGTTTGCATCTGACTCCCAGTGGGTATCTCGCCCGACAAAAGATTGTTCGAGACATTCAACGAATTTAGCCATGATAAGCTCGACATGCTGGGAGGAATTGCTCCTGTAAGTCCATTAGATGACACATCGAGGAACTCGAGAAAAGTCAAACTGCCAATGTCTTCAGGAATGCTGCATGACAGGTGATTTCTTGATAGATTCAGGAACTGTATGCCCTGAAGTTTGGTTAGTTTCTTCAGGGATGCACCGAGACAACAAATTGTCCGACACATCAATACCACTTATTAACTCTAGTGTTCTGTTGAAAGTTCGCTCTTGCCCCTTCCAGTTTATTTTGATCTTATCCCAATATTTTAATCCGCCGAGCGGTCTCAGAGTTGACATATTATGTAGACGCCTCATGGAGGTCAAGTTTCCGAAGGCTACCGGAATTGCTCCAATGAAGCTATTGTTTGCCATGTCGAGCAACTGAAGCTGAGCAAGTTGTGATAGCTCCAAAGGAAATTCTCCGGTGAAGTTGTTTGATCTAAGGCTAAGGATTCTCATTGACAGAACCCAAATCACAATCCATGGAGGGAGGGCACCAAAGAACCTATTGTTCCCGATGTCTAGGATAGCCAGCGAGTTGCAGGCTCTTAGGACCTGTGGGAAGACACCAACAAAGCCATTTTCGGAAAGGTACAATGACTCAAGAGAGCAGTTGTGTCTTGCCTTAGCCAGAGGGATTTCACCTAAGAAGGAGTTGTCAGACAGGTCCATGAACTCTAGAGCCTCCAGGTTCCACCAGCAGCCCGGGAGCTTCCCAGTTAGCAGGTTTTTGGACAACTTCATGTACCACAGAGCCTGGAGATTGCACCAGCACGCTGGGAGTTCCCCAGTAAGCCTGTTGTCTGATAGATCGAGTATCTTGACGGAAAGTAGTTCGCAAAGCTGGTGCGGGATGTCACCGATGAGGTTGTTTTTGTAGAGTTGGAGGCTGATGAGGTTTTGCATGTTGCCGATCTGTGGTGGGATGGAGCCGTTGAACCTATTGTTGCCAAGGACGAGGGCGATCAGCGAGTTGCATCCCTCTAGGTGTGGGAAGGTCCCAGCAAAGGCATTTTTGGCGAGATTTAGGTGCATGAGAGAGCAGTTGTGACTTGCCTTAGTCGCGGGGATTTCACCTGAGAAGGAGTTACTGGACAGGTCCATGAGCTGCAGAGCCTGCAGATTCCACCAACAGTCCGGGAGGTTCCCAGTGAGCTGGTTGTTTGACAGATGGAGTGTTCTCATGGAGAGGAGCCCACAGAGCTGATGCGGGATGGCGCCAGTGAGTTTGTTATTGTAGAGCTGGAGGTTGATGAGGCTGCCGAAGTCACCGAATTGTGCTGGGATGGAGCCGTTCAACCTATTGTTGCTGAGGTCGAGGGTGGCCAGCGAGTTGCAACCCTCTAGATGTGGGATGGTTCCAACAAAGGCATTTTTCGCGAGCTTTAGGAACGTGAGAGAGCAGTTGTGGCTTGCCTTAGTTGTAGGGATTTCACCTGAGAAGAAGTTATTGGCTAGGTTCATGAAATGCAGAGCTTGCATATTCCACCAGCAGTCCGAGAGGTTCCCGGTGAGCCGGTTTTTTGACAGGTTGATGTATCGCAGAGCCTGGAGTTTAAACCAGCACTTCGGTAGATCCCCTGTGAGCCGGTTTTTTGACAAGTTGATGTACGACAGAGCCTGGAATTTGCACCAGCAGTCCGGGAGGTTCCCGGTGAGCCGGTTGTTTAACAGGTCAATTTTACTCACAGAAAGGAGCCTACAGAGTTGGTGCGGGATGTCACCGACGAGTCTGTTGTTGCGGAGGCTGAGGGACTGGAGGCCGGGAATGTCACCAAGCTGCGGTGGAATGGAGCTGTTGAAACGGTTGCTGCTGAGGTTGAGTGATTTGAGTGAGCGCAACAGCGAGATGCTCGCCGGGATGGCCCCGCGGAGGTTGTTCCCCCGGAGGTTCAGATCGGCGAGCACCGGGAACGCCGTGGTGTTGAGTATATCGAGCCCGCCCGAGAGACCGAGTCTCTCGAGCCTTAGCGTCTCGACGCGTCCCGCGGTGTCGCAGAACACGCCGACCCAGTCACACACCGGCGCGGCACTGGTCCAGTTGGAGAGCGCGGCTGCCTTGAGGAGGCTGGCCTTCCATGCCAGAAGGGCATCGCCCTCCGATGGCACCACAGCAGTTGTCTTCACGGGGATGGCTGCCGCCAGCAGGAAGAGCGCGGCGGTGCCGGCGAGGTGAGCGTGGGCGCCTGGTCTCCTCATGTCCGGGACAAACCCGGCCGGAGTGAGAATGGTTTTTTTTTTTCTTCTTTTTTGCGGGAATGAGAATGGTTGGGTAGGAGAAGTCTAGTCGGCACGGCAGAAGAGAGCGCACGTATATATGGATGAACCGGCCGGCGGCAAAAATCATAAACAAGTTGTTAAATTTACACCGGTGTGTACTTGCCCTCGTCACCTGTATGCATACGACAGGCAGCGCGAGAGGGCGACGAATGGCGCCGTCAGACTTATTGAAAACAGCACCGATCAAGGACAAAGTCAGAAGATCCTCCGGATGCCGTTTGGACGATCTCCCTATTACGAGGGCCTCCACATTTTGATTGGTAATTCGACATAAAATAAAAACTATTGTTCCCGCGACGGATCCGCGTGCACCACCGGAACGGCGGAACCATCAGCAGAGTTGACAGGGACGGAGGCGGCGGCCGCAGCACCATTGTCGACGGCTGTGTGGGCGGCTGGCTGTGTAGCCGTCGCACGTGTACATGCAGGGGGAGTAGCACGGCCAGCACTGGGCTTCCGTTGCGAGCAGCGGGGGTTGGGGGTCCGCCGCCCCTGCCGCGGCGAAGAGCGCCGTCGATCGCGGCCAGGATGATGGCCATCTTGGCCGCCGGCATGGAGAGCACACTACCCTGCCCTGGTGAGGTGTGTGGAGATGGAGATCGATGGGGTGTGGTTGCTTCGCAGGAGATGGTTGTTCGCGGCATGGGTTGGCGCGCGCGCGTACGGCAGCTACGTACCTCCAACTCCATGCTTAATTTGCTCGATCGTGGCCGCTTCGCATGCATCGCGCATGAATGCATTTGGCCAAGCTAGGTAATGTTAGTTTTTATCTGTTTTTCTTGCACTAAGAAGACTTGTATTATGCTCGCCTTCTGAAGAGAAACTGCATCTCTTGGGTCCCGTCGTACATTATCCCCCCTTTTCTCTCCTTGTAGAAAGAAATTCTCTCGTTTTCTCTTTTTGTTTCGTAGTCACAGCTTAACCTTTTTTTAAGTAAAAAAGCTTAATGTTGACGTGAAAAGCACGTTGGAATAACAGAGAAATATATCATTTTATTTGCAGAAGTTAAACGTAGAAGGTATTTTTTTTTAGCATCAACGTAGAAGGTATTCGTTCTCCAAGATTTACAAGCATATAGTATGTGTACATGTTTTTAGTCTTCATTCTTTCTTAGGTGAAAAAGGAGTATAATACATGTGTACCATGCACACTCTCAGAGGGCAACTCCAACGAAGAGACCCATTTCGTTCAGATGTATCGTTTAGATCCACATGGGCAAAGACCCATTTCGTCCACATGAGCAACTAAGAGACCCATATATACCATGCACACTCACTGGTTTTGCACGATATGCGTGACACCGCTCGCATCCCTACCGTCTCGGGTGCCGTTGTCTATGAATGTGCTATTTGGCGGTTAAAGGTGTCAAATATAGACAAATCTATATGCAGCGCGCACCCACCACTTTGCTAGTATTGTCATTGGGCCGGCCCATCTAACCATTTTACCATTTAGTTTTTCTGAGAAGCTCGTCCTGTTTTGGGGAAGCTTCCAAAAACATATAGGACCGTTTAAGGGATGGTTTTCTCTGGTCATTATAGGCCGGGTTTTGTTCTTTTTTGTGTGTTCCTTTTTTCTTGTTTTACTTTCTTTAATTCCTAAAGATTTTTCATCAAGTTAGCGAAAAAAATCAGATTCGTGAAGATTTTTCAAATTCAAAAAAATATTCCGCAAGTTTTTCAAATTTGTGAACAATTTTCAGATTGATGTTTTTTTCAAATTCATGTGATATTTTAAAATTCGTAAACAAAATTCAAATTCACAAACTTTTTTGAATTTATGAACTTTTCAAATTCACAAACTTTGCAAATTTGAAAACATTTTCAAAATGCATGAAATTTTTTTAAATTCGTTGAATTTTTCAAATTCATGACCTTTTGAATATTCATGAACCTTTTTCAAATTTGTAACTTTTTAAAGTCATGAACTTCTTTTAGATCCGTGAAGTTTTTTCACATATACGAACTTTTTCAGGTTCACATTTTAAAAAATCATGAACTTTTTTTAAACTGGTGGACTTTTTAAAAATATGAATAGTTTCTAATTTAAGCCGGCAACCGGTTGTTATAGTGAACAACAGAGTAGAAGAAGAGAAAATCGAGAAAAAAACATGGGATTGACAGAAAAAACAGGCGCGCGATCGCTGGGCCGTGAGGGGACTTGTGGGTGCTACAGAGAGTTTAGTTGGCGCTGATTAAGAGGGGTGCTGCCTACTAGGCACATATTCCCTCCGTCCGGAAATACTTGTCATCAAAATGAATAAAAAGAGATTTATTTAGATGTATTTTAGTTTTAGATACATCCATTTTTATCCATTTTGATGACAAGTATTTTTGGACGGAGGGAGTACCATTCTTCGGAAAATGAGGCCCACAAGAAAGTGCAGTTTGAACGCCGCAAAGTACATGTTCTGGAAAAAAAGGTACATGTTCTAGGATAGGGCAATTCGAACCCCCATCTTAGCTGCACCCACCGATGAATAGTAAATTTAAAATAATAATAAATAATTCATATTTTTTAATTTATTTCTGTTTTGAATTTATCTGTTCATCGGGTGCAACTGAGCCTGGGCAGGTGTAAATTTCTGCGCAATGCTACACCTACGAAAAACATGCTACAGGATTTACGTAAAGGCTTAGAGCATCTCCAACAGCCGCCAAACGCGTGGCGCGCTAAAAGTCAGTTTGCAGTGTGCCCATCGTCTGCTTTGGCGCGGCGGGGAGCGCTAGCTCCAGCTGCCGCGGTAAATTTAGCGCGCGCGTAGCTCCAACAGGTGCGCTAAAATGCAGCGCACGTGCTCTCGCACAAACACTCTGGACTATGATGCATATGCATAGATAGATAGATACTCCCTCCGTCCTATAATATAAGAGCGTTTTTTATACTAGTGTAGTGTCAAAAACGTTCTTATATTATGAGACGGAGTGAGTAGATTACATAGATATTTCACAATACATATATAAAACGATCCATTGCATAGATAGATAAAAGAACTACGGTGCAACTAGATAAAAAACTACAGCGCAACTAGATAAAAACTACGATGCAACTAGAACCTACTCCGAGTCGTCCTCATCATCATCATCATTCTCGCTGGTGTTGTCCGAGGTATCGAGCCACACGTCATCCCAACGTTCCTCGTCTGTCCCCAAGAACGACTTCCCACCTGCGTTAACAAGATCGCACTGCGATATGGCCAGTGCCTTCCGCCGACGCCTGTCCGCCAGCTCCGCGCGGTACCTTGCCGTCTTCTCCGCCCAGAAGGCGTTCTGGGCGGCGACATCCTCCGGGTGGCGCCGGCGCCACTCCGCCATGGCTCGCTCGTCCTCCTCGACGATGTGGAGGCGGCGCTGCCGCCGACGGTGTTCCTCACGGTCCTGGTCTGTTATAAGACGAGGCGGAGGGGCGACGGCCTGCGCCTGCTCACGCATGTAGACGTCGTGAAAGTTCATCTGCGCGCGAGGCCTCCCTAGGCGCCACGCCGTCACGTCGTATGCGCGGGCAGTCTCGTGCGCGGTCTCAAACGTGCCGAGGCCGAGGCGGATGTCGCCGGACCAGATCTCGGAGTAGAAGGCGCCGGAGGGGCGCTCGTGGACGCCGCGGTAGCCTGAAGATCCCCGGCGGTGCGGCGGCATGGTGGCGCGTCCGTGGCGGGGCGGGGAAGCGGCAGAGGAAGCGGCAAGCAAGCGGCAGAGGAAGCGGCAGAGCGCGCGTGGCAGTATGGGTGGCGATGGGTGGCCGCGTGACGAGCGCCGTAATTTATAGGCGCGCCGGAAGCGGTGCGTCAAATCTGTCGCGCAACCGCCCGCTTTCTCCAGCGCGCGCGCAATCGTTTCCAGCGCGCGTTAGTTTTCCGCCTCCGCTGAAGCGCATGAAAAAACCCCGCGCGCGGTAAAAAGTTAGTTTACCCGCACGCGTCTTTTGCACCGCTGTTGGAGATGCTCTTAGGTGTAAGGTTTTGGTTGGATAAAATCAAGGAAAGGCGCCCCTCCCCGTTGAATTCAGGGGGGCGGTGGAGAAATTAACGTGGAAGGTTACGCAGGAACTTTCGTAAGTTTAGTATTTTCGGTCTTCTCCGTTTCCGTTCTGTGCTCTTGGGAGCTGGGAGTACGTAGGCAAGTATTAGTAGCAGCGCTGCTCGTTTCGGAAGGAAAGCAACCAATGGCCGACACTGTGTATGTACCTGATATACTTTGGTTCGAAAGACCGAAAAGCAAAAGCTATAGCTTGGCGTTGAGCTCTACGTGCGTAGTACGGTAGTAGCTATGATCACGATGATCCCATTTTGTCGAACTGTTTTATATGTTCCTTGGCACGGCTGTCGGTGCATGCAATCACCCCAAAAAAGACTTAGATTGTTTCTTTGGTATACTTTAAGTTCTGAGTTAACCATTCTGTCTAGCGCACACATACGTAGAAAAAGATGTAAAGTTGTACTATTAAAGTTGCGTCAGTTAATTTGGATCGAAGGAAGTACCTAGATTTCCTACCTGCAATAGATTATTACGTTCTTCGGTAAAGAAGCTTGGGTGTCCCGTTTGACAATCCAGGTTTACTTCAGACTTTCAGCTGCTTGATCAGGCTCTGTAATCCACAAGTTTAGGGACAGGGGCGGCACTCACAGCATTGACATCAGTGAGAAGAGGTTAAGAGAACTAGTAAGAGCAGTTAGAGAGCAAGCATCGGCTCATCAAATCTTCTGCTTCACGTACAACTGAAGCTGTTTGTTTTCAAGTAAGGTACGCAAGCAAGTTTTCATCCCGAAGAGACAGGGTGCCGGGTGAGCTGGCAAAGAAAGTCAGCAGCTAATCAAGAATTTAGGTCAAATTAGCATTTCGTTGGAGTATGCATGATACAAAATTAATTTACATGGGAAACCCTTCTATACATACTTAAAAATATATTATATATTATTAAAACAGTTTAAAATATATAATGGAAAAAGGTGTACAAATTATTGTCTTATCCGCATGAGACAAAATGAAGTAAAAATAATTTGAAAATTTAGTACCTATGTATAAATACTATGAAAAAGAAAAAGAAAAAGAAAAAGGAAGGATTGATTTGCAGCAATAGATGTCTTTCACATATATATATATATATATACAACAAGAAAGAAGTGATTACCTTTTTGACTGGCAGTTACCAAAAATGTATACTTCAATGTGAAAAAAACGTTGTGGTTCTTTAGTTTTTCTATTTTAATTCTTATCATTTTTTTTCTTTTTCAAAGTTTATACTTTGTACTTTTTCTGAGTTCTCTTGTTGCCGAGCCATAGTACTTGCACCTATTGGAGAAACTAGAAGAATTATGGAGATGGTCAATCGGAAGAGTAAACCCGGTTGCTAAATGAATCCCAATTTATTGAATATTATTTATGAGACCCTCTCCTACTACTTGGTTTGATCTTGTAGTCCAAAGAATCACATACCATGACATATCTAGGATAGTAGTCACTAGTGAAAAAAACAATAGTTGCACAAATGAGTGACGTGAACTGATTCGAACAGTCGAATCATTCTTATCTTCCGATTCTGAGCCATTACGAACATCACAACAGATTTAAAACGAAAATTGCCTTCTCAGGGAGAAACTGCCACCTCTCCGCACTCCCTCACAACTAAAACTGCTCCCTGGTGAACGTTCGCCAGCTAGGGGGTCCTTTTTTTTCATCCATGTACTTCTCCACTTGAGATGAGACCGAAGGAAGAAAAAAACTCTGGTTTCCATCTATCTATTCTTGTAATCCAACTGGTGAATACGTGTTGCGGAAAAAATTTATACCCCTCTAATTTTCCTCCAAATCAATGAAGACCACATGTGATCCGTCCGTACCAGTTCATCGGTGATTCCTTCCTCCCAAATCTGTCCGATACTTGCACACATATATGGACTAAAGGTCTAGTCCCGGTTGGTGTCACCAACCGGGACTAAAGGTCCCCCAGCCCCCGGCGCGGGCTTGTGCCACGTGGTGGACCTTTGATCCCGGGCCGTGACGAACCAGGACTAACCGGCGAGGGGGGGGGGTTAGTCACCGAGAAAGGGATTCCCCCGCTTTGTAATACAAAGCAACCACCACGATACAGCCAACGACAGGTGCTGGGGCGGAAGCAGCACAGTCACGCCCAAAAAGAAATGGAAGAGAAAACATAAAAGAAACAAATGCCAAGAACGGCGGATCAACGAAAAACAGAAGAAGCCTCGCGACCGTTGCGCCCACCGGAGAACTCCCGCCAAGCTCCACGACTCCGGAATGCGGGCACAAGCAACACCTCCAAGAAGGGATGCGACGACGACGACGCTGCTGCAAAGAGTTTCCCCCGGGTACGCGGCGAGGTGATAGGAAGGGTCGCCCCGACGCCCTCCAGGAAGGACTGATGACACCTGCAGGCGCTGCCACGCCAGTGTCGGCCAAGCCGTCAGGGATTTCTCCCGATCCCAACCCACCCCTCAGGCGCTCCAGAGGTCGCCACCAAACCGAGCACCACCCTGCGCTAACACGGACTTGAAGCTTCCACGCCGTCTCACCACGGCACCACGAAGTAGGGTCTGCACAACGATGAGGAGGAGCCGGGACTAGGGCAGCAGCACCGTCGTTACGTAGGAGGGCTCAACCTCCACCGTCAACGACGGTAACCGACCGGACGCAATAGCACGGGCAAACCAGACCGGTGGGCACACAGGTCCGGCCGGGCGATCATATGCCTGTAAAGCCCCCGCCTTCGCGCTGCAGAAGACATGCCAACGGCGTCGCCGCCCGCCGTCCGAGCCGCTCCACCTCATCACCGCGCAGAGAGCAGCGAGGCAACGCCAAGACCGGCCCGCTAGGACCCAGATGGGGCCCATAGGGCCCAGATCTGGGCCGGGTTGGCGCCGCCGGCCGACCTGCGCCATCCCGCCGCCCCGCCACCACCGCGACAGGTCGCCGCCAGCCGCCACCAGGCCGCTGGGCCGCCGTAGGCCAAGGAACACCGCCGCCCGAGCCGTGATTCCGCGCCAGGGAAGAGCACGGGGCCGCCACCGCCAGCCAGGCCACGGCGCCGCGCGGGCAGCGCCCGGCCGCGCCGGCCGGCTGCAGCGGCAGGAGGAGGATGTACGAGGCGGACTAGACTGCGCAGTAGGGGAGCCGCCCCGGTCGCCCCGCTCGGGGGGGGGGGGGGGGTACGGGGAGGATGAGGGGAGGGGGAGTGGGACGGGAGAGGCGCTGGGGATGAGATCGAAGGGGAAAAAAGAACCTCTGGTTTTTCATCTATCTATTCTTGTGAAATCAAAGGGGTGAATACTAGCGTTGCAGGAAAAATTTATACCCCTCTCATTTTCCTCCAAATCAATGAAGACCACATGTGATCCGTCCGTGCCAGTTCATCGGTGCCACATGTGATCCGTCCATGCCAGTTCAAAGGGGTGAATACTATGCGCTTTTGGGAGTAGTATAGCTTTGCTCGTTTCGGCAGGAAAGCATCCAATGCCCGGCATTCTATGTACTATATCTATCTAGCTATGTGCACCTTTGGGTTAAAAGAAAAGAAAGCTATGGTTGATAAGACAAAAGAAAAGACTGTCTCAATAAGGAAAAAGTGCTACGTACACACATGTACATATACGGACCGCGAGCAAGCTAGGTACTCCCTTCGTCCCATAATATAAGAGTGTTTTCTACACTAAACAGGAATAGATCACAGTTCTGTTCTGGGCAGGAAAGCATCCAATGCCCAGCATTGTATTTACATCTATTATCTATGCTTTTGGGTTCAAAAGAAGATAATGGAGAGTTCTTATATACATCTGTCCAGTGATCTACAAATATTTCCTCGGCAAACAAATCAAGCTGCATCTTCTGGTCCTCTTAGAAATACGAAATGATCTCCACGTGCACAAGTACCTCTCATGCATGCATATGCATACTCATCGATTGCAATCCATGCATGCATCCAGTGGCATATGCAGTATCCTCCTCTTGATGAAATATACTCCCTCTGTCCAAAAATACTTGCCATCAAAATGGATAGAAAGAGATGTATCTAGAACTAAAATACATCTAGATCATCCTTTTTTATCCATTTTGATGATAAGTATTTCCGGACGGAGGGAGTATATGAGAAGGCAGTGGTCATGCGGTAACACGTCCTCAGTTCAGAACGGGGATGACGGTCAGATGTGTCTCCTTGATTTCGCCCAACCGACCCAAACCCTTCGACGTGTATACGCTTGCCGTATTTACAGAAGGGGCTACAATTTGATCGGCACGGTGAACAGACACTGCGTCGACATAAAGAACTTGCCACAAGTAACTTTGCCCGTCTAGCAAGCAAAGGGAGAGGAAGCGAGTTCTAGTAGCAAAGAAAAAAGCAAGGAGAGAGGGAGAGAGATAGAGAGTTCTATTTTCTTCCAGTACAACGTGGATAGACTAGGGGTGGACACGAAGCTCTCAGCACGACTGTGAGCAAGGTTTTCGCTTGTTAAGCTTACCGAACATAGAGAGCACGAGGTTAATGAGCTGAGTAGGAGGGATTTGTTGAGAAGGTAGTCTTATCTTGATCATCCCCGTCATCTAGTCTAGAGATGAAAATAAAAAACATGTTTTATGTTAGTATATGACTAAGAGATGACATTTAGGATAAGGAACGGAAAAATTGTTTTATCTTTGCTTCTAAGAGATCATCTCTTAGTTAAGTAATAACGAAGTCACAACTATTTTACAGGCTAGTAATTATCATATATGTGGCATCATCCCTAAAACGAAAGAAGACCGAGATATCATCCCGTTGTAGGTGCACTCCTAATGAAGACTCCACATGCTTGAGAGGGCCCAACGGCATTCAGCCTTTACCTATTTCCTCTCTCAACCTTTGCCTCCTTTGCTCCGTTGTCTATTTAAGAGAGGAGAAGGATGATGAGTTAAACAGCAAACTGAAGAAACCTCCACTAAACCCTACACAAGGAAGGTGGAGCACAAGACGAAATCATAGTAACCAGGTATCGATCCATCCGACAACTCCCTCCTTCCCTCTCCCTACTATTCTGATGTTCACCATTCTAACATAAATTATATACACTATTGTGACAGTGATATAGACTATGGCTTCACCATTTTGTGGCATCTCCACATGCGGCCTCAATGCCGCCGCTCCTACCGGATTCTCCACCAAGAAGGCGCTTTCCCTGGTTTCGCCCACATTTGTTCCACTTGCCCAGGAAATCAGGGCTAGGAGAAGGTGCAATTTCAGAGTGAACGCCGCAAAGGAACTGTATTTCAACAAGGATGGGGCGGCTATGAGGAAACTGCAAGTGAGTTGTACAATCTAATCACCCTCAATTAAATAATGCTACTATATATCGTCTATGTCGTTCCGTCTTTTTGGTTTTAGATGCCAATTTCTGATTGCATATTTGCCTATCAGAATGGAGTGAATAAGCTCGCAAACCTGGTTGGAGTTACTCTTGGTCCAAAAGGACGGAATGTTGTCCTTGAGAGCAAGTACGGGCCACCTAGAATCGTTAATGATGGTGTTACGGTAGCAAAAGAGGTATGTGTCCTTACGGTTTATTCTTACAATGCAATCCTAATGTAAGTTGAATCTTTGCTATGAACTTTTGTCATTGTTGGCTATCGACCAGGTTGAGCTCGAAGACCCTGTCGAAAATATTGGAGCTAAATTGGTTAGGCAAGCTGCTGCTAAGACCAATGACTTGGCTGGTGATGGTACAACCACATCGGTCATCCTTGCTCAAGGGATGATCACCGAGGGTGTTAAGGTACACCAATACAAATATCTTGTGTCTTGTCTTTTATAGCATAACTATTTTATATATTCGATTCGGTAAATAATGTTAGATTTGTTTACTTTCTCCAGATTGTAGGTGCTGGTGCTAATCCAATACAGATTGCCCGTGGTATCGAGAAAACAGCCAAAGCACTAGTCTATGAGCTCCAAAAGATGTCCAAGGAGGTTTAGATTTGCTAATCCATTGTTCAGTTCCGAAAATACATTCATTCTGAATTCTATATCACATTTCCTCTATCATCCTATGATAAAATACTCGACCAATCTTGTAATGCAACAAGAAAATGCATCAGATTAATTATAGTAACTTCTGCTCTCTATGCTAATTATGAACGGAGCAGATGACTCTATGCCCTAACTACCATTCATGAGATATTAGCCCATTGTTATCATTTTCAGGAGCCCTAATCCTCATTTGAATCTCATATAGTAATTTTCAAAGGGAGTATCCTCTATTTGAAATTCAAATTTGCCAAGTTGCATTAAATACTGCAGGTCAAAGATAGCGAACTTGTCGATGTTGCTGCTGTAAGTGCTGGAAATGATTATGCAATTGGCAACATGATAGCTGATGCTGTGAGCAAGGTTGGGCGACATGGGGTAGTCACGCTCGAAGAAGGAAAGAGTTCTGAAAACAGCCTCTATGTGGTCGAAGGGATGCGATTCGACCGCGGCTATATTTCTCCCTACTTTGTGACCGACGGTGAAAGAATGACAGTGGAGTATAACAATTGCAAGGTCTGTCGCACATTGTCTTGGCAGTTCGTCTACTTATTTCAGTTAGCACAATCTCCATGAGTTATGTGCTCTTAAGCTGATATATTTATAATATTGCTCAGCTCCTTCTCATCGACAAGAAAATTAACAGCGCCAAAGATCTTATCACTATTCTAGAGGACGCTATTACGAGTGGATATCCAGTTTTAATAATTGCAGAAGACATTGAGCAGGAAGCTCTTGCAGCCCTCGTGCTCAACAGGCTTAGAGGCTCACTACAGATTGCTGCTATAAGAGCCCCTGGTTTCGGGGAGCGCAGGAGTCAATACCTTGATGACATCGCCACTCTGACAGGAGGTGGGTTTGATGTTTGGTGTGATACGATGCATCCCGTTGTGATATTTGTTCAGTTATAACGGTCATTCTTCATGTAGGCACTGTCATCAGAGACGAATTTGGAGTTCCCCTGCATCAAGCAGACAAAACTGTCCTAGGAACTGCTGCCAAGGTTGTAATTACCAAGGATTCAACAACAATAATTGGAGATGGTACTACACAAGAGAAAGTAATCAAAAGGGTGACACAAATCAAGAACCAGATTGAGGTCAGTATATTGTGAACTTATTGGATGCTCCATATTTCCAGCATATATAGTTCAATTAGCTTGTCCCGCGCAAGTGTGTGTCTCACTTAAGTGTGGATGAAAATACCCTGACTAAAATTTCGTTCCGAAACTTTCTTTTTTCAGGCTACTGAACATGAATATGAAATAGAAAAGCTAAAAGAGAGGATAGCCAAATTATATGGTGGTGTTGCTGTTATTCAGGTACAGCCGATGTTCCACGCTGAGATATCTATTGATGTACTGCTAGGCAACAATTCCAGAAATACACCCCGTGGTGCACTTTTTAGGTTGCATTAGCAGAATATAATAGCTACTCCCTCCGTCCGGAAATACTTGTCGGAGAAATGCATAAAAATGAATGTATCTAGAACTAAAATACATCTAGATACATCCATTTCCTCGACGAGTATTTCCGGACGGAGGGAGTATAACATAATACATCTTGGTTTGTAGGTAGGAGCACAGACTGAAACCGAGCTAAAGGAAAAGAAACTGAGGGTCGAAGACGCGCTGAATGCAACAAAGGTAATGTTTTATCCTGGTTAAATTCCAATTGGTTTTAGGATTTGTGTACCTTTGATATCATTCAGAGGGCCTTCTAGTGCATTCTAGAATTGTGTTGACTTTACTTTTAATACAGCACCTATATGTGCTCATTTCTTTGTTAATTGACTACCTTTCTTTGTGGGCAGGCGGCTGTTGAGGAAGGTATTGTCGTTGGTGGTGGTTGTACCCTCGTAAGGCTTGCATCAAAAGTTGATGCCATTAAACAAACCCTTGAGAATGATGAACAGAAGGTATGAAAAAAGTTAATGGGATCCTCTTTCGCAAGGTTTCAGTAACAGAATTTTGTATTTAGTTCAAGGCGTTGTTTTCTTCCCTCGCACTGAACTAATCACCTCTTCGTATTTTCAAGGTTGGGGCTGAAATTGTGAGGAAGTCCTTAAGTTATCCACTTAAACTGATTGCAAAAAATGCTGGCATTAATGGCAGTGTAGTTATTGAGAAGGTTTGGAACTCAAATTTGTTTTCAAATATGACTTTGATATTCAAAAACTTGAGCATAGCCAATTTGGAACTTGCCTGCATTCAGGTCCTTGCCATTGACAACTCCAGCTATGGTTACAATGCCGCTACAGGAAAGTACGAGGATTTGATGGCTGCTGGTATTATTGATCCAACCAAGGTATGTGCTTGCAGAAGCAATGTTCTCTTTGACCACGGCATATAACCGATACTAGTCTCATATGAGGATGCTATGGTACAGTTTTTTCAAGTAAGATAATGTACCTGAAAAATCCTAGAGTCCATTATGTTTTGTCGGGAAATGGCGATTGGGTGTTTATCCTAAATGACATATAATTGTACTTGTAACTATGCTGAAACAATAAGCATGGAACCCATAAACTTTGAAGGGGTGACCAGTTTGATGAGACCTTTCTAAGGGGGACTCTATGTACCTCCTTATTTGCATCCAACTATTTTCTTTACCCTCCTTTCTGTGCATAAGCATCAAGCTCAAACAAAAATTAACTGGATTTTGCGCAAACAGGTGGTGAGGTGTTGCTTGGAGCATGCTGCATCCGTGGCGAAAACTTTCATCACCTCTGACGCTGTTGTGGTCGACATAAGGGCGCCTAAGTGTGCACCTGTTGTGAACCCGATGTGCGGTTCAGGTATACAGAGACAATCTGCTCATCATCGTCTGCTATTTCTTACTCAGGAATCAATATGGTCTTACTAACTTGTTTCAATTTGTTGTACAGGTTATGGATTCTAATTTAGGACAAGAGCTATGCATTCCTGTGCCTCGGCGGCATGCTATATCAGAGGCAAGACTACTGTGTTATGTTTTGAGAAATAAATTTATTACTTGCTGTTGTGGCGAGTCAAAGCCGCAATGAATAGTTTGATTTATAGTCCTAAAAGTGAATGATGATTAGTTGCATGGAATATTGTAGCTACATACCATTCACAGTTGTTCCTTTTGGGCATTTGTTCCTTAAACAAGCGTAGGCTTGTGGTAGTGACGACATTCCATATATGGACTCGGTATACTCTTCGCATGAAAGGTTTGGCAATACTCACAGTTGTTCCTTTTGTGTGCATGTGTTCCTTAACTGAGCGTAGGCTTGTGGTAATGATGATGTTTCATATCTGGATTCGGTAGACTCTTTGCATGGAAGGTTTCGCGCCACAGTGGTGCAACTTGATTGCTAGGTGCCTAGGTTCCTCATAAGCGGTAACATGGTGAATTGGTGATTAAAGTCAATGATGATATTGGTCATTTCTTTCAGACTAGGAAGGGTCTGAGGCAGTGGCATCCAATGTCTCCCATCATTTTCAACCTTGTCGCTAACATGTTAGCTATCCTCATTGCACATGGGCTAACAGAGATGAGCAACTTAGTAGACTTACGCATCTCATAAATGGTGGTATAACCATTCTTCAGTGTGTCGATGACACTTCCATATTCATGGAACCCGACATGATGAAAGCCACGAATGTGAAACTCGTTTTATGCATTCTAAGCAACCTTTTGGTCTAAACAAGAAAAAAGAATCATAAAAGTGAGATATTCTACTTCGGTCAGGCTAAGGAGGTTGAGGACAAATATAAGGAGTTATTTGGGAGCAAGGCATGATTCTTCCCATTCCATTACCTTGGTACCCCTGTTCATTTCTGGAAATTCTCGAATAAGAAATGCAAAAGGATAGAAGACCGGATTGAGAAAAAAAGAGGGCTAAGTTGTTGTCATATGGGTGACGACTTGTTCTTATCAAAGCAGTGCTCACCAGTCTACCAATGTTTTGTCCTTTGAAATACCTAATGGGGTTAACAGATTCGACTATTACAGACTTTGTTTTCTCTCGCTACGTGATGAACATAAGAAGAAATATCGATTAACCAAATGAGGCATTATTTGCAGTCCAAAGGACCAGGGTGATCTTGCAGTGGATCTGGAATCCAAAATAAAATGTTTGTCAACAAATGGTTGTTCAAGCTTAGGCCAACTCCAGCACACGACCCCAAACGACGTCCGTTTTGCTCGGATTCTGTAGGTTTGGATAGGGCAATGGGTCGTGTCCGGGCAGTTTTTGGGATGCGGTGGCCGTGCGCCCAACGCGCGGACGCATCCTGTCCGCGTATATTTTTCTTTGCAAGCCCATAACTTTTTTTCATCATTGATTTTTGATACATGGGAATACATCACCAAATTTTGACTAGAAAAGCAAGATAAAAAAATAAGAACCACAAGAATACATTTTAGAAGATATCCAACTTCCATAACTGCTCCTGTAAGTTGGATTAGTGCCTTCTTGATGCACTCATTGTTGATCTGCGGAGGCTTGATCTTGTGTGCTTCTTTCTTCGAATGTAAAGAAGTAGACATTTCTTCTTCGCATCTAGTCTCATGTCTAGTCTCTATTCTAGCAACAAGTGCATTAGTCTCATCTCTAGCCTCTATGCTAGCTAAAAGTGCACAAACATCTACTAAATTGCGCTCTATCAATATATCGATGTACTCTTCTTCCCAATATCAAAACTTGCATCCATTCTACACACTAAAATGTAAAGTTAGCACAACTAGTCAAATCCGAGACCACAACCGAAGCTAAAGTAGCACATACCCCGTCGTTTAAGCACTTGATGAATACCCATCCGGGATGTTCCGGCGTTGTAGACACGCGGGCACGACCTTGTTTGGGTAGTCGTTGCACTTAATGAGTGGCAACGGTGCGCCGACGAGCTTCTGGGCTAGCATCGAGCCCGGCCGACCGCCATTCGTGTATCTGCCGGCGGACCACCGATGGTGTAGATCCGAGCGGCTAGAGGAGGAGCCACTACCTGCATGCGGCCTTGCCGGGGCCTTCCGGCCCGGTGCCAGGCCAGTCCATGGCACGGCGCGGCCTCCCACTGTCGGGCGAGCTCAAGACCGACCGGATCCGCTCCAAATCCGGCCGCGGGGTGCGCTAATCAGGTGGCCATGGTTGGATAGCTCCGGGGCGTCGAGGGGAAGGGGGTTGGGCAAGCGCGCGTCCGAGCTGGACAGCTGCAATGGCAGCGGTGGCGGCGGCGAGAGGCGGAGTGGAGAAGAGTGGAGGGGGTGCGGCTGGAGGGGGGCGGATAGAAAAAGAGGTCCCTGTGCCACCGACGGGCGGGCCAGGGGAGGACACGCGCACACGGCATGCCCGTCCGCGCGCTATCCGTTTCACCTCAAAAGCGACCCAAACTTGGACCGGGGATGGGTCGAAAGCGGACAGAAAACAGGCAAACATCCGTTTGCATCTGCGCGCTGAGCTGTTTGGTTTGTCCGTTTTACCCCAAACGGACGGGGCCAAACGGGATGGGTCGCGCGCTAGAGTTGACCTTATATATGAAAATGGAGTCTGGCAGGAGTTGATTCAACAAATATCCACATTCAGAAGCTATCTTAAGTGACAGTAAAACCGACACATCCATCATTCTGGAAGGGTCTATTAAAAGTCAAGAAAGACTTTTCTTAGTATGGGCCCATACCTAGTTGGCAATGGTATGAGCACTAGGTTAGCCAGCAGTGCCCTTCTCTGTATAACATTGTGCAATGGAAACATGATACTTTTCACCACTCTTATTAGGTGATAAGGGAACTGATTGGTTACACATGGTCCAGCCATTGGTTGGTGTTAATTTGTCTCAGGAGACGGATGCTTTCCGGCGGCAACTTAATACTTTCGGGATGTTTTTGTTTAAGTCCATGTAAGCGGACATGGTAAATGACAATCATGTTTTTCAGAGAAATTCGTTTGGAATTTGAAATTCCTGCTGGGGGGTTAAGATATTCTTTTGGGCATGTGTAGAAGAGTGGTTTTAACTAACACCACCAGAAAAACTTGGTTTGTCGACGGCCATATCTATGCCGACGGCACCCGTCGGCATAAATGGAGCTATGCCGACGGCCAAGGGCAGGCCGTAGGCGTAGAAAAGCCGTCAGCATAGATCCATATATGCCGACGGGGCCGTCGGCATAGAAGAGGCCGTCGGGACCGCTGGAGATACGCCTACGGGGCCCGTCGGCATAGCAGCAGCCGTCGGCATAGCCCGTGCCCAGCTACAAGGTCAGCGCTGACCGTTTGACGGCGTTGAGCCTACGCCGACGGGTGGTAACGGCGGCCGTCGGCATATCTGTGTCGGACGTATGCCGACAGCACAGCCGTCGGCATAGACCTAGCCCATACCCCTCTTCCACGTCATCGACCCACGTGCTATGCCACGTCATCGATCCATGGGACTGCACCTCCGCAGGTAGACAGATATGCGACGGCCCCGGCCGCCGCATACATTTATTTAGTTTTATTTTAATTTTGCTTTAGACTACCTATGGCAAAGATATGCCTACGGTATAGCCGTCGGCATAGGCCCCTCTGCCACGTCATCGATCCGTGTGCCATGCCACGTCATCGATCCGTGGGACTGCACCTCCGTGTGTGCACAGATATGCCGACGGCCTTGCCGTCGGCATACTATTTTTTTATTTTTACTTTATTTTCTCATTTTTACTTTATTTTAGTTTTTGTGTTTGCATAAGATAATTATGCCTTATCTAAAAAAACATACCCTGATTGTATATCGATTGCCCCCCATTACGAACGTCGCTATCGCCGTATCACGGTGGGGGGAAACGGTCGACACGGAGGGAATTCTGGTTGGTGGGGGGATTCGGGGTGTAGCTATGTCACCAAAACATCGCACGGGTCCCGATGCATATGTGAAAGTGTTCGGGTATGCGTAGACACCCGTCTTGGGGCTCCGCGGTGTGCCCCCATGCACGCAAGGCAGTGCCGCCGTCACTTGGAGGGGGGGGGGCACACCCTGGAGACGCGTGCTACCTCTTCGGACATGCCACCACACCACCCCGCATGTATGAGGTCCCGGTGCGACGCTCGGGTGCCATTGCTACCCCCCAGGGCCCCCGTCCCGCCTAACCCTGTAGCGTTTGACCACTGGAGCTACCCCTTTGACTTTGCACGGACGGGCTTTAACCAGTGGACCTATCCACCCGTTCGTGTTAGGTCAGGCCATAGGAACACTTTGGAGCAACATCCGGGCCAGACCCATGGCAAGATCCCCTCCGTGTAGACCCGACGCGTCCGTTTCCCCCCAGGTGTCGGCGGCGGCGGCGTCCGTGAGAGGGGGGCACACCCCGGAGACGCGTGTCGGGCGTTTGCACCTGCCACAACACTTCCAGACTTGTGACAGGCCGCATACGCAAGATTTGGCGGCATGCTAGCCCCCGGAGGCCGCCGGCCACAGTCGTAGACACGCGAAGAGCAATCCGCGTAAGAGGGAATTGTTCAGATACTTCTCCATCACGAAAAATTATGAAAAATTACCATCAGTCTTACAACACATGTGCCCACCTCGTGTAAAAAACTCATGATTTTATCGCGCTCCGAGTATTTAATAATATTCATGCCACATCGTTACCGCAGAATGTCTACTACCGTGCCATCGCCGTCCGTGAGGGGGGGGGGGGGGCACACCCCGGAGACGCGTGCCGCCTCTTCGGACATGCCACCACACCATCCCGCATGTATGAGGTCCCGGTGCGACGCTCCGGTGGCATTGCTACCCCACTAGGGCCCCCGTCCTGCCTAACCCTGTAGCGTTTGACCACTGAATCTAGCCCTTTGACTTTGCACGGCCGGGCTTTGAGCAGTGGACCTATCCACCTGGTTGTGTTAGGTCAGGCCATAGGAACACTTTGGAGAAACATCCGGGCCAGACCCACGGCAAGATCCCCCCCCCCCCCGTGTAGACCCGACGCGTCCGTTTCCCTCCTCCAGGTGCCGGCGGCGGCGCCGTCCGTGAGGGGGGGCACACCCCGGAGACGCGTGTCGCCTCTTCGGACATGCCACCACACCACCCCGCATGTATGAGGTCCCAGTGCGACGCTCCGGTGGCATTGCTACCCCCCTAGGGCCCCCATCCCGCCTAACCCTGTAGTGTTTGACCACTGGATCTAGCCCTTTGACTTTGCACGGACGGGCTTTGAGCAGTGGACCTATCCACCACCCCGGAGACGCGTGCCGCCTCTTCGGACATGCCACCACACCACCCCGCATGTATGAGGTCCCGGTGCGACGCTCCGGTGGCATTGCTACCCCCCTAGGGCCCCCGTCCCGCCTAACCCTGTAGCGTTTGACCACGTGATCAACCAGAGTAATTGTCCGTTTTCTTCATATAAGTCTAATGAATACGGAGCTTATAACGTATGGATTAGTGAACAATTTAAACAGGTCAAATTGCTTTTCCCTCGGCGAGGTGGGACTACTTTTTAAAAAATTGTGGTTTGCATATATGCAGACGGCCTAGCCGTCGGCATAGGCCTCCAATCTATACCGACGGCCGGGCCGTCGGCATATGTGCATGTTATCCACTCCCCCGGGCTGCTGACATGTGGGCCCAGGCCTATACCGACGGCCATGCCGTCGGCATAGGGCCAACCTTATCCCCTCGGCCACCCTCCTCCTCCACTCATTTCTCTCCCTCACCACAACCGACCCCGACCCTCTGTCGCCGACCTCCTCACGCCGCCCGCCCCAGCACGCCACCGCCCGCCCAGCCTCGCCCCAAACCTGGCGCCCGCGCCTCCCCGCTCCGACCGCGCCGCCCACCCGAGCTCGCCGCCGCCCGCGCCTCCCGCCCGACCCGTGCAGCCGCCCGCCCGACTCCATGGCGCCCACCGCCCGACTCCATGGCGCCCCACGCCGCCCGCCCGACCCGCCTCGACCTCCCCACCCCAACCCGCACCGCCCGCCCGACCCCCCTCCGGCTGCCCCCGACCCCCCTCCGGCCGCCCGCCCGGCCCCCGCCGCCCTGCCCAGACTCTCTGACACCTCGCGCCGCCGCCCGACCCGTCTCCGACCTCCCGCCTGACCCCGCCCGTCCCGACCCCCCCTCCGGCCGCCCGCCCGATCCTCCGGCCTCCCGCCCGACCCGACACCGCCGCCCGCCCGACCCCCGGCCTCCCGCCCGACTCAGCCTCCCGTCCCAACTCCGGCCGACCCTCTCGTAGGTGAAAATTTTATGTTTTTTAGTGTTTTTAGTAATTTTGTAGCTAGTTAGATAGGTATTTAGATAGATATTTAGATAGTTAGATACATAGTTAGATAGATAGTTATATAGATAGTTAGATAGGTAGATAGTTAGATAGTTAGATAGATAGTGAGATAGGTAGTGAGATAGGTAGTGAGATAGTTAGATAGGTATATAGTTAGATAGTTAGATAGATAGTGAGATTGGTAGTAAAATTTTTTGGTTAGATGAGATGCTATATGTCGCATATCTTGCAAAAAAAATTTGGTTCGTTGAGATGAATCAATGATTATGACGAATTGGTCATAATGATGATGATGAATATGTGATGACGATGATGCATATATTGTTAATGTTGTTAGTTTTTTTGCCTACATGATGCAAAAATAAATGAATATATGTTTAAATGTTTTAAATATGCTCTATTAGTTGTGATGTTCTAATTTTTTGGCGCGATGGAATTTGCAGGCTTTGTGGTGTTGCATTTCATCGGAGTCACCGTTGTACGACACGTTAGTCCCCCTGAGCATCCCTCTGATGTTCGACTACTTCCTCTACAGCCGAGGGTGAGCTACAAGTCCATCTCCTCCATTTTTTCATATCACTAGATTTCATTCTCAAGTCAACTGGCGTAACCTAGGCGTCTCCCGTCCGAAAGGGTTGCATCGATAAATATGCATTCAATTGCATATTTATCACCGCAGCTCTTTCGGATTGTCCAACGTTTTCCATGGACAGCCCGAGGATGTGTAGATTGGTTATGTTCTCCATGTTCTACCCCGTTCCGAGACAGGATTTCGGCGGCGCCTCCCCATTGTTTTCCGGAGCACATTCTCTCGGCTATTTTCCGAGACGTGTATCTAGAGAACAGCGGGGAGGTGCTGCCGAAATTTTGTCTCAGAACGGGGTAGAATGGAGAACGTACTCAATCTACACATCCTCGGGTGGGATTAGGACCCATCTTTACCTATTAGAGATGTAGGTGGATTCAACGCGGTAGAAACTGAAAATTTGATGTGATTAATTTAAGTGAATCCTTAATTATGTTGTGTGCCTTGCAAAAAAGCAGAGGATGGCAGATAATCAGTGGATGTACAGTGGTTTTATCCGTCGGAATCGAGTAACATCAGAGTGGATCGCGAAAACCGATGTGTATTTGAAGGAGATATTTCATCGTCCAATGAGAATTATCCCACCATGCCCCTGTGCGAGATGTGCCAGACGTCACCGTAGAAATCAGACGGACATGAGTGAGCACCTTCGCACGCACGGATATATGCCAAACTTTGACATGCCGCCGATAAACATAGCCGAGCAGGACCGTGGTAGAGAGGAGGTGATGCGACAACGCATCGATGGATATGAGGACGACGGGTCAGGGACATGCTAGATGATGTCATTGTTGCAGAAACGGCAAATGCGACATCTTCAGAGAATGAACCGGAGGAGCCGGAGGCAACCGCAAAGGCCTTCTTGGAGGTCTTGGCCTCGTCGAAGAAACCTCTTTATGCGGGTGCGAAAATATCTCAGCTGGATGCCATCTCGCAACTGACACTACTACAAAAAAGGCTATAGATGAAATGGCTACTAATGGCGCACCTGTGATGTGGTGCGCCATTACTATATTCTAATGGCGCACCATGTCTCGGTGCGCCATTAGTAATATATTACTAATGGCGCACCTGGTGTGTGGTGCGCGATTAGTAGTTTGTAAAAAATACATAAAAAAATTTGTTACTAATGGCGCACCGGTGCATAGTGCGCCATTACAGTAATGGCGCACCACATCCGTCGTGCGCCATTAGTAGTTTTGAAAAAATGTAAAAATAAATAAAAAAATTTGTTACTAATGGCGCACCTTGTAGTGGTGCGCCATTACTAATTTAACTAGTAATGGCGCACTTTCCACTGGTGCGCCATTACTAAGTTTTTAAAAAAAATCAAAAAATATCATTTTTTTTTTCAAAACTACTAATGGCGCATCGTGGAGTGGTGCGCCATTAGTAGTTGAACTAGTAATGGCGCACCAACCCACGGTGCGCCATTAGTAACTTACGTCGTCGGTGGAAGGTGGCCAAGTTACTAATGGCGCACCGTGGGAGTGGTGCGCCATTAGTAGTTGAACTACTAATGGCAACTCCCACGGTGCGCCATTAGTAACTTGGCCACCTTCCACCGAATGCACCCCCCGTGGATCGCCTTTTCAGTTTAAAAAAAATTAAAAAATGATGAAAATGTCAAAAAAATAAAAGAAAATAAGTTTCCCATGTGATATGTGGTCTAGTTGTTGGAAAAATTTGCAAATATGAATTTCGACTTCATTTGCAAAATCTCTCGAGAATTTGTAAAAATGGGCATAACTTTTGCATACTAACTCGGATGAAAAAGTTTTTTATATGAAAAATCATCTACTCGAAAAGTTATATCCGAATTTAACCGGGGGTACCCCGTTAAACATTTTCAAAATCCCCAAAAACCTAACAGAAAAAAAGTTACAGGGCTTTTAAGATCTGGCGGCAAAAAAATTCAAAAAATTTCAAACTTACTAGTGGCGCACCGTGGATGTGGTGCGCCACTGGTAACAGAAAAAATTACTAATTTCAAAATTACTAATTTCAATTTTTTTGATTTTTTTTCAAAAAATGATACGTAATATGATCGAGAAGTTTGAAATATTTTTCAAAATTTCATCATAGTCATTAACATGAACAAAGTCCTAGACATCAATAAGGTATAACAGGATTGATATGCTATATATATCAACACGTGCCTGTGAAGTGAGCTGTTGCTGGGGTTGGATAGAATTCTGAAGTTAAGCGTGCTTGGGCTGGAGTAGTGTGAGGATGGGTGACCTCTCGGGAAGTTTGACCACGGAGTACGATTTGACCTGAGATTAAGCCATAGTGAACTGAGATTAAGAAAAAATTGAAAAAAAAATTTAAAAAAATTGAATTTTTTTTTTTGAAAAAAATTAAAAAAAAATTGGAAAAATTTTAAAAAAAAATTTGAAAAAAAATGTTACTAATGGCGCACTTCTATGTGGTGCGCCATTAGTATACCAGATACTAATGGCGCACCGTGGGCTATACTAATGGCGCACTACATGGTGCGCCATTAGTATACCAGATACTAATGGCGCACCAGGTGGTGCGCCATTAGTAAAAAATACTAATGGCGTGCTATTAATGGCGCACCACAGATGCGCCATTAATAGCCATATTAGGTGCGCCATTAGTAGGGGTTTTTCTAGTAGTGTGATTGCAGCAAGGCTGAGTACGGCTGTAGCCAGAAATGCTTCGAAGCATTCCTGGGAGTATGGGCTAACAGCCTCCCTGAGGGTCATGAACTGCCGAAAAGCATGTAC
This sequence comes from Aegilops bicornis, assembly GCA_021605145.1. Lineage (NCBI taxonomy): Eukaryota > Viridiplantae > Streptophyta > Magnoliopsida > Poales > Poaceae > Aegilops > Aegilops bicornis. The sequence continues at coordinate 21,840,281 of CM038674.1, read as the reverse complement.
GATACAAAGAAAATAATGAAGGCACTCTCTATGGATTATGATAAAATAGATGTTTGCCCGAAGAATTGCCTTTTGCTTAGGCACGAGTATGCAGATGACAAGTACTGTAGGAAGTGCGGTTCATCTCGGTACATTGAGGTGGTCGGTGAGGATGGTGAGAAAAAGCAGCTAACCATCCCCGTTAAGGTTCTTCGGTATCTTGATTTTATAAAAAGACTGCAGCGCCTTTTCATCACGAAGGAGTCTGCCAAAATGATGAAGTGGAACAAGGAAGGTATAAGGTACAATCCAAAAAAATCGTACATCCATCGGGAGGGGAAGCATGGAACTCGTTCGATGAAGAATACCTTGAGGAAGCAGCCGAGGCTGGGAATGTCAGAATAGCCATATCAGGTGATGGGTTGAATCCATACGGTATGTCGTCCAATCCATACAGCTGCTGGCCTGTGTTTGTAATTCCGCTCAATCTTCCTCCCGGTGCCCTAATGCAACGGAAGACCATGTTCTTGTCGCTCATCATTCCGGGGCCTGAATACCCGGGGAAGCAATTGGGTGTGTTTATGCAGCCGCTGGTGGATGCTTTGCACCATTCTTGGTACTTTCCGAGGTTGACATACGACTGGGATCTGCAGAGAATTTTTTTGATGAAAGTTTGGTTGCACTATTGCATGCCAGAAATAGCGCACCCTCACCGACTTAGGGGTGTTGTCTTCGAGGCCCTCCTCTAGTGAGGTACACTCTGGGGAGGAGGAGGAGGAGGTGGAGGAGGAGGCAGGCGAGGACGAGGAGGAGGGGGAGGAGGAGGAGGAGGAGGAGGAGGAGGTTGGGGAGGGGGAGGCAGGCGAGGAGGAGGACGGTGGCGGGGATGATGGTGGTGGCGGGAAGGGGGTTGACAACAAGGGGTGGCTGCGTGGTAACGCAAAGCTACCAAAGCAGGTTCACCTCTTGAGGAGCGTAGTGGCTCATTGAGCCCACGGGAAATGAGAAGTGCCACTTTGTAATAATTTCATTATTTTTCTTGTCACATGCTTATTCCGGTTGTTATTTATTTTGCTTGTCACATGCTAATAGTTCATTCTTTTGCAGCAACTGGATATATTCTAAAGGGGTCCGTATTCCCAACGGCCTCATCACAGTCTTCTTTGAAGTTATCTTGGTCGGGGTTGTACTGTCCGGATCCGGTCAGCAGCCGGACCGTCGGGTTTTGGCCACGCGGGGACCACTGGAAGTGGCCCTCCAGCGGACCATGAGACCCATGCCAAGGCCGTGATCACTACTTTCTGGGTGAGTTCTCTTCAGAAGCACAAGTCCATTCTAGTTTCATGAATGATTTAACTCATGGCTTCTTCCATTCTTGTTTCATGCATGATTGTAGAAATTCTATCGAGTTCTTCCCGAGCACAGGGCTAGAGCGGACCAGCTCGTGCTGCGCCAATGCAAGAAGAAGGCCCGCCAGATGCAGTACGAGGTGCGCTATGTGGCCATCTCGACATACTACCACGACGTTCTTGGTATGAAGATGACCAAGGAAGAAGCGCGGAGGATGGGCATTACCTTGGAGAGGCCCGAGTTCTTGGCGGTAAGTATAAAAGATTTTTCATTATGCTTTCATATATTGTGCTTTCATTATGCTTTCATTACCATGTGGTACATTTCACCGTTTCATGTTTACATGCCATTATGCTTTTATTATGTAGGTGTGTCCAAATTGGTGTTATGGAAAAGACGAGTCCTGGGCGGCATTGGTGGATCTTTGGTGTGATGAGGCTGGAGTCTGGGCGGCTATGAGAATCAAAAATAAGGCTAACCGAGGGACGGAGGGAGTACATGCTCAGGGAAACCGAAACCACTATCTCCACAAGGCAGTTAATGTATGCCTAACCCCATTAAAGATTCTTCTTCTTCTATTTACCATCACTTTCTTATGTATGACTAACCTCTGTTTGGTGGTGCGGGAGGAGAAACTGAAGCGGCCGCTCTCAGACATGCAGGCGTGGGAGATCGCCCATACGCGGAAGGACTCCAAGCCCGGCGAGCCCAAGTACTATGGCAAGAAGACCGCGGGGAGGAAGGAGGCCTACTCCGCAGCGTATCTAAAGTTACATCCTGACACACCTGACCCCATTGCGGCGGATCTGGACGAGAGGGCGGTGGTGAGCATGGGGCCCAAGGAGCACGGTCGGGAGGCGTTTCTCGATGCTGTGATCACTCCTATTATCTCCTACACACAGCTTCGTCGGATCGACCCGAGCCTGAGCCAGCGCACGAGCCAGCTAGTGACCAGTGCACAGTCCCTCTTTCAGGAGCAACAATCTGTAAGTATTTTCCCTCTTATCTTCATTGCTCACATTATTTTCCGCATCTAGTAGTTTTATGAGTTCCATCATGTCATACCGTAGGCCTACCTGGAGTACACACGCCAGGAGACCATGGCATGGCATGAGAGGCTTCATGAACACCAAGTGCAGAGGGATCGCCAGCTGGAGCAGGATTTTCAGGAAATGGCGGCCGACAGGTGTCCTCAGTTGCAGCCAGGACAATGCCCTCCAAAGACAACCAAAGGTCAGCTGACCTTTGAGGAGTTTGTGGCACAGAACGCTGGCCCCTCGCCGGTTAGTTCATCCCCAATCTATTCACCCAAAGCATGTCACGCCTTTCAACACAGTCATATATCCTGTTAATATGTCTTTTCAACATCCAGGGAACATATGGATCTACCGTTGGCGGTGGTCTTCGCAGCACTCCGGAGACACGGAGCCCGACCACTCCGATCCACGGAGGCGGAGGCGGAGGCGGAGGTGGAGGCGGTCTTGGCGGTAGCGCTGCCGCAGCAGTGACGACCTGGGCTTCGGCGCTCTTGGCGGTGACGACCTCCGCGGTGCTCGACGTAATGGCGCTTAAGCCTTGTGTGTGGTGATGATGCTTGAGATGACTTGTGTGTGGTGATGATCATTTAGAGACTTGTGTGTGGTGCTTTTCTATATGCTTATGCTTATGTTGGTTGTGATGATGATCATTTAGGGACTTGTGTGTGATGATGCTTATGCAATTATTGTTGTGATGATGCTTATTTTTACGTTCGTTGATATGTGCTGCTGATATGTGCTGTTATATATGTGCTGTTATTTGAATTGAACTGATTTGAAAAAAAAAGAAAAAACATCAAAAGCAAACTATGCCGTCGGCATAGGGCTGGCGTGAGCTCCCAGTTGCTGACGCGTGGCACCTATGCTGACGGCATAGCCGTCGGCATAGTTTTTAAACTAAGCCGACGGCCTAAGGTGCCACGCGTCAGCAACTGGGAACTTTGTATGAAGGAGTATGCCGACGGCTAGGCCGACGGCCTAGCCGTCGGCATAGCCCTTGTCCATACCCAACGGCAGGACGCCACGTGGCACACCTATGCCGACGGCCTCGCCGTCGGCGTAGGTTTTGACTAAGCCGACGGCTAGGCCGTCGGCATATTGGTGCCACGTGGCGTCCTGTCGTTGGCCAAACTTGACGGTGGCCGCCGTTAGGCGTGATTGTTGCCGACGGCCGGGGCCGTCGGCATAGATGTATGGCCCCCGTCGGCGTAGCATATATGCCGATGGCTTTTCTATGCCGACGGCCTCCCTGTCTGTGCCGACGCATATGTTGCCGACGGCCCTATGCCGACGGGGGCCGCCGGCATAGGTCTATCCCGACGGGACTCAGGGCTATGCCGGCCGTCGGCATAGGGGCGATTCCGGTAGTGTAAGGATAATTTAGTGACGCGTAACGGGAATGGGAGCACAAGATATTGTTTTGTGACAATGAAGAAACTATCCAACACAATTCCAGTCATATTTTTGCACTCTTGTTATGGAGAGCTGTCCATGTGGCTTGTAACCTGACTCCACCAACTAGCAGTTCTAATATGTTTGGGAATTGGTTGGGGGAGTGAAAAGAAAACTAAAGGCTCAAATCCATGTGGGAGTGTCGTCCTTGTGTTGGATTAAATGGAACTACTGTAATGATATCGTGTTTAACAATGTTGAGTTTCCATTATTTTTTAGGAATTTTACCCGTCGGGCGATCCACTGTGTCTTTATGTGGGTCCTTAATTTAGCGTGCGGAAGTACATGAGTTTCTGGACTCTTGGGTACAACCTTTTGGAGATGATCGCACATGCTTTATTCAATCGGTTTGGATGATAGTTTAACAACAGGATTAGTAATGCATAAGTGATTTTGTGTAAAAAGAAGTCAATATGACATCTGATTTATGGCCAAAGAGTAAAACAAAAACAAGGACGAAAAATGTTTTCAATACTCTTGACTAATAATATATAAATGCATAGTAAATCTAGTCACCTAGCTAGCTAGGCTATTCTCAAGCCACAATATTCAGAGTTCTCCGAAACTTGACAGTTACCTGGTTGCACGGAGCGCCGATGCATCTCTTTTCAGCGAACTGCACAATGACGGTGAGAAGCAATGCTCACTCCAGAAGGATCATTTAGAAGATTGCACAATCGTAACGGCTACGGATGACACTGTTTTCAGTGGTCGCAGCGAGCGACATCAGGTGACCCGTATGAGCATAACCACCATGATGAACATGGAGGTCATCAGAAAGATGAGCAACCACTGGAAGCAGGTTGTTTTGGAGGCCAGCGAGAAGACCTCAGAGGCTCGCGCCATTGCGCTACCGGTGCTCGCCAAGCTATGCTCCATGGCTCTCTCAGTGGAATCAAGGATCTGCATCAGTAGTACCCAGCAAGTGAGCTCTCTCAGTAAAAATCCAGCAGAAAGGGAGCTGAGGGAACTTCATCATCCACATAAGAAACAATTAATGCCACAAGGCAACAGAAAAACCTACCTTCACTGTATCTTGCACGGATTGGTTCACTACAAGGCTACTTTTCTTCAGCTGACGTGCTAAGTCAACCATTTCGTCTGTCAGACTGTCTTGCAGATCCCTGTGCAGTTAGAAGATCCAACATAGTAAGAAGATAGCCACCCAGTATATCTGTTTGTTCATCTCGTACAACCCTGAATGTCACACCACCAGACCAGAGACGACTGCCGGAAAGGCCCGCGCGGGCGCCGGGGAAGGTGGCGGCGGGGTCCTCGGTGCTCCTTCTTCGCGGAGGCCCTCAGATCCAGGGGCGGCGGCCGCTGCTGGCGTGGCGGCGCCGTCGTGCGACCAGCGGCGTGCGCAGGCGGACAACTGGCCTGAGGGCTTGGCCGTGAGGACTGCGAGCCGCTGGTGGTGGTCGAGCGCGGCGCGGAGCTTCCCGTGCTAGATCTGAAGGTATTGCCCCCTCCCTTCCATGCTTCCCCTCCTAGTCCCCGGTTCGGCTTTGGATCTTGCCGGATCCGCCGCCGGTGTGTTCTGGTTGAGCAGATCGGTGTCCGAGGGAAACCTTGGCTGGCCGGCAGCGTCGACGCCGCCTTTTGGCGCCGCTTTCCTCCTTGGGGGTGCTGCTGAGGACACCATCTCTCCACTCCGACCCATGTCTGGGTGAAAGCCCAAGATCCGATACGGATCGGGCGTCGGCGCGCCTCATGCACCGTAACCTTCCTGGAGGCGGCGCCAGGGACATTGGGTTCGGAGGAGAGGGTCTGCAGATGAGGGGTGGGGTGTGCTGCCTCCCTTTCGGTGGAGCGGTGTTTCGTTCTACATATTCTTGGCGACGCTCTTGGCGGCATGGAGCAGCGGAGGCTTGGCGTCAGATGTGTGGTGATGAACACGCGCAAGAGGTCGACGCTGTCTGGCGTCGTGGTGGCGTCGGTGGCAGCTAGATCGGGCAAGGTCAATGCAGCAGTACATCTCTGGAGATGGAGTGATGGCAGGTGGCTGTGGCGGCTTCATACCCGGCAGGCGTCCTGGTTGAGGAGCATGCCAGACTGGTGGGTGCTCATACCCGGCAGGCATCCTGATTGGGACCTCAGGTCTTACATGTTAGGTTTGGCTGCGATGTCTGTTTGGTATTAGGCCCAGACTATCAGCGCCCCTTCATCAACTAGATAGAAGTAGCGACAGATGTTGCTTAGATGATGGCTTTGGTCTTACTGTTGTACGACTTTGTAAAGTCTTGTGTTAATAATGAATAAAATGGCCGTATGCATCGTCCAGGATACAGAGGCCGGGGATATTCCTCCTTTTCTAAAAAAAACATGCGTAGGCCTTAAAACATCACAAGAAATTTGTAATGATCAAATAGCGTTGATTGTACCTACTCCATCACGGGAAAATCAGCGAGACCAGTCAATGAACAAATCAGTAGACTGGTTGCTCATGTGAATAAACGATAATGAGGGCACTAAGCCAGATTCTCGGGTACACAAGAAACACTGCCAAAAAAGTGGGTGCATACCTGGATGCGGCTAATCTGCACCCGGGCTCAACTGCACCCCGCTCACGGAAAAAATTAAAACAAATACAAAAAAAGTTTAAAAAATTCCAATTTTTTTGTGTGATAAATAATTAAATGCGTGAGGTTCGCTGCAAAGATCAACTCGTTTGGACATTTGAGCAAGTCTGTGCAAAAAAGACAAAACCGGGGTCTCTGAAAAAGTTTACTGTTCATGAATTGTTTTGACCAGATTTGTCTTTTTGCCGAGACTTGCTCAAATGTCCAAATGAGTCGATTTTTGCAGCGGGCCTCACGCATCTAATTATCTACCACACAAAAAATATTGGATTTTTAAAAAAATTTCTAGTATTTTTTTTTATTTTTTTCCTGACAGGAAGCAGCTGAGCCCGGGCTCCAGGATGAATTATCGGTGCATACCTATGCTTCTCAATGCTAGCCTGAGCTTCTGCGTCCAATTTAATTGGCGCTCCAGTATCTCTTTCTTTTCTATCACGACTGCTTGTACCAACTTCCACCTAAGCCCTACTTATCTACATCATTCCTTTCTTTTTGAGGAAATACTGACATAATTTTAAGTCGTCATCAATTTACAACCCATATATCGTTAGGTTAACTAGGGTCATATGTAATATACCTAAGGCTACATAGCAAATGCACTGTATTTAATATCTAAATATGCAATTCTAGGCTACATAGCAACAAAGAAGAGTGTTACATTAATATTCTGATGGTGTCTAGGTATACGTAGAAGAGCAGCAGCAAGGAAGAGTGTTACACACAACAACAACAACAACAACAACAACAACAACAACAACAACAACAACAACAACAACAACAACAACAACAACAACAACAACAACAACAACAACAACAACAACAACAACACCAGCAACAACAGCAACAACAACACCAGCAACAAGAGCAACATCAACAACAGCAACATCAACACCAGCAACATCAACAACAGCAATAAAGAATAACAAAGAATAAAGAATAAAGAATAACAACAACAAAGAATAACAACAACAGAATAACAACAACAACAGCAGCAACAACAACAACAACAACAACAACAACAACAACAACAACAACAACAACAACAACAACAACAACAACAACAACAACAACAACAACAACAACAACAACAACAACAACAGCAAAAACAACAACAACAACAACAACAACAACAACAACAAGAAAAACAACAACAACAACAACAACAACAACAACAACAACAACAACAACAACAACAACAACAACAACAACAACAACAACAACAACAACAACAACAACAACAACAACAACAACAACAACAACAACAACACCAGCAACAACATCAAAGAATAACACCAAAGAACAACAACAAAGAATAACACCGGAATAACAACAAAGAACACCAAAGAATAACAAGAAGAATAACAAAGAATAAAGAATAACAACATCAAAAACAACAGCAAGAACAACAGCAACAACAACAACAACAACAACAACAACAACAACAACAACAACAACAACAACAACAACAACAACAACAACAACAACAACAACAACAACAACAACAACAACAACAACAACAACAACAACAACAACAACAACAACAACAACAACAACAACAACAACAACAACAACAACAACACATCCCTGTTTGGATACTCAACTTAGTTAGAGGTTAGAGTTAGTTTCTAGCTCATGACTAACCCTGAACTAACTCCATCCAAAGAGTTGTTCGGATGGCAAGGTTAGATTAACAATAAATGCACTAGGAGAACTAGCTCCAATTAGCACCTCTTGGGTTGGGTAGTTTTTTGGGTGGGTTATAGATGCAACTAGCTCAAACTAACCGTCGTGTTTAGATATACTTTAGGGCTATTTGAGCCCGAACTAGCTCAAACTAACTGTAACTCATGGATACAGCAGTAGTTAATTAGCCGATAATTTGTAAGAATGCAATAAACTCCTTCCGGCCCATAATATAAGATGTTAATTCATCTAATATGTGAGTATATTGGATGTTATAAGATATTATAAAAGAGTGTTGTACTACATCATTGTGTAATTGTGACTAGTAGTGTTGATTACATCATGTAGTTGATTACTATATGGTTTATTCGATGGAAGACTATATATTCAGATCCAATATTTTATTTAATACCCCTGTGATCTTGAGCATGATAATTTGTACCAGCTTCCACCTAAGCCCTACTTATCTGCATCACCCCTTTCTCTTTGAGGAAATACCGACGTAATTTTAAGTCGTAATCAATTTATAACCCATTTATCGTTAGGTTAACTAGGGTCATATGTAATATATCTAAGGCTACATAGCAAATGCACTGTATTTAATATCTAAATATGCAATTCTAGGCTACATAGCAACAAGGAAGAGTGTTACATTAATGTTCTGATGGTGTCTAGGTATACGTAGAACAACAACAACAACAACAACAACAACAACAACAACGACAACAACAACAACAACAACAACAGCAACAACAACAGCAACAACAACAACAACAACAACAACAACAACAACAACAACAACAACAACAACAACAACAACAACAACAACAACAACAACAACAACAACAACAACAACAACAACAACAACAACAACAACAACAACAACAACAACAACAACAACAACAACAACAACAACAACAACAACAACAACAACAACAACAACAACAACAACAACAACAACAACAACAACAACAACAACAACAACAACAACAACAACAACAACAACAACAACAACAACAACAACAACAACAACAACAACAACAACAACAACAACAACAACAACAACAACAACAACAACAACAACAACAACAACAACAACAACAACAACAACAACAACAACAACAACAACAACAACAACAACAACAACAACAACAACAACAACAACAACAACAACAACAACAACAACAACAACAACAACAACAACAACAACAACAACAACAACAACAACAACAACAACAACAACAACAACAACAACAACAACAACAACAACAACAACAACAACAACAACAACAACAACAACAACAACAACAACAACAACAACAACAACAACAACAACAACAACAACAACAACAACAACAACAACAACAACAACAACAACAACAACAACAACAACAACAACAACAACAACAACAACAACAACAACAACAACAACAACAACAACAACAACAACAACAACAACAACAACAACAACAACAACAACAACAACAACAACAACAACAACAACAACAACAACAACAACAACAACAACAACAACAACAACAACAACAACAACAACAACAACAACAACAACAACAACAACAACAACAACAACAACAACAACAACAACAACAACAACAACAACAACAACAACAACAACAACAACAACAACAACAACAACAACAACAACAACAACAACAACAACAACAACAACAACAACAACAACAACAACAACAACAACAACAACAACAACAACAACAACAACAACAACAACAACAACAACAACAACAACAACAACAACAACAACAACAACAACAACAACAACAACAACAACAACAACAACAACAACAACAACAACAACAACAACAACAACAACAACACATCCCTGTTTGGATACTCAACTTAGTTAGAGGTTAGAGTTAGTTTCTAGCTCATGAATAACCCTGAACTAACTCCATCCAAAGAGTTGTTTGGATGGCAAGGTTAGATTAACAATAAATGCACTAGGAGAACTAGCTCCAATTAGCACCTCTTGGGTTGGGTAGTTTTTTGGGTGGGTTATAGATGCAAATAGCACAAACTAGCCCTCATGTTTAGATATACTTTAGGGCTATTTGAGCCCGAACTAGCTCAAACTAACTGTAACTCATGGATACAACAGCAGTTAATCAGCCGATAATTTGAAACTCCTTCCGGCCCATAATATAAGATGTTAATTCATCTAATATGTGAGTATATTGGATGTTATAAGATATTATAAAAGAGTGTTGTACTACATCATTGTGCAATTGTGACTAGTAGTGTTGATTACATCATGTAGTTGATTACTATATGGTTTATTCGATGGAAGACTATATGTTCAAATCCAATATTTTATTTAATACCCCTCTGATCTTGAGCATGATTATCATTTGTGAGTAATTACTTTTGTTCTTGAGGTCACGGGAGAAATCATGTTGCAAGTAATCATGTGAACTAGATATGTGTTCCATATTTTGATAGTATGTATGTTGTCATTCCCTTAGTGGTGTCATGTGAACGTCGACTACATGACACTTCACCATATTTGGGCCTAACACTAGTAGAAAAGGGGGCAATGGCCCAGGCCGGGTCAGCCTATTAGTCCCGGTTCTGCCACGAACTGGGACCAATGGAGGTATTTGTCCCGGTTCGTGATCCCAGGGGGTCGGCCGGGGCCTCGTGGGCATTGGTCCCGGTTCGTCTGGCCCTATTGGTACCGGTTGGTGGGACGAACCGGGACCAGTGGCCTCGCTCCTGGCCCACAACCATTGGTCCCGGTTGGTGGCTTGAACCGGGCCCAAAGGCTCCCCTTTAGTCCCGGTTCTTGCCACCAACCGGGACCAATGAGGTGCCTGTATATACCCCTTCGCATGACAGCAGAGCACACTGCTCTGTTTTTTCTGGCCGCCGAGGGGGAGAGGGCTTGGTGGTGCTCTAGCTCACCTCCTATGCACACAAGGTGTTCGATGGAATGCCCGAGCCACACTACTTAAGCTTTCTCCTCTCCAAGCTCGACCTCCATGCTCCATTTTCCTCAATATTTGTCTAGGTTTAGCGGTCCGTCACGCCCCGTCCCCGTCTTCAGCGCCGTTGATCACCCGCGCCGATCTCATCGCCGGCACCACCGTGGTGAGCCTCTTGTTCTTATCTTCTTTCTGAAAGGAAAAATATTCTTACTTGTATGTTTAGATAGATACTTGTATTATTTTCTTACATTTATTATTGCATCTTATATAGTGCAATGGTTTTGGTATCCGCCCCCGTCGGCCCTCGTCCTGTCTATGATTCGGATGTGGTATATATTATCTTTTCATAACTATTGGTTCATGTATTGTTTATGAAAATTATGCCGACCAACGTGACATAGATTTTATTTATCTAAGAGGTTGTTGAGCGAGAAATTCCAACCGACCCTATTATCGAGAGGTTAAATTTAGTTGAAGAAGAAAACAATTTCTTGAAGGAAAAAATAAAAAAACTTGAGGAGGAGAAGATGATATTGGAGTTGCATGTTGCGGATGTTTTCGATGATCACAAGATCAAGATGGATGCAATGCGCTTGAAGATTAGAAAGATTAGAAAATATGCCATTCATACCGAGGCTTGGTATCATTATGTCGTTGGATCAGTTGTTACCTTGGTTGCGATTATGATCGCATTTGTTTTCGCATTGAAATGTTTTACATAGTTTCAATGTATGGTTTAATTAATTTAGATGCTCTGCAGAGAGCTTTATGTTGTTAGATGAGAACCATGTATGTACTTTGGTTTTTATGTGATGATGAACTTCTATTTATTTGGTCACTTAATTATCTATTCATGATGTTCTGTAATGATTTTTGACAAACTTAATTATATATAATGCATGCAGATGAACCGACAATGGATGTACGGTGACAGACACACCTCCGAGTTCATTAAGAGCATGCATGATTTTCTCGAAGTGGCTGAGGCAAACAAGCAGAATGGTTTTATGTGTTGTCCATGCCCTATATGTAGAATCTGAAGTCTTACTCGACCGGAAAATCCTTCACACCCACCTACTTTACAAGGGTTTCATGCCACAATATAATGTTTGGGACGAGGCACGGAGAAATAGGGGTTATGATGGAAGACGGCGAAGAAGAAGAGTACGATGACAACTATGTGCCCCCTGAATACGGTGATGCTCTTGAACATCAAGAGGAACCAGACGATGTGCACGATGATGCTGCAACGGGCGAAGCTACTGAAGATCAAGAGGAACCAGACGATGTGCACGATGATGCTGCAACGAGAGAAGCTGCTGAAGATCAAGAGGAACCAGACGATGTGCCCGATGATGATGATCTCCGCCGGGTCATTGTCGATGCAAGGACGCAATGCGAAAGTCAAAAGGAGAAGCTGAAGTTTGATCACATGTTAGAGGATCACAAAAAGGGCTGTACCCCAATTGCGAAGATGGCAACACAAAGCTCGGTACCGTACTGGAATTGCTGCAGTGGAAGGCAGAGAATGATGTGCCTGATAAAGGATTTGAGAAGCTACTGAAAATATTGAAGAAGAAACTTCCACAGTACATACGCAGCAAAGAAGGTCGTATGCCCTCTAGGATTGGAGGTGCAGAAGATACATGCATGCCCTAATGACTGCATCCTCTACCATGGTGCATACAAGGATCTGAACGCATGCCCGGTATGCGGTGCATTGCGGTATAAGATCAGACGAGATGACCCTGGTGATGTTGACGGCGAGCCTCCCAGGAAGTGGGTTCCTGCGAAGGTGATGTGGTATGCTCCTATAATACCACGGTTGAAACGTCTGTTCAAGCGGAGAGCATGCCAAGTTGATGTGATGGCACAGTGAGGACCGTAAGAAAGACGGGAAGCTGAGAGCACCCGCTAACGGGTCGCAGTGGAGAAAAATCGAGAGAAAGTACTGGGATGAGTTTGCAAAGGACCCAAGGAACGTATGATTTGCTTTAAGCGCCGATGGCATTAATCCTTTCGGGGAGCAGAGCAGCAATCACAGCACTTGGCCCGTGACTCTATGTATGTATAACCTTCCTCCTTGGATGTGCATGGAGCGGAAGTTCATTATGATGCCAGTTCTCATCCAAGGCCCTAAGCAACCCGGCAATGACATTGATGTGTACCTAAGGCCATTAGTTGAAGAACTTTTACAGCTGTGGAATGGACACGGTGTACGTACGTGGGATGAGCACAAAAGGAGGAATTTGACCTAAAGGCGTTGCTGTTCGTCACCATCAACGATTGGCCCGCTCTCAGTAACCTTTCAGGACAGACAAACAAGGGATACCACGCATGCACGCACCGTTTAGCTGACACCCAAAGTATATACCTGGAAGAATGTGTACCTGGGCCATCGTCGATTTCTTACGACCAACCATCAATTTCGAAAGAAAGGCAAGCATTTCAAAGGCGAGGCAGATCACCGGAAGAAGCCCGCCATGCGTACCGGTGATCACGTACTTGCTATGGTCAATGATTTACACGTAATCTTTGGAAAGGGTCCCGACGGACTAGCTGTTTCGAATGATGCTGAGAATCACGCACCCATGTGGAAGAAGAAATCTATATTTTGGGACCTACCCTCTTTGGAAAGACCTAGAGGTCCGCTCTTGATCGACGTGATGCACGTGACGAAGAACCTTTGCGTGAACCTGCTAGGCTTCTTGGGCATGTATGGGAAGACAAAAGATACACCGAGGCATGGGAGGACCTGCAACGCTTGCGAAAAGAGGGCATGCCTCCAAGCAAGATGAAGGTCCTGCTAGCTACGCTCTTACAAAAGTATAGAAAGAAATATTCTTTGAATGCCTGCTCAGTATGAAGGTCCCGACTGGCTTCTCGTCGAATATAAAGGGAATAATAAATATGCCAGAGAAAAAGTTCCAGAACCTAAAGCCTCATGACTGCCACATGATTATGATGCAACTGCTTCCGGTTGCATTGAGGAGGCTTCTACCGGAAAACGTCCGATTAGCCATTGTGAAGCTATGTGCATTCCTTAATGCAATATCTCAGAAGGTGATCTATCCAGAAATCGTACCAACGCTAAGGAGTGATGTGGCGCGATGTCTCGTCAGTTTCGAGCTGGTGTTCCCACCATCCTTCTTCAATATCATGACGCACGTCCTAGTTCATCTAGTCGACGAGATTGTCATTCTGGGGCCCGTATTTCTACACAATATGTTCCCTTTGAGAGGTTCATCGGAGTCCTAAAGAAATATGTCCGTAACCACGCTAGGCGGAAGGAAGCATCTCCATGGGCCATCAAAGCGAGAGGATGTCATCGGGTTTTGTGTTGACTTCATTCCTGGCCTTAAGAAGATAGGTCTCCCTAAATCGCGGTATGAGGGGAGACTGACCGAAAAGGCGGCGCTTGGAAGGGACTCAATAATATGCGAGGGACGGATATTCTTGGTCTCAAGCACACTACAGTTCTCTGAGAACTCGACCTTGGTGACCCCGTATGTCGATGAACACAAGAATAGTCTGTGCTCCAAACACCCGGAGCAAAGGCGACGATCGGATTATATTTGAACACATCGGGACTTTCAGCAGCTTGGTTGGAAACACGTCTCGTAGGTGACAACACTGTTTGTGATCAGCTGTACTTGTTGTCCGAGGACCATCTTCGACTGTAATGATTTGGAAAGGATACGAGATAAATGGGAATACATTTTACACGATTGACCAAGATCAAAAGAGCACCAACCAAAACAGCGGTGTCCGCTTTGACGCAGCAACCGAGAGGGGAAAGGACACATATTATGGTTACATAGTGGACATATGGGAACTTGACTACGGAGTAGATTTTAAGGTCCCTTTGTTTAAGTGCAAATGGGTCAATCATCGGGGAGGTGGGTATGGTAGACCCACCGTCACGAAATGACAAAAATGGATCTGAAAAATCTTGGGTACACTAACGAACCGTTCGTCCTAGCCAATGATGTGGCATAGGTTATCTATGTGAAGGACATGTCTACCAGACCGAGAAAAAGAAAAGATAAGGAAGCGAATACATCATACGATGAGCCAAAGCGCCACATAGTTCTTTCTGTGAAAAAGGGACATCCCGGGAGTGGAGGGCAAGACAGACATGTCTCAAGAGTCCGAAAAGTTTCATGAAATTCCTCCCTTCAAAGTCAAGGCTGACCCAAGCATCCCGATAAACGATGAAGATTATCCATGGTTACGGCGCAATAAGCAAATGACACAAGCGAAAAAAGTGAAGACTTTCTCCGCAACTATTATGATGGTACCATGCCAACTTTGTAATGTATTTAGTATGATACCATTGTCCGTTTTGTATATGCACATGCTATGCCAACTTTTTCAGAGTTCATTTGAAAACTATGAATTTAGGTCGAATTTTCTCTATAGGTGCATCTATGTTCATTAGTCCCTGGCCCATGCGGCTTGCCCCTGGCCCATGACCATTAGTCCCGGTTTGTGCCACAAACCGGGACTAAAGGGTTGGTCCTCGTTGCGCTCAGAGTTTAGTCCCACCTCGCGAACCGAAGGACGCTCACACCGGTTTATAAGCACGTCCCTCTCTCCCTTGTTGAGCTCCTCTCAAAGTGAAAATAGATGCCCCTATGCACTGAATTTGACCTAAATTCATAGTGAATTTCTTTGAAATTCATAGAAATTGATTATGAATTTAGGTCGAATTTTCTCTATAGGTGCATCTCTGTTCATTTTTTTAATAAAGTTAATCACAAACTTGTGATTCACACAAATTTCAAAGAATTCAAATTTTAACTATTCAAATTTGAAAACTAATGGCACAAACAGAAAGTTCATAATTTTTCTAAAACTAATGACACTAACAGAAAGTTTATAATTTTGCTGACCTAAAAGCAAAAAGAATTAAAAAATAAAGCAAAAAACCAAAAGAAAATAAATAATGCAGAAAACAAAACAAAAAAACTGGAAAAAAATAAAAATAGCAACAATAAGTATTTTGTTGTAAGTAGAAACAAAATAAAATAAATAAAGCAACAAAGAAAACAAAAAAAGTGTTTTCAAATTTGAAAACTAATGGCACTAACAGAAAGTTTATAATTTTTCTAAAACTAAAAGCAAAAAGAATTAAAAAATAAAGCAAAAAACAACAAAAAATAAATAATGCAGAAAAAAACAAAAAACTGGAAAAAAACTAAAAATAGCAACAATAAGTATTTTGTTGTAAGTAGAAACAAAATAAAATAAATAAAGCAACAAAGAAAACAAAAAAAGTGTTTTCAAATTCGAAAACTAATGGCACTAACAGAAAGTTTATAATTTTTCTAAAACTAAAAGCAAAAAGAATTAAAAAGTAAAGCAAAAAACAACAAAAAATAAATAATGCAGAAAAGAAAACAAAAAAAACTGGAAAATAAAATAAAAATAGTGCCGCCTACTGGGCCCCACGGCCTGAATACGACTAGAAACCCTACATGGACCAGGATTCAGGCCCGCAGGAGGCCAAGTAGGCCCACAGGCACATAGTGATAGATTAGGCCCGAAAGCCAGCAGTTTAGAGGAGCTCGAGAGGGTGGGCGCAGCAGCGCATATAAACCACTCTCGAGCCCTCTCAACTAGCGAGGTGGGACTAAACTTTTGGGCGCGGGGCAGCACAAGGCCTTTGGTCCCGGTTGGTGGCACCAACCGGGACTAAAGGGGGCATTAGTCCCGGTTGGTTTCACGAACCGGGACCAATGCCCCCCTTTAGTCCTGGTTGGGCCACCAACCGGGGCCAAAGGTTGCCGCTTCAAGCCCTTTGGGCTGCTGAAAAGAGGCCTTTGGTCCCGGTTGGTGGCACCAACCGGGACTAATGCATCCTTTAGTCCCGTTCGTGCCACGAACCGGGACCAAAGGCTTTGCTATATAAGAAAAGACTTAGGAATTTTTCACATTTCCTCATGATTGCCCCGACGACGCCGAGCACATCGACGCCGCCAGGCTGCCCCGACGCCGCCCGCCGCCCCCGCCGTCTCACGCCCGCGCCGTCGTCACCGTCGCGCGCGCCCTCGACGCCGTCACGCCTGCCCTCGCCCGACACTACTGCCGCCAGCATGTCCCTGCCCCTTGACATACGCCGCCTGCCTGTCGCCGTCGCCCGTGCCGCCGTCCCCTGCCCGACGTGTCGCCCGCCTCTGTGAGCACAGCAGATTCACCGCCCCGCCCGCCCGCCCGTGCAATCTTTTTATTATACATGCTATTTTTACATGTTTTTACATTTTCATATATATATATATATATATATATATATGTATGTATGTATTTTTTAGATATATGTATTTTTTATGTATGTTCATATATGTATGTATGTATTTTTTTACATGTTTTTTGTATGTATGTATGTATGTATGTATGTATGTATGTATGTATTTTTTACATGTTTTTTGTATGTATGTATGTATTTTTTCAATTGTAATGATGTTTTAAAAATACATATATGCAAAAGTTAGATTTTTAATTAGAAAAGTTTTATCTATATATGTTCTCTGATTTAGTACATTTTAGGTTAGTTTTATATATTTAGGATAAAAAAGGATAAAAAAAGAAGAGGAAGAAGAAAAGAAGAGGAAGAAAAAAAAAGAGGAGAAGAAAGAATAGAGGAGTTCTACTACTCCTCTATTCTTTCTTCTCCTCCTTTTTTCTCTTTTTTTTATCGGGAACGACGGTCGTCGAGGGTCACCGAGCGGTTGAGGAAACCCTAATTAAATAGCAAGTATCGTCGGTGTGAGATACATGTGGCCGTCGGTGTCAGACACTACATCCATGTCCCACAAGTGACGCAGGCGTCGATGCCCACGTCACTTGTGGGACATAGATGTAGTGTCGTCATTGTTGTTGTCGATATACCCCCTCCCGATAGCTTCATGTATTTTTAAGAAGGAAAAAACAAGCATATTATTTTCCCATGTACGTATGTAAATGCGTTGTTTATATACCCCTCCCGGTAGCTTCAACACGTGGGGGGTCGATATTACCCCTCCTTGAAGCGTTCGAGGCCACCCCTAACCCTTAAAGCGTTGTCGAGGTCACCTGGAACCCTAGAGAAGCAGCGTCGAGGCCACTAATTAATATGATTCCTTATTGTGATTACCTAGCTAGTTCTACGTTTGCCACTAATATATCCATATCTGTCATGTTTGAATAATAATTGCCATGTTGTAAATATTTGTAGAAACTATGGACACCCCCCGAGACGAAGCACAAGAAGCATTGTTGAGGGACATAATCGCATAAGGAAGTGATGCCGTCTGCTCGTTGATGTTTCTCAACGACACCGATGGTTTGGAAGGAGAGGGTGAAGAAGCAGCTGTCTATGATTATGATGGCTCCGATGAGCCAATGCCGGTGCAAGAAGAAGTAGACCATGAGGACGGCTCCGGTGACCGAACCGAGTCCGGCCAGGTATATATATTAGTTAAGCCTGTGCTGACTAGCTACTTGATGCATTCATTGTTTTGGTATGTGCACATATTAATTAACTCTCGTCTTTGTTCTTTTTTCTAGCCCTCTGGATCGAGCACAACTTCGGTAAAGAGACGAGGCCCGAAGAAAAAGTTGAGCTCGGATGAAAAGTTTGAGATCATAGAAATCGCGCGCGACGGCCAACCGATTGAACCCATCCGGACAAAGAAGGCATTTGTTGCTCAGTGCGGGGTTCTGGTTAGGGAAAAGATCCCGATTAGCATCCAGCAATGGTATAAGCCTAAGAACAAAGACCCTGAGGTGTCTTATGTCTATGATATGCAGAAAAATGATCTTTGGACTGAGCTGAAGTCAAATTTCACCCTACCGCCAGAGGATGATCCGGAGAAGCCAGTTGAGCAATTAATCAAGTCTTTTGCTCTTAAGAAGATGGCAGACCTATTCAGGAATTGGATGAAAGACCTGAATAAGTTCACGATAAAAAAGAGACCCCAGAATTCAAGGGCTAATATGAGAAGATCAGAGATGACTGGCCCGCATTTGTGGCCCACAAGACATCGGAAAAGAGTAAAAAGATGTCGGCGACAAACAAGAAAAATGCTGCGAAGAAGAAGCTTCACCATCGCACGGGGTCAGGTGGCTACCTCATAGCCCGGCCTAAGTGGGCCAAGGATGAGAATGATTTGCTTGATAAAGGGATCGAACCAGAGACAACGAACTGGCCAGACCGTTGCCGGACTTGGTTCTTCGGGGCTGGCGGAACCTTGGACCCTGTATCAGGGAAGTGCATTTGGACGGACGATCAATTGGACATACTAGTCAAGAGGCTTCAGCAATATATCGAAGCAGCGCAGCAAGGAATTTTCTTTCCACACAGAGAGAACGACGAGCTCACAATGGCCCTCGGGAATCCTAAGCACCCTGGACGGACACGAGGCATGCCAGGCTCCGTTTCGTGGAAGGTTGGGTTTCCGGACGCAGGCGGTTACAAATGCCAGGAGAGGAGGAAGAAACTGCAGCAGATCAATCGCAGGCGCTGCATGCAAGGGTACAAGCGATAGAGGAACGAGAAGCAGATCGCAGCAAATGACCTGCCGAAGCTTCCCCCGAAGCTACCCCGCCATCTCAGCGGAGAAGCAGCGTGGCTTCCACCGAGCTGCTTCAGCCGGAGCATGCCTTGACGGCTCCTGCCAGCTATCCCGTGGATGCTATCACGGAGGCTGAAAATTGCCACCTTATGGCGCAATGGATGAATTTGAAGGTCAAGGCGGCTGTTGGCTTTATTTATCCTACTAAATCCGGCGCAACTTTTCACTACCGGCCGATTCCAGAAGGATATGCTAGGGTGATGGTGGATGAAATAACAGAGGCATTTGAGGACCTCCAGCTTGACCACCCTACCGGTGAAGGGGTGACTCGGCTGGGTTCTGCTCTGAAGACTCCATGCCTATGGCGGAAGGATCTCATCAACCTTCCGAACTGGACGCCTCCACCTCCTCCTCCTCCTCCGGCGAGTCAGGGCACTCCGCCTCCTTCCCCGCTTGTGCCGGCGCGCTCGAGCAGCCAACCTCCTCCTTCTCCGCCTCGTCAGCAAGGGCGGAAGAGACCCGCCGCCGCTCCGGCTGCTCCGGCGCGTCGTAGTCCTTCTCCTCCGCCTCCTAAGCAAGGAAAGAAGACATCCGCTCCGTCTGCTCTGCCGGCGTCTAGCATTACAGCCAAAGGCGGGAGGACATACAGATTCGGTCCTTCTCTGAAGACTCCAGAGAAGTTACCATACAAGATGACCCCGGAGGAGAACGCGAAGATCGCGCGAACCGAAGTGAAGGACTGGTTTCAAGGGTTGAAAGCATAGAGACATCCACCTCCGGAAGAGAAGGTTGATCCGGTGAAAGCGAAGCGCACTCTGGCTGCCCTGACAAAACCACCCAAGTCTCCGCCGAAAGGCAACTATGAGTGCATTATTGGAAAGGCATTTGCCGAAGCGGAGAGGTCGGGAAGTACTATCAGTGGTCGAAGGATGAAAGAACGACGAGCTGTGAAACAAATTACCCATCTCGGCGAACAAGCGAAGCAATCGTGCCCCCCGCTCAAGGTGCCTGCTAGTGACATCGTCGATCCGAGGATGGTGCCCGGTTATAGCAATCCTGGAGATTACCTGCTCGACGATGTACATTATGATTTCTTGGAGGTGCAGATACAAAGATACGAGTACGGGAAACCTGTCGTCAAAGATGAAAGATCTCTATCAACGATGATGCGAAGATTGCATGATTGGTACATGAAAACCTGCAGAGAGTCTGAGGGGAGGAGTACTTTGTATGTGAGAGTTAAAAAGGAGCATGACCTCGTTGGAATTAAACTGTTGCCTATTCCATTTGAGGAGTTCTATCAGTTTTTCAATCAATTGGCCCTCGATAAAAGCAACGGTCACCTGCTACATGTCTGTAAGTAGTACTACTTCATCATTAAGTCTCTCTATATAACTCAGCTCTTTCATTGCATGTATTTAGAATTATCCTCACTATATTATGCAGATTGAAGATCGCCGAATTGAAGAAAAGACAAGTGGGTGATATTGGGTTCATTAACACATATCTCATAGATGCAATTGAGGTTAAATATCATGCCGAAAATACCGAGGCCAACTTGCTACAATCGTTGGTAATAAATGAACAGAAAGATATAATACTCTTTCCTTACAACTTCAGGTGAGTGTTACTGTCTTGTGGCATATTCGGTTTCCCTTATTAGTCCAGGTTATAGTAATGTAATATTGATGAGTTATGCATGCATGCGCAGCTACCACTATATTCTCCTAGAGATTAAGCTCGAGCAGGGAGTAGTAACTGTCTTAGACTCCAAACGAAGAAATCCGGAGGAGTATGCTGACATGACTGAAATGCTCGAGAAGTAAGTTAAATCGATCATTATCCAGCATATCAGCAACTTTGTTCATTTCTGATATCAAGTAATTGTTTTTTTTGTATGGCAGGGTTTGGAGAAAATTCACCAAAAAAGCTCCGGGACTGCCGAAGAAGCTGCAATTTAGACACCCGAAAGTAAGTACTATAGTAGCATATTCCACGCATTTCCTAGTGATTCAAGCGCATGTTTCATCAATACCATTTAGCATGCTTGCTAATTATCAGTTTGATTGACCTCTATTTTTTGTAAAGTGGTTGTGGCAGGAACAAGGGAATGATTTCTGTGGATACTACATTTGCGAGTCCATCCGCCACACGACCTGTGAGCGGGGCTACTCTGACAAACAATATGAAGTGCGTAAATAACAATATTCACAATTTTATTTATTACCATCATTTGTGTTGAGTTTCATTCATTCATATATTTATGTATTGACCCCCTTCTTAAAATTAGATGTTTCGGATGCGGGATGAACTCCTAGCACCAGATCGCATGTGAGCAATTCAAGAGGAATTAGCGGCATTCTTTCTTGACCACGTGATCGCTGAAGACGGAGAATACTATGTGGACCACGCAGCGTCCGTATGTTAGGAGATTATATTTGTAAAAGATAATTATTGTATATATGTAGCCGGTAGTGTCGGATAGATATACAAGAACTTGTTGTTCGACCAATCTCTCGGAGAAGGAGAGGTGGTCGATATCACTTCTCTCTGTATGCATATATGTTCATGACGATCTTCTGTTTCCTTCATAGCGTGTCTAGCTAGTCCTCTCTATACGTATGTATAGTACGTAGCATCGACCAAGCACGGACAAAAGAGAGGACACTTATCTCTATTAATTAGCTAGCTAACACAATATATGAAACACCTAAATTAAACCGCCAAAACCCCAACCCCCCCTTTAAAAAACACAAACCCACGCCACAGAAATGCTGATGCGTGGATGCCGATTGGTCCCGGTTGCTGCCACCAACCAGG
This sequence comes from Aegilops bicornis, assembly GCA_021605145.1. NCBI lineage: Eukaryota > Viridiplantae > Streptophyta > Magnoliopsida > Poales > Poaceae > Aegilops > Aegilops bicornis. The sequence continues at coordinate 21,817,860 of CM038674.1, read as the reverse complement.
ACCAAAGGCCCTCCTTCCTGGGCTCGGCGCACAGGACACGTGGATGCCCATCTGTCCCGGTTCTGGACTGAACCGGGACTAAAGGGCTGTATGCGTTAATCGACCCTTTAGTCCGGTTCAGGAACCGGGACTAAAGGCCCTTACCAAACGGGACAATAGGCCCTTATTCTACCAGTGTAAGGGAGTGCATTGTGGAGTAGAAATTAGATGATGGGTTGCGAGAGTGACAGAAGATTAAACCCCAGTTTATGCGTTATTCCGTAAGGGACCGATTGGATCCAAAAGTTTAATGCTATGGTTAGAATTTATTCTTAATAGTTTTCTCGTAGTTGCGGATGCTTGCGGGAGGGTTAATTATAAGTAGGAGGTTTGTTCAAGTAAGAACAACACCTAAGCACCGGTCCACCCACATATCAAATTATCAAAGTAGTGAATACAAATCGAACCAACATGATGAAAGTGACTAGATAAATTTCCGTGTACCCTCAAGAACGCTTTGCTTACTATAAGAGACCGTTTTGGCCTATCCTTTGCCTCAAAAGGATTGGGATACCTTGCTGCACTTTTGTTAATACTGTCATTATTTGCTCGTTACAAATTATCTGGCTATCAAACTACTTTGTTGCTTACAGTTTCAGCACTTGCAGACATTACCTTACTGAAAACCACTTGTCATTTCCTTGTGCTCCTTGTTGGGTTCGACACTCTTACTTATCGAAAAGAGCTACAATTAATTGATCCCATATACTTGTGGGTCATCACTGTCCATTTTCCAATTGCTTCTCTTTGGTTGCTCTCCATTCTGTGCATAAGCTTGTAGAAAATATTTTCTAACATTGAAAGCACCGACAGCTCCCTAGCATCCAAGATGTAACTGTGAAAAATAGAAACATAAGTTAGCATGACATAACTTAGGAGCTGAATATGACCAGTGATATTAACTGAATATGACCAGTGATAATATCTGAATATGAGCAGTGATAATACCTGTTGAAAACTTCAGAATTGTTGTTCAACACTATGTCACATTTAGGAAACTCACTGAAGAATGCTTTTACCCATGTCTTTGGATTCAATCTCTCAGTCCAATTAAAAGCTGCAGCACTATGTTCATCCATCTTCTGACAATTTGCTCTCCACTTCTGCTTGTTAGTAGATCTTGCTATGGCCCATAAGTCTTGTTTCAGCACTTCTCCTTTGTGCTTCTCATGGAAGTTTTGATAAATGTGCCTCACACAAAACCTGTGTTCTGCATCTGGCCACACTTTTATCACTGCATTTATTAATCCCTTCTGCTTGTCACTCATGATTGTGAAAGGTGGAGTGTTTATGATATTAAGATCATCTCTAAGGGTGGTCAAAAACCATTCCGAAGCACTCACTCAACTTCAACCCAACCCATGGCCAGAGGGAATATGCAGTCATTAGGATCTATGCCAACAGCAGTCAGCAACACCCCTTTGTACTTGGTCTTCATATGACACCCATCAACAAATATAATAGGCCCGAATCCCTGAAGCCAACCTCTTTTGCAAGCATCATAAGACCAATACACTGATTTCAAACATTTTCTGCCCATTGGGTACTGTTCATTTATCACAACATGAGTAGACACAAGAAATGTCGAGCCAGGGTTACATGTCCTCAGTTCATGACCATAGTCCCACACCTTACTAAACTGTTCATCCTCATCCCCATGAATTATCTTCAGAGATTGTTTCCTAGCCCTAGCTAACTTCCATCTGTTGACAGTAATGTGAAGCTCCTGTGTAACCTTCCTTGAAAATGTGCCAAGGTCCATCTTTTGGTCATCCCTGAATTCATGAATGAAAAATTTTGTAAGGAAATTGGCTGTCAGTGCTTTCAACTCCCATGCCTTCTGACACTTGTGGACTGCAGCATAAACCTTTATGACAAAGCTTCCTATCCTATTGTCCAATCCAGCTTTAAGAAGCCATGGACAACCAGGCTTGCACACTGCCTCCAATCTGGTTTTTTCATTCTTTATCTTCTTGATCTCAACTCTATTCCTTATTGAATATGCATTCAGATCTTGCCTCAGTTCCTTCACATCTGCAAAGACCATGCCTACTTGGAATATTGGAGAGTCCATGTCCACCTTTGCATTGAAAGCACTGAACTTGTATTTCAGGTTATCTTCTTCTTCTCTTGACAAATTAAGGTCCTCATCCTCAAGTACATATCCAGTCTCATCATCTATCTCTTCCTGCTCCTTTTCATCCACACCAAAATCAATGTATTCATCAAACAAGTCATCATCTCCCTCATCAGCTGAAGTCACTATCACTAAAATCTGAATCTCTCAATTCTGCTACTTTCTCTGCTTGCTCTGAAACTGCAATTTGCATGTTTACACTTGATGTCCCTGCTGCTTGAACTGAAACTTCCATGTGCTGGCTTGCACTAGCTGCTTGCTCTGAGAGACATATTTCAACCAATGATCTAGACACTAAGCTGGGCATTGTATATATGACATCATGCCTGCAAATCTAAATAAAGTCAGAATGGTCAATCAATATCTCCAGCACCTTATGGATTGAACTTGCTTTGATCATGTTCTGGACATCACATCTCCTCTAATTGGCACCAACCCTTCTGACAATAAGCACCCAGGCCTACACCAATAGATGTGGTGCTCCCACACATGATAGCTCAACCATTGCAGATGCTTCTCAATAAATGAATATGAGAAATTAGCAGCAGAGCAATAGTCCAAAATCTCCGCACTAGCACTTGGATACTCCAGGTTGCTACTTGGTCCACAAAAAATGCCATTATGCTCAATTTCCCAGGTGAAGAATGGGGATTCCACAAGCATGCCCTTTGCTGCATCACACACCGCACAACAAATTCAGAGCACTACAATGATCAGCAATATTCACACCATTTAAATATTCAGAATGGTCAACATTATTCAGAGCATGATCAGCAAATATTCAGACCATGAAAATATTCAGACGTCTCAACATTATTCAGAGCATTATCCAGAACCACACATTTTCCTACCCAAATTTTAGATATGTTACCCCAAACCCCCAACTTTATGGCCCAAAACCCCAACTTTATGGCACAATCTTCAGAATCAACATGTTTGGGACAAACTTCAACATTACAACCAGTACAGGCCTAAAACCGCAACTTATTGAGAGCAGATAATCATCTTTCCTAGCAAAATAACTGAACTTTATGACACAAAACATCAACTTTAGAGCCCTAAACCCCTACTTTCCTCTGCTCCAACAACATAAACCCTAGCAACCAAACCGAACGTCTCCTTCCACTCCGCAGCAACCTTCTAATCTACCCCGGCGAGTAAGAGTGGCGATCAACCCCGGCGAGTGCCAAAAAAGAAGACGGAAAGCAGAGGAGCAGGAGGTCGGGCCTTACCGTAATCCGGCGGAAATGCGCCCGTTTCACGGACGAAGCCGACGGACTCTGGTGGCTCCATGGTCGCCGCGATGGTCGCCGCCGTCACTGACGTCAGGGAACGGGCGGCGCCGCCACTCCTGGCTCCCGCAACTGAGGAAGAGCCAAACTGAATGGATTCCCGACCAGGGGCCGCATCATTAAATAACCAAGGCCGAGGGAAACAGGGACTGCGGGCGTGATTTCCTGAAACGTTGAGGGGTTTTCCGCAAATAAGCCAGTCCGACCAGGTGTGCCACGAAGCAGCCAGCTGGGCGCCAATTGTCTGTCTTTGATTGGCTGTGGACTAAACCATCACATAGTTTGCAAGTTTGTGGACTAGTTGATCATCTTTTGCAAGTTTCTGGACTAAACCATCACATCCAATGCAAGTTTCTGGGTCTCTTGTGCTCTTTTCTCTGAAAACAAGAAGGGAAAAAAAGATGATGGTGGGTTTCACAAAAGGGTGGTGAAACAAATTTTATTCGTTGCCTCATTTGCTTGAGCCTAGCTGGCTGGTCTGGGGCGTCACCTAGGTGTTGCTACCATAGTCTATGCCCCTATTATCGGCGGCTGCCATGCATGCGCTGGTCTTGTTTTCCCCGTTTTTATTTCCATGCGTACGGGAAGAGGTGGGGAGAAGTTTGGATTTGTTGACATGTGATGCGTTAAGGAAAGCTTCGATTTATTGTAAAAAAAATTGCGAATCGATTTATTCTAATTTGTTTAGGGAAGTTTGGATGTGTTGGCATGTGGGGCGGGGCCGATCGGTTCGCATGATCAATGCCATCTATGTCCAACATGGAGAGGAGGAAAAGGAAATAAAAAAGAATTGGTTCAAATTTTGTACGTGAGAAAAGAAAACCATGTAGGATAGGAGTACATGGGTAGATCGGGTGAGGTGGGCTTGCGGTTTATAAATAAAAATCGGTGATGAGGTAATCTCGTTCGGTGGATTCCTCGGATTGGTTGTGGGAGGCTGGGTGCCAACGAGGACGGCCCTTTATTAGTAGAGATTGTTGGAACTGTCAGCCTGTCATCAAAATGTTTTTGTTAAAACCGATTGCCGTCTGCTAAAATTTGTCTGTTCGTGGCAGACTGGGTCAGCTCGTTCCACCACAGTAAATGTCTCACATGATTTGTACTCTAGCTTTTTCTCCACTTTTGGGGCTATCTCTCAGCCCTTTGTACGCAGTACACACTAACTCTCTTTTTTTTTATATATAAAAAAGACAGTAAGAAGAACTTCCTATTGCTTCCCGTGAAAACAAAATCTGTTACATAGCAAAGTAAGCATATATATTACATACACACATTCCTCTATTTGTAGAACAAATTAGAAAAGATTGCTAATGTGACATCTTCTTCATAATCTTACATTGTGTGGCATCGACAAAGAAGAGAAAACCACATCTCCAAGTTTTAAGTGTAAAGAGCATACCAAACCACAACCAAAGACCAGACACAATCCCAGCAATCACGCAGTAGTACATCCAGTGGTCCTCCTCTTTACTATTTCTCTCATCCGGTGCAAGTGAAGTATTTGCGCACGGGGTGTCTAGAGGAAATCCACACAACCCAGAATTGTTGAAGTAAATCGATGGGTCTGTCAAGGTCTGAATCTGACCCCCAACGGGTATCTTTCCTGACAGAAGATTGTTCGAGACATTCAACATGCTGAGCGTCGATAAGCTCGCGATGCTCCGAGGAATGGCTCCTGTAAGTTCATTTGATGATACATCAAGGGACTCAAGAAAAGTCAAACTACCAATGTCTTCAGGAATGCTGCATATCAGATGGTTTCTTGACAGGTTCAGAAACCGGAGACCCTGCAGTTTGGTTAGCTCTTTGGGGATGCATCGAGACAAAAAATTGTCAGACAAATCGATACCTGTTAGTAACCAGAGTGTTCTTTGGAAAATTAGCTCTCTCCCTTTCCAGATTATGTCGATCCTATCTTTGTATTTCAGCCCATGAAGTGGTATAGGAGTGCCTAGATTTTGTGGATGCCTCATGGAGCTCAAGTTGCTGAAGGCCATCGGAATTGATCCGGTGAAGCTGTTGTTTGCCATGTCGAGCAACTGAAGCTGCTCAAGTCGTGATAGCTCCAAAGGAATATCTCCGGTGAAGTTGTTTGATCTCAGGCTAAGGATTCTCAATGATGGAAGCGAACTCGCGTTCCATGGAGGGAGAGCACCAAAGAACCTATTGTTCCTGATGTCGAGGGCGACTAGTGATCTGCAGCCCCTTAGGACCCGTGGAAAGACACTCGCGAAGCCATTTTTGGCGAGATATAGTGACTCGAGAGAGCAATTGTAGCCTTCCTTAGCTGCAGGGATTTCACCTGAGAAGGAGTTCTTGGACAGATCCATGAACTCTAGAGCCTGCAGATTCCACCAGCAGTCCGGCAGCTTCCCAGTGAGCAGGTTCTTGGATAGGTCCATGAACCGCACAGAACCCAGGTTGCACCAGCATGCTGGGAGGTCCCCAGTGAGCCGGTTATTTGAAAAATCTAGCACCGTAACGGACCGAAGCCTGCAAAGCTGGTACGGAATGTTGCCGACGAGTTTGTTTTGTTATTGTAGAGCCTGAGGTCGACGAGGCCACCGATGTCACCAAGACCAAGGTGCGGCGGGATGGAGCTATCAAACATATTGTTGCTGAGGTCGAGGAGCAACTCTCTAGGTGTGGAAAGGTTCCAGCAAATGTGTTATTGGCGAGATTTAGGCGTGTGAGAGAGCAGTTGTGGATTGCCTTAGCGATAGGGATTTCACCTGAGAAGTTGTTGTTGTTGTACAGATCCACGAATTCTAGAGCCTGCAGGTTCCACCAACAATCCGGGAGATTTCCTGTGAGCAGGTTTGTGGACCACAGATTCCGTAGGTTGCACCAACAGGCTGGGAGTTAATTCCCCACTGAGCTGGTTGTTCCACAGACGCATTATCTTGAGGGAGACTAGCTCGCAGAGCTGGTGTGGAATGGAGCTGTTGAACATGTTGTAGCCGAGGTCGAATAAAATGAGGGAGCGCAGCCGCGAGATGCTGGTCGGGATGGCGCCGCCAAGGTTGTTGCGGCTGAGGTCCAGAAAGGTGAGCCCTGGAAATGCCGCGGTGTCGAGCGAGAGCGAGCCCAGCCCGCCCGACAGATTGAGTCCCTCGAGCCTCAGTGTGAAGACGCGTCCGGTGATGGTGTGGCTGTGGCAGGTCACGCCGTCCCAGTCACAGACAGGGGTCGCGGGCTTCCAGCTGGACAGCGCGGTTGCGTTGACAAGGCTGGCCTTCCATGCCAAGAGGGCGTCACCCTCCGATGGCTCGCCGGGATGGCGGCCGCAATTAGGAAGATCACGGCAGCGCCGGCGAGGTGCCATTGGGTTGGTCTCGCTCTCGCCATGTCTCGTGCCCGGAGTGAGACGCTTGAGTAGGGAAAACTACAGTCCACAGAAGATGAGACACATAAACATGGATGGAAAATCATACACTCATCGGCTTCTATTTATTTAGACCAGTGCGTGCTCCGTCTCTCCCCTCGGCTCGTATGTATGCATACGGCCGGCCGGCCGGCCGGCAGGTAGACATCATCAGACTTTTTCAAACAGCTAGCACCGATCAAGGACAAAGTCGGAAGATCCCCTAACATGCCTGCCCTCCCTCCCAAGATCCCGGACTCCCGGCCGTACGTCCAATCACCTGTGGGCGTCTGGGAAGCCTAGAGAGGCCTAGAGAGGCCTGCTCCGGTCCACCCCCCTAACTCAATTTCCCAGGGGTATTCTTGACCCCCGCCTTCTATTTTTTCTCGGGTCCCCCAATGCCCATATCCAAGCCCTGTAGCCCATATCCAAACCCCGTATAACCCGTATACCCCATACGTATATATATGGTGACATCCCGAGAAAAAAAGGTAGGACCTGCTGACGGCCCCACGACCAGGTACGACCTGCCGACGGCCGATCCATCAATCACGCAGGTCAATCAATCATGCAGCTCCACCATCATTCTGTTGAGGTTCTGTAGGATCATCGGCGGCGGCGATCTCGTCCGACACCGCGCGCGGCACCGTTGAATCTCGAGCGGTCGCAGGTACCGCATCCCGTTTCCTAACGTTTGTCTCGCTCGCGGCAGCATCAAACGAACTGCCGCTGTTTTCGTCGTAGTGGTAAACCTAGCCGGGCGGGTAACCTAGCTTTCCGGCGGTCCAGGTCATCGCATATCTTGTTCTGCTAGTGCTGCTCGTCGTGCTATACACAGTGATCACACGGGCTAAAGTGGGTTTCTTCTTTCTAGGGTTAACCAACCTAACCTTACCTTAACGCCGATGACCAGTGTGGAGAGGGGGGAGGATCCATGCACTAGTATAAAAAGGGGCAAATTTGAGACACATTAGTGCCGGTTTGATTTCGAGCCGGCACTAATGTGTCCATTAATGCCGGTTCCAACGGCTAGCCGACCGCTCTCATTAGTACCGGTTCGTGGCGAACCTTTAGCACCGGTTCGTGCCACGAACCGGTACTAAAGAGAATGGAGGCAGGATGTTGTCAGTCTGGGGCCCGTCCAACACCTTTAGTACCGGTTCGTGGCACAAACCGGTACTAAAGGTCGACATACATAAACCCTTCGTCCACCTGAGCTCGCTCTGTTCTTCCCCTTTCCCCTCTCCTCCTCTGTTCTTCCCCTCTCTTCCTCGAGCTCATCATATATTTTGCCCAAAATTTGTCAAGATTTGAAGGCCCCCATCCATTCAAATGATCACAAAGGTTAGGAACTTTGTCCTTTCATCTCTCATTGCTAGATTAGCTCTTGCAATGCTTTGTATAGTGATTAATTTGTGAGTTTAGTAATTTGGAAGGAATTATATGTGGTAGTATTTGATCTATATGCAATTTGAGGTCAAAAATAACACTTAGTTTGCATATGTAGGTGTGGTTTACTTAGTGCCTTCTAAATCTCTGTCGTAACCACCGTCGATCGCTCAAGACCGTCTGTCAGCCGGCACCACCTTGTGGTGAGGCTCTTGTTCATGAATGTTTTACATTACCAAATTGATGTTTGTGTGATTTGGATATATAGTTACTCGTATAATTATCTTACCCGTACGCTGTTTGTTATACATAGTGCCATGGTTTTGATATCCGTCCCCGTCGGCCCTCGTCCTTGTTATGATTCGGATGTGGTATATTCTCTTTTAAAACTAGTTGTTGCATTTCGTGTTTATGAAAAATTATGCCCATCAAGTTAGCATAGATATTTTTATCTAGGAGGTATGTGAACCGGAAATTCCAACCGACCCTATTGTCGAGAGGTTAAATTTAGTTGAAAGAGAAAACGAGTATTTGAAAGAAAAAATGAAAAGAATTGAGGGGGAGAAGATGGAACTGGAGTTGCATGTTGCCGATGTAAATCGATGATCACAAGATGAAGATGGAGTAAATGAGGTTGAAGATTAGAAAGATTAGAAAATATGCCATTGATAGTGTGGCTTGGTATCATTATGCTGTTGGATCAATTGTTACCTTAGTTGCGATCTTGATCGCATTTGTTGTTGCATTTAAATTCTTTAGCTAGAGAGTTATTTGTATGTTGCATTTAATTAAGTGCTATATATGAACTTTATGTATGAACTTTATGTATGAACTTGTATTAATTTGGTCTATTCGGTGTTGTGTAATGAAGATGAGCCGACAATGGATGTATGATGATCGATGCTCTCCCGAGTTCATTAATGGCGTGCATACTTTTCTGCTTGCCGCTGAGGCAAACAAGCGGGCGGATGGTTTTTATGCCTTGTCCATGTGCTGGCTGTAAGAATGGTCACAATTACTCTACGTCAAGAATCATTCACGTCCACGTATTTGAGTCTGGTTTCATGCCCCACTATAATGTTTGGACCAAGCACGGAGAAAGAGGGGTTATGATGGAAGACAATGAAGAAGAAGAGGACGACGGCGGCTATCCTGGCCATGGATTCCCTGAATACGATGATACAACAATGGGGGAAGAAGCTGAGCCGGCAATGCGGGAAGAAGCTAAAGAAGAGGCATCAGATGAGCCCGCTGATGATCTAGGTCGGGCCATTGCCGATGCAAAGAGAAACTGCGCAAGTGATCTGGAGAGGACGAAGTTGCAGCGCATGTTAGAGGATCACAAGAAATTGTTGTACCCGAATTGCGAAGCTGACAAAAAAAAGTTGGGAACCACACTGGAATTGCTGCAATGGAAGGCAGAGAATGGTGTATCTGACAAGGGATTTGGAAAGTTGCTGGTAATGATAAAGAATATGCTTCCAAAGGACAACGAATTGCCCGAGTACGTATGAAGCAAAGAAGGCTGTCTGCCCTCTAGGGTTAGAGGTGCAGAAGATACATGCATGCCCTAATGACTGCATCCTAAAATACCACGGTTGAAACGTTTGTTCCAAAACAAAGAGCATACGAAGGCGATGCGGTGGCACGCAGAAAACCGTAAGAAAGACGGAAAGTTGAGAGTACCCGCTGACGGTTCGCAGTGGAGAAAATCGAGAGAAAGTACTGGGAGGAGTTTGCAGGTGACCCAAGGAATGTATGGTTTGGTCTAAGCGCAGATGGCACTAATCCTTTTGGGGAGCAGAGCAGCAACCATAGCACGTGGCCTGTGACTCTATGTTTGTATAACCTTCCTCCTTGGTTGTGCATGAAGCCGAAGTTCATTATGATGCCAGTGCTCATCCAATGCCCTAAGCAACCCGGCAACGACATTGATGTGTACCTAAGGCCATTAGTTGAAGAACTATTACAGTTGCGGAATGGAACAGGTGTACGTGCGTGGGATGAGGACAGACAGGAAGAATTTGACCTAAAGGCGTTGCTGTTCGTGATCATCAATGATTGGCCTGCTCTCAGTAACCTTTCAGGACAGACAAACAAGGGATACCGCAGATGCACACACTGTTTGGATGATACTGACAGTATACATTTGGATAGTTGTAGGAAGAATGTGTACCTAAACATCGTCGATTTCTTCCGACAAGGCATCCCGTAAGAAAGAAAGGCAAGCATTTCAAAGGTGAGGCAGATCACCGGACGAAGCCTCGCCACCGTACTGGTGCTGATGTACATGATATGGTCAAGGATTTGAAGGTAATCTTTGGAAAGGGTCCTGGCGGACAACCTGTTCCGAAGGACGCTGACGGATGCGCACCCATGTGGAAGAAGAAATCTATATTTTGGGACCTGCCATACTGGAAAGACCTAGAGGTCTGCTCCGCAATCGACGTGATGCACGTGACGAAGAATCTTTCCGTGACCCTGCTTGGCTTTTTGGGCGTGTATGGGAAGACAAAAGATACACCAGAGGCACGGGAGGACCAGCAACGTATGCACGGAAAAGACGGCATACATCAGGGTCAGGCCAGCTACGCTCTTACCAAAGAAGAGAAGGAAATCTTCTTTGAATGCCTGCTCAGCATGAAGGTACCGTCTGGCTTCTCATCGAATATAAAGGGAATAATAAATATGGCAGAGAAAAATTTCCAGAACCTAAAGTCTCATGACTGCCACGTGATTATGATGCAACTCCTTCCGGTTGCATTGATGGGGCTTCTACCGGAAAACGTTCGATTAGCCATTGTGAAGCTATGTGCATTCCTCAATGCAATCTCTCAGAAGGTAATCGATCCAGAAATAATACCAAGGTTACAGAATGATTTGGTGCAATGTCTTGTCAGTTCCGAGTTGGTGTTCCCCCCATCCTTCTTCAACATCATGACGCACGTCCTAGTTCACCTTTGCGAAGAGATTAATGTTTTGGGTCCTGTATTTCTACACAATATGTTCCCCTTTGAGAGGTTCATGGGAGTCTTCAAGAAATATGTTCATAACCGTGCTAGGCCAGAAGGAAGCATCTCGAAGGGCCATGAAAATGAGGAGGTCATTGAGTTTTGTATTGACTTTATTCCTGACCTTAAGTCGATTGGTTTTCCTGAATCCCGGCATAAGGGCAGACTGGATGGAAAAGGCACGCTAGGAGGGGATCAAATAATATGTATGGACGGGCATTCTCTCACTGAAGCACACTACACAGGTCTACAGAATTCCGCCTTGGTGGCTCCGTACATGGAGGAACACAAGAATTTTCTGCACTCCAAACACCGGAGAAGTCGGCGATTGGATTACACGTGAACAAAGCGAGGACTTTCGCCGGTTGGTTGCGTAAACGTGCCATACATGATGGAGATATTCAAGATGACCTGTACTCGCTGTCCCAGTTACCATCTTCGAATATAATGACTTTCAAAGGGTACCAGATAAATGGGAATGCATTTTACACGATCGCCCAAGATAAGAAGAGCACCAACCAAAACAGTGGTGTCCGTTTTGATGCAACAACCAACACGGGAAAGGAAACATATTATGGTTACATACTGGACATATGGGAACTTAACTATGGAGGTGATTTGAAGGTCCCTTTGTTTCGGTGCAGATGGGTCAATATGACACGAGGCGGGGTAAAGGAAGACCCGCAGTACGGAATGACAACAGTGGATCTCAACAATCTTGCGTATGCAGACGAACCATTCGTCCTAGCCAATGATGTGGTGCAGGTTTTTTTATGTGAAATACATGTCTACTAGACCAAGAAAAAGAAAAGATAAGGAAGTGAATGAATCATACGGAGATCCAAAGCGCCACATAGTTCTTTCAGGAAAAAGAAACATCATGGGAGTGGATGACAAGACAGACATGTCAGAAGATTATGAAAAGTTTGATGAAATTCCTCCATTCACAGTGAATATTGACCCGAGCATCCAGTTAAATGATGAAGATTTTCCATGGCTACGGCGCAAAGGGACACACGCGAAGAAAAAGTTTCACACCCAAAGATCTGGGATGTGATCGGCTTCACTATCATCACTTTCTTCTGTGTTTCACACCCAAGAGGGAATCTCTGTAATAGTTAGGGTAGTTATGTGTTTTGGCATTTGAAACGCGAGGAAATTTTATGTGCAAACAAAAGTAGAGAGGGTTACGGCAAAAACTGGATGCACTTCGTGTACAAAATAGACAATCTCTTTCGAAGTATCAGGGTTTCCGACGAAAACCCAACTGTTACAAAGGCATTTCATTTTTTAAATAACCTAAGCATTACCAAAATGAACATAATGATAAAACACACTAATATTAAACATAAGAAAAAGAATCACTGAAAAATCTTTTTTCAAAGTTAAGTTATTCACAAACTAGTGATTCACACAAATTTCAAATAATTCAAAATTTAAACTATTCAAATTTGAAAACTACCGGCACTAACAGAAAGTTTGTAATTTTTTGTACCTAAAGCAAAAATATTCACAAATAAACTCCAAATACAGCAAAAAAACAACTCAAAAATAAATAAAACAAAATAAATAAAGCGAAAAAAATAAGAAAAAAAAGCCCGCCTACTGGGCCAAAGCGGCCTGCATACGACTAGGAACCCAACCTTTTGTTGGGCCAGGATACAGGCCCGCAAAGGCCCAGTAGACCCACTAGGAAGAAGAGAACAGGTAGGCCCAGTAGGCCTGCTTAGGAGAAGAGCTCGAGAGAGCTACCGCACTGGGGCTTATAAACCAGTGCGGTAGCCCCTCGGCTAGCGAGGTGGGACTAAACTTGCCGCACCGCATCAAGGCCATAACCCCTTTAGTACCGGGTCGTGGCACCAACCGGTACTAAAGGTGGGTCTTTAGTACCGGTTGGTGCCACAACCCGGTACTAAAGGGTGGGTGCTTCCCGCCGCTTCGGCTGGCCAAAACAGACCTTTATTACTGGTTGGTGCCACCAACCGGTACTAAAGGTCCAACCTATATATACAACACTTGAATTTTTTTCACTTCCCCACTGCTTCCTCCCTCCGTCGCGCAGCCCTGCCCCGATCGACGCCGTCCCCGTCGACATCGCCGCCCCCCCTCGTCGCCGACCCCGTCGACGTCGCCGCCCCGGCCGTCCACGTACCCGTCGTCCCCGCCGTCCCCGTCGCCATGCCCGGTCGCCCGTCGTCGCCACCCGTCCCGTCACCCGTCGTTGCCGCCCGTCCGTCGCCGCCCGTCCGTCGCCCGTCGTCGCCACCCGCCCCATCGTCAGCGGCACCGCCCCCGTCGTCGCCGCCCCGTCGTCGCCTCGCCGGTGGGCTCGCCCCGGCCGCCATGTCTAGTTGTCCACACACACACACACACACTACACACACACACACACACACACACACACACACACACTACACACACACACACACACTACACACACACACACGCCATTTTTTATATAAATGTTAGCAATTTTTCTGTTTTTTAGTAATATAAATATTAGAATTGTTAGTTATATAGAAATGTTATAAATGTTTTCTGTTTTTTAGTTATAGAAATATTTATAGAAATGATAGCAATTTTTCTGTTTTTTAGTAATATAAATATTAGAATTGTTAGTTATATAGAAATGTTATAAATGTTTTCTGTTTTTTACTTATAGAAATATTTATAGAAATGTTAGCAATTTTTCTGTTTTTTAGTTATATAAATATTAGAATTGTTAGTAATATAGAAATGTTATAAATGTTTTCTGTTTTTTAGTTATAGAAATATTTATAGAAATGTTAGCAATTTTTTGTTTTTTAGTTATATAAATAGTTTTTATGGGCCTATAGTATTTGTTAAATTTTATAATTAGTTTTAGTTAGATGAATTAGATTAATGTCAAATTGTTAGAATTTGCATATATATAGAATTTTAGTTATCACAATCAAATCATTTAAAAATGTTACTTTTTTTGCGGTATATAGTATTTGTTCTCGACGATGCCCGGCCCGCATCCTCGTCGTTGACCCGTTCGCGACGGCGTCCTGCTTTAGAGGACCCATGTCCGAGACTGGGCTCCGCCGGGCTGGCACTGGGAGGTGCTACTGGAGGCGCGCCCGCAGTGAGGAACACGATCTCGGGTCCCGTCGTCGACCCTGATCTTCTTTGGTGGCGTTCGCGTGGGCCACATTCGGTGCAGAGGCAGCCGACCCCGCCGGAGGTGGTGCGTCGCCGTGTCAGGGAGGAAGATGAGCACGTCCATCGCTACATGGCTGCTATGGACGACGTCTGGTTCTCCACTACTTGGCGGGTTCTTTGGGCAGATGACCGGAGATATGATCCTATGATGGTTCCTTCTCTTTGGGTGTGCACCGCCCGCGCCCCAGGAACCGCGAGTGGCACCCTAGATTCTTCTGTAGTACTCGATCTTTATTTAGGTACCTAGCAAGTGATGTATTCGATATATAATATTCGAGACGATGTATTCGAGATTATATATATTAAGACGATGATGTATTCGAGATTATATATATTAAGACGATGTATTCGAGATTCAGTTTTTCCTTATTGATTGCATCCATGCATTGTAATTTGAATACTAATTAAATTGTTTTATATTTCTTCTGTATTAGTTAAGTAAAAGCTATGGCGGACAATAACGGCAGAGAGAGAGAAGATGAATTGTTCGACATCATACGCAGCCCTCACATGCTAGATGATCTGAATGAAGCAGATGACGGCTCCCAATATCTGAACAATACCAAAGAGGGTGATGAAAAGATATTCGATCTCGACGACCGAGCTGATGAAGTCATGAACTATGATTATGATTATGAGGACACAGACAATGTTTGTGATGACGCAGACAATGCTGATCTTCAAATAACAAAGACTACCGGCGAGGTATATTTATATAAGCAGGCATCATGGTGATCATCACATGTTTTTTTATTGAAGATATATTAACGAATCAATCATTCTTCTTTCAGCCCTCTGGATCGAGCAAATCTGCTTCTCTGAGACAGCAGGACAAAGCGAGGCCCAGGCTGATTGTTGAAGGATGGTGTAAAGTACAACATCGAATCCATCAAACCTAGTTGTGAACCCCTCACGCCTAAGAACATTGCAAACAAGTGGACTCGTCAGTGCGGAGTTCTTGTGAAGGACAAACTCCCATCTCCATTCAAGAATGGAAAGAGCCAAAGACTAAACGTCCAGGTGTTACTTGGGTCGACAGCGAGCCAAAAAGTCCTTTGGAAATCTCTGATGGAACATTTCACCCTACTAGATCATTTCACTGAAGCAGATGTGGAGAAAGTCAAGGGCGCTGCTCTTAAGAACATGGCAATTGCATTCAACACCCACAAGAAAACTGTATAGGCCAACTACCTCGCTAATGAAAGGAAGACTCCAGAATTCACGGGACACTGGAGAAGCAAAGAGAAACCTTTGGGACGATTTTGTGACCTTCAAGGATTCAGAATTAGCTAAGGAACGGTCGATGAAAAACAAGGCAAATGCCGCAAAAAGACGCAGTTCCATAGGCTGGGTCCAGGTGGCTCTGTGGTGGGATTGCCTAAGTGGGATAAGTCTGAGCAAGAGATGGAGGATGCAGGGTCACACGGTTACTAGAACTGGCCCCCAGTGCGAACTTGGTTACATGCGCATGGGGGCGTTGAACCAAGACAGGCGAAGTTTCGCGGAAGGCAAGTCTAAAAGGAGCCGAACAAAAAATAATTGACGCAATAGAAGAAGCTCGGAAGGGGGTGTTCACGCCCAACAGAGAGAACGATGAGCTTACGCGCGCCCTGGGAAATCCTGAACACCCGGGAAGAACACGAAGCAAGGGCGTTATTCCCTGGTATGAGGGCTTTTCAGAATGGAACGAGGACTACATGACCTGTGCAAGAAGGAAGATGGAGGTGGAGAAGAAAAGGAAGCTGGAGGAGGAGCAGACGAAGCAGGACCCAGAACGCCTTCAAGGCCTAGAAGCAAGGCACGCGGACCTGGCACTCAAATTCCAGCAGCAACAGCAGCAGATCGACTCACTTAGCCAGGAAAGGGGGTCTCAGCAGCGGCAGCAGCACGCGGATGATCGTCCAGCATTGGATAGCACCGTCCCATCCATGCCGAGAAGCAGCGTTGGTTCTGCCCCGGGCGACACACTGCTGGATACATACCCTGTGGATGACATCATAGAGAAAACTAATTGTGAGCTACACTCCAAAATGAAGAACATATCCATGAAGGTGGCGGACGGCGTTGCTTTTCCAGTTACCCCCGAAGCAACCTTCCATTGCATCCCGGTTCAAGAGGGCTATGCTCGTGTCATGGTTGATGAAGTGGTGGACCCATATTCGGGCTACAGACTTGACTTTCCTGGAGGTGAAGACGGCGCGCACCGGAGAGGCCATACATCGTATCATCCTATGGAGAAAGGATTGCATCATCTTTCAAAGTCCACCGACACCGCGTCGTCTGCCGACTCCTCCACCGTGTCAGCAGACTCCCGCTCCTCCAAGTCCACGAATGCGTGAGCCGACTCCTCCTTGAAGTCCGCCACCTCCTCCAAGTCCCCGAACGCGTGAGCTGACTCCTCCGGTTTCAAGTCCGGCACAACATCATGCCACTTCTCCGGTTTCAAGTCCGGCACCGTGTCAGGCCACACCTCTTGCTTCAAGTCCGGCACATCGTCAGGTCACTTCTCCTGGTCCAACTCAACCACGTCAGCCGTCTCCGCCGTCTCAGCAATCGCAGAAGAGACATGCCGCAGCTATGGTCCGTAGCGGTACGAGTCGAGGTAGTTCAGGAAGTACAGGCAAAGACAAGCGATGTAGATATGGTCCAAGCCTCGCTCCTCTTCCTCAGAGGCCTTACGACATGACTAAGGAGCAAAACGCAGCCATAGTGCAGGCCCAAGTGGACGCCCATTTTGGACCGAAACTGGCATCGCCGCCAAAGGAGAAAGTGCCTGAGAAAGTAATTGACCACTTCATTAAAATGGCTAGAGAACCAGCTCCCAAGCCTGTTGACTCAGACTATGTGCGCCAAATCAGGAAACTACATCGAGAACGGCTAAAGAAGGAAGCGAGCTTGAGCTCGAGCGAACAAGCAGCGGGGAAAAAAATGCAGGAAAACCGTTCCCCAGCTGGGAGAACAGGCGGCGCAATCGATCTCCCCGCTTGTTGTGCCAACAACAACACATGAGAGGAGGCCGCGCGCCCAATATTATTGTGGGCAAACCGTTAAAGTTCCCCAGCTAGGCAATGTGGTAATAACGGAGGAGCATATAATGCATGCTGAAATGCTCAAGATCTCTGTTGGACAACTCCTCGAAATTGAGCACATGTCTCAGCTTAGAGAGGAGGAAATAACATGGAAATATGCCCGGGGCAAACCTTTGGTACACCCAGACAAGGTCAAGAACCTCCCAACGAGAATGTATGAATTGCATCAATGGTACATGAACATTATCAAGATTTCCAATCGAGAGTCCCTCATGGTGAATGTCAAGAAGGAGCATTACTACCATGAGAAAGCTCTGTGCTTGAGTATTCAGAACTATATCAGTTATACAATCAAGACGTACTCGACAAATCTCTCGTCAGTTGCTATTGTTTGTAAGTGATTTCTTTCTGTAATTTTTGATCAATCAATACATGTAATTATCCTCACTATATATTATTTTTTGTAGTATTATATGCAGGATAAAGATGTATGAAATGAACAAATCTCGACGCTATGGCATTGGGTTCATTGACCCAAATACCATTAATGAGTACACATGGAATCTTGCAACTTCTAAAGCAGGTGTAGAGGAAAGCATGCTAGAGTTCTTGAAGTGCCTCAATACCAATGAAGATATACTACTTCCTTACAACTTCACGTGCGTTAATACAAATTCTGTTTTTGCTTACTAGCTAGCTAGATGTTAATAACTAAGTGTATACGGTTTACGATATATAGTTGATTAATTTTATGCACATGCCTGCTTAATTAAGACATGCAAACGTGTGCGCATGCAGTTTCCACTGGATCTTGTTAGTCATTAAAGTTGACAAAGCAACAGTCGAAGTACTCGACTCGCTACTTAAAGAAGATAAAGACTACACCATCATGAAGGGGATAGTCAACAGGTAATTTCAATCATTATTAACTATATCTCGGCCTATTATTAGTTCGTCATTTCTTGATATGAACTATTTAATAACCCCTTTATTGATTTTCTTTGCCGGCGGGCAGGGCTTGGGCAAAGTTCATCAAGGTGACACCAGGAAATTGCCCAAAAAAGTTGTTTTCGCATCGACCAAGGGTAAGTAATTAAGTAGTACTAGCTAGCTAGCCATCTCTTTAATTCTTGTTTCAATACCATTAATTAATTATCATGCTTGATTTAATCATTATCTGATTCAATTCCATTCTCGTAAAGGCCCTGAAGCAGGCGCCGGGGAATGATCTGTGTGCATTCTACGTTTGCGAGAACATTCGCATGATGGCGTCCGAAAGGAGCAGATCTCAAAGACAGGAATGGGTACGTTGTCAGAACTCTATTCACACCATTATCGATATCTTGTAACACAACCAATACACATGCATATTGATCTGCTTGTTAACAGTTCAGAGAGGTGCGGGATAAGCTCCTACCCGAGGAGCGCATACTAGCACTTCAAGAGGAAATAGCCGGATTTTGGCTCGACCAGGTCATAGATCCCAAAGGAGAATACTATTACCTGCTACCGCCCCCATGAACAACTTGTCATCGTGCGTGCTCCGAAGGCACCAAGACAACATGTAGGAGAAATTGTATATGTATATACACGTGTATGTGTGAATAGTTAATGGTGTTGGCTGTGAGACATTCGATGAGATATATTATATATATATATATATATATATATATATATGCGGTTCTATGAGAAAATCTATTTATATATATGCATAACGTGTACAATTTGTAGTATCATGAAATACCAACAAACAAAAAAGAATTAAATGGAAAATAAAGCCAAATTGAAAACACAAAATTAAAGCAAAAATAAAAAAAACACCCAAACATTTAGTACCGGTTGGTGTTACCAACCGGTACTAAATTCTGGCCACGGGCCTGGCTCGTGCCACGTGTTTGCACTTTAGCCCGGTTCGTGACGAACCGGTACTAAAGGGGGGTGTACATTTAGTCCCCACTCTTTAGTGCCGGTTGGCGAATCGGTACTAAAGGCCGTCACGAACCGGCACTAAAGGCCGGTTTTGCACTAGTGATGGGTGGTCAGAGGTCGTTGGCGTCGGTTGTGTGCACGATCTGAACGCCCTCGGTTGGGGCACTCTCCCGTTGGGGTAGTTTATTTAACATCTGTGATCATGCGCTAGGTGTTGTATATGTCACCATTGATTATGTTTGCATATGTAATGATACATATTACTTGTTGTAGGAAATGGCGGACGAGGAGTTAACCGATATGATGGTTGACATGGAGTTTGGAGAACTGATGAAAGACTGGATAGAAGATTGGTCAGATGATGAAAATTCAGATCTTGGAGATCAGTCAGAGAATGGGAACGAATGGGGAAATTTTAATGTGAGTGGCATTATCATGTTGTAATTTTTTGGTGCCATCCGACAACATTATATTTTTGTGTTGAAACTTTGTAGATTGATGAGCATGATGATGGTCAGGAAAACAATTCGGAGCTCTCGAATGAAGATTACATTAGTCAGGTACGTAAGTGAAATATTTTGTTGGCATGCAAATTGAATTCATTCTGGAATATTATATGATAAGTAATTATGTATTTGTGTTGTATTTTTCAGTTCATTTCCGAATTTCATAATGCGTATGACTATTACAGTGAATCCGACGCGGAGACATGCCTTAACTATAAGTGCATCTAGTGCCACCCCTAGTTGGTTTTGGAGTATTGACGACAAATGTGGTTGAGGGACTAATGCGTTTGTGAGAATTGCAGGATAACGCAGGTGGTGTCCCTCATTGATTCGGTTTACCTACCGGAGACGACCCCTAGAAATGTATGAAGACATTGACGACAATGGTGGTATGTGAAGATATTCGCATTGAAGACTATGACATGAGAAGACATTGAGTGAAGACTATGGAGCGCAAAGACTGTGTCGTTTCGTTGTTTCCTTTTCTTCTTTGTTGAGTCGTAGGAACCACCGTACTGTTAAGTGGGGTCCAAGTGATCATAGTCAGAATGACTGAAGTGATGCTCAACCCAAATCCTATGTCTTCGAGCGAAGACAATGAGAGCAAAACTTATCTACAGCTGGATGAGTCAGCTTTGCTTGTAGCCCAAGTATAGTTGTCGTGTGTGTTTGAAATCTGACCGTTGGAACACATGTCAGTTCCTTAGTGACCCAGGGTCATTTCGGACATATCAGGTCGGGTTGCCTAGTGGCTATAAATAGCCCACCCCTACACCATAAATTGGGGGCTGCTCAGAGTTAGTGCATGGCTTTTGTCGTTTGAGAGCAACCCACCTCGAAGCCTTTGAGAGAGAGAAATCCTTGCGAGGACAAAGCCCAAACACCCAGAGCCAAAGAGTGTTAGGCATCACTGAAGTCTTTCTGTTTGTGTGACCTGAAGACTTATTACACTTGAGGACTGTGAATCCTCCAGCCGGTTAGGCGTCGCGTTCTGAGCATCCAAGAGTCATTGTGGATTGCCGGTGAACGCAGTCTGTGAAGGTTCGAGTCTACCTTGAAGACTTACCAGAGTGATTGGGCAAGGACTGTGTGTCCTTAGCTCAAGGGGAATAAGGTGAAGACGCGGTCTTCTGAGTTGAATCTCAGCCTCCCTAACCAGATATACAGTTGTCACAGCAACTGGAACTGGTCCAACAAATCCTGTGTCTTCAACAAGTGACTGGTTCTATCTTCTCCCTCACCTTACTTAGAGTTTGTCTTCGTGAAGTCATTGCCTATTTGTCATACCTGTTTGACTTCATTGCTTGACTACTTTTGTTGATTGGCTTCTCACTATATTCCATCTTGATCCTACTACCAAGCTGCTATTAGTCTTGTACTTTCACGTTATTGCATACTAGACTATGGTTTGCTTGTTGTAGCTTATCTTCCGCTGCATATCAATTAGGTCATTTCTATTGTTTGTCTTCGAAACATCTGTGTTGTGAAGACTTTCCTAAAAATCGCCTATTCACCCCCCCTCTGAAGATTACATTAGTCAGGTACGTAAGTGAAAAATTTTGTTGGCATGCAAATTGAATTCATTCTGGAATATTATATGATAAGTAATTATGTATTTGTGTTGTATTTTTCAGTTCATTTCCGAATTTCATAATGCGTATGACTATTACGGTGAATCCGACGCAGAGACAGGCCTTAACGATGAATCATTACATGCACCTGATTCTGGGGATGGGCAATCGTCGGTTATCATGAGTGAGGTATTTGTGTAATCGATGTTCTATGGAAGTAATGTTAAACCATAGAAAGCTGTTTTCAAGGATATGTTTTGATTGTGTAGGTGACAGAAGTTGATGGGGCAAAGAATGTCCAAGATACTACCAGTGCAGAAGATAAGAGGGATAAGTTGATGCAGATGATGGAAATGACTTTTATGTCTCACGATGCTGCGTATGATTTCTACAACAGCTATGCTAGAGTTACTGGTTTCAGCATTAGAAAGAATAAGGTCAAGTATAGCAAAACCGAGTCACATCATATGCGTTATAGGCGGTTTGTTTGTTCCAGACAAGGGAAACGTGACAGCAAGTTGCTAACAGAGGAAGGACAAAACCGTAGGCTCAGGCCCGAGACACGCTGCTTTTGTGAAGCACACCTGACCGTCAAGCTTGACCAAAAGCATGGGGTTTGGTATGTTGGCAGTTTTGAGGACAAGCATAGCCATATGTTGGCAGGACCGGACGAGGTACCTTTTCTTTGGTCCAACAGAAAAATCAAAGAGTACCAGAAGCATGAGATAATGTCCATGGGAGCTGCAGGGATTAGAATTCATGACATGATGGATTCCTTCATCTGCAAACATGTATGGTATGGCGGTGTTGGTTTTACCAGGCGAGAAATATACAACCTTTGCGCCAGGGAGAAGAGGAAGCTGCTTTCAAAAGGTGATGCTGCCACAGCCATAGGCATCATGGCCAGTAGGAAACAGAGGGATCCTAGCTTCTTTTCCCAGTCTCGTCATGATTACGAGGACTTCGGGGACGTGCTTGTATTTGACAGCACGTACAAGATGAATCGCTATGGTATGCCATTCATACCTTTTGTTGGTCTTAACAATCACCGGAAGACCACTGTTTTTAGTTGTGCCATAGTTTCGGATGAGACCGAACAGACATACGTGTGGCTGCTGCAGACTTTTTTGAGGTGCATGTGTCAAAATATGCCGAAGAGTGTAATCACAGACGCCAACGCTGCGATGATCAAGGCTATTCGCGAAGTCTTGCCAGACGTGTGGCACCGTATATGCACGTGGCATATAGAAAAAAATATGAAGATTCACCTCAGTCACAAGTCCTTGAAGGAGTTCCGAACTCTTCTGTACTACAGCACGTCCACGGCCATGTTTGAGGAGAGATGGCACGCATTTTCCAAAAAATGGCAGTTGGAAAAAACTATAACATGGTTGAGACGGATGTATAAGAAGAGGATACTGTGGGCTACGACATATCTGACAGAGGGGTTTTGGTTTGGCATGAAAAGCAACCAGCGGAGTGAAAGGCTGAACTCATGCCTTCACCTCCACCTAGACGGTGAAATGACCCTGGTGGATATGATTTTGCATTATGAGAACGCCGTTGTACGTATCCGTGAAAACGAGGCGCGAGATGACTGCACGACCTCACAGAGTTTGCCGGTGCCAGTTACTAGCTCGAGGGAACTTGAGATAGTAGCTTCTCACATCTTCACTCCAGCAAATTTCTATATTTTTATTTCTTCTTTCTCTGTACATTGGACCGTAAAGAAAAAGAAGCTCATGAAGGAAAGACCGACTCATCCTTTTCTAGAGTTTGGAATTTGGAACACCTTGTTTCTGTGTCAATCACTTTAAAGATAAGTTCATCACTTCAACGTTCAGGTCTGTCAGCTCAGCAACCTCTTTATCGGGTATTACAACATCACGGGCTAATAATTCAACAACTTCTTGGAAATTTCTCATAGTTTTCACTGTTCCAGTTTATGTTATTGTTTGACCACCTAAATTCTCATGCAGAAGGAATGTGTAAGAAAGAGATGAAGATAAATCATATATAGTAATTCTAGACAAAACATAATTTAAAAAGACTCTGAGATTTGGCGAGATTCAACAACCTCAAAGAGTTGTGCATAGGCCACTGGGCCTCTCTAGTTTATAAACAATAGAGGGCAGTCAGAGAAACGCTTGAAGTAGTCTACACAGCCAAGCTATACTTTTAGTTGTGACCATCTAGAATTACTATGAATGACATGTAATTTTACTTCTAATTCAGTATGAAATATTCAAGCAACATCAACACGCAAGTAGTTTGGTTCATATTACAAATAGTGGAAATCAAGAAACATTAATCAAGTAGTATTTAGGACAAAATAAAAATATAATAAAAAATCAAATACAAATTACGTGGTAGTTCATTTCCCAGGTAGCCTCCCCTTGTCGATCCCTCCGACTATCCAAGATTGCTTACATGAGTGAATATAAGATGCTCAATATGTTATGAAAAGAAATGAGCAATATGAAGAACACTGCTTTATTTTTATTACGATCATAGAGAAACCATAGATTTCAAATTTCATTGGAAAAAATAATAATGTAATTTGGTTGTAACAGGAAGATAAATTCAAAGAGCTACAAACCTATCAAAAGGCGAATCAATTCCTTACGTGTAGAAGTTAGGACTCATGACAAACTTCTAATAACCGAGGTAACTCCTGTGTGATCAATAAGCGACGATATTGGAATTGGCAGTAGCAGAAACCATTTAACGATTTGAGATAAAGATTGTAAATAAAACCTCTCATCTGCATAAAATATTAGTCTATTTGTATAAGTTTCCTCACAGATTATTTTGTTCAATATATGCCACTGGAGACTGCAGATTACTGTTTGATGACTATTAGCATAATGGGACAACATAAATCTACTAATTTTTTGAGAGCATGTTAAATGATTAAGCAGAACCCATTGCAATGAACTTGAAAATGACTGTGAGGGCTGTCAGAAAGTGTACCTGCAAATTCTTTATCATATTTTCTGTACGTGGCAGCTATTTTTTCTGAATACTGTAACTTCAAATGAAAGATCACACATATTATTAAAAACTAACGATGATAACGTGGATTCCATGGTTACAAAATGCAGAAATTTAATATGAATGTATCTAGATCTATTTCCAAATACAGAAAATGAACCATAAACAGAAACATGTGTAGATAGAGCTAATCCAAACATGAAGCTAAAGTTTTGCGCAGCTACTTTAAATCTTACAAAACTACCAAGAAAATATGATACACTATAAGGGATGATTCTTAATCCTGAACAAAAGAATTGTTTGTCAAACATGCAGATAATCTGAAAGTTAGCACATATTGGAAGAAACAACATACAATCTCCAAATCCTTTTGTAGGGAAACATCTGTAAAGCTTGTATGAATATCAAACAGAACTGGCTGACAATTATTGATTTCCACATGTACATAACGCTGCAGGTTGGCACCAAAATTCATGCAGATTAGTAATGCAAGCACCTCCTTAGCGCTGGGTTGGATATATATGGCGATGTTACAACCATATTTGGCCATGGTAAATTGTCTTCTCTGGTCCAATTAATCCTCATTTGATCAAAAGAGAGTTGAACTTCAACTTAATTGAATACGGAGCTCCAATACTTGTATATCACTTGACTATCCCTTTATTTGTTTGAAAAAAAGTATTGCAGCATGGGACCATCGATTTTGTGAAAGATGCTCACACCAAATTAACTAAGGTGTATCCAGACATGTGAAGGTAAACGCCTCAACTCTCCACCTGCCTACTAACAGTCAATATGATAGGTATATATAGACCAAATTCAAGAGTTATACCTACCTTGATGTGCTCATAAATTTGGCTAGTTGTCTAGAGGCTACACAGACGGTGTGAGGTGCAAGGGAATAGTGAATACGTGGATCTGACATCCGGCTGTTGCGAGGCTTCCTACAGAAGAGAAGCCGGCGAGGTACAGGAGGCAGTGGTGGATCGGGGGGCATGGGAGATGTACTTACGGTTCGCTCGATGAAGACATGAAAGGGTAAACAGCCTGCACCGAATTGAATCCCTGCACAGCACTATCAAAGGGCACTATGATTAGGAATTGAATCCCTAGATAGCACTATCAAAGGGCACGACTTAAAAATATGAGTCCAGATATTGCCAACCAATTATATATTCGCAAATAACAAATTCAAAACAAATCAGTGTGGGAGGACGAACCTGATTTAGATGCACGGGATACATGCCCTAACTTCCTTGCTCCAATTTGAGATGGACGTGGGTCTGTTTTCCATGTGGGAAGGAAGAGATACATGATAGTTTGAGAGAGAGACGTGAGAGATTGAGATTGAGACTACAATTGCTTTAGGTTCAGAGATTGAGAGAGAGATTGAAACGTGAGAGATCGAACCGTGAGGGATTGGGACCTGAGCTCTAGAGAGAGAGAGAGATTGATACGTGAGAGATTGAGAGAGATTTGTTTTTTTTACTCGGAGAGGAAGGAGCCTCCTCATGTACGATAGGTTATTTTTTTAGCTTATATTTCTAGAAGGCGTGAGCATTATGGCCTTCTCTTTTTTTTACATGAGTCCTTCTCTTTTGCTTCAGAGGTTGCTGGGCTTTGTAGACCGAATTACGTTGGCTCGAAGGTTTACGTGGGTCCTCCATCTAGGAAATAAATTGCAAATCATATATGTTAATCTACAACGTATCAAAGAAAAAGATATCGAGTTTTGTTATGCAGGATTTCATGAATCAATCTACACCGTAATAATTCGGTCCCATCAGATTAACGGCTCGTAAAATCTGATTAACGTGGAAATTTTTAGAGAGTGGGGAATTAGTATAGGTATAGATTGTTTCTTCCCTCAATAAAAAATATTTGTGACACTTATTGTATACTTGTATATGTTCAACAATATTTCTAGTATCTCTATCATTTCTGCAATTTTATATATTCAAATGTACTGTTCCTCTTTCCCTTTTAATTTGGTTTTCCTGTTATTTTATCTTTTCTCCTTCTTATTCCTAATTGTTTTTTCATGTTTCATAATTCCATATCACTTCTTCTCATATTTTTCAAATTCATATCAAATATGTATGATTAAATGTTGTCCTATTTATGACTTGTTAATTGGTGGGACCGGGAAGGTAAACCACTTTCAGACCTGCCCTCCGGCAGACCCGAATGGTCCTGCTTGTACATGGTGCATGTGGAGGCATGCATGAGATGACCCCAACTTTTGGGACCATGTGGGCATGGCCAATGTGGTCCCCAAGCAAGGTGTGCATCAATTCAGACACAAAACACACATTGTGTCACGTGGGGGCAGTGTTGTAGGGTTTTATTGCCGGATAAACCCTAGAAAATGCATCGAGTGTCGGAAATGAACGATAGTTGTAATGCATGCATGCCATGATCATCCTAGGGTATGCATAAAGTTTGGGATCATTCGGTGGGACTGGGAAGGTAAACCACTTTCAGAACTGCCCTCCGGCAGACCCGAATGGTCCTGCTTGTACATGGTGCATGTGGAGGCATGCATGAGATGACCCCAACTTTTGGGACCATGTGGGCATGGCCAATGTGGTCCCCCCGGCAAGGTGTGCACAAATTCGGACACAAAACGCACGTTGCGTCACGTGTGGGCAGTGTTGTAGGGTTTTGTCGCCGGATAAACCCTAGAAAATGCTTCGAGTGTTGGAAATGAACGAACTTGTCATGCATGCATGCCATGATCATCCTTGGGTATGCATAAAGTTTGGGATCATTCGGTGGGACCGGGAAGGTAAACCACTTTCAGACCTGCCCTACGGTAGACCCGAATGGTCTTGCTTGTACGTGGTGCATGTGGAGGCATGCATGAGATGACCCTAACTTTTGGGACCATGTGGGCATGGCCAATGTGGTCCCCAAGGCAAGATGTGCATAAATTCGGACACAAAATGGATGTTGCATCACGTGGGGCAGTATTGTAGGGTTTTATCGCGGGGAAAACCCTAGAAAATGCTTCGAGTGTCGGAAATGAACGATACTTGTCATGCATGCATGCCATGATCATCCTTGGGTATGCATAAAGTTTGGGATCATTCGGTGGGACCGGGAAGGTAAACCACTTTCAGACCTGCCCTCCGGCAGACCCGAATGGTCCTGCTTGTACATGGTGCATGTGGAGGCATGCATGAGATGACCCCAACTTTTGGGACCATGTGGGCATGGCCAATGTGGTCCCCCGGGCAAGGTGTGCACAAATTCGGACACAAAACGCACGTTGTGTGACGTGGGGGCGGTGTTGTAGGGTTTTGTCGCCGGAAAAACACTAGAAAATGCATCTAGTGTTGGAAATGAACGATACTTGTCATGCAAGCATGCCATGATCATCCTTGGGTATGCATAAAGATTGGGATCATTCGGTTGGACCGGGAAGGTAAACCTGCTTCTAGTACATGGTGCATGTGGAGGCATGCATGCGATTGTGCCAACTACATTTTGAAAATTGAAATAAAATACAACATTATATCATACATTATTTAAATTTATAACCGTCAGAACAAAGAAAAGAGGAGAATATAGAAAACAGAAGAAAAATTTGAATGAATAAGTGCAATAAAAGACAACATATTATCTTACATTTAAAAAATAATTCAAATATAAAAAAGATAAGATCTATTAGAATGTATAAGTGAAATAAAAGACAACATATTATCTTACATTTAAAAAATAATTCTAATATAAAAAAAGATAAGATCTATTAAAATGTAGAAGTGAAATAAAAGACAACATATTATCTTACATTTAGAAAATATTTCAAATAAAAAGAAGAGAACAAAAATTAGAATGAAGAAGTGAAATAAAACAGAACATGTTATCTTATAAACTAAAAATATTTTAAATGTAATAAAGATAAGAAATATTAGAATTGGGCCCAAGGCTTCCCTGGGCCAGATAAGTGCGCCGCGGGTAAGGCTGCCCTGGGCCAGCCCGCCCGAATTGGGCCCAAGGAAAAGTCGCGCAGGGCGCAGCGCAGCGCACAGCCATGGGGTGGACGGAGTTTAGTCCCACCTCGCCAAGCGAGAGAGCGCTGCACCGGTTTATATACCCGGCCGCGACTCCCGTCCCAAGCTCCTATCATATGCAGGTAGTACATTGCCTAACTCTAGTCACCTCTGCCCCATGGGGCCTACTAGCCGCAGAGTTATTCTGCACCACGGGCCTGCATCCTGGCCCATGAACCGCTTGGTTCCTAGTCGTATGTAGGCCGTGGTGTATGAATGATCCTGCTCTGGTAGGTTGGCACTTTTTTCGCATATTGCCAGGTGTTTTTATCTTCAAATCACAAACTAAATTATACACATGCTCACTTGCATTGAATACACATTTTCTCTTTGCATATATGCCAAGTTAATGTTTTGACCTTCAAATCGCATAATAAATTTTACACATGCACACTTACATGTAATACACATGGCTATTAATGAGATTTCAACAAAATGAGGTCGTCGTGTATGAATTCTCCTCCCAGATGCATGCCATGGTCATGGTAGGGTGTGCATAAAGTTTGGGAACATTTAGTAGGACCGAGAATGGTCCTGCTTGTACATGGTGCATGTGGAGGCATGCATGAGATGACCCCAACCTTTTGGGAGCACGTGGGCATGACCAATGTGGTCCCCCAGGCAAGGTGTGCAATTAGGACTGTCATACGTTGTGTCACGTCGGAACTGTTAAACGGTTTTACGATGCAAAACACCTACAAAATACATCGAGTGTCTGAAATGAACGATAATTGCCATGCATGCTTGCTATGCTCATCGTAGGGTGTGCATAAAGTTTGGTACCCATTGGTGAGACCGAGAAGAAAAGCCTGCTTCTAGTACATGCTGCAAGTGGAGGCACACATGCGATTGTCCCAACTAGATTTGATTTAATAATATTTCAAGTATGAAACAGAAAAGAAAATTTATAATTAGGAAAGACAACCATGAAAAGTGAAATAACAGACAACATTATATCATACATTATTTAAATTATAACCGTCAGAACAAAGAAAATAGGAGAATATGGAAAACAGAAGAAAAATTTGAATGAATAAGTGCAATAAAAGACAACATATTATCTTACATTTAAAAATAATTCAAATATAAAGAAGATAACATCTATTAGAATGAAGAAGTGAAATAAAAGACAACATATTATCTTACATTTTGAAGATATTTCAAATATAAAGAAGAGAAAAAATATTGGAATGAAGAAGTGAAATAAAACAGAACATTTTATCTTATAAACTAAAAATATTTCAAATATAATAAAGATAAGAAATATTAGAAAGAAGAATTGAAATAAAGCACACCATTTTTGTTTATATTTTGTAAATATTATCAATATAAAAAAGAGAACGAACAAATGAAATAAAACACAACAAAATTTGGCATAGTTTTTTTATTTTAGTAAACACTGTTAGAAATAATAAAGAAAAAAAGATATTTATTTTAAATATTGGAAATATAAACAAGAAAATAAATTTTGGAGTTAAGAAGTGAAAAACAAAGTAATTTATAAAACACAGATCAGCGTGCCGCGGGTATGGTGCCCTGGGCCAGCCCGCCCAAATTGGGCCCAAGGCAGAGCCGCGCAGGGCATAGCGCAGCGCACAGCCGTGGGATGGTGGGAGTTTAGTCCCACCTCGCCAAGCGAGAGAGCGCTCCACTGGTTTATATACCCGGCTGCGACTCCCCTCACAAGCTTCTATCATATACAGGCAGTACATTGCCTAACTCTCGTCCCCCTCTGCCCCGTGGGGCCTACTAGCAGCACCGATAATCTGCACCACGGGCCTGCATCCTGGCCCATGAACGGCTGGGTTCCTAGTCGTATGTAGGCCGTGATGTTATGAATTATCCTGCTCTGGTAGGTGGGCACTTTTTTTGGCATATTGCCATGTGTTTTTGTCATATTCTCCTGTTCTTCAAATCACACACTAAATTATACACATGCTCACTTGCATTCAATGCATATTTTTTTGCATATATGCCAAGTTAATGTTTCTTCATTCAAAACACCTAGTATTTTTGGCATATTGCCATGTGTTTTCGGCATATTCACTTGTTCATCAAATCACACACTAAATTATACACACGCTCACTTGCATTCAATGCACATTTTTTTGCATATATGCCAAGTTAATGTTTCTATCTTCAAAACACCTAGTAAATTTTACACATGCTCATTTGCACACATGGCTATTAATGGGATTTCTACAAAAATGAGGCTGTGGTGTACGAATTCTCGGCAGACCCGAATGGTCCGGCTTGTGCATGGTGCATGTGGGGGCATGCATAAGATAACCCCAACTTTTGCACACATGACCCCTTGCACAAACGGCCCCTCCGGAATGCGGTGATTTTTTCGACCACCACCAAATCACGTCTATTTTGGCACACATGACCTATTGCATAAACAAAGCTAGGTTTTCAAGGTTTTAAATTTGTTTTGATTTTTTTTGAATTTATACTGCCCTCTGGACTGGCTGCTCAAAACATCGGTCCATAACTCAAGCGGGCATTGTAAAATATTCTTTTTCTAAATTTTATTTGATAGCCATGTTTGGCACATGTGGGCCACCATTTATAAGAAAATTTGGATGATTTGGAGGTGGTGGAAAAAATCACCTATATTCAAAAACTGGCTTAAGTTTAGACCAAATGGCCCCTACGGAATGCGGTGATTTTTTCGACCACCTCCAAATCACCTCTATTTTGGCACACATGACCTATTGCACAAACAAAACTAGGTTTTCAAGGTTTTATATATCTTTGATTTTTTTTGAATTTATACTGCCCTCTAGACTGGCTGCTCAAAACATCGGTCTATACCTCAAGGGGGCTTTGTAAAATATTCTTTTTTCCAAATTTTATTTGATAGCCGTGCTTGGCACATGTGGGCCACCATTTACAAGAAAATTTGGGTGATTTGGAGGTGGTCGAAAAAATCACCTATGTTCAAAAACTGGCTTAAGTTAAGACCAAATGGCCCCTCAGGAATCACGGTGATTTTTCCCACCACCTCCAAATCACCTCTATTTTGGCACACATGACCTATTGCACAAAAGAGCTAGGTTTTCAAGGTTTTATATTTTTTTGTTATTTTTTAAATTTATACTGCCCTCTAGACTGGCTGTGCAAAACATCGGTCTATACCTCAAGGGGGCATTGTAAAATATTCTTTTTCCAAATTTTATTTGATAACCATGTTTGGCACATGTGGGCCACCATTTACAAGAAAATTTGGATGATTTGGAGGTGGTGGAAAAAATCACCTATGTTCAAAAACTGGCGTAAGTTAGACCAAATGGCCCCTCCGGAATGCGGTGATTTTTTCGACCACCACCAAATCACCTCTATTTTGGCACACATGACCTATTGCACAAACAAAGCTAGGTTTTCAAGGTTTTTTTTGATTTTTTTGAATTTATACTGCCCTTTAGACTGGCTGCTCAAAACATCGGTCTATACCTCAAGGGGGCATTGTAAAATATTCTTTATCCACATTTTATTTGATAGCCATGTTTGGCACATGTGGGCCACCATTTACAAGAAAATTTGGGTGATTTGGAGGTGGTGGAAAAAATCACCTATGTTCAAAAACTGGCTTAAGTTAAGACCAAATTGCCCCTCCGGAATGCGGTGATTTGTTCGACCACCTCCAAATTACCTCTATTTTGGCACACATGACCTATTGCACAAAATAAGCTAGGTTTTCAAAGTTTTATATTCTTTTGATTTTTTTTGAATTTATACTGCCCTCTAGACTGGCTTCTATAAACATCGGTCTATACCTCAAGGGGGCATTGTAAAATATTCTTTTTCCAAATTTTCTTTGATAGCCATGTTTGGCACATGTGGGCCACCATTTACAAGAAAACTTGGGTGATTTGGAGATGGTGGAAAAAATCACCTATGTTCAAAAACTGGCTTAAGTTAGACCAAATGGCCCCTCCGGAATGCGGTGCTTTTTTCGACCACCTCCAAATCACCTCTATTTTGGGACACATGACCTCTATCACAAACTAGGCTAGGTTTTCAAGGTTTTATTTTTTTGATTTGTTTTTGAATTTATACTGCCCTCTAGACTGGCTACTCAAAACATCGGTCTATACCTCAAGGGGGCATTGTAAAATATTCTTTTTCCAAATTTTCTTTTATAGCCATGTTTGGCACATGTGGGTCACCATTTACAAGAAAATTTGGGTGATTTGGAGGTGGTGGCAAAAATCACCTATGTTCAAAAACTGGCTTAAGTTAAGACCAAATGGCCCCTCTGGAATGCGGTGATTTTTTCGACCACCTCCAAATCACCTGTATTTTGTCTCACATGATCTCTAGCACAAACTACGCTAGGTTTCCAAGGTTTTATATTTTTTGGATCTTTTTTAAATTTATGCTGCCCTCTAGACTGACTGGTCAAAACATCGGTCTAGACCTCAAGAGGGCATTGTAAAATATTCTTTTTCCAAAATTTTCCTTGAAATTTCGAATGCCCTCTTATATTTGTTTATAGTGCCCTCTTATATTTTCTTTGAAATTTATAACGCCCTCTTATATTTTCTTTCTATTATTTGATTTTTTAAATTTATAATGCCCTCTTATTTGTTCATTTTTAATGCCTTCTTATATTTGTTTATTTTTTAATGCCCTCTTATTGTTTTTGAATTTTGTTTATTTATAAGCTAGGTTTCCAAGATGGCTAGGCCGGCCCATGCTTTTCCTTTTGTTTATTTTTTTGATTTTCCTTTTGTTTACGTAAAAATCACCTTACCACTCAAAAAATAACATAACATTTACATTCCCCCTCAAATGATAACATACCGAAAATTCAAAAGGTATTTTTATCAAACACATCTTTTTGAATATTAATATTTTCTTTTCTTATAAATCACTGACATATTCATAATTCTAGTAAGTAGGGTAATATAACTTTATTAAAAAATAATGTACATCTTATTTCCAATTTCTTTGTTTTTGCACACACTATTTTTAACTAGTATTACATTACCCTACTAAATTTACATTTTAATTCCTTCACACTTTGATGATTGAATATTTGCTCTGTTATTGCAACATATGTTCAAATGATGGAACATTTGATCTTTTTGGTTATTCAAATTATGCATTGATGGAATGTGTGAGGATGAACAATTATCAGTAAGTTTACTAAACCCCATGTACTATAATTCATGACAGCCAATTTGGAACATTGCCAGATTGAATATTTGGTATGATTGGCACATGGGCACAACATGTTGCACTTGCCTACATCATAGACAGGTGTTGCAGCATGTCTGAAGCTACACTGAAGCGCCATTTGTGATCATTGCACCATCGAAATAACAACTAAACATGAAGGAAGCATTAACCACCAATCTTATATTACTAATTGGAGGCATCATACAAGCTTCCATGTTAATCCACATCATTAAAAATATCTTAACCATCCTATCTATGTAATTGATCTATCTTATCCCTACGATTTACGTTACTGTTGTAGGAAAAACAAAAGACCCAAACTGGCCAAGTTACACGTAAACTTGACACAACCACGCCCTTTCAAAACAAAAATGACACAACCACGTTACTCCCTCCCACATGGTTTTTAAGAACCTGCAAAATAAATAAATAAATAGAAACCATAGATTTTGAGGATCCATATTAAACCGTTCAGATCTAATCTAAATCTGTGCATTGCTTCATCAAACACCCACGTTCTCTAACCTAGCCGCAATCCTTCTTCTCCTATTTCCTGATTTGCGCTGCTAATCACGTCTTCTAACCTAGCCAGCATCCATCCTCTCCTAATTCCTAGATGCTTCGACCTGCACATCATGGCTCAGTTAAGAAAATCATGGGCGACTTCCCTAGATAGAAAATCGTGTCCTCCTTCTTCATCTCCTGCTTCAATCTAGAGACCATCATGCAAGAGAATCATGGCATCCCTCTCCATCTGGTGCTTCAACCTGTAAACGTTCTTGCAGGATAATCATGGTGTCCATCTCCATCTGGTGCTTCGATCTGTAATCCATCCATGCTCCTGATTGGCCTCTGAGCGGTCGGTGTAATATGAAGCACCATCTTTGTGGGCTGTGAGCGTCATGGTCATATTGCGCCTGTGAGGAAGCGCAGCTCTCTACTCAGACTCCCCACGTCCAACTCATGCTGATCTAAGGTAACTCCGCTCAAAAACCTGATCTGGGGTAACATGATCGCTCTCCCTCTTTAAAATTGAATTGTGTGCTTCTTTGATTCGGATTCATGAAAACATGAACTCTTGGTCATCCCATGATTGTTTTTTTGTACACGTTTCTGGGCTGTGACTTGATGTAAAAACGATCCAATTTTTGTTCCTTATGTTGTGGATTACATCATAGCTCGACTCCCTATGTCTAATTTCCTGATACGCAGACACCCAGCCTGCTCCCTGCACATACGTCTGCTGAAATTTTCCTACTACAGGTGTTCCTTTCATATGTCCATTGAGATTCTTGGTGTCATAACATAAGGAAATCTGGCATTGCAAAATTGCATCAAGAAGAGACAGGATGGCCATCACCTTATCACAGGTTCAACCCCGTACTCCACTTTGTACTCAGTTCTGTGTAGTAATAATCCCATATTTGTCAACAGTGTGCTGGCTGTTTCTAGGATTTTTTAACATGGTTAACTGCTATAACATAAAAACGGGATTAGTTCCAATTTCCTTTCATTGTTTATACTGATTGATAATCGAACAAGCTCTGCAATTCATATAATCATCAAGCGCATGTGAGTCCTTTAAGAGTTGTGTTAAATGAAAAATATTGCAACTGGTGCTTTAAATGAGCTAAGAAAAGTGCAACTTAGAGATTGCTACTTCAAGACATGTAAGTCCCCTGGGATGATTAAGTGTGTGCCTGGAGTGTTCATGCTTGCATAAACTGGGATAACTTCCTACTATTACGTAATGCGTATGCATAAAGTGATTCAAGCTTGCATAAACCAAGGATGTGTTTGGCTGGGAATATGTAACATATTGCATGACGTAAGAAGGATACACTATATTAGCTGATAGTTTTTGCGACTACATGATTTGTTTGGTTGAAGCAAGGATTGGTTTCGTCTTCGGAAGCCAGCCAGTATGGGCAGTTTTCAGGTATGTGAAGCGTTGTATCTCATTAGAGGGTTAATGAAACTGGCCCAGGCGAATCAAACATTTGTATTCAGAAGCCGGTGAAAGAGTCGGAAGTCTATGAAGTTTTATGGATGCCTTCTCTTTATCTAACTTGGCGGACATGTCGTAGTGAGCGAACTAAAATAAATGTGCTAGGAAAGCTGATGTGTAGAAAGAATAGCGTACAATATAGAATTAAAGGTCCACATGTTTCTCTATTGGTGTTGTGAGAATTTCATCTTATGTGTTCATTTTCCGTTAGTGAAAGATGTATAACAAATGTTTGGAATGAACAGGAAAAGGTGGATTTTAAAGTTAAAGGTCCACATGTTTCTCTATCGGTGACGTGAGAATTTCATTGCAGTTTAGTGGTCATGTCGAAGATGCCATGACACACAATTAGATTCTGTCAAAACTTAACTACCAGCTAGAGACAAGAGGATGTAAGTAGTTATTATTCCTTTTAGCAAGTATTTTATGCTGCCGTGAGGCATTCATTTTCATAAATCTTCATAGTTATGTTCATGTTTTCGTGTCATTTTCTTGCTCTAAGGAAGTGTTTGATCTTCAAAATCATTGTTTACAGAGCTCTTCGTGCCACCGTCACGCTCTTAGTATGCATATTGATACCTACGATAACATAAAACACAGAAGGCAAGTAACAATATACAATTAGTGTTGCCAAGGGATTATTTTGGCTGCAACGACTTCTTACCTTGGCAGTAGACGAGCTATCTAATTGTGTTGTTGGAACGAGCCATCCAATGGGAAGGTCAAGCCATATAACTTTCTTTTGCAAGCCCGCTGTTTCACCAAGAGTCAAGCTTCAAATTATTTCAAGTAGCAGAAGTGTGCTAACCCTGGTGTGAATATATCAAGATATTTCTATTCAATTGACAAACACCATATTGATTTTTATTTAGAACATTTATTCTACTGTGTAACTGATTAGTGTCATGTATGGTGAAGCCTAAATAGAGTAACCTTTTATTTACAACAAATAGGGTGAACTGGTTGTTTGATGCGTTTGTGATAACATATATGTATTCAATGTACAGTATACAAATCCGTACTTTGTAATATTATTTTGTCCATGCATCATTGTGTGGAAGCCTTAGTCCAATGCATATTGCAATGATTTTATAGCTATATCTCACCGTATTGAAATAAGATAAGCCTGATTTAAGCAGGCTGATTTCTTTCGTTCATTTTCTCTTAATGACTCAAAGTTCCATTCCATCTTTCAATTATCTATACCATTTTCTTTTTCTATGGACATAAAATACATGGCTGCATTGGGGCAGGTATTTTGGCACGAACACACAGAGAAAAGGTATTATAATTTCACATCTATTTTTCAGACAACTATATGTAGGTTATTTCTAGCCCGTGCAAGTGCACGGGTTGATGACTAGTAAAGTTAAGGCCACACAAATATAGATAGCATTCTACGTTACCCCCACAGGTACTAGCCAGTTCACAACAGATCCAGTTCAGACACACAATACATTACATTATATTAGTAGTTCAGACCCAGATGCAGCTTTCCAAAAGTAAAACATCATCAAATCTTGTGATGATGAGTAGGGCTTCAACACGATGATCAGCATGATGTAGGACTAGATGCTAGGGTTTCTCAGGACCTTCAGGAGGGCAGAGTGATGAGCCCTGATCTTGTAGTCCTCACCGATGATCGATGTAGCCCGACAATATTCCGTCAGATACTCCTCTAACCCAGACCTGGGTTTGGGCTTGCTGTAGTAGGGGCAGCGGTACTTCTCCGTCCTCCAGTTGTAGTACTTACCAGATCCTTGGACCCTGATCTTCAGCACCTCCTTCTCTCCAAAGGACTCGACGTTCCCCTCAACCACATCATCTCCAAATTCATACTGCACACATTAATGACAGACATTAATACATTGTGCATTCAAATACTATAAACATCTAACACTAACTCAATGCAAAAATAACATTTCTGAAGGAAATATGCCCTAGAGGCAATAATAAAGTTATTATTTATTTCCTTATTTCATGATAAATGTTTATTATTCATGCTAGAATTGTATTAACCGGAAACATAATACATGTGTGAATACATAGACAAGCAGTGTCACTAGTATGCCTCTACTTGACTAGCTCGTTAATCGAAGATGGTTATGTTTCCTAACCATAGACATGAGTTGTCATTTGATTAACGGGATCACATCATTAGGAGAATGATCTGATTGACATGACCCATTCCGTTAGCCTAGCACTTGATCGTTTAGTATGTTGCTATTGCTTTCTTCATGACTTATACATGTTCCTATAACTATGAGATTATGCAACTCCCGTTTACGGAGGAACACTTTGGGTACTACCAAAGCGTCCTGGCAACGTAACTGGGTGATTATAAAGGAGTACTACAGGTGTCTCCAAAGGTACATGTTGGGTTGGCGTATTTCGAGATTAGGTTTTGTCACTCCGATTGTCGGAGAGGTATCTCTGGGCCTTCTCGGTAATACACATCACATAAGCCTTGCAAGCATTGCAACTAATGAGTTAGTTGTGAGATGATGTATTACGGAACGAGTAAAGAGACTTGCCGATGCTTGAGATTGAACTAGGTATTGGATACCGACGATCGAATCTCGGGCAAGTAACATACCGATGACAAAAGGAACAACGTATGTTGTTATGCGGTCTGACCGA
Organism: Aegilops bicornis; assembly: GCA_021605145.1. Taxonomy (NCBI): domain Eukaryota; kingdom Viridiplantae; phylum Streptophyta; class Magnoliopsida; order Poales; family Poaceae; genus Aegilops; species Aegilops bicornis. The sequence goes on along the minus strand of CM038674.1, from coordinate 21,779,523 downwards.
TAAAGATCTTCGTAGAAAATGTAGGAACCAATATGGGCATCCAGGTCCCGCTATTGGTTATTGACCGAAGATGTATCTCGGTCATGTCTACATTGTTCTCGAACCGTAGGGTCCGCACGCTTAAGGTTTCGATGGCGGTTATATTATGAGTTTGTGTATTTTGATGTACCGAAGGTTGTTGAGTCCGGATATGATCACGGACATGACGAGGAGTCTCGAAATGGTCGAGACATAAAGATTAATATATTGGACGGATATATTTGGACACCGGAAAGGTTACGGAGAAGTTTGGAGCTCGGGAGGTTACGGAACCCCGGGAGGTATCTGGCCTTATTGGGCCCATGTAGGAGGAAAGGAGAAGGAACAAGGGAGGCGCCCCCAAGCCCAATCCGAATTGGGGAGGGCGGCCCCCTTTCCTTTCTCCTTCCCCTCTTCCTATTCCTACTACTAGTACTACTTCCTAATACTAGTACTCCTTCCTTCCCTCCAAATAAGATAAGGAAAGAGAGGAAACCTACTTGGAGTAGGTTTCCCCTCCTATGGTGCCCCCTTGTGGCGGCCACCTCCTCCCTCCCTCCTTTATATCACGGGGTGGGGGCACCCTAGGACACACAAGTTGATCCTTGAGATCGTTCCTTAGCCGTGTGCGGTGCCCCCTCCACCATATTCCACCTCGGTCATATCGTGGCGGTGCTTAGGCGAAGCCCTGCGTCAGTGAAACATCAAGAGCCCGAGGCGTCATCGAGCTGAGCGTGTGCCAAGAACTCGGAGGTGCCGGAGTGCTTGGCGCTGGGATCGGCTGGATCGCGAGGAGAACGTCTGACTACTTCCTCTACGTCATCATCGACTCGGAGGTGCCGGAGTAATGGCAACCTTTGGGATCGGCAGGATCGCGAGGAGAGCGTCACGACTACTTCCTCTACGTTGTGATCGCTTCCGCTTTGGTCTACGAGGGTACGTAGACAACACTCTCCCTTCTCGTTGCTATGCCATCACCATGGTCCTGTGTGTGCGTAGGAAAATTTTAGAAATTACTATGTTCCCCAACAATTTCAACTAGGCCTTACCTCGTACGGCTCATCTTCATCACTGTCATATGGCTAGTACCCAGATGAGTCATACTTCCTCTTCTCGCCAACAAGATCCTCCTTCTGCTATATTGTCAACCAAGCAAATCATTTACATGGAACTGAATTGCATTTCAAATAATGTCATTACAAAAAAAATTGTGAATGTGAACCACATTGGTATGTTGCAAGTGACCAATATTGTCAATATATTTTCACATGCAAAATAATTTAATATGAAACCTACAGATAAACAAATAAAGCTACCTAAACAATTTGTTTTTGCATAATGATGGAAAGCTCCAATCTATATCGGAAAACATAGCTAATATAAATACATATTCTGGAAAACTTTCTAATTACAGGAAACCTACACAAAAGAATAATTCAGATGTACCTAAGCATTTTTTGGGATAATACAGCAAAGCCCCTACACATATTAACATAATGCAGTAGTTAATTAGGTACAACTTCAACTAAAAATGCATACATCTTCAACAAACAACTAAAATTTCATTACTTACCTAAACAACAACAAATTATACTATATATGAATCTTGTATCATCTAAATCAATTCATTGCCACATCATAATTAATGCATTCCAAATCAAATATGTTTCCATCCAATATCATTGAATCACAGATCAAATCAAATAATCATATATGTCTGCAGCATTGAACTACAGATCTAATAATCATATATGGTCTATCTGACCTTAAATTTCCCCTTAAATAAGGTATTCAACCTCATACTAATTAAAATCTAACAAACAAAAATTCCAGGACTAATCTAATAAGCATCTGAAAAAACACCAAGATGCTTTTATCTCTGAAGCAACGACATTGGTGAGGATGTTCAATGCTGTAAATATCTCTGAAGCAATGGCAAAATTCCACTGATAACCCAAACTAAATAAGCATAGACTACCCCTTCCCCTCTCCTTCAGAAGCCCCAATCCAACACAAACAAATCCAGCCCTTGAGAAGCTCTTTTTGATTAACATGACAACACCCATTACATGAGCACATCCTTCACTATATTTACAACCGAACTAATGCACCATCTAATCACCTCAGGTAGACAATTTCCAAAAACACAAGGCCATGCACAACCCATCTCATAGCCTCTGCCCGACAGGCAACAATCAAGCATCAAAGAACTGCAACTATGACAACATGCATAAATCAAGCATCTAAGAATTGCAACTATGACAGGCATAATCCCTAGAACTAAGCATCCATTTAATTAATCGTCAAGCCAAAGAACTAAAGCAGGCACCAACCCAAACCAATAGAGAAGTATACATTTGACAAATCCATCGTCTAATCCTCAAGCCAAACACCTAAAGAATTGCAAAAATTCCACTACTAATCTAATAAGCATCTGAAAAAACCCCATCCCTCAATCCGGCTACTTCTAACCTAATCTAATAATCATATGAGGTCCACCATTCTTGCACGAATCAAATACACAAAAACCCTAATGCAGAGAAAACCCAACATCCAACAAATCTAATCAAAAAACCTTCTGGCCACAAACCCTACAATCTAATAACTACGACATTAAAGTGATAAGTAGATACCTTCTGCTCCGCCTGCTCCTCGCCAGAGCCGGCCTCCACCTTCTCCACCTCGTGCGCCTCGCCAGAGCCCGCCTCCACCTTCTGCGCCTTGCCAGAGCCCGCCTCCACCTTCTGCGCCTCGCCGGAGATCACCAGAGCGGGCGCATCTGGCTGGACTACGCCGCTCCAGCCCGCCCCCGCCTTCTCCATATCTGCAGCGGGGGGAGCGCCGCGCAGGATGCCGGCACGTCCCCTCACAAAGGTGCCCACAACGACCTACCGCGCCTGCTCCACCAGATCTGCACCCCAATCGGGGTGCTCGCCTCCTGCGTCCGCCATGGTGATGGAGAGGATGCGGTGAGGGCGACGAGGAGGTTGGAGAGGAGAGGGAGTGGGGAGTGGGGAGTGGGGAGAGGGAGACGATGCTGCGGGGGGAAATGGTGGGCGATGCGGCCGGAGGTGGTTGCCGTCCACATTTATATGATGGGACATTTTGGAATCTACCCGTGACACGTGCTGCCCCACTCGCGGGCGGCTCCACGCGTGCACGAAACACCGCCATATACAAATACGTATACGGTCGGGCATACGATCCAGGGCTCCTCGACGGCTATACGCGCGGGCAACAAAGACGATCGTGCCCCTCGTTATGAACCGTTTTGGTTCATCCTGGCCGTCGATGTGTTTTGCCACCTCGCGTTCAGCCCGGGAGCACCGGAGCAGAAACGTTGTCTAGAACTCAGTCGACTTAGACTTCACGAAGTCTAAGTCGCATGACGTCATCACATAAAAATCGATAGCATGTGACTCCGTTCCTTGTTCTGTGTTCGCTATAGACCATATGGGCTTTTGTTTAGCTGGAGACCACATGGGCTTTTGTTGGGTTGTGTTGTACTCATCCATCCTCGTGTGTTGTTTTTTATTTAGCCACCTAATACATGTGTTGCTATATAGTGTAATGGAGCTCCGATTTTGTCGCTAGCTTCGCTCATGTTCCGCTCCTTCCCTTCCTGTCATCTTGGTACACCTTTTATTTTATTATTTAAAAAATGTATTTTACATTAGAAAAAAGGAAAGATTTTTTTAATGTAAGAAAGAAATAAAAAAGAAAAATAAAGAAGAAGACACTTAATTTAGTTGGGTGCAAACAAAGGATATACAACTATGTGTGGTCAACTAGCATGCAAATGGATATCAATATTATTTTGGAAGGGAAAAGATAAATTACCCAGTTGTTGTTGCATTAGGTGCCATGCAATTGCAGTCGGATTGCAACAATTGTAGTTGCATGTCTACCGGTGGGCCTGCAACTGGCTGACAACCCCGTACCAACCCAGTTGCAGCCGCGTTGTACATCATGCAGTTGCAGTCGGCTTTCCACACTTGCGATTGCAACTCTATTGATGGACATGCAATTGACTAACAACCCCTATTAACCCACTTGAAATCGGGTTGCAACACTTGCAGTTGCATGTCTACTAGTAGACATGCAACTAGCCGACGAAGCCCCTTACCAGCACAGTTGCAGCCACGTTGGGGGCTATGCAGTTATAGTCAGGTTGCAACACTTGCAGTTGCATGTCTAGCGAAGGACATGTAACTAGCCGACAACCCCATGAAAGCACAGTTTGCATCCGCGTTGGGCGCCATGCAGTTGTAGCTGGGTTGCAACACTTTCAGTTGCATGTCTAGCAAAGGACATGCAACTAGCCGACAACACCATAAACGCACGGTTGCATCTGCGTTGGGGGCCATGCAGTTGTAGCCGGGTTGCAACACTTGCAGTTGCATGTCTACCAGTGGACACGCAACTAGCCGATAAGCCCCTACAAGCCCAGTTGCAGTCGGGTTTTAACACTTGCAGTTGCATGTCCAGTGATGAACATCATACTAGCCAACAATCCCCTACAAGCCCAGTTGCAACCGCATTGGGGACCATCCAGATAAAAAGAGGAAACAATGTACTAGGCCATCAACAGAACACACATGTCAACCACACACAAAACTTGATGTCCAAAATCCATAGCTACCAAAACGAATGAGATCTAACTAATTCTCTATTGATAGAGAAAATGACAAATAAAAAATAGGCAAAGAAAAAGAATAAGAAAACTATCAGAAAGAAGAATACAAAAAATGAAATTTGAAGAAAAGAAAAAAAGAAAAGCAATAAATGAAATGAAAATAAAAAGAGAAAATAAAATAAAAATAAGGGAAAACAAACACCTGATGACTCAAAATCCCCCTTAGAAAACCCGGATATATGGGATAAAAAGGATCTGCTACAAAAATAACGGGGATGCAACATAAGAAGCCTACACCCCAACCTCACACGTGTTAAAAATGAGAGAAGACAGCTTGTGATGTGCACCGCTCGCGTGACGCAACTAAGTGTCACGTGAACAAATCCGTGAATCGCAACGAGTTTTTGTCAGACGATGAAGGACGTGAATGGGACATAATTATTTTCAAAAAACTAGATTAGTATGCAACAGAAAGCTAAAAAATAAAATAAAGAAACAAGGAAAAATATTATGAGAAAATATGAAGAAAAAAACTATAAAAGAAAAAGGGACAAACATATGAATTGGGGAAAATGCAACATAAAAATGCAAAATAACTAGGCAAAAAAATAACAAAAAATGGAGAAAAATACAAATAATAAAATAAATAATTGGATTGCTTGGTTTGGAAACATATGGAGATGTAGCCATGTGACCAGATGCCAAGCCCACCACGCACACTTGCACCCTCCACAAGAAAAGAAAGAAAGAAGAAACACTAAAAGAGGCCGGCTGTATCCCTACTGGGCCTATTTGACAAGAAACAAACATCATGCAACGTTTTTGAAGCACCTGGTGATCCAACGACAGGGGAGGGTCGACTGAGACTTTGTAAAAAATCAGTCAACTGATTTTTAGCACAACCTTTTCTTTTTCTCTTCTCTCTCAACGCTTAGTGCATAAACAATACTCCAGATTTTAGAAGTACGGAGTATTAATTACAAAGATGAATTCCATATTTTACCTCCTATTTTGATATTTTTATGTTGATTGCCAATTTAACAGTTTTTCAGTTACTCCATTCAGCAAAAAATTAGCCTGTTTTCCACTTGTAGCGAAAATAGTCAATTTACCTTATATATAAAATTCTAGGAGGTTCTGCCATTAGTACACATGGCGATCCATGTCATGGTTTTCTCCTAACTCATCAATGAATTAGATCTGTTCATGCGTACCTCTTTATAAAAAGACAAATTTTAACGTGGTCTCTCTTACCCCTTCTTTTAACATATGAAGTAAGAAGGTAAAAGTTAATCAGGCCACTAATTAATAAAATCAACGGCTCAGATTTATTTTATACTCTTACCTTTCATGTGAAAAGAGGGGTTAAGAGGGACCATATTAAAACTGCTAAAAAAGAATCATTTTTTAAAAAGTTGTCATCGCACGTAACGATAATTCACGGCCTATGTACGCATCGGCCAATACACGCCCCGACGTACGTGGGCGAGTTCCTCTTGAGTTTTTTCTTGCATGGTAATACGTGTCTCATTCGTATCATGAAGAAAAAAAAATACAAGTCACATAAGAATCGATACGACAAAACTGAAAAGATAGCAGAACATTTCTTAGGTTGACACAAACGCCCGTCATCTGCCTCCGGCACCACCACAACAGCCACCAAAGAAAAGAATAATGGATCACCTCCTCACCTGAGCTCGATGCGGCTCCATCGCTGATTTGCAGCTTTGCGGACCTCCAAGATGGCTCACCAAAAGTGAAGCCATTGCCGTTGAACGAATCAGACCGGGGCAACACCCTGGACACGCCATCGAACTCCAGATCTGGTACCCCACCAGGACTAAGACGCCGAAGGAGGAAACCATACCTGCCATCCACGAGCCACAAACCCAACACACGTTCCGTCTTTCAGATGTTGTCGATGCAGACCATAATCTGCATATCCACTCCTGGACTACCTCCCAAGCTCCGCGCCGCGCTGGAAAAAACGCCGTCGCAACGATGGAGCCCGAGGACACAGGTCCACCACAAGGATGTCGCCGCCGCCACGCCATCCTTACTTGAACAGATTGGTTTCCAAATCCATCCCCAACCATAGGATCGATGGCCTCGTCAGGGAAGGATCCAAAGAATCTTTATTTAGCGCCCTCATTGTCGCCGTCGAAGCCAAGATGATGAACAACCTAAAAACCTAGACTACAAGGGAGTAAAAATGATTCACACGCGTGGATCCAGCGATCCCCCCATCATCAACGACTGAGGTCGCCGGCGGAGGGGAGCCGCCGGAGGATGATGGTGAAAGATGGGCTCTCCTGGCGGCGGATAGGGTTCCAGCCGTTAGGGAGAGAAAAACAGTTCCTCTTGACTTGGTCACCTCGTGTCCGGTGAGACACTCGAGTAGGGAAAGTGGTCCAGTAGACATACTAAGTATGGATAGAAAATCATACCCTCTATCATGTACGCGAGTTGTTTATTTTATTTACACCAATGCGTCTGTATTGCATATGATCGGTCCACTAGTAGAAAACATGGTACTAGTTCTAGTTCTAGTTCTAGAGGGCCTTTATTCCCGATTCTGGAACCGGGACAAAACAAATGGGATTAATACCCAAAACCTTTAGTCCCGGTTGGCTTACGAACCGGGACCAAAGGAGCTTCATGTGGCCGTTGTGGGGCTCCCAGGAAGGAGGACCTTTAGTGCCAGTTGGTAACACCAACCGGGACCAAAACACAGCCACGCGTCAGCAGCTCGCAGGCGCTGGTTTTTTTAGGGGGGGGGGGGGGGGTAGGGGATTTGGAGGGTTAATTTAGGGGTTTCACAACGTGCTAGCTAGCTAATAGAGAGAAGTGACCTCTTTTTCTCCGTGCTTGCTGGACGCTAGCTACTATATATAGGTAGAACTTGACGCTAGCTAGTAAGCAAATGAAGGAACCATTAATCATCATCATCTTCATTATAATAACAACTCATCAGCATAGTCATATGTATATATAGGAACTAGCTCATCAATCTAGCACAAAGGTAGCACATAACTCATCATCATGATAACAACTCATCATCATAGTCATATAAGAACTAGCTCATCATTCTAGCACAATATAGCACATAAATACCTAAGATCTCCTACTCTCTCGAAGGTAAAATAGCATAAAACAGGTAAGCCCCTGATTCTCCATTATGAAGAATACAGATGAACCTATCTCCCATTTGTGGGATGCGCTTGATGTTGTCCCCAAGTAGTTCTCTGCGATGTTTCAGAACTTTTCTCCAATCTTTGATTGTGAGGATGTCATCGCTTCGACGAATCGTGTATGCACTACGGTGGTACGTAGACCAACTTGGCCGTAAACTAACAATTCTCATGTCACCTTTCATTTTCATAAATCTAGGTATACAATCTGCCGAGAGTTTCTGTTGAAGAACATCATAATAATATACTTAGCAAAATGTAGTTTAGCTTAAAGAATCTATGCAAAAAATGTATTTATGACATAATAGGAATTTTTTTACCATGATATTTCGATGGATGTTACAATAGTTCAATACGTGCACTAGTGGCACGTATTGAGAATAACTTGGAGAGATACGATAATTCGTCTTATAAGTCTCAACATCTTTAATCCGTGAAACAAAATGATGTATCTCCTCGCAATTTAGCTCAGACCCATAACTATAGTAGGTTTTGTCTACTACTTTCCATACATTTCTTGAAGAACGGAAATAAGCTTTCAACTATTTTTATAAATACAATATAAATTACTTATTGAATATGTTTGAGAAACTCACATATAGGTGGCAGAGGAAGCATATGAACATCGACCCAAATGTCGATATTAGCTTTGTCGACATTATCTTCATCCATGTCATCTTCAGGATCATCACCCAGATCGAATGTGACATACATACCCTCCTGAAAACCATATGCCTTGCATAGTGCTACCCAATTCGAGCAACCAAAATGGGAGCAGGTCACCGCATTGTATAGCTTTAGGTTAAAAGCATAACCATGATGGGTCCTGAGGTGAACTCTCTTTATCTTCATATTCTCATGATCTTCAAAATCCAGCTTCTCCAAGACATAACGTCTTGCATGGCAGGGGATGCACTAGTTGAATTGTAGAAAGTGGAAATTACACATTTAAGAAACATAAGTCATGCTTAATTACGGAAAATGGCTTGTCGTCGTTGCATACCGTATAAACATCGAAGGTCTCGTCGAGCTTAATTCTGAAGCGTCGACCGCCTTCCAGGTGAGGCCTGTCGCACAGACCCCGGTCGTCGCCGCAGTACTCGCACTTTTGGATCCTATCGTCGTCATACATTTCCTATGTTCATAATTCAAAGGTCACTTGCATGAAAGACACCTAGACATATAACAATGCAACCACTAGATAAACTAGATATGAAGAAGCTCATGCACACAACATTGAGATACCTAGATAAACTATATAGGGTGACAAAAGCATGGTGGATCATCACACGAGACAGCGCGCTATGCTACCAATAAAACACTATCAAGCATGGCATTAGCACACAACACTATCATACTAGTTGTGACTTAAAAACAGTAGGAAAATCGTACTAAGCAAGTAAACATCTAAGTCATGGCATCAATCATTTCAAGCTAAGTACTATACTAGCATGTCAATCAACTAAGTATATATGCATAGCTACCATCCTAGTTAAATGAAACAACTTGGATAATTAACAAGAAGTAATAGAGTAGATTATATTCAACAATCATAACCTATATGAAGCAATATAAGTATACAACATGACATAAAGAAACCCACACCATATAAATTATTGGATAATACCATCTACAAAATAAGAGTAACAACCAAGTAATAATATCATCTATAAAATTTGTTCTTCGATTTGCAAAGGAGTTGTATTCTCCCCAATTCTTTTGCACCCACAAAAATAACTCCATCTATTTGACAGTACCCACAACCCATTCCACCAAAAACATTTGTTTCCATAGTTCAGATTTTTCAAATTTCATTCGGTTCAAATTTGGACAAGATTCAAACTCCATGGTCAAAGCCCAATTTAAATTGCTAAAAAAATCTGAAACTTTGCGAGATTAACTTTTGTGCATCAACACCTCACCACAAAAATTCTCAAAAATGGCTAAACTTCCTAGAGCCCTCTGGCATTTCATCATACACTTGATGTGCACTGTCAAAAAATTCAGAAAATTCAGAACTTTGCCACAACTTGCCACCTAGGAGCTCATGAAGGCTAGTAGCAGTAGACGAGGACGGTCGGCGACGAGGTCCGCCTGGCGACGAGGACAGGCGGCTCACGGGGGTGTGGCGATGCTCGGGGAGGTTTGGCCGGCAACGATGAGTGAGCGGGCTCGGGGACGGCGTCAGGGCATGGACCGGGGACGGCGTCGGGGGCGATCAAGGAGGCGATGGGGAAGACCGGCAGCCTGGCGGCGTCGTGCTCTGCAACCGGCAACCTGGTTTGAAAGTTTTCGAAGGGTGCAGTTATATAGGCACCCCTTTAGTCCCGGTTGGTGGCTCCAACCGGGACTAACGGCACCCCTTTAGTCCCCATTGGAGCCACCAACAGGGACGAAAGCTCCTTTTCAGTAGCCGAAGAAAGGGCGGGAAGAAAAGGGCTTTCGTCCCGGTTGGTGCCTCGAACCGGAACGAAAGGAAGGCCTTTCTTCCCGGTTCGAGCCACTAACCGGGATGAAAGCCCTTTGCTGTCGCGTCCGCAAGTTTAGTCCCACCTCGCTAGTTGAGAGGGGCTCGGAGTGGTTTATAAGCGTTGCTGCCGCTACCCACTCGAGCTCCTCTCAACTATAGACAGTACATGCCTATTTGACGCCCTGTTGGGCCTGCCTCCACTGCGGGCCTGCATCCTGGCCCATTTCTAGGGTTACTAGTCGTATGCAGGCCGTGGTGGTAAGTAGGTGGGTCTTTTTTTGCATTTTTTATGATTTTAATTTTTTAATGTTATTTTTTGCATATATGTTATTTTTAGTTATATATTTTAGTTGCATAAATTTTATATAATGTTAGTTGCATCAGTTTTTTTATTGATTATTTTTAATTGATTCCTTTTGTTATTAGAGTTTTATAAAAGCTTTTTAGTTTTCTATTAAAGTTTGTAATACAAAATACTTTATGAAAATTCTTTCTACTATTTAAGTTTTTAACAAATAAATACTTTGATCATTTTAGTTAATATTATTTTGATTCTTTTTAGTTGGTTATTTTTGCTATTGAAGAATATTATATTTAATTGATTCTTATTAGTTCAGTATTTTTGCTATTAGAGTTTTATAAAAACTTTTAAATTCATTCTTATTGCTATTAGAGTTTTATAAAAACTTTTTAGTTCATTATTTTTGCTATTAATTCATTCTTTTTGCTAAATGAACCTGAAATTGAAAAGTACTACAAATGAACTCTGGAAATGTTGAAAGTTGGTATGGTATCATCATTTCACTCACATAGCATGTGCTAAAAAGTTGAGAGGGTTATGGCAAAAACTGGATGCACTTCGTGTACAAAATTGACAATCTCTTCCGAAGTATCAGGGTTTCGGACGAAAATTCATCTGTTACAAAAGGGATTTCATTTTTTTGAACTTATTTCAACTCCAGACTATTTGTGCATTCAACATGCACCATTAAAAGCCACATCGTCAATTTTCAACCCTTTCTGAATTCATTTGGTATTTTTCATGCATTTATTGATTTGTTAGCAATATGACCCTGAAATTGAAAAGCACTACAACTGAACTCTGAAAAGGTTGAAAGTTGGCATGGTATCATCATTTCACCCACGTGGCATGTGCGAAAAAGTTGAGAGGGTTACGGCAAAAACTAAATGCACTTCGTGTACAAAATGGTCAATTTCTTTCGGAGTATCACGGTTTCAGACGTAAAATCATCTATTACAAAGGGATTTCATTTTTTTTAACTTATTCCAACTCCAGACTTTTTATGCGTTCAACCTGCACCATTCAAAGCCACATCATCAATTTTCAACCCTTTCTGACTTCACTTGGTATTTTTCATGCATTTTCTGATTTTTTAGCAAAATGACCCTGAAATTGAAAAGCACTACAAATGAGCTCTGAAAAGGTTAAAAAATTGGCATGGTATCATCATTTCACCCGCATAGCATGTGCTAAAAAGTTATGAGGGTTACAACAAAAGCTGGATGCACTTCGTGTACAAAATGGACAATCTCTTTCGAAGTATCAGGGTTTCGGACGAAAACTCATCTGTTACAATGGAATTTAATTTTATTTCTTCACGTAATCTAAGCCATCATCAGAATAGTTGTGGAGAGAAAGTCTTCACTTTTTCTTTGCGTGTGTCCCTTGCTTATTGCGCCGTAACCATGGATAATCTTCATCGTTTAACAGGATGCTTGGGTCAGCCTTCACTTTGAAGGGAGGAATTTCATGAAACTTTTCATAATCTTCAGACATGTCTGTCTTGCCCTCCAATCCCATGATGTCTCTTTTCCCTGAAAGAACTATGTGGCGCTTTTGCTCATCGTATGATGTATTCGCTTTCTTAACTTTTCTTTTTCTCGGTTTGGTAGACATGTCCTTCACATAGAAAACCTGCGCCACATCATTGGCTAGGACAAATGGTTCGTTTGTGTACCTAAGATTGTTCAGATCCACTGTTGTCATTCCGTACTGCGGGTCTATATGTACCCCGCCCCTGACAGATTGACCCATTTGCACCGAAACAAAGGGACCTTAAAATCATGTCCATAGTCAAGTTTCCATATGTCCACTATGTTATTACTGAAAAAATAAATACATAAAGTTCATACATAGTTCTCATTGAACAACATATAGCTCTCTAGAGCATATAATTAAAACATACATTGAAACTATGTAAAACATTTAAATGCAACAAAAAATGTGATCATTATCGCAATTAAGGTAACAATTGATCCAACGGCATAATGATACCAAGCCCCAGTATGAATGACATACTTTATAATCTTTCTAATCTTGAAGCGCATTGCATCCATCTTGATCTTGTGATAATCGACGACATCGGCAACATGCAACTCCAATTCCATCTTCTGCTCCTCAATTCTTTTCAATTTTTTCTTCAAGTAATTGTTTTCTTTTTCAACTAAATTTAACCTCTTGACAAGAGGGTCGGTTGGAATTTACGGTTCACATACCTCCTAGATAAAAACATATGTCACGTTGCTTGGCATAATTGTCATAAACACTAAATGAAACAAATAGTTATAAAATATAATATACCACATCCGAATCATAGGCAGGACGAGGGCCAATGGGGGCAGATACCAAAACCATGGCACTATATAATAACAAACATAATAAAAGTAGGAAAATTATACATGTATCTATCTAAGTTGTACAAGTAAGAAATCTTTTTCTTTTACAAAGAAGATAAGAACAAGAGGTTCACCACGGTGGTGCCGGCGACGAGATCGGCGTGGGCGATCGACGACGATAAGGACAGGGACGGGACGGCACCCTACACATGTGAAGACTCTAAGAAGTTAATTTGAGCTCAAATTGTTCATCTAAATCTAAAGAACTCCCACATACACTCCTGCACTAAAACCCACAAACCACTCTACTTATAGAGCATTTGAAATGACCTAAACTAGCAATGAGAGATGAGAGAATGAAGTAGCTAACCTTTCAGAACACTTGTGTAGTTGGTGCACCGCCAAACCTAGACAAATCTTAGGGACAATGGAGCTTGGACATTGAGCTTGGAGAGTAGAAAGCTTAAGTGTTGCTCTGACATCTCATCGAACACTTAATGTGCATAGGAGGTGAAAATAGAGAGTAGCACACCTCCCACCCATTCTACGACCAAAAAACAGAGGAGATGGGGGGCGTGGATTTATATAGGCAGCACTTTGGTCCAGGTTTGTGTCTAAAACTGGGACGAAAGGACATCCTTTGGTCCTGGTTCCAGCCACCAACCAGGAATAAAGGGGCTGCGCCAGGAGCAAGGCCCTTTAGTCCCGGTTTGTGTCTGGAACTGAGACCAAAGGGGTTAGACGAACCGGGACCCTGGCCCGGCCGGCGGCCTGGCCTCACGAACCGGGACTAATGCACCCATTGGTCCCGGTTCATAGGAGAACCGGGATTAATGACCTTTTCTGGCCTGGACCAAAGCCCTGTTTTGTACTAGTGGTCGGCCGGCTAGCAGGTAGGCACCGCAACAGGACTTATTCAAATAGCACAGATCAAGGACAAAGTAGGAATCGTTTTCTTTCCTCCCATGAAAGACAACATACCCTTTTCCCTCAAAAAAAGAAAGAGGACCGTTTGGCCAAAGGATTTCGCGTGCCACCTGCCGGTGTCGTCACCGGTGTACCTCGTCTCCTGTGATCTTATGATCATGAAAGCGAAGTGGATCCCGACCCTTGCCGGCAGGAGTGCTTTGTATTTTCATGGTAATTTAGTTTTGTTAAGTTTTGTTTCCTGCTTAGAGAGGCGAGGCGGTGGCGACTCTCTAAAGATGAGATAAGGTTCTCCCCGCCTAGTCCATGTTCTGGTGGTGTTTTTAGCATTGTCGATGGGTGTGTGGAGGTCTGTCTCGGGCGGATCTCGCAGAATTTGCTCAGCGTTTGTTTTCGGTGGATCCATGTGGATCCAATTTTTGTTCATCTGTGTTCATGTGTCTACAAGTTGGATCATTCAGATTTCGCTTCTCTTTATCGGTGGCGGTTGCTGTTCTGGTGTGCAGGCCCTATGGGGGCTTAGCACGACGACTTCCTGACTGTCTACTACAACAAGATTTGCCCTGCTCCGATGAGGAAGGGGTGAAGACGACAATGCACCTTCGGCTCACTCCCGTGCTTGTAGTCGTGCCTAGGTGGTTTCACTACTGGAAACGCCCTATACGTCGAGTGCCACGAACACTCGGCAAAGGGCCAATAACCACTGGAAACACCTTTGCCAAGAGTACTAGTCGAAAAGGCCACCCGACGTATACCTCTCAGGAAAACAGGTATTTGCTGAAAGCCACGACATGGGCACTCAGCAAAGAGTTTGTCGAGAGCCAATCAGTACTGCTCGGCAAAATAAAGTAGCTATCGGATAATAGACGGGGATGGCAGTAACGTGGCGCAGCTTTGCCAAGAGCCACTTTTGGCAAACAAAGCCAATAGGAAAGTGCCACATGTCAGCTCCTGACAAGTGGGTCCACAATAACAGGCCGAGGGCCATCTTTGCCGGGAGTGGCTCTCGGCAAACAAAGTCAACAGGATAGTGCCATGTGTCAGCTCATGACATTTGGGTCCACAATAACAGATGAGTGCCATCTTTGCTGAGAGTAGCTCTCGGCAAAGGAAGCCAATAGGATAGTGCCACGTGTCACCTCCCACTAGTAGAAAAAGGGGCAAATCTGAGGCACATTAGTGCCGGTTCGATTTTAAGCCGGCACTAATGTGTCCATTAGTGCCGATTCCAACGGCTAGCCGGCCGCTCTCATTAGTACCGGTTTGTGGCGAACCTTTAGCACCGGTTCGTGCCACGAACCGGTACTAAAGAGTGGTGGCAGGATGTTGTCGATCTGGGCCGTCCAGCACCTTTAGTACCGGTTCGTGGCACGAACCGGTACTAAAGGTCGACGTCTATAAACCCTTCGTCCACCCGAGCCACTCTGTTCTTCCCCTTTCCCTCACTTCCTCTGTTCTTCCCTCTCTTCCTCGAGCTCCTCACAAATTTTGCCCAAAATTTGTCAAGATTTGAAGGCCCCATCCATTCAAATGATCACAAAGGTTAGCAACTTTGTCCTTTCAACTCTCATTGCTAGATTAGCTCTTGCAATGCTTTGTATAGTGATTAATTTGGGAGGAATTATATTTGCTAGTATTTGATTTATATGCAATTTGAGGTCAAAAATAACACTTAGTTTGCATATGTAGTTGTGGTTTACTTAGTGCCTTCTAAATCTCCGTCGTAACCACCGTCGATCGCACTTTTCCGTCCGTCAGCGGCACCACCTTGTGGTGAGGCTCTTGTTCATGAATGTTTTATATTACCAAATTGATGTTTGTGTGATTTGGATATATAGTTACTCGTATAATTGTCTTACCCGTACGTTGTTTTTTATACATAGTGCCATGGTTTTGATATCCGTCCCCGTCGGCCCTCGTCCTTGTTATGATTCGGATGTGGTATATTCTCTCTTAATACTAGTTGTTGCATTTCGTGTTTGTAACAAATTATGCCCATCAAGTTGACATAGATATTTTTATCTAGGAGGTATCTGAACCGGAAATTCCAACCAACCCTATTGTCGAGAGGTTAAATTTAGTTGAAAGAGAAAACGAGTATTTGAAAGAAAAATTGAAAAGAATTGAGGGGGAGAAAAAGAAATTGGAGTTGCATGTTGCCGATGTCGTCGATGATCACAAGATCAAGATGGAGAAAATGAGGTTGAAGATTAGAAAGATTAGAAAATATGCCATTGATAGTGTGGCTTGGTATCATTATGCTATTGGATCAATTGTTACCTTAGTTGCGATCTTGATTGCATTTGTTGTTGCATTTAAATTCTTTAGCTAGAGAGTTATTTGTATGTTGCATTTAATTAACTGTTGTATATGAACTTTATGTATGAACTTTATGTATGAACTTTATGTATGAACTTGTATTAATTTGGTCTATTTGGTGTTGTGTATAATGAAGATATGAGCCGACAATGGATGTATGATGACCGATGCTCTCCCGGGTTCATTAATGGTGTGCATACTTTTCTGCATGCCGCTGAGGCAAACAAGCGGGCGGATGGTTTTATGCCTTGTCCATGTGCTGGCTGTAAGAATGGTCACAATTACTCTACGTCAAGAGCCATTCACGTCCACCTATTTGAGTCCGGTTTCATGCCCCACTATAATGTTTGGAACAAGCATGGAGAAAGAGGGGTTATCATGGAAGACAATGAAGAAGAAGAGGACGTCGACATCTATCCTGGCCATGGGTTCCCTGAATACGATGATACAACAATGGAGGAAGAAGATGAGCCGGCAATCCGGGAACAAGCTGAAGAAGAGGCATCAGATGAGCCCGCTGATGATCTAGGTCAGGCCATTGCCGATGCAAAGAGAAACTGCGAAAGTGATTTGGAGAGGAAGAAGTTGCAGCGCATGTTAGAGGATCACAAGAAATTGTTGTACCCGAATTGCGAAGCTGACAAAAAAAAGTTGGGCAATACACTGGAATTGCTGCAATGGAAGGCAGAGAATGGTGTATCTGACAAGGGATTTGGAAAGTTGCTGGTAATAATAAAGAATATGCTTCCAAAGGACAACGAATTGCCCGAGAGTACGTATGAAGCAAGGAAGGTTGTCTGCCCTCTAGGGTTAGAGGTGCGTAAGATACATGCATGCCCTAATGACTGCTTCCTCTACAGCGGTGCGTCTGAGGATTTGAACGCTAGCCGGTATGTGGCGCATTGCGTTATAAGATCGATCGCGATGACCCTGGTGATGTCGAGCGGCGCCTCGGGAAGAAGATTCCTGCCAAGGTGATGTGGTATGCTCCTATAATACCACGGTTGAAACGTTTGTTCCAAAACAAAGAGCATCACGAAAGCGATGCGGTGGCACGAAGAAGACCGTAAGAAAGACGGAAAGTTGAGAGTACCGCTGACGGTTTGCGGTGGAGAAAAATCGAGAGAAAGTACAGGAGGAGTTTGCAGGTGACCCAAGGAACGTATGGTTTGGTCTAAGCGCAAATGGCATTAATCCTTTTGGGGAGCGAGCAGCAACCATAGCACGTGGCACTGTGACTCTATGTTTGTATAACCTTCCTCCTTGGTTGTGCATGAAGCGGAAGTTCATTATGATGCTAGTGCTCATCCAAGGCCCTAAGCAACCCGGCAACGACATTGATGTGTACCTAAGGCCATTAGTTGAAGAACTATTACAGCTGTGGAATGGAACAGGTGTACGTGCATGGGATGAGCACGGATAGGAAGAATTTGACCTAAAGGCGTTGCTGTTCGTGACCATCAATGATTGGCCTGCTCTCAGTAACCTTTCAGGACAGACAAACAAGGGATACCGCGGATGCACGCACAGTTTGGATGATACTGACAATATATATTTGGAGAGTTGTAGGAAGAATGTGTACCTGGGACATCGTCGATTTCTTCCGAGCAGGCATCCCGTAAGAAAGAAAGGCAAGCATTTCAAAGATGAGGCGGATCACCGGACGAAGCCTCGCCACCGTACTGGTGCTGATGTACATGATATGGCCAAGGATTTGAAGGTAATCTTTGGAAAGGGTCCTGGCGGACAACCTGTTCCGAAGGACGCTGACGGACGCGCGCCCATGTGGAAGAAGAAATCTATATTTTGGGACCTGCCCTATTGGAAAGACCTAGAGGTCCGCTCCGCAATCGACGTGATGCACGTGACGAAGAATCTTTGCGTGACCCTACTTGGCTTCTTGGGCGTGTATGGGAAGACAAAAGATACACCAGAGGGGCGGGAGGACCAGCAACGTATGCACGGAAAAGACGGCATACATCAGGGTCAGGCCAGCTACGTTCTTACCAAAGAAGAGAAGGAAATCTTCTTTGAATGCACCTTTCGGCATGAAGGTACCGTCTGGCTTCTCGTCGAATATAAAGGGAATAATAAATATGGGAGAGAAAAAGTTCCGGAACCTAAAGTCTCATGACTGCCACGTGATTATGGCGCAAGCTGCTTCCGGTTGCATTGAGGGGCTTCTACCGAAAGCGTTAGATTAGCTATTGTGAAGCTATGTGCATTCCTCAATGCCATCTCTCGAAGGTAATCGATCCAGAAATCATACCAAGGTTCTGAGAATGATTTGGTGCAATGTCTTGTTAGTTTTGAGTTGGTGTTCCCACCATCCTTCTTCAACATCATGATGCACGTCCTAGTTCACCTTTGCGAAGAGATTAACGTTTTGGGTCATGTATTTCTACGCAATATGTTCCCATTTGAGAGGTTCATGGGAGTCTTGAAGAAATATGTTCATAACCGTGCTAGTCCAGAAGGAAGCATCGCGAAGGGCCATGAAAATGAGGAGGTCATTGAGTTTTGTATTGACTTTATTCCTGACCTTAAGCCGATTGGTGTTCCTGAATCACGGCATACGGGCAGACTGGATAGAAAAGGCACGCTAGGAGGGGATCAAATAATATGTATGGATAGGCATTCTCTCACTGAAGCACACTACACAGTTCTACAGAATTCCGCCTTGGTGGCTCCGTATATGGAGGAACACAAGAATTTTCTACACTCCAAACACCCGGAGAAGTATGATGACTGGATTACACGTGAACAAATGAGGACTTTCGCCGGTTGGTTGCAGAAACGTGCCATGCACGATGGCGATATTGAAGATGACCTATACTCATTGTCCCAGTTACCATCTTCGAATATATTCACTTTCAAAGGGTACCAGATAAATGGGAATACATTTTACATGATCGCCCAAGATAAGAAGAGCACCAACCAAAATAGTGGCGTCCGCTTTGATGCAACAACCAACACGGGAAAGGAAACATACTATGGTTACATAGAGGAAATATGGGAACTTAACTATGCAGGTGGTTTGAAGGTCCCTTTGTTTCGGTTCAAATGGGTCAATATGACACGAGGCGGGGTAACGGAAGACCCGCAGTACGGAATGACAACAGCGGATCTCAACAATCTTGCGTATGCAGAAGAACCATTCGTCCTAGCCAATGATCTGGCGCAGGTTTTTTATGTGAAAGACATGTCTACCAGGCCGAGAAAAAGAAAAGATAAGGAAGCGAATGGATCATACGACGAGCCAAAGCGCCACATGGTTCTTTCAGGGAAAAGAAACATCGTGGGAGTGGATGACAAGACAGACATGTCAGAAGATTATGAAAAGTTTGATGAAATTGCTCCATTCGCAGTGAATATTGACCCGAGCATCCAGTTAAATGATGAAGATTTTCCATGGCTACGGTGCAAAGGGACACACGCGAAGAAAAAGTTTCACACCCAAAGATCCGGGATGTGATCGGCTTCACTATCATCACTTTCTTCTGTGTTTCACACCCAGGAGGGAATCTCTGTAATAGTTAGGGTAGTTATGTGTTTTGGCATTTGAAACGCGAAGAAATTTTATGTGCAAACAAATTATTTCATGCATTTATTATCTTTTTCGAAGTATCAGGGTTTCGGACGAAATCTCATCTGTTACAAAGGCATTTCATTTTTTAAATAACCTAAGCATTACCAAATTGAATATAATGATAAAACACAATAATATTAAACATAAGAAAAAAAAATCACTGAAGAATCTTTTTTCAGAGTTAAGTTATTCACAAACTAGTGATTCACACAAATTTCAAATAATTTAAAATTTAAACTATTCAAATTTGAAACCTACCGGCACTAACAGAAAGTTTGTAATTTTTTGTGCCTAAAGCAAAAATATTCAGAAAGAAACTCTAAATACAGCAAAAAACAACTCAAAAAATATAAAACAAAAATAAATAAAGCAAAAAAAATTAAGAAAATAAAAAAGCCCGCCCTCTTTGGGCCAAAGCGGCCTGCATACGACTAGAAACACAACCTTCATTGGGCCGGGATGCAGGCCACAAAGGCTCAGATGAGCCCACTGGTGGCAGCACTGAACAGGTAGGCCCGGTAGGCCTTCTTAGGAGAGGAGCTCGAGAGAGCTACCGCACTGGGGCTTATAAACCAGTGGGGTAGCCCTTCGACTAGCGAGGTGGGACTAAACTTGCCGCACCGCACTGCGCCAGCGCACCCCTTTAGTACCGGTGTCACAACCTTAGTTAGTGCATGCATTAGAGTGTTTGCATCATGTTTAAATTTCAGTTAAACCTGAAATGGGGATATTCAAACCCTAGCACCAAACGGAACTCAACCAGGTTGAATCCAAAATCTTTTTCAAAGAACCCAAAATGCCCTTTGAAAATGTTCATGATTTCTGATAAAGGTGAAAACCTCTGCCAAAAATGATGAATATATTTCCAGGACATTATGGATCTCTGAATTAACTCATATCCTATTTGAATTGGAGCATTTAAATCCTATAAATATTTTTAAATGCTCTAATAATTCTGAAACTAGTTTTGGGTTGTTGGAAATAATCCAAACACTGCCCACCATTATTTTCAGGATTTTACAAAATGGATTAGTATTTTTACTAATTCAAAACAGAATAAAAGAAATAGAAAACAGGAAATAAAAGAGAGAGAGAGAGACTTACCTGGACCAACCTTCTTTGCAACGCACCTGGCTGGCCCAGCTGGCAGCCCAGCCCACCACCGCCTCCTCCCCTGTCGTCTTCCTCCTTTGCCAGGAGGACGGGGGCGTGCCCGACGCGCGCGCACCACCGTGCGCCACCTCCTGCTTGCTGCCAAGGGCCTGGATGCCTCCACGATGCCACGAACCCCCCTTGACCCTCTACACCTTCTCCCTCCTCGCAGCTCTCTCCCCTCCCCTCTCTCTCACGCAACCGAGCGCTGCCGCCGCCACCGCTCGCTACCACCGCGCCCAGAGACACTGCCTCGCCTCTCCTTCATGCCCCCGAGCTTCGTATCCTCGCGCTAAAGCCCTTCGCCGAGCCACCCGTCGCCGGACGCCCCCGAATGCCTTCACCGTCGTCTTCTTCAACTTCGGGTTGACCGAGATCGCCGTCACCCGTACGTCGCCGTCAGGCCGCCCCCGAGCTCGCCGTCTCCTTCATTCGAAACGCCGTGAGCCCCTGCTTCTTTTCCCCTCTCTCCCATGCTCTTTGCCTCGCCATAGCCGCCGCTTCACCGACGACCGAAACGCGCCGCCGCCTGAGCCCCTCGCCGCCATGGCCACAGTCACCGTAGCGCCCAACCGAGCACACCCACGTCCTCATCGTACCGCGTAGAAGCCGTAGGTGCCAACCCCGCATCGCCACAGCCGTTGTAGCCTGAGCCCGAGCTCGACCAAGCTTCGGCCGCTGCCGAGCTCGTCGCCGGCGCCACTCCGGCCACTCCCTGGCCGCGCCACCACCACGGTTGGATGCGGACGAGCGTCCGCATCCCGTAGCTGTGCTCCGCGCGCCAAACGGCGCTCTGTAGGCGAAACCCGCAGCGCACCGCCGCGTCTGGCCTCGCCGGCGGCTAAACGCCGGCGAGTTGACCCTGTTGACTGAGTTGACCAGGTGGGCCCAGTTTGACCCTTGGGTCTATGACAGGTGGGGCCCGCCCTGCTAACTAACCCAGGATTAGCGCTAACTAAATTTAGTTAGTTTAACTAACTACTGACAGACGGGACCCACTGGTCAGTTTGACCTGGACCGCCCCGTTGACCGCTGACGTCACCCTGACGCAGTGCTGACGCATTAATTCAATTACTGGAATTATTCTTATACAGGAAATTCCAGAAAATAGTACAAACTTCAAAAAATCATAGAAAATCAACCGTAACTCCAAATGAAATAATTTATATATGAAAAATGATCAGAAAAATCCAATCTATCCATCTGTACCATTTTCATGCATGTTAGAACAACTTATGGCTCCTGTTTAGGCCAAATCATATAATGGCATTTAAACCCCCACATATGGAGTTTGAAATTGAACCTAGGGTTCAAACCAACTCCATTTAACATGTTGCTAGTTGCAATAGCTCAAAACATAGCATATTGACATGCCATGATCGTGCATCATATTGTTCATTCCATTGATTGTGTTCTCCTTCTCTGTTGCCGGTATTTGTCCTCTCTCGATAGACGTGCTTCCGAAGATGAGTTCGATGACACCGATGAAGAGCTATAATATCTTCAGAAGTGTCAGGAAAGCAAAACCGCCTTGTTCATACCGATACAATCCCACTCTCTCGCTCCTGCTCTCTTTTATTGCATTAGGACAAAAAAGATTCATCTGTTACTTGCTGCGGTAGCTGAACCCCTTTTCCTCTGCATGATCTGTCATTTCCACAGTAAATAGATGAAACCCACTAGCATGAGTAGGAGTTGTTTGAGCCCTGATGGGCCTACTCATTCATACTTGTTTGTCATGCCTGCTACTGCTTAGAGTTGAGTCAGGTATGATTCATCGGGCATGAATCGAAGGTGTGTAAACATGTCCCTCGTGTGTGAGCTAAGTGTGTGAACACGATTTGGTAAAGGTAGCGGTGAGAGGCCATGTAGGAGTACATGGTGGGTTGTCTCATTGAAACCGTCCTCGAGAACTGAGTTACGTGTTTGTGATCCATGAACAGTTACTACCACACATTGGGATCGTTAATTGACTCTCTCGGCTTCTTAACCACCCTTGTTCTCTGTCCAGGAGTTGCAACTAGTTTCTGGTGTTTGTAGGATATGTGTTGGAGGCCGCGCGTAGCGCTGACCGTAGGGGTGGGCTATGATGCGATAGCTACACCGTGGCATGGTGTACCGGGCACCCGTTTGGTGTCTCGGGAACCCTGCTCACATCGTTCGGGGCCGTATGTGGAAACCTCGGCCGGACTCCCTGCGGATGGAACCTGAATAGGCGATAAACATGGACTAGGGACTTGAGTGTTTAGGTAGGCCGTGGCCGACACCCTCGCCAGGCTTCCGCTTGAAGGTTGCCGAGATACATGACGTGTACATGGCGGTAAGTGGCGGGAGCGTGTGTGAAGAAGTACACCCCTGCAGGGTTATCATCATCTATTCGAATAGCCGCGTCCGCGGTAAAGGACTTCTGGGCTGCCTATAACAGTTCATAGACAAGTGAAAGTGGATACTCTAAAATACGCAAGATAAGCGTGAGTGCTATGGATGGCATTCTCGTGAGTGCTATGGATGGCATTCTCGTAGGGAGACGGGAGCGGATCCATAGTGGTGTATTGATATGGTGAACATGTGGACTCGTGTGCGCCACCTCAAAAGAGTTACTTGCAGTCGTAGTTCAGGATAGCCACCGAGTCAAAGCTGGCTTGCTGCAGTTAAACTCCACCACCCCCTTTGTTGATACCGATGCATATGTAGTTAGTTTTGATGTAAGTCTTGATGGGTACATTTGTACTCATGTTGCCTATTTTATGTTTTTGCAGAGAGACGTTAGTCTCACTAGTAGTTCCGCGTGGACTTCGACGTTTAGCTTGATACCTCAGCTACGATCTTGTGCCCTCGGCGGGATCTGGTCGATAGTCAGGCTTCTAAGCCTTTTTCATTTGTAGATGTCTGTACTCAGACATGTTAAGCTTTCGCATCTGCTTTGATTTGTATGCTCTGAATGTTGGGTCATGAGACCCATGTTTGTAATATCTCGCTCCTCGGAGCCTAATGAATAAATACTTGAGTCCTAGAGTTATGTTGTGATGCCATGTTGTATTTACACATATCGAGCATATTGTGTGTATGATTGAAATGCTTGGTATGTGTGGGATCCGACAACGTAGTTGTTTATCCTTGGTAGCCTCTCTTATGGGGAAATGTAGTCTTGTGCTTCCATGAGCCATAGTAGTCCGCTTCTGACTGGTTCACCGGAGTCCTGCTAGCCCAGCACTACTGCTCCGGAACACTTGACTGGCCGGCATGTGATTCACTTCGTTCCTGTGTCTGTCCCTTCGGGGAAATGTCACGCGGTGACATCCCGAGTCCTTCCTAGCCTGCTACAGCCCGGGTTCCCGGAGTCCTGTTAGCCCAGTGCTACATCTCGGATTCGCACGCTGCTGACCGACATGCTCGATTTGTTGATTCATGTATGCCTGTCCCTATAAGTTAGTGCCACTTTGGGTTTGCGACTAGCCATGTCGGCCCGGGTACTCTGTCATATGGATGCTAGCGACACTATCATATACGTGAGCCAAAAGGCGCAAACGGTCCCAGGCCATGGTAAGGCGACACCCGTGGGAATACCGTCCGTGAGGCCGCAAAGTGATATCGGGTGTTACCGGCTAGATCGATGTGACTTGGAATCGGGGTCCTGACAGCTTTGGTATCAGAGCCTGACTGCCTGTAGGATTACCAAGCCAAACTGGTCGAAGTTGAGTCTAGAAATGCTTTAGTTATGTAAGGGAATTGATTGTGGAAGGGAATGTAAGGCTCTTTTTACTCCTTATACCTCATGGCCTTCTGATCTGAGTCAGCCTCTTCTTTTCTACGGGGATTAAGAACTATGCCTTCTCATCTATCTATCAGGATGACGTGTTACTAATCCATAGACTTATAGAATTGATAGTTTCAAATCCTAGTTCAGTTTTTACTACTTCCGTATGTTCATAGCTGGTCCCAGAATCTTGATATTGTGATGATCGAGTGGTTATGCCACCATTTTTGCAGACTGTCCCAAATATTTTTGAGCAATTACAGCCGTTATGTTGTCCAAGTCATCCCAGGTTTCTAAACAATCTGATGCACTTGCAAATCCTTTTACTCTGGTTGATGTTCATTTGGGCCAGGTTAATCACACTAATTGCTGAGTTGAGGTATTCTACTACCTTGACATATATGTTGGAGTTATTATTATGAACCTAGGTGTCTTAGGGGATCATCTAGTAATCCAGCCATGATTGTGTCCCAGTGTGATGATTCTTGCCTTTATCCTCGAAAGCATCCCGTGATGCCACTTAGTTAGTAGGCATTCTACTCCTGGGTTTCTGAACCCGAGACTCACACTACTTACTTCATGTTGATAGTGTTTCCTAGTTCCTTTAGGATATTAGTAACTTTGCGGTAGTCCTTGAGGTCTGTGGTATTTCCTCCTTCCAAATACTATGAACCGCTTATGGCAGAAGTTCCTCGCTGAACCGAAGGATCACAATCAGAGTACTCTTGAGGGGTTCTCCATTCATAATTGTGAATCTGCCAGTTCTACCCTTTCTGCATGGGTTATCCAGAAGAAATGTTGAGCTTCGCTCGACATACTAATCTATGCATCCACAACTCAGAAAAAACATATGTTCTTTTGAGTTGTCCCTCTTTAGTTGTTTTCTGACCTCCATCTATCAATTGATAATCAAGAGTATGCGTGCATTCGTTTATCGATGCCTATTATTCTTGTGGCCTGACAAGCCATTCTATTCCGGAATGACTAGGACAAACAAACTCCAGTACCTCATCCATATCCAGGATAGGGTCAAAGCAGTTGTAATCTGCAGATCAAATGCAATCAAGATTTTGATTCTGTTCTATCCTGAAGTATTACCCACTTTATGTCAGGAACGTCATGAGAATTGCACCTTCTCTTATGAGTTCTTGATGCAGTGATACTCTCGCCATCATCGTTCATTCCTCGGTCCCGTGTTGTTGCAACCGGTATGCCGACAAGTGAACCATGATGTGTGAAATTTATACTCCTAGCAACAGTGTTGCTTGGTAGTTAATGGATAATATTCTCATTCTTAGCGCGTTGATTATTGAATCATCACCCTAAGGTTGATCGTGCCACCTAGTCCATTTTCCTGGTGCACACTTCGATTGATGAGTTAGGATCTTGTCAAGTCCTCGCTCATTTGATCATATCATCTTGCCCTCAAAAGCAAGATTGTTCTCGAACTTAGTAACATACCGGTGGTTCGTGATTTTCTGAATTTCTTCTCGGAAGTATCACCAGGTTGTCACCTGGCCGCTATGTTGAGTTCGTGATCAAGTTGGTTTTCGAAACCACCCTTTCTCCAAGAATCTGTGTCGGATACCCTGAGCTAGTTGGTTAAGCCAAAACAACAACTTGGAGAGTTGGAAGATAAAAGCTTGTCTGACTTAGTTCATGTTAAGGGATATCTTTGTGTGTGTGTGTGTGTTCAAGAAGGATGATATCTCCATCGATTGGTCCTTGTGATCAGTTGTTAGATCTATTGCCTTGTCAAAACTTTGACTTGAGTATGGGCTATCGTCAAGTCAAATCAGAACCAACGATGTCCGTAATGTTGTCTTACTCGTGGTTGATCCCTCGAGCATACACCATTACATCTTTTGGTCTGACCAATGCTATCACCGTGTTCACATGATGGTGGAAGTCCAGTGATATGGAAATTCCGATGACTTGCTGTTGAGCCCATCATCATGCCTTCATGTTCCGTTCATGAAGCATATGTTTGGATGAAAGTAGCGAATTCCTCTAAGTTCACGTGCAATCGATGCAAGTTGCCGCCGTGAATTCGAGAAAGCTTGTTTCGTTTGCCCTGGTATCGTCCCAAGTCACATGCATGTGCGAAGTATTATGTGGTTTGGTAGATTAATTACCTCCACTCCATGTGTAATTCCTAGCACCCAAGCCACTGATTGATTTGTTCAAGGAAAAGAAGTCTAGCGCGCGTAAAGACTTTGAAATCCTTGATGAAGGATCCAAACCTGAACTCGATAGTGTTTTATTATAAGACTTCTACGTGGTCATGCTTGTCTTGGACAACGTGTTCACATGTATGTAGCAGAACCGGCTCATGTTTTGGAACCTGCTATCGTAGTTCATATCCCGAGAATCTCTCAACGTCATCTAGTCAATTTGTGTTGCAAACTTTCTTTCCAGACATGCTGAGTCTGAAGTATCCTATCACCAATCGGATCTGAATCTCAGGCAGATATGATGGTTGGAACATTCCCAACAGTTGCATTTTGTTCCCAGCTTGCACCGCCATTGTGCCAATTTCCCATGGGCTGCCTTCTCAGCAGTTGTTGTCCAAGATCATCTTCAAAAGTGGACTTACCATGGGTTCCATCCATTTCCAATGATAAGCAAAATCATCCATTGCGTTGTCTCCAATAAGGTAGTCCACATCGATCATCCATTCTAGCCCGAGTATGTCGTTCTCTCGAACTCCGTCAAACGATCGTTTGTGATTGCCTTAGGCTGGTATAAAGAATTTCAATGATCTAGATATCAAAAGTAATTCTTTTCGCCACTTCAGGGAACAGTTCAACGAGTCAACCTTTCCAAAGTGCCCCGTTACGGGATCATGGCAATTATTTTCTCGCCACCTTGACACCATCCACCATCTTTCTAAGCGTGGAATTTGTGCCCACCAAATCAAACCCCGTCGTTTGTTCTTCCATCCCTCTCGATGTGTTTCGTGTCTCAGCTCGAGAGATGTTTCAATGTCTCACTCGATGAGTTGATCCTGAGTTGTTCGATCTTGAGAAGATCGATCCTTCCGGAGTTTTCCTTTCCTTTCATTGTCATGTTAGTTGGAGTTCTCAGAGCAAGACATCAAAACAAAGATGGTGATCGTGTCAATGTTCTTATGAAGTGCAACCTGGATCGTGAAGATTGTGTTAGTTTGCATTCCCCCTTCATCTTACCTTACGCTTGAATCTCGGGGCGAGATTCTTGGTTAGTTGGGGTGAGTTGTCATAACCCTAGTTAGTGCATGCATTAGAGTGTTTGCATCATGTTTAAATTCAGTTAAACCTGAAATGGGGATATTCAAACCCTAGCACCAAACGGAACTCAACTAGGTTCAATCCAAAATCTTTTTCAAAGAACCCAAAATGCCCTTTGAAAATGTTCACGGTTTCTGATAAAGGTGAAAACCTCTGCCAAAAATGATGAATATATTTCCGTGACATTACGGATCTCTGAATTAACTCATATCCTATTTGAATTGGAGCATTTAAATCATGTAAATATTTTTAAATGCTCTAATAATTCTGAAACTAGTTTTGGGTTGTTGGAAATAATCCAAACACTGCCCACCATTATTTTCAGGATTTTACAAAATGGATTAGTATTTTTACTAATTCAAAACAGAATAAAAGAAATAGAAAACAGGAAATAAGAGAGATAGAGAGAGAGAGACTTACCTGGACCTACCTTCTATGCATCCCACCTGGCCGGCCCAGCTGGCAGCCCAGCCCACCACCGCCTCCTCCCCTGTCGTCTTCCTCCTTTGCCAGGAGGACGGGCGCGTGCCCGACGCGCGCGCACCGCCGTGCGCCACCTCCTGCTTGCCGCCGAGGGCCTGGATGCCTCCACGACGCCACGCACCCCCCCTCGATCCTCTGCACCTTCTCCCTCCTCGCAGCTCTCTCCCCTCCCCTCTCTCTCACGCAACCGAGCGCTGCCGCCGCCACCGCTCGCTGCCACCGTGCCCAGAGACACTGCCTCGCCTCGCCTTCATGCCCCTGAGCTTCGTATCCTCGCGCTGAAGCCCTTCGCCGAGCCACTCGTCGCCGGACGCCCCTGAACGCCTTCACCGCCGTCTTGTTCAACCTCGGGTTGACCGAGATCGCCGTCACCCGTACGTCGCCGTCAGGCCGCCCCCGAGCTCGCCGTCTCCTTCATTCGAAACGCCGTGAGCCCCTGCTTCTTTTCCCCTCTCTCCCATGCTCTTTGCCTCGCCATAGCCGCCGCTTCACTGACGATCAAACACGCCGCCGCTGAGCCCTCGCCGCCATAGCCCACGATCCGTGGCGCCAACCGATCACACCCACGTCCTCACCGTACCGCGTAGAAGCCGTAGGTGCCAACCCCGCATCGCCACAGCCGTTGTAGCCTGAGCCCGAGCTCGAACGAGCTTCGGCTGCCGACGAGCTCGTCGCCGGCGCCACTCCGGCCACTCCCCTGCCGCGCCACCACCTCGGTTGGATGCGGACGAGCGTCCGCATCCGTGGTTCGCTCCGGCGTAAACGGGCGCTCAGAGGCGAAACCGCAGCGCACCGCGCGTCGGCCTCGCAGGCGGCTAAACTCCAGCGAGTTGACCCTGTTGAATGAGTTGACCAGGTGGGCCCAGTTTGACCCTTGGGTCTATGACAGGTGGGGCCTGCCCTGCAAACTAACCCAGGATTAGCGCTAACTAAATTTAGTTAGTTTAACTAACTACTGACAGACGGGACCCACTGGTCAGTTTGACCTGGACCGCCCCGTTGACTGCTGACATCACCCTGATGCAGTGCTGACGCATTAATTCAATTACTGGAATTATTCTTATACAGGAAATTTCAGAAAATAGTACAAACTTCTAAAAATCATAGAAAATCAACCGTAACTCCAAATGAAATAATTTATATATGAAAAATGATCAGAAAAATCCAATCTATCCATCTGTACCATTTTCATGCATGTTAGAACAACTTATGGCTCCTTTTTAGGCCAAATCATATAATGGCATTTAAACCCCCACATATGGAGTTTGAAATTGAACCTAGGGTTCAAACCAACTCCATTTAACATGTTGCTAGTTTCATTAGCTCAAAACATAGCATATTGACATGTCATGATCATGCATCATATTGTGTATTGCATTGATTGTGTTCTCCTTCTCTGTTGCCGGTATTTTTCCTCTCTCGATAGACGTGCTTCCGACGATGCGTTCGATGACACCGATGAAGAGCTATAATATCTTCAGAAGTGCCAGGCAAGCAAAACCCCCTTGTTCATTCTGATACAATCCCACTCTCTCGCTCCTGCTCTCTTTTATTGCATTAGGACAACAACGATTCATCTGTTACTTGCTGCGGTAGCTGAACCCCTTTTCCTCTGCATGACCTGTCATTTCCACAGTAAATAGATGAAACCCACTAGCATGAGTAGGAGTTGTTTGAGCCCTGATGTGCCTACTCATTCATGCTTGTTTGTCATGCCTGCTACTGCTTAGAGTTGAGTCAGGTCTGATTCATCGGGCATGAATCGAAGGTGTGTAAACATGTCCTACTGTGTGTGAGCTAAGTGTGTGAACACGATTTGGTAAAGGTAGCGGTGAGAGGCCATGTAGGAGTACATGGTGGGTTGTCTCATTGAAACCGTCCTAAGGAACTGAGTTCTGTGTTTGTGATCCATGAACAGTTACTACCACACATTGGGATCGTTAATTGACTCTCTCGGCTTCTTAACCACCCTTGTTCTCTGTCCAGGAGTTGCAACTAGTTTCTGGTGTTTGTAGGATATGTGTTGGAGGCCGTGCGTAGTGCTGACCCTAGGGGTGGGCTATGATGCGGTAGCTACACCGTGGCATGGTGTACCGGGCTCCCGTTTGGTGTCTCGGGAACCCTGCTCACATCGTGGGCTACTGATATGGAAATTCCGATGACTTGCTGTTGAGCCCATCATCATGCCTTCATGTTCCGTTCATGAAGCATATGTTTGGATGAAAGTAGCGAATTCCTCTAAGTTCACGTGCAATCGATGCAAGTTGCCGCCGTGAATTCGAGAAAGCTTGTTTTGTTTGCCCTGGAATCGTCCCAAGTCACATGCATGTGCGAAGTATTATGTGGTTTGGTAGATTAATTACCTCCACTCCATGTGTAATTCCTAGCACCCAAGCCACTGATTGATTTGTTCAAGGAAAAGAAGTCTAGCGTAGAAGACTTTGAAATCCTTGATGAAGGATCCAAACCTGAACTTCGATAGTGTTTTATTACAAGACTTCTACGTGGTCATGCTTGTCTTGGACAACGTGTTCACATGTATGTAGCAGAACCGGCTCATGTTTTGGAACCTGCTATCGTAGTTCATATCCCGAGAATCTCTCAACGTCATCTAGTCAATTTGTGTTGCAAACTTTCTTTCCAGACATGCTGAGTCTGAAGTATCCTATCACCAATCGGATCTGAATCTCAGGCAGATATGATGGTTGGAACATTCCCAACAGTTGCATTTTGTTCCCAGCTTGCACCGCCATTGTGCCAATTTCCCATGGGCTGCCTTCTCAGCAGTTGTTGTCCAAGATCATCTTCAAAAGTGGACTTACCATGGGTTCCATCCATTTCCGATGATAAGCAAAATCATCCATTGCGTTGTCTCCAATAAGGTAGTCCACATCGATCATCCATTCTAGCCCGAGTATGTCGTTCTCTCGAACTCCGTCAAACGATCGTTTGTGATTGCCTTAGGCTGGTATAAAGAATTTCAATGATCTAGATATCAAAAGTAATTCTTTTCGCCACTTCAGGGAACAGTTCAACGAGTCAACCTTTCCAAAGTGCCCCGTTACGGGATCATGGCAATCATTTTCTCGCCACCTTGACACCATCCACCATCTTTCTAAGCGTGGAATTGTTGCCCACCAAATCAAACCCCGTCGTTTGTTCTTCCATCCCTCTCGATGTGTTTCGTGTCTCAGCTCGAGAGATGTTTCAATGTCTCACTCGATGAGTTGATCCTGAGTTGTTCGATCTTCGAGAAGATCGATCCTTCTGGAGTTTTCCCTTTCCTTTCATTGTCATGTTAGTTGGAGTTCTCAGAGCAAGACATCAAAACAAAGATGGTGATCGTGTCAATGTTCTTATGAAATGCAACCTGGATCGTGAAGATTGTGTTAGTTTGCGTTCCTCCAGCCAACTGGCCCAGCCCACCACCGCCTCCTCCCCTGTCGTCTTCCTCCTTTGCCAGGAGGACGGGCGCGTGCCCGACGCGCGCGCACCGCCGTGCGCCACCTCCTGCTTTCCTCTCTTGATAGACGTGCTTCCGACGATGAGTTCGATGACACCGATGAAGAGCTATAATATCTTCAGAAGTGCCAGGCAAGCAAAACCCCCTTGTTCATTCCGATACAATCCCACTCTCTCGCTCCTGCTCTCTTTTATTGCATTAGGACAACAACGATTCATCTGTTACTTGCTGCGGTAGCTGAACCCCTTTTCCTCTGCATGACCTGTCATTTCCACAGTAAATAGATGAAACCCACTAGCATGAGTAGGAGTTGTTTGAAACCCACTCTCTCGCTACTGCTTAGAGTTGAGTCAGGTCTGATTCATCGGGCATGAATCGGAGGTGTGTAAACATGTCCTACTGTGTGTGAGCTAAGTGTGTGAACACGATTTGGTAAAGGTAGAGGTGAGAGGCCATTTAGGAGTACATGGTGGGTTTTCTCATTGAAACCGTCCTCAGGAACTGAGTTCTGTGTTTGTGATCCATGAACAGTTACTACCACACATTGGGATCGTTAATTGACTCTCTCGGCTTCTTAACCACCCTTGTTCTCTGTCCAGGAGTTGCAACTAGTTTCTGGTGTTTGTAATATATGTGTTGGAGGCCGTGCGTAGCGCTGACCCTGTGGGTTGGGCTATGATGCGGTAGATACACCGTGTACGGTGTACCAGGCGCCCGTTTGGTGTCTCGGGAACCCTGCTCACATCGTTCGGGGCCGTATGTGGAAACCTCGGCCGGACTCCCTGTGGATGGAACCTGAATAGGCGATAAACCTGGACTAGAGACTTGAGTGTTTAGGTAGGCCGTGGCCGACACCCTCGTCAGGCTTCCGCTTGAAGGTTGCCAAGATACATGACGTGTACATGGCGGTAAGTGGCGAGAGCGTGTGTGAAGAAGTACACCCCTGCAGGGTTATCATCATCTATTTGAATAGTCGCATCCGCGGTAAAGGACTTCTGGGTTGCCTATAACAGTTCATAGACAAGTGAAAGTGGATACTCTAAAATACGCAAGATAAGCGTGAGTGCTATGGATGGTGTTCTTGTAGGGAGACGGGAGCAGATCCATAGTGGTGTATTGATATGGTGAACATGTGGACTCGTGTGCGCCACCTCAAAAGAGTTACTTGCAGTCGTAGTTCAGGATAGCCACCAAGTCAAAGCTGGCTTGCTGCAGTTAAACTCCTCCACCACCTTTGTTGATACCGATGCATATGTAGTTAGTTCTGATGTAAGTCTTGTTGGGTACATTTGTAATAACGTTTGCCTATTTTATGTTTTTGCAGAGAGACGTTAGTCTCACTAGTAGTTCCGCGTGGACTTCGATGTTTAGCTTGATACCTCAGCTACGATCTTGTGCCATCGGCAGGATCTGGTAGATAGTCAGGCTTCTAAGCCTTTTTCATTTGTAGATGTCTGTACTCAGACATGTTAAGCTTCCGCATGTGCTTTGATTTGTATCCTCTGAATGTTGGGTCATGAGACCCATGTTTGTAATATCTCGCTCCTCGGAGCCTAATGAATAAATACTTGAGTCATAGACTTATGTTGTGATGCCCTGTTGTATTTACATATATCGAGCATATTATGTGTATGATTGAAATGCTTGGTATGTCTGGGATCCTACAACCTAGTTGTTTATCCTTGGTAGCCTCTCTTATGTGGAAATGTAGTCCGCTACAGCCCGGTTCACCGGAGTCCTGCTAGCACAACACTACTGCTCCGGAACACTTGACTGGCCGGCATGTGATTCACTTCGTTCATGTGTCTGTCCCTTCGGGGAAATGTCACGCGGTGACATCCCGAGTCCTGCCTAGCCTGCTACAGCCCGGGTTCCCGGAGTCCTGTTAGCCCAGTGCTACATCTCGGATTCGCACGCTGCTAACCGACATGCTCGATGTTGATTCATGTATGCCTGTCCCTATAAGTTAGTGCCACTTTGGGTTCACGACTAGCCATGTCGGCCCGGGTTCTCTGTCATATGGATGCTAGCGACACTATCATATACGTGATCCAAAAGGCGCAAACGGTCCCGGGCCATGGTAAGGCGACACCCGTGGGAATACCGTGCGTGAGGCCGCAAAGTGATATGAGGTGTTACCGGCTAGATCGATGTGACTTGGAATCGGGGTCCTGACAACCGGGTCGTGGCACCAACCGATACTAAAGGGGGGGGGGGGTCTTTAGTATCGGTTGGTGCCACCACCCGGTACTAAAGGGGGGCGCTTCCAACCGCTTGGCCTGGCCAAAACAGACCTTTAGTACCGGGTCATGGCACCAACCGGTACTAAAGGTCCATCCTATATATACAACAGTTGAAAAAATTCACTTTCCATCTCTGTTTCTTCCCTCTATCGCGCCGCCCTGCCCCGATCGACGCCGTCCCCGTCGACGTTGCCGCCTCCGCTCCTCGTCGCCGACCCCGGCCATCTCCGCCCCTCGTCGCCGCCCCCGTCGACGTCGCCGCCCCGGCCGTCCCCATCCCCGTCGTCCTCGTCGCCGCGCCCCGGCCGCACCGTCGCCGCGCCCCGCCCCGTCGTCGCTGTCCCTGCTACCTCTTGAGCACTGCGTTGGATTTCCCCGAAGAGGAGAGGATGATGGAGTAAAGTAGCGTAAGTATTTCCCTCAGTTTTTGAGAACCAAGGTATCAATCCAGTAGGACATCACGCACGAGTCCCTCCTACCTACACAAAATGATAGCTACTCGCAACCAACGCGATTAGGGGTTGTCAATCCCTTCACGGTCACTTACGAGGGTGAGATCTGATAGAGATGATAAATAATATTTTTGGTATTTTTGATATAGAGATGCAAAGTAAAAAAGCAAAAGGCAAAGTAAAAACAAACAAAAGTAATAAAGTAATGGAGATTGATATGATGAGAATAGACCCGGGGGCCATAGGTTTCACTAGTGGCTTCTCTCAAGAGCATAAGTATTATACGGTGGGTGAACAAATTACTGTTGAGCAATTGATAGAAAAGCGAATAATTATGAGACTATCTAGGTGTGATAATGTATATAGGCATCACGTCCAAAACAAGTAGATCGAAACGATTCTACATCTACTACTATTACTCCACTCATCGACCGCTATCCAGCATGCATCTAGAGTATTAAGTTAAAAACAGAGTAACGCCTTATGGCTCATAATGGTTCTTGCTTTCACAGAAACAAGAAGTCATTCTTAAGGCCCATGATCCATTCGTTACTCACAGCTAGGAGGATTAGTTGGTGTCAACAAGGTGCTTTAGTTAAACATGAGCTATCATGTGATACAAGAAAAAGGCAATGTAGAAGACGGCTAGGTAAATCCAAAGCTTAGAAATGTGTGAGGGAAATGTACTATATATGAGGTGTGGGTGATGAGGTCTCAATGGGTTCAAGTGCTTTAACACTGCATTTTCACATGGGTATGCATATACAGTCAGTTCTGCACATGCACATGGTACAACTCCATCCAGCCTAGTCCCACATGATCATCGGCCAAATTAATCGATCCTACTGCATGCAACACCTTCTTTTGTATGGCATGCACTCCATTACTTTTGTTAAACCCTTAAAGGTTCATCAACCAACACACTTGGTACTGTTGTGGTGTGTCGTGGCTATATGATTGACTTTTTAGGCCATTATTTTTTGAAAAACTCAAAGGTTTAGGAGAATTCAATCTTTTTCAAAGAATAAAATGTCTATGTTACTCAAATTGTTGGGGAATTTGGCAAATAATGGTTAAACATAGTTTGAGATGCTTTTTTCATATGATTCATTCCATGACTTCGACCTTCCATGAAGAATGTTCATTTTTTCATTTGGGTTGTAAAGAAAAAATAAGTCTATTTGGGATTTCAAAGCATTTGACCCATATCTCTAGAATGTACTATATATTGATGAATTTCTAGTGACGTGGTTACATTTGGCTGCCGTTGTAGAACTACGTGTGTTGTCAATTCTTCTTTATCAGCTGGCACCTACGTACCTCTAACTGATCCTTGTTCTGTTTTCGTTTTTACATGGAATACAAATGCCAAATGTTTTAAGGAGTTGTTGTATGGTTTTCATGATAAGCAAGGATGCCATCAAAAATGAGCTGAGCATGCATGAGCTGCACTTCCATGACAGCTGGTAGAGTAAACCGTCTTAGATGGGAGCCCATAAGGGCCTTTTCTTGTGTCTTATGAGTTTTGAGTGGCAGCAACTGAACCATGATATATAATGATTCATACTGGATTTGTTTCAGTTATGCAGCTGGAGGTGTTGCTAAAGCTGAAAACAAGGGATGTCGAGTTTTACATGCCCGTTCCCGCAAGAATGTACAAAAGATAAGTTCTGACTCAGATTCCAGGCATGCATGAAAGTTTCCTAGAAAAATGACCAAAAAGGGTGTACTACTAGTTTGTGCTTAAAAGTTGAAATAAATGCAAAAAAATAAAACTAGCAACATCAAGGCATATGGCAGTTCTTCTTCTTGTGGTGTGACCTCTCTATTTTTAAATGACCGAGAGACAAGCTAACAAGTGCCAGTCCGCATGTGGCAAGAAATAAGCTAGACTACGTACGATTTCTGTTGCTGAGCTGCAGACGTAACTAGTCTCATTATGTTTGTCCTGAAACCTCTCTATGTTTTCCTTGAAACAACAGTAGTGACCAGAGGGCATCAGTATGGGAAGGATATCAAGAGCAAGTATGTGGGAAGGCCCTTAGATGGTATAGACACCATCAGTTACCAGAGGCATGAAGAATAGTAGTGGCTACATTTCCTTAGTTGCTCATAGCAGTTCTAAGTTCTAATTCACTTCGTCATAACTTTCAGGGTGGGGATTAGTTTATTAGGAGTTAGGATGCTACCTGCGTCGAGAAGGTACTCACATGTACGATATTGTACCGTTACTGTCTATGACTCATATGTCCGTTTCGTGTGGTTGGAGTTGAGAGGAAGTCTACCATTTATATATATTCAATAATTTGATCAGATCTAGCGATGTTCCAGTCTTGTGTTTCGGCTCTTTATTTGCCTTTGACTTCCAGCATTTGGAGAAAAATGTTTTTGGTAGTACCGTTGTAGTCTTGTGTTCACCATTACAAACTAAGTTTAGTTAGTGATGTGTAAATCTAAGTTAATAGGAAAAATATATTTCTCTGAGAACATAGTTTGTCTACTGTTCACTCTACACAGACGACTAGCATAGACTGTTCAAGACATGCATTTGTCTTGGTTTAGACATCAGATTACTTCGGGCCCTGTACAAGTGATGCATGTGCTCTGTAGTGTCACTCGTAACGTCCTTGTGGTGCCACGATAGCAACAACATTTGTAGCAGGATGCAGGCATGTAATCTCACGTAGAAGATTGTACTTGCACAACCGATTCCAGCATTTATTACCCAAGACAGAGCATGCGTGTTTAGTGAGCATCATGCTCGAGTATTGCACGCTAAGACATGTGTGTGTGTGTGCGCGTATGCGAAATAGACTACCCGACTGTTTCTTTCCCCATGGCTCCCATGCCTATCTACATGCTCCGTACGGTTTCCCTTTGAGACAAACGCGGAGAGAACAGCTGCACCAAGTTGGGGATAAGGTTTTTGTTGTAGATATTAGTTGGAAAATTCAGATATGTTGGACACAGAAAAGAGATTGACTAGGTGAGGGGTTTCGATGTTTCAATGTGGAAAGGGTCCTAGATGCATGCCGCCCTGGGTGTGTACTTATACATGGTCTAAGGTGTAGTTCAAGACTAGTACTAGTAGTAAGGTACTCCCTCGGTCCCATAACGCTAAGACATTTTTTTACACTAAACGTCTTACATTATGGGACGGAGGGAGTAGTATATAAGTTAGATGTGGTAGCAGAACCTATCGGTGGCAAATAAATATTAAGTTAGATGAATCACAAAAGCTCAATCAGTTCATTGATAGCTGCTATCACTACTACTAATATTTTTTATCTTGATAGCACAACCCTGAAAATGTGCTCAGTTCAGTGGCATGTGGCATAATAAAGGAATCTCATGTATGAAAAATGCACTTTATGCGGTAATAGATGTTCTAGTGTAAAATAATAAAAGCTCCAAAAGCATGTCCTCCACTGAATCTGCCACATGGACCATCTGGGCGAGTTGCATATTGGTCGGGTGATGTCTACCAATGCTACCAAAAATTCGCAACAACACATTTTTAGCATCACCCACTCGAAGTTTGAAGCTTCTTTTCTTTTCGGTGCTTGCACGCAAATCATAACAAGTTCCATAAACTCCATGGTTATGATGTTTTCTATGAGATGCAAAACAGAACATATGTGGTACACTTAGATTCATGTCGCACGTCGCATCAGTTAGTAATTCATAGATTTAAATATATATATATATATATATATATATAAAATTAACGTAATTAGGACAAAAACTCAGTAAGCTCTTGTTTAGTACCATCACATTAGCAAGTTTAAGAAACCGACTACTATAATGAACATCAGAACCAGTTCAAAAGGATGATTTGCTCGGATAACCATATCTTGTATAAGAACAAGGCAATCTCAGTCGGTTCCAGGGAAATAATATCTGGATTAAGAAATGACTTTGGAATTAGAAATTTTCCAATGGAAGCCCAATAGAGATATACATTTTTATTTTTAAAAACGAACAAGCATCCCCACTTCCCTGAGCCCAATGTACCCATTACATCAGTACCCTTCACAACCAACAGACTGTGCTTTCCTGGGCATCCTACTGCACCCGTCCAAGATCCCAATCCTCGTATAGTTTCGCTTGAAAAATTGGGATGGCTACAGACATGCGTGGATAGTGGACTATAGTGCAAATAGATTTGCAAGGCCAGCTCGACTGCTTCCCCATCAACGTTGAAGTAGTCAATGGACTGGATCCACCAATACTATAGAAAAGATAAGCAATATAGTTTTTTCCAGGGGTAAAAATTGAAGACTTACAAAATATAGCAAAAATCTACATGTATTGTGAAATCCGTGACTTTTCATCTCATGCTCTGACAAGACTACAGGGACCTGTTTGGCCAAATACTTTCCGGCGGACAGGAGATGCAACAGATATGATTCTAGATAGTCGATGTATCCTTGCTGGACGGTCTTTTTGGCTGAAGAAATTACCATGTGCAATACATTGATTGACCATGTCATGATGCACGGGTGCATGCGTGATCAGCCGAGTGTTTTCCGGCGATCTAGCAGGCAGCAGCGGCTGCTGCACACAAGTGACGCAGGCACAAGCAGCGGGTGCACCGAAGGGAGCTGCAGCAACGATGGCGCTGCTGATCGGGATGTTGTAGCGGTGGCTCTGTGGCCAGCTGGTTGATTCGATGCCTGATCACATATTTCAAGCTCCTACTTGAATGTCCCAGAAGCCAGCTCTTATCGATTGTTGGACATGCGTTGTTGATAACCGGCGATGGCAACTACGAGGCTGCATGAGGATGGTCACCGCGAGCGATTTTACAAATTAGGAAACAAAAAAACTGTCAAAAGTACCACGCTAATTAACAGCTGAGATGATTCAATACTACTTGGTTCCGGAGGTTTTCCTATGCGCCGTAAAAAATCTGCACCGTTTTCCTTGCTTGAAGCGAGTTCACCGCAAATAGTTCTCAGGACATCAACATATGCGCTAAGCGGTACATAGAAGATCCTAAACCATACCTGACTTTCTTTCCCCATGGCTCCCAGCGTATAACCTCAAGATGGATACCCCTTGCAAAGAAACAAGGAGAGAAGACCGGTTGTGATATTGACATGCAGTCAAACTATCTGAGATCACATCGGACACTCTAAAAACAATGGTAACCATGTTAAGTGGTACATCACATATGCAACAAATCAAGCAACTCCCCACAACTCACACTCTTCAGTTATGGTTGTTTAGCACAGGATGAAAGAATGGGAAGAGTACACATTGGCAGGCATATATGATTAGTCCCCGCACATGCAACTACGCTAAATGCAGTGCACTCCCACCTGTCATCCACATCCACCATTAATTAAACAAACCTACTACCGTGCAACTATATCTTGTTGCACCTCTTGTGGTGTATTCGAGAGCTGTCAAAATAAATCATATGAGGCTAAATTCTTGCTAATGTAAAGATTGGAGTACATATATAATAGGATGGATACAAATGTATTGTGTGCCAGGTTGTCACCGACCCTTCCTCTGACAAAACTGGACAACCTCATCTGGTGGGGCCCAGCACAGAAGGTAGCAGAAGCAAACGGTACATATGGAAGAGAGCCACAGGATGGGCGTCTAGCATCGAACGAAGACTTCGGCCAAGGATTGGCATGAATTGGGTGTTTTTTTCTTCCCATTCCATGTAGCATTTGTGTTCCTCCTTTATTTGGCTAT
Source organism: Aegilops bicornis (assembly GCA_021605145.1). Lineage (NCBI taxonomy): Eukaryota > Viridiplantae > Streptophyta > Magnoliopsida > Poales > Poaceae > Aegilops > Aegilops bicornis. Next base: position 21,739,205 of record CM038674.1, on the reverse strand, counting down.
AACTAGTCAGCAATGGGCGCATGCCTGTCGCGCCAAACCATCACTGCAAGCGGACCTCATCTGTTAGTCCAGCTATCAAAAAATGGTTCAAACGTGAATTAGTTCGCTTTTTTATGGCTCGAACGAAAGTCGCTACTGATCTGCAAAAAAGAACGAAAACCGGTACCAATTCATTAACCTAGCCCCAAATGTGGTAATACCTTGCAATTAACTTGTCGATTTGGCGGTAGGGTGTTGTGGCTTGTAGATAGGGTGGCGTCCCATGTGACAGTGTGTAAACATTGATTGTATGGTCTCATATTGATTAACATAAGTTGAGGTTTCAGGAAAATTGAGAAGAGGACATCATAGGTCGTTGTATGCAGCAGGTTTGATTGATATTTGTCAAGGATGAAAGGTGGGACTGAGCTGTACCACGTGCATGTGTGAGAACTGAGCATAAATGCATACCCATGTGAAATGCATCGTTACCATGCTTGTAGCAATCCACTCCTAATGAAGTAACAAATCCCCTACTCCTGCCTAGTAGAAATAATTGCTAGCTCCTGTTGAGTTGAAATGCACACATTAGAGAACAACAATGTAGACATTCAAAACAATTCAAATAAAGTAAACTACAAAGTACTTGATCTTGAACATTAACATTTGGATTTGATTTTGGCAATTTTATGAAGGGAAATTTTGTTCCAGTAGTATCAATATAGGATGATAGCGTCCCCTGGTTATATTCATTTGGGTTGAACAAGCTCAACTAGGATGTTGGCATCAGATCATCGAACTATCTACAAAATGCATGGTAAAAAGAAGCGCAATGCTTATTATTGTTCTCCTTAGGAACTACAAGCATATAGATAGATGAACCATGTTCTGGAACAAATGAACAAGCTAGTTCAAATTGCTTTTATATTATTTGAAGTGACAATACATGATAGAATGATAAAAGACGGGGATATACAACAAAGCAGGGGCATATTTACATGTTTGTGTTTCTTCTTGTGTATATTATGGATCTATCTATACCTATACTAATTCTAGACTCCCAAGAAATTTCCACGTAAATTAGATTTAACGAACCGTTAATCTGGTGGGACCGAGTTATTACGGTAGAGATCCACCCATGTATATATTTTTCTCTCAATGGTCTCTTAATTGGTGATCCAATCTCTACATAAGGTGATTAGAACCGTTGGACACATACATGAAAGAGTCCTCTGCTGTTGTCCCATGTGCATGCCTATTCAAGAGTCCATCCCATCTACACGTTAGTTAACAAGTTCAAGAAAAAAATCTGCTATAGATGCCAAAAGGATTGCTCCCTCGACCTCCTATTCGCACGTCTGTCGCTTACCTCGCTTCTTCCCTTGCTTCATTTCTATTAAACCACCGGCAGTGCGCATCATCTAACAATCCTTGTGCAGGTCATCCATACGTATTGCTGTCCTCAACCTGATTCTCCATTAATAACGAAAGCTAGGGAATGATTCAGTATAGCATCTCCCCGATTACCTTCAAGAATCCATTCTCGGAATCTGCAGCTTCAAAGATCCAATTCATCATCTTTCTCTAACCCTTATTAATAAAACAATCTTATTGTGGTTGTTGCCACAAAGCATGAAATCAATCCAGAACAGTTTGAACCAGATGGGTGGCTTCTTCCCTTCCGGCGTTTCTATGAAACCACCGGCAATGCGCATCATCGAACAATCCTTGTGCATTTCATCCATACGTATTGTTGTCCTCAACCTGATTCTCCATTAATAACGAGAGCTAGGGAACCATTCAGTATAGCATCTCCCCGATTACCTTCAAGAATTCATTCTTGGAATCTGCAGCTTCAACGATCCAATCCATCATCTTTCTCTAGCCCTGATTAATAAAACAATCTTATTGTGGTTGTTTCCGTGAAGCATGAAATCAATCCATAATAGTTTGAACCAGATGGGAGACAACGAGTAGGAAATACATCCACGACATGGATGTTCGAGATCATTGGCTCGGCCTTTACTACGGCAGATTATGGCAGGTAACTTGATATATACCACTAAATTTCCTAATATTTCCTCTAGACCATTAGATTTTTAATGGAAGTGTCGTAAAATTTCTTATCTTGATCATCTGCTACAAAAGAAATCAGTTTTGTATCCATGAGCATTGACCACTGCTGCTAATTCCGCTATGCCATGTAGGGGGCAGAGAAGAACCAGGTGAGGTACTTTGCATCACCCACGACAGTTACAATGAATACTTGTTGTACGTCAGCAATATTGAAACAGCGGCCAGCCAGTTCGCTGCCATATTAATAGCTCAATTTACATTTGATTATCCACGCCGTTCTATGTTTTCCGAAGTAGTTAATAAGTTGATGTTTCATATGTACAGGATTTGAAAAATTTATATGTCGTTTCGTTCGTCTAAACTCATGTTTTGAAAGAACAGAGGATGCATTTTTCTCTTACAAAGTTTTATGCCTTTTTATGTTTTGAAAGAATAGAGGATGTACCTTTTTCCATACAAAGCCTCATGTCTTTATTTACATAAGTAATACTCCGTTTCTTGCTATATCATGAATAAGTGTTTATCAGCTATCAGTCTTACGCAAGTTCTGCACTTGAATTAAAGAATTTGTTGTGATTAATCATGGTCAGTGCGTACCACATGGCGTGGACAGTTTCTGCTGCACTTCAAGGAACCGTCAGGATGCATGTCCATCTTTCTTTGATTTTTCAGATTTAGTGCTCCTGCTAGATAGCTCTCTATATATACTAATTAGCAAGCGAAATTTTCAGGACCAACACCCTTTCCAATAACCACAAATTCCCACATTAATTATAATATTGTGCTAAATAACTTAGTCATTTCATTGAATACATGTGTTAAATTGTGCTCAGAAGCAGAAAATATATTAGTACCCTATATTTTAGTATGGACTAGGATGTCATGACGAAGTGGGAGAGGTGACACTAACCAAAGTTTGGATTGCTCCTCTCCCACACAGATTATATATGCACTACATGCTAAGAAATATGTATTCTTCCTCATATTTATATGCTCAGCTGTAGAAACAATCAAAAAAATTGTTTATATGTATGTACTAATTCTGCCCAACACTAAGACCTCTATAATAGGATCATATAATCAAGCACTTCATCTTGAAAGCCTCAAAGAATATCTATCTATTTACCTATAACTACATTAATTACAGACATGCATCCCTCGAGCTCCCAAGTTAGTCCACATCATTAAAAATATCTTTACCTTTTGATCGATGTACATGATCTATACCCTATGATCTATGTTACTATTCCACTGTAAAAAGACCTAACTTGCACGTAATTACACATTCATGTGAGAAATAATGAAAGGTCTGGACCATCTATGTGTTCGTACATTTAGTTTAACCAGACACATTGATCTACTTCTGTGCCAATCTATAACAGGTCGTACTGCATATGAACTACTGTCCTCATAGTCCTTTTCTTTTGACATGTCCTCGGCCAGAGTCCTATGATATGCTATGATATTTTTTGCACCATCTTCATGTAATGTTGATTGAGGCTAGGCCACTAGGGTTATCATGCCTCGCCACACGTTTTAGGTTTTCAGCAATGGCTGGCATCGAGGGAAGGTGCTATCCTGCTCCGTAATAGTTGTTCCATGTTACTGTCACGTAGGAGCAGGTTCCCAAAGGGGTTTCGATCTGCAACAGGTCAGCACCAGGTACGAAGACATCGTGCATAACGGTGTTGTTGAGCCATGATAGATGTTTCTTGCATTCAGTTTCTATCAGATCAAGGAATTCTTCGACAAGATCATTAATCAGGGTAAAGATAACCATGTCATGATATTTGGATCAGATCTTGAAGTTTGTATTCACTTTTTTTGATGATTTATATTTGGTTTGCGCAAGGGTGTGCGCTGATCTATGATCTATCTGGAGCCACTGTTTCAATTGCATCCCATGCCCGAGACGTTCTATGCCGGTGTCAATTTTCATGTCTACCTCTCATGAAGGCTTTCATTTGCCTTAGTGTACCTACCTGACATTATGCAATCAAAATCTGGACCCACATCTACCTGTTAACCCTGCTAGCTTGATACTATATCACTGCAATTTGTAATTATTCACCATCGCCTTTGTCATGGCTCCTGATAGCCAAGTCATTACCACCCATCTGTCAATCTTACAGCCTGATAATTAACCTAGTGCCTACTTCTTTTCTGCAGGTTTGTGCATGCTTTGCCCATGTGCCATGCATTTCCCAATGTGTCAACATGCAAGTGTCCTCAGCTTTTAGTGCGTGGTTTTGCTTCTGCTCTCACACAACTCATCTTTGGGGCATGTCCAGTGACTTATAAGCAATTTTATATCATTACAATATAATTAAAGGACTGGATTGTAGTCGAAATTTTGTGGTGCATATGTATTTACGATATTAGGCTAGATTAGATGCAACAACATAGTCATATGGTAGCTCTTCTTCCTTTTCTATTTCACGTTAGGTCAGCTGACTAATAGAATGAAAAATAAGACATTTATCTATATACATGGCACGGCTTGAAACTTTTATTCGTTAGTAAAAATGATATTCTTTTGTTGGGGAGATGCACATGATATACTATGCGACAATTCAAAAGTTAACTGAAATTATTGTACAAATTGTGTTCTCTGAGTAGGCCACAAGAGTCTTTTTTTACAACGTTGGCATGTTGTTCTCACTTTCTAAACTTCTACAAGAATGCCAACATTGTGTCGATATTTCTTTGCAAATGTTACTAAAGTATGGGGATCATTTTTTTCATATCCGTATATGATGTCATGGTTCATGAACATGTTCCCAAAAAACATTCAAATTCACATGAATGAATTTCCTGAATAGGTGAACAAATTATGTCTTCTAAATAACCATATTACTAAGTTTCCTTGGAAACTGATCAATATGGCCTGGTAAATTATTAACCAGGTAGTTTTAGTGATATTAAAACATTTCTATATTATTTGTTTTATGCATGCATTGGTAAACAATGACATTTTGTTCCTGCTATTTGATTTGTAAGTGTAGCTTGAAGTGCTTTGTATCATACTACCTAAGTAGCTTGGCATGTTCTACCTACCAGGTGCTACCCAATTAGACATCATCATATCGTGCAAGTAGATAACAAAAGGTGGCCCCTTATTCACCGGAATGGTGTGGGACTGATGGGCAGCTATAACTCAGTAGATTTCATATGGATAATGATTCAATAACTTTGCGTGCATATGCATATTTAATTATATTTAACAATGATCCACCTCTTAGTGAAGTACTAATTTTGAGAGAACCTAGCTGGAATAAGCCCAAGGAACACTTGCGCTGGAGTACTGCCACATAGTCTTCTTCTGGATAATTGACTAGTTCGGTTTTAGCATTACATGTAGTGAAACACTTATATCCAGACGTCTGATGCGGCGCATTCGTCAGACCAGTCATGGGCCGTCTATTCATATTTTATCTCACGGCTGAGAATGTGTACAATCCTTCGCGAGGAGTCCATTGCAATATGTTCGATTTTCTGGCCCCACGTCCCCATAATCTCTCGCTAACCCCAATTTAATCGGCCAAATCAACTGAGCCAGCAGGTCCTCCATCTCTCCGCCCCGCCGCTGCTGATCCCGAGCTTGCCATTTCCCCTACCGCCCCAGTTCTCTCTCCCAGCATGATTTCACAATGCGATCCACTACGGCATCCGCTCCACCCTCACCGGTGTATCGTCCTGTCAGCCGGCCGCCTGGCGACTGGCCCGCGACCTGCTCACCGACAGACCGCTAACATCCCCCGCCGCCGTGTTTATCTTCACCAGGATCGACCCCTGCTACACCTGCAATTGTGTCCTGTCGTCCACCTTGCCCGAGCGCATCTCAGTTTATGAGCAAGGCCAGCACGAGTGGAGCATGGAGTAGTACATCAGGATTCCCCCATCCCATCCTTGTCTGAATTAGGATTTTGATAAAATCCTATTGATTCCTAGGTATTCCTGATTTGCTTGTTGGTTCCTAACACAAATATGCTATGAGGTTTGTGTATATCAATATCTTGCTTTATTCCCTGTGTTGTGCACTAACATATTGGTAGCAAAGCATGGGTGATTCTCAATTTACAATTTTCAAGGTATGTTCTGTATGAATATGATGCTTCCGAGTATGCATGCTTAAGATGCGTCATATCTTGCTTCACTGCATAGAATTTGCGGCCTTCTAGCCATGCTTCTATTTTGTTCTCCTCTTTGTGTTATTGATCCTGAGATTGCATGAAATCGACGCTTCCAAATATCCATGCTTCTAACTCCTAAGCATCATAGATGTGCTTCGCCAACATCCTATGTTCATACTTGCCCTTTTGCCAAGATTTTATATCTTAATTTATTCGTCATGCATATCCTTATATGAAGTATCTGTCCATATTAGGAATCAAATTATAATGATTCAACTGTGCCTTATAAATGTCTGATAAAATGAGTTTATTGTTTCCTATCAACCATGCTTCCTCTAATTTCTTCCAAAATAAATGTTATGCATCTATCATAATATTTTTTTGCTTCAACCATTGTAAGTGGGTGCCACTTTGTATCGTGCAAATATTTTACTTAACCATTATGAGATACTAGTGTATATGTGTATGAGTTAACAACTACCAATGTGGTTCAAGCATTCAGGTGTTACGACTGCTAGTAAATTTATTGTGCAAACATTTCGTTTCTTTTGGTGATTATTTTTGCATCAGTCACTTCAGCGTGTGCCTTTCCTTTCTCACTGAATGCTATTGTACAGAAATTTTGCTGCACCGGATTCCATTTGTGCTTCTTTGTTTTCAACACAACCCCAATGGTGTTGTACTGCGCTGAATGTATACATGCTGAGATCAACCAGGCACTACTCTATGGTGTTGGATGTACTGTGTGGGGGCGTAGAATGTCCTTACTATCGTGCTTGCCCAAGGGCATGCTATGGTGGATTTATCCTGGGAGTTTCACCCACCCTGCCATTGTCATTTGACAATGAGATCTTTTGCATGCAACATATTGGCGGAATGAAACTCCAAATAGCTGATCAGGAAGCAAGTAGCAGAACAAATGAAAACATGTCTGATATGACCAACTGAATGTTCTTTTTTGTGTGTGGAAATATTATCTAATGAATTGTATGTTCTTAAACTTTTTGTGAAGCACAACGTTCTACATCCAATCATGCTAGGAATCCATAAAAATTCCATTGTTCCGACGTGTTCTATATATGTTATGAGTTACGATATAATGAAGTTGTTGCTTCCTAGTAGCGAAGCTTCCTAATATTATTTCTTGCTTACGTTTCTATGGTATAGAACTTTTGCTTCAGGCATTATAAGTGTGTGCTTATTTTATTGTACAATTTTTTTGATAGTATCGTTAGCAGCACTAGTGTATGCTTCAACCACTAATGATATGTGCTTCAACCACTGCCGGTGTTGCTTCTATTGGTGAAAACTTGATTGTACATACATTTCACATCTTCTAGTGTATCAACAACTATGCGCTTCCTTCTTTCTCACATAATGCTCCTGTTGTATAGGTACCTGCACTCGATTCCAGATGGGCTTCTCTCTTGCCAACAAGATGCCAATGTTGTTGCAATGACGTCAAGTTCACTATAACTGAGACAGTCTGATGCCTGCTCTAAGTTGTCAGTTGTGCTAGAATGACGGACAGCTTGTGGCACGCGCTGATCTGGTCCATGACTATCCTATAAAAGTGGTGTTGTAATAGTCCTTTATTTAGTTGCAAAAAATAGTTGTAATATTTTTTTTGTACCTTATTAATTTGTATCAACGCTAGATCATGCTTGTCGTGCTTCCCCATGATTTCTTTGCTAAGAAAAATATTTCCGTTATACAAGAAAAATGTTTACTGAACACCAAAAAACTATTTCCAAATCTTCTAAAAACATTAGATAGATCAAATCCTTCTGTTGAACAATATTTTTCTGCCACACCACAAAGTATATTTTACCATAAGTTAAAGGAAATGCTTCCATGGCACAAAAGCTATGTTGTTGTTGCATAAAAATGCATCTCGGAAAAACATAGCTATTGTATTGGACTTATTTGAATTGTATGATTCCTTTGGTTCAAAGGAATGTTTCCATGACAAAGGCACGTTAGCATGGCAAAAAGATGCAGGTTAGCTCTCCTAACAAATATAGGAAACAATTCACGGCAGCAGTTATTGGAATAAAACAAATCATAACAGTAACTAGTGGAAATCGGTCCCATCCCCGCAAGAAAAGGAACCAGCACAAGGTCCATGCATGCGTAGCAGTAGGATGCAACAGGCAATTAATGCTTCACTCCAGAAATCATGCGCGGGTTTTATTAGTTGATCTAACGACTAGGATGCAATCAATTGGAGGGCTACGAACTAGTCTGATAGGAAAGAAACATCAGTAGTCTGATGCCTAGTGTTGCCCTTACATGTATTTTTGAACTTAGAGCACATAATTAAGATCTTTAGTTTCCTCTCAAGTGCATTCAATGTTAAATGTGTAAAATCACTTGAGAATTATTGAAAATACAAAATAATTAAGTGGCATATCACTCATTGATTTTACGTAGTTCGTATAACAATCATCAATTCAAGTATTTGTTATTTTGGTAATATATAATTTTCCTAAGAGTTATGTAATAGTTCGGCCATAGTTGTAAATAACTAGCCCGTGCGAACGCATGGGTAGACGACTAGTATAATCTAATGAGAGCTAATTTATTATCAGTTGCTGCCCTGTTCATTTGTGCTTCATCGACAGCTTCCTTTGCTTGGTCAAAGTTTAAAGTGCATGAGAAATTAACTTGCTGCACGGGAGGAAGGTTGGCTAGAAGTAGGTGAGGTAAAAAAGGAGGCTCCATTTCTGTTACATCTGTTCAGGCTACTCATTATGTACCTCTTACTCATTTCAGTTTCACATTATGGATGTGAAATAAATATCTTATATATCTTTATTTCTAAGGTTCAATTACCATCTAAAAGCCGAGTAGAGAATTAGAAGCGTTCTAGTTAGCATTTAAAAGCTATATCTGATTACCAATTAGAACGTAGTTGTTTTTTCATTATCTTTCAGATTGCACTATCAATTTGTTTTAAATTTCAGATAAATAATGATCTTGATTATTCATATATACTTCTGTTTTTTATTCATCATGATAAACCTGCCGTTGCTATGGTTTTGATTCTTGAAATGTTTTCCATGTCTTCAAAGCTATTTGTACCCTTTGTACTAATTTACTGTAAGTGTGCGGCTCATGGTATAATATCCCTTTAGTTCCCTGAATATTTTAGATGATTAGAAGATCAATTGCATTCTTTTTAATTGAGTTTGTACACATTTAAAAGCTTCTATTAATACCAGTTGCAAGTGCAGTCTCTAACTCTTACCCTTTACATTAATAACAAGGCATCAGTGATAGAAGAGCTATTGTTGAAAAAGGTCTTGGCAATAAACACGGACAGAAGAGCTATTGTTGAAGGACTTGACACTAAACAACAACGTAAAAGGGCCTCTTCGGAACTAGCTCGGCCTCACACCAACTACCATCCCTTCTTTCATTTCAAAATAAAAAAAACACATATGTATGCACGGGCTCACACGCCGTGCCTTCCGCTTGCTAGTCATATTAACCGTAGTATCAATGGCTATACAGATGGTAGTTGTCCCTTCCAAGGATGCATGCTAGGCAAGTTGTAACTCATATTAGGGTGCTTCAGACAAATGACAGAAAATGTGTACTAGTAGATTCAATAATTAATGCCGGAAAAATTAAAAAAATGCACAAACATACTAGGTAGAGAAAGGTATGGCAACCTCCATCTCTATTGTGAAGTTGTTGTAACTAGTTCTCTCATCATTGTCCATCTCATCATCATCAAAAGGAAACACTGAACTAGCAATAGGACAAAAGGACTAATTCCCGTTTGGAAACACACAATATCCATAGAAATTTTGTCACCACCTAGCTAAAAATATGGCAGAAGAACACGTATGAACTATCCGTGAATCAATTATGTTGTGTGCTTGAAAAACCGATGCAAGATAATCAAGTAAAATACCTTCAAAGAGAATTTATAGTGTAGAATAAGCTACAAACTCAAAACTGAATCCCATACATAAGGTAAAGTTTGCATTTCGTGAGAGAAATAACCACAAAATGTTAAAGCATCGAGAACATATAGGTGATCGGCAGAACAAAGAAATAAAGGGCTGCAACATGTTTAACTGATTGTGTCAAACCTGTATCGAACTACGTACGTGGTGGCTACATTGTTTAATAATATGGTTGTATGCAGCTTATTTATGTAGAGGCCGGGGGTAATCCTCATTTCCGACAAAATGTTTAACTGATTGTGCCAAAAGGCATAGTCAAGTGAATTAACATCAACACTCCTACCATTTATATCATTTAGGGAAAATTTCTCTTTGAATTGGGGTTGTATTACTCTTCATTAACACAACATGTTATATTGTCACAAGTGCTATTAAATGGTCGGAACACATCAGGTTATCTCCTAATACACATGCTTGGAGCATCCTCCTTTTTCCTGGCTTGGGACAAATTATGAGCATATTTTACAGGAGTTTGGAATAAATACAAAGATTTTGTCGAAGATTAGGATTTGAAAAAACACACTTGGTTGCTATAAAGATGATTGTGGATATATAGATGAAGATGAATCCAATAGTTCAAATATAAGTTACTTTTTGTTATTATTTGTGAAATGATGAATGGTTCAAAATGTTGTTTTTCTTTCATTCTTTTAACAGGCATTCATCAATGTTAATTTTGGTGAAGCAAATTATGATGGTTTTGAGGATGCATACTCAAATTTTATTAAAGCTATTGATGTGAACAACACATTGGATAGCTACCAAATGGTATTGACTATGACTTTTACAACTGAACACACACATATATGTTCTACAATAAATATGCAAAAGACCGTGGTATAAGTATTAGAAAGGAGAAGGTTAAGCATGGGAAGAATTCACAAAGAATGCAGTTAAGGCGTTTTGTATATTCTAGAACAGGGATAGGATAAGAAAAGTTCCTCGGTATAGAGGGCTGCACTCAGAGACTACGACCTGAAAGTCATTGCAGATTCTAGGCACAACTAACCATTAACCCTCGCAAGGGGTGTGGAGTTGGGTATGTTGACAGCTTTGTGAATGAACATTGTCACATTTTAACTAGGCCAGATGAGGATCCTCGTGTGGCCTGATAGAATACTATAGGTTTTCCAGAAAGTTGGAATCTTTGCCTTGGGCTCAGCTGCCATGGGAAAGCAGTGAGTATTTTTCATATGTAGGTCAGGTTGGTATCGCGATGTTGGCTTAAGGACATTATAATTTAGGTTCTATGAATTAAATGGCACGAATTAAATGGTGGTGCAATCATAACTATGGGTCTCATAATTAGTAGGAAAGAGAAAAAACTTCACCTTTATGAATACCAAATGTGTGATGAAGGATACTTAAAGAGTATGTTCTAGTGTGATACTCAGTCATGTACTGACTTCAAAGATTTTGGTGTTTGATGCTCATAGAAACAAATTGGTGTAGAACATGGTCTTTCAAACTCATCCCTCATTTAAACGAGAAACTTGGTAGTCCATATGGAACTGAGAACTGAGTATCACACCAGAACATACTCTTTAAACGTTCTTCATCACCTAGCAGACAATTCAGGTTTGTCAATTTTTCTTCAAAGAAGCTACACAAAAATATCATGATTCATTAGACAAGAGCATATTGCAATGCATGCGAACACTACACACACACTTATTTTGAATGCGAATTGAAGGAAATATCTACTCACTCCCGGAGTAGAACATGAGCACAATAATATGCATTCATTGCGTGAGATGCTTTGTCAATTTTTCATACACATGGGCACATTTATGAGCGTTTTCTCTAGATAGGTGTGTGTGTGCGCGCGCACCCCCACACACACAGAGTGTGAGCCACAATTCTTAGAAAGTAGGTAAGAATCATGTTTTGCACATTGTTTCGCCAGAGCTCTATTATAAGTACTAGGTGCTAGTTGAACCCAGAGGAGGAAATGTGTATGAGAACTCAAGGGCTGAGCACATCTTGGACTATTCATTTATCGGGAGGAATTGATGTCTCTCCCATAGATCCCTACCTTCCTTGTGCCAAAGCTATCGAGAACTCAACACGCTAGCATTATCTAAAACTGTAATGAAAAACTTGGTGGTCATTTTTTCCTTATTTAACCGTAGGGTAGGACTTTCAAGATTATAGGTATGGAAGGCAAGGGTAAATGAAGATTCACCTACTGTATCCAATCTGGTCCCAGAGACATGGGCTTTGGGAAAAAATTAACCCATGTCAGAGGCATTTGCTTAGCCGCCGATCACTCTTTGCCATAGGCATGAGCTTAATCATCAGATCATTTTCGCCGTCAGAACATCCTTTGCCTCCAGACCAATCTTCTCCTCTGGATCATCCCAAGCCCAAGTCGTGGATTTTGCAACGGTCAAACCTATGCAGGTGGGAAGGCCTTCGCCACCAAATCTCCAAGTCCATGGTCTCCAAGCCACTCCATGATGCTACGCAAAGGCATACGTGGTAATACCTCAACGAGCTTGTCCTCAGTACATGTAGATGGAAACACGTGCAAGGAAGAAAAAACACATGTAAACTTGACATGGATTATCTGCTCCAGAGCTCAAATATACCCGCGTGAACAATTAATTGTAAAAAAGTCAATAAAATTTAGAAAACTGATTTTTTGGATGAACATCGACAAATTTTCAAACATCCTGCAAAAATTCACCCTGAAATGACATCAGTGGAGGCTTGTACATAAAAAATAAAAGTCGAGGCTCAGAAAGACGTATTTTGGAGCACCAATATTTGTATTTTTGTCACAAATATTTGCAGGATGTCGTTACAAAACTTGTTGATGTTCACCCGCAAAAAAATTAGATTCTTTGGCTTATACTATTCTTTTGATATTCAGGTTCATTTGTGCTCGAGATTAAAATAGCACTTTCGATGTAAACTCCACATGTAAGGTCTTATTTTGAAGATACATCCAGAATCCTAGTGGAGTGTCAGCATTGATGGGGATTACGATTCCCTTGGGAGTTTTGGAGCTGCGGTTGGAGGTGGCGCAGACTTCCTGATGTCTTGCTACCTGCCCCTGTGCCCATGTTTTTTTGACCCAGTACAATCTACAATGCTCAAGTACAAGTATATACACTCACTTCTATGAACGCATGCTCACATATCCTACCTCTATGAACACTTTTAAGTTATCTTGAGATTGGCAAAGTCAACAGAAGCGCCCCGTAATCGATAGGAACGTCTCCTCTCACTGAAAGAACATGACAGTAAGACCGAAATAAATTCAGGATTATACGAGACCATGTACCAAGTCCAGGACAACCCTAGTAGCTTAGTTTCACTGTAAGGAACATATATGTCTGAGTGTTGGAGCCCTTGTAGGGGGCATACGTGTACTCCACCATGTTGAGCTTGCCGCCAATTTGTTTTGTAGAACCATGAATTTCTGTTTCGGTATCATGATAATGGAACCTGGAGCTGAAAGGTTGGTTTGTAAAAATAGACCCAAACATAAAGCGGAGCAAACTAACCTCTTCAACTAGATCATCTTGCGATTGCTTCTAACTTCGGTCTGTGCATTCATAGAGAAAGTTGATCTATGTGATGATATTTCTTACTTTGCGAAAAGCAGTAGCAATGCTTCTTTGCCCAGCTTAACAGTTGAACTCAAATCGTAAAAACTTTTGTGCTGTGAAGAGAAAATAACTAAAATACATAAGACAAATAATCTGTCGGCGCCGCCTCCTCGCACCGCCTCTTCTTCTTTCTCCTGTTGCCTCTCACAACTCTCTCTATCTTCTCTCATGAACACACACTGTGAGGAACTCTACACACACACACACACAACACATGTACCAAGAAGGAACACAAAGCTTTGCTGAGGCACTCTTCCTTGTCCAACACAAACACTACATATTTTCTACATGCCTCACGGCTTCCCTTTCATCGAATCAATGCAATACTTATATACAAAAGCTAGCACGCCCAGGAGCCAACTCCATGATCCGTTTCCTATGCTCAAGCTTAGGACGTGTCCAACTACTCCACTATTTCAGCTGCATGCAACCTCCATCAGCTACATACACGTACTAATCCCAAATACACGATAAGGATGTATTTATTCATTAACTGAACTTACCAACTATTGTGCACGTGGTTTTTGAACAATGGCATTACTTCTACTACTACTGCATATACAGTTTAATCTTCTGTTATATGATTATCTCTATCTTAATTATTGCCCTTGCTTGGTCGAACAGAAAAGTCACGTGATGAAGAAAGAGATCGATGTTCTTGGAGAACATAGGTTAGCAAGAAGTGCTACATCAAGGAACAACATGATTGCGATCTATTTGCAACCTATTTATAGGTAGTAGTAGAAATTATCCTAGAGGGTGTCGAAAACAAGACTTCGTGCGGGTTTCTTATTGTGGTGAATGAATCACAAAAGTTCGTTCCAATCTATACTGCATCGACCAGGGATGCTAACTAGAGATGGTTGTTAATGTTTCTTTTTCGTTTTGAGATGTTTGTTTCAAAGCAAGACCTCTAATGTATAAATTTTCTTGGGTCATGTCGCATGGTGTTCCCTTGTTATGGTGTGCTGATTTGTTATGTTAACCTAGCTACACCCCGTAAGTTTATTTGTTTCCTACATAACTGGTCTGCACACAAGTTTGTTCAGGCCAGAAACGTGCCTTGTTCACATGTCGCCATGGGCCTAGTCATAGGGTAGATTTTGTCTTCATGGCGTTTATCTATTTATGTGCGATGCTTTGGCCGTGATTAGTACTGTGAGATGGCGTGGAGGAAACAGATCATGAGCAGGGCTTTGTGTGAGTTTGATTTGAGCAAGGACAACTATATGGCCACTGTTTCCAGTCTTTGCCCAACTCAGTGAAAGAGAGTATAATATATCACATTGTCGAAGCTCCATGCTTCTCTAACTTTTAAAGCTACTGGGTTGGTGACGCAGAGTACAATATATACTTCTGCCTGTAATACAGAACTTCTATTCCTATCAGGTCTTTCTGGTGTGTGCTTCACTTGCTAGCTGCCAAAGAGCAGACTCGCCTGTGAAGAGGTGAAGAAACTGCAGCCATGGTTTTGTTTACCTGCAGGGAACGACACCTAATATCTGGACTCTGCATAACATTATATTACTGCTAGTGTCAGCGGCTTTTTTGTTTTTTTCCTTTCTGAAAAGTGTGGCTTTCTTGGTGGAGTACGCGAAGATCATGATGGAAGTGTTGTAATCAACAGCAAAGTAGGCCTTCCTGGGTACCTTTTCTTTTATACTTACAGAGTGTCTAGCTACTCTTTCTTGTACTACAAATTTTTTGTCCTACAAAACACCATTATATTTTGTGCTTCTATTTAACACAGTCAGCTTAAAAAAATCAAGCAGTGGTTAACTGAATTATACTGCTAGAATGCATATAGTATATGTTTAGTTCCTGGTATTCTTCAAGTTACTACTCCACCTGCGGGCTTCTGTTTCCAACACCACCAGACATGTATGGTTGATGCATTTACCTAGAAGAGGCTATGAAAAGGTACGACACCACCAGCCAGGATGGTATCCAATCCTTAATGTAAAACTGAATTGGCAATGATGAACAAAGCATTTTAATTCTGCAAGTGCCATGACAAGCATCAATGCGCAAAAGAAGTAAAACCACAAGAAGGCTGCAACAGAATCAGATCGGATGAGGCAAAAGTCACAAAACTACTCGACATATGAAACTGACAACATAAAAAAATGTTATAATTACTGCCAGCTAATACTAGCAACAGAAATATTATCAAGAATCAGCTGCCCAGCAAAACAACCCCAGTATACAGCTGATCGATGCCTCTATGGAGGGAAACCACGTCCTCTGGGTTTTTCAGATTCTACTCTTGTTAGATGAAAAGTGACAGCCTTTGATTTCAGAAGCACACTTTTTTCTTCTTCTCTGCACCTTGACCAAAGAACAAGCTAGAAATGATTTTGGGACACATACAATGATTAAAATGAGCATCTAATGGACGGCGCCCTGGACATGCATGGTTAGTTCAGGTTTCAACAAGAGCATCGTCCAGTCCAGTTTCTTATATTAGATACATGTCAATGGAATTCTTTCCATGTCAAGTTCCAATGGTACCACAACAGATACACATGCTTCAGAAAATTACAGCAAAAGAAACATCATCTTCTTACCAAATCAGTGAATTTTGGCCTCCACCTGATGTTGCCTATACAACAAATTACTCATCAAAATCATTCCCAAAAATAGCGAGCCAACTCAAATACACAAGTCAAAATGATCGCAACAGTTCTCTATAAAAATGATCGTGGCAGGAATCTCAAACTTCAACAGTGACACGAAAATACCCTTGAGAAAATATATCGGAAACGAACATGGATACCCTTGAGATTCTGGCCAAAAATTACCCACGCTGCCACTCCCATGTCAGTACCAGTTAATTCCTTTTCCATCTCACCTAGCTCACCCTAAAGGAGACAAGGCAGATTTTATCGAGAACATGCTTTTTGAGCTTCAACTGGTTGACAGCCACACCAGCTGCCAACATGTATTGTGCATTTGTCATTCTTATATTATATTAGTGAACTTTATTTCTCCGTGTGCCACCCGACCTCAACATGTTTTCCAGTGATTTCCGGACATAAGAAGGTACTTGTACTGGTGGCAGAGTAATTGAGCCCTGTTTCAAGCATGGCCTACTATTGAAACTGGGGGGTTGAATGAACGGTAGACAATACTGTATTAATGGACTTCATGGCTACATATATCTTGGACTACTCAATCATCATCGAGAAATTGATCTTTGTCTCGAAGTCCCTCTCTCCTTTGTGTCAAAACTCTCGAAGTACCCCATTATAACTACTGCTCAGACTATAGGAATAAATGTCATAGATTTATTTTCAAGAGAGACCCATTTCGAGCACCTAGCTAGGCATGGGAGGCACAGGAAAGAATGAATAACTTGCGGTGCCAAATCTTGTATATCAATGGTCAAATAGTGTATTATTGTCCTTGAATAAGTCGTGTGCCTGGATGTCATCGTTTTAGGTTGACTCTGGTTCAGTCGTACACGTACAGACCCACCTCAAGCATGTACATAACTGGCAAGCCAAGCAGGTCGAGTAGGATGTTCATCAACATAGAAAGCAGGCATAGGTAGCTATCGAAGCATGCACATGGTACCATATCTTATGCATGAAATGACGGAGCATGATCTTACAAAATCCCTACCACAGTGAGATGAAGCAGGGTTTGCCAAAATCTGAGAGACGCCGAGAGATTTCTTGTGTAAAAACTTGCATGATGTTGCTGTCTTGCTGTTGCTCAAGTTGCAGCTTCTTAGGTCATAAGGATCAATCCTGTGTGAACCGTGACCACTGATCATAAGAGGAAGAAAAATGTGTGTTAATCATTGACGGATTAATCCTTGGCTCATTAGTTTTAGTCATTGATGTACATTTCGAAAAATCAAATGCAACCAAACCCAATTTATTCAGCGAAAACAAGACTAACACAACAACCAGCTAGAAGGCTGTGTGCCTGACTAGCTAGCATGCAGAACAAGCGAACTGACTGATATAGTATCGATCTACTCAGAGAGTACGCAGAACACGAACAAACACAACAAACTACTCCCATCATCGCCAAAACTAAGAGATTGGATTTTATTACTCTGAATTTCTGCTAGGACAAATAATTATTTTTCTCTCCGAACCCTTCAGTCACCAACAATTGAGTTTCTCAGCATCCAAGTTCTAAGCAGGCTTGAATATATTACGTCTTAGGGAAATCAAGGAATCCATATCTTGACTGTCATAATTTTGGGTGGCTATCTACCGATCAAACTTCCCCACTGTTGTGTTGAGAGTCTAGGGTTTCATTGAGGAGAGGAAGCGATGGCTACGTCCAGATCTGAAGCATTGACAAGCAGTTCAACAGCAGCAGGTGTGCCCGCTTGTGTGGATGAATTGATAGGTGAACTAAACGTCCATGAGAGAGAGGAAGATGACCTAAACATTGATGAGGAATTCCCTGATGAAGTTGATGAGGTAGAGTTCATGGCGATTGCTAGGGTTCATTTTGATAAAACTTTTAGTCGCGGTGCTCTCTATAACTCAATGCGCAATGCTTGGAGTTTGGCGCAGGGGCAACCGTCAACGCCATAGGGGAAAACTTGTTTGTGATCATAGTAAACTGCTTGGGAGACTGGAAAGGAGTTATAGAAGAGGGCCCTTGACTCTTTCACGACCATGGCGTCTTGATTGAAAGCTATCATGGTTTCAAAAATCTAGTTGTGGTTCTGGATAAACTCTCGGTATGGATCCAAATTGTTGATCTCCCACCTTTGTAAAGAAAGGATCCTATTATCATATCCTTGATGGAAAAGGTTATATATATATTCGAATGCTTGCATATGTAGTCGTAGTTGATGCTTTGTCCTTATGTTTCTAAAGGTGCTCACTATTGTGAAGGCATTAACATCCTAGCTTACACTCCCTTGGCATATTGATCGTCATCCACTCTGATGTTGCTCGTTGAAACCCTCCTTATCACGTTCCATTTTTCTCTTCTCCCATATCTAGTGGATTGATATTGGGGCATGGAGTGTCGACCCATACTTTGTTCTTTTCATTGTCCAACAAATTCCCTTGTAGTATGTTCATCCTTTGATAGTTAGTGTTTCTATATCCTTTTTTGGTTCTTCGCTCATCGTTTGTCGATTTGGATCAACACATACTTTCTTACTCAAGTTTTCGTGTCTTCTCCCACTTGCAATGGTATGCCTTTCAATCTCATCCTTTGAATCTTTGTAATGTTAATCTGCGGCGAAGAGTAGGTATTCCTCCCTTCTATATACCCCTCTTACCTCGATTCGAGGTTGTCCCAGCTCTTGAGGGGAATTGGTGTGACATCCCAGTTTAATAGGACTGATATACGACCCATATCAACAAGGTGCACCTTCTTTTCTGGGAGCCCATTAGAAAGAAACCTCAAAGTTAAGGGTGATTGGCTTGAAATAGTTTGAGGATGGGTGACCGACTGGAATGTCGATCCTAGGTGTGCATGGGTGAGGACAAAGTGGCAGAAAAGATTAGTAATGATATGTGGGGCAAGCGGAGATGTTGTCATTCCAAGTATTTGTGTTAAAGCTGAAGAAAATGATACTAGATGCAGAGCTCTAGGTGTTGATCTTCCCCTGCAGGCAAGCTTCAAATGAGGAATATACAAAGAGCATCAGTATCTGAGATGACCTGCAGATTCTCCATCACTAGGAGTATTAGACCTGTACGTGACATGACAAGTACAATCATACCTTCGAAGACAAGCATGCACCATGATGGCCAATCAGGCAAAAATCTAAAAAATAGGCAGTAAACAAGACACATTCACATTTAGATTGGGAAAATGCAAGATTAAGGAAATTGACAAGACAAAAGATTAGAAAAAAATGTAGAACATTAAACTTGGATAGTTATTTTGACCAGATTTGGATAATGACTCAATGAAACGACTCAAGAATGCTCAAATGGTGTGCTTGCTCAATGATGACATGCTCTAGTTGGGCCTGTCCGGAGGGTATGACCATGTCAACTGTGGCACCCCGGATCAGAGAAACCGGAACGCCCCGTATTCCAGCCCAGAGATCGAGGAGAAGTCTTCTGGAATACGACACTGCTTGACATAGAACAAATCAGCTTTTATTACAAGAATGATAATACAAGGGTCTGATGTTACAAAGGTTCACATCAGCACGGAGACACTACGCCTTCCATACTACACTTGCTCTATGCTAGCAGCGGAACAACACGTAGCAGCATAATACTTCTAGCAGCGGAACAACGACAAAGGTGCTGAATTCCAGTCCGCATGGACTTTGGCTGGGACATGATCTAGCTCGCACGAACGGAAACCACGACAAGCAATCAAGCAATCACGGCATCACCTGCAATCTGGCATGACACGCCAGGTCAGTACATTGAATGTACTTGCAAGCTCACAACAACCAAAAACATCAAGGCAAGACAACAACATAGCATTAAGCAGGTTAATTAAATTAACAGCTACCATGATACAACAGCAACTACTAAGCATGATATGAAACTACTACAATACTGATAAATCACCAACTCAGATCTCCATAACCATATCTCTCTTGGCTAACCGGCCAAGCAATATACCATTGCGATCACCTCGTGATCAAAACCAGACGGTGATATTTCCGGCGATCACAACCATGACCAACACTTGGTCTCAAACGGTGATCTTTCCGGCGATCACTACCATGACCAACACTTGCTCTCAAACGGTGATCTTTCCGGTGATCACTACCATGACCAACGCTTGGTCCCCAACATCATCAACATCCTGCCAATCTGTACTGCTCAAAATATCCACATATAAATCACCTATAAGTCATTCCGTCTTGTGAGTGTTGATCGAATGGTGTGACCTAGTACGAACCCATGCCCATTACCGAGGACGTGGCTATCGATAGTTTAAACAAACACAATCTGCAGAGGTAACGCACTTTACCCACGCCACATAACCCATGGCCTCACACTCCAATTCGGGTGGACCAACGGCGTTCCGACAAAACCGATCTACTGCCATGACACTCTCCCGGCCACTCCGACTCACTCCCCACTGGGCTAAGTCATGGGTGGCCCCGTGTCTACCAAAGACACAATGACCACCGTCGTGGCCAAAACAATAAACCGTCCCAAACGGGGACAAAAGCGCGCAAAATCCAACTACGGGCACACAAGGTTATGTCTGCTTATCGGGCCAGGGCACCGCACGCCCATAACCTTCCGTCGTTGGAGGCACCGGCGAGAGGCACAACAATAGACCATTAGGGCCGTCCCATACCGGCAAATGTGGTTGCACTGGAAAAGCCCGGTTCAGTGGCACCTGACCAACTTAATGTCAGAATTTAACCCCAAAAATATAATTGTGCTAACTGATACTCCGATATCAACTATCAAACTATAATCCAGTCATAGCAATATCCAACAATAATCCAAGCATAATATCATCATACCGAAATACTCCGAGGATAGCATAACACTACTATCATCCTGAATCTGAAAACCATAATCCTACTACTCCAATAACAAGAATAAAGCTATCCAGCTAAGATCCACATGTAAACACCATCTCTGAAAATAATACTCCAAGCAACAGAACATCAACTAGCATCATGAAAATAATCATACTAACCACTAATAATCCAAAGGTAGCATGACATCCAAAGTAATACTCCAAAATATACTTACATATATCATCATGAAACAACCATAATATCAACCGCTAATACTCCCATGGCAACATGATACTCATCAAACTACAAACATAACTCCTAGTAATCCAAACAATAGCATGGCAACAGCAAGATCAAAATAATACTCCGAGAAAATACCATGCACATATCACAAGTAGCGAAAACAATATTTTAAACAAGTTCAAATAAATTAAACCATGTCACTTCATTACACTGATGCAAATGGAGGGTTTGGCTTGCCTGGGGTGGAAGAAATCACCGGGAGAAAGTGCGAGAAACTCGCGGAACAAATCGCCGGAAATCTTTCTCTCTCGGAGGGGGCTGATGAAGGGCAAGGGAAAAATGGTCATTTTCAATATGCCAAAACATAACGAAAGTGACACCAACATAAAGGGCTCGACGAAACGAAGAAGTGGGCTTTGGATTCACCTCATTAGGAGCTACGATTGAAAATTTGTGGAGGGTTTAGGTTCAGGGACTTTTCTGCAAAAAGAATATTCATAGTCGGGCCCCTGAGTGGATAAGGCAGAGGCGCGAAATGGAAACACGCTTTCGGTCAACTAAAACGTATTTCGCGAAATACGTTTCCACTAATCCACGTCAGCGTGGACAGGTGAACGCGGGGCCGGCTCCGTCTCGCTGACACACGGGTCCCACCCCACCTCTCTCTCTCTCTCCTCCTGGCCTCCTTCTTCTTCCCCCGACGAGAACAGCGGCGAGGCGCGGCAGAGCGCTGCCGGCGAGGGCTCGACCGGCTCCGGCCACCTCGGGCCGAGGCGCTAGCACCGGCGGCCTCCGCGAGGAGCACCACACCCATCCAGCACCGCAGCAACTCTCGGAAGGGCCCAGGGTGACGGCGACTCGCGGCAACAAAGAAGCAGGGGGCGGCGGCGATCTTCGGGGTACGCGGCCACACTGGCTCCGGTGACAAGGCGAGAGGGAGGGAAGGAGAGCAGGGTCACGGGGAGTCCTCTGGTAGCTACGGAAAGGAGGGGGAGGGCCAGCATCGAGCCAAATTGAGAGGAGACCCGAGGCGGCCATGGCGGCCACCTGAGATGAGGGGGATCTCTCGAGCTCGAATGAGAGGCTGGGGAGGGGTAGTGGAGTGTGGCAAGGCTGGTGGTGAGCTCGGATGAGACCGGCGATGGCTATTTATAGCTAGGAGAGGGACACGCTCTCGGGTGCCGCCGGGCACGTCCGGCGAGGCTTCGGCGACGGCCAGCAAGCACGGGAGGGCACGGGGAAGGCGACGAGCGACTGATTCACAGCTCACAGAGGGGTAGGCGACGCCGGAGAGCAGAGGAAGAGGCCGAAACGAGGTCGGATCCAAACGGAGCAAAGTGCACCCATGGGTGAGCGTCGGTGAGGAAGCTGCCGGAGGGGGAGAGGGGTCCAGAGGGAAGAGGACTGATACGTCTCCAACGTATCTATAATTTTTGATTGCTCCATGCTATATTATCTACTGTTTTAGGCAATATTGGGCTTTATTATCCACTTTCATGTTATTTTTAGGACTAACATATTAACCGGAGGTCCAGCCCAGATTTGCTGTTTTATGTCTATTTCAGTGTTTCGAGGAAAAGGAATATCAGACGGAGTCAAAATGGAACGAAATCAACTGGAGAAGTTATTTTTGGAAGGAAACCCACCTCATGGACTTGGACTCCACGTCAGAAGGTACGGGAGGTGCTCATGAGTGTGGGGGGCGCGCCTACCCCCCTGGGCGCGCCTCCCTGCCTCGTGGGGCCCCCGTAGCTCCACCGACGTACTCCTTGCACCCATATATACCGCCGTACCCTATAACTTCCAGAACAGAAGATAGATCGGGAGTTCCGCCGCCGCAAGCCTCCAGAACCACCAAAAACCAATCGGGACCCCTTTCCGGTACCTGCGCAGAGGGATCCATCACCGGTGGCCATCTTCATCATCCCGGCACTATCCATGACGACGAGGGAGTAGTTCACCCTCGAGGCTAAGGGTATGTACCAGTAGCTATGTGTTTGATCTCTCTCTCTCGTCTTCTCTCTCGTGTTCCATCTATGGCACGATCTTGATGTATCCCGAGCTTTGCTATTGTAGTTGGATCTTATGATGTTTCTCCCCTCTACTCTCTTGTGATGAATTGAGTTTCCCCTTTGAAGTTATCTTATCGGATTGAGTCTTTTATGAGAACACTTGATGTATGTCTTGGTGATCAACTTATGGGTTTCGTTACAATTGGGAACCTATGCATAGGGGTTGGCACACGTTCTTGACTCTCGGTAGAGACTTTGGGGCACTCTCAAGTTCTTTTATTTTGGTTGGTTGAATCTGAGATTGTGTGATGCATATCGTATAATCATGCCCACGGATACTTGAGGTGATAATGGAGTATCTAGGTGACATTAGGGTTTTGATTGATTTGTGTCTTAAGGTGTTATTCTAGTACGAACTCTTTTATAGATTGATCTGAAAGAATAGCTTTGTGGTGGTTTCGTACCCGACCATAATCTCTACATTTGTTCTCCGCTATTAGTGGCTTCGTAGTGACTCTTTGTTGCATGTTGAGGGCTTGTCATATTATCTGTCTATGTTATTATTGTTGAGAGAACTTGCACTAGTAATAGTATGAACCCTAGGCCTTCTTTCCTATCATTGCAATACCGTTTACGGTCACGTTTATCACTTGTTACCTTGCTGTTTTTATTGTTTCAGATTACAATTACCCATATCTACCATCCATATTGCACTTGTATCACCATCTCTTCGCCGAACTAGTGCACCTATACAATTTGCCATTGTATTGGGTGTGTTGGGGACACAAGAGACTTTTTGTTATTTGGTTGCAGGGTTGTTTGAGAGAGACCATCTTCCTCCTACGCCTCTCGTGGATTGATAAACCTTAGGTCATCCACTTGAGGGAAATTTGCTACTGTCCTACAAACCTGTGCACTTGCAGGCCCAACAACGTCTACAAGAAGAAGGTTGTGTAGTAGACATCAAGCTCTTTTCTGGCGCCGTTTCCGAGGAGGCTAGGTAAGTGAAGGTATATCTTTAGATCTTGCAATCGAATCTTTTTGTTTCTTGTTTTAGCACTAGTTAGTATATAAAAGAAAACTACAAAAAAATTGAATTGAGTTTGTCTCATACGCTTCACCTCTTTAATATCTTTCGTGAGTATTATGGAAAGGAAAATTGTGCCAAAGTGTTAGAAGAAGAATGCATTAAATTGTTTGGCACTAAATATTTGAATGATGAGCATGATTGCAATGTTGTTAGTACAAATTCTTCGAATATCCATGATGCTAATGATGATTGCACTAGTTATGATGAAAATGTCTCCTATAAACATGTCAATTTTTGTGGAGTGCATTGGGTTTGTAAGTACACACCAAATAGGGAAGATAGATATTGCTAGAGGCATAAGTACTTAGCAACCAAATTGTTGCAAGAAGAGCTAGATAAATGTGCTGAAAGATTCAATATTTATAGTACCCCTTGTGAACTTCGCAATGAACATGGTCATTTAAAGCTCCAATGCTATTTGTTTCATGATCAAGTCGTTTCCAAATATTGTGATCAATTTATTACCCTTGAGCATCATAAAGAGCTTAGCCTTCTTTTGGGGTATGAAGAAATGAAACGTATAACTGAGGGTATTCCAAAATTTAATCTTGATAGATTTCTTGATTTTGATCTAGAAAAGATTTATATGTGTTGTGCGGTGAATTGCATTGAAAATCCTTATATTGCCAATTACATAAAGAAAAGAAAACAAATAGAAGATGAAGAGAATACTAATGAAAGGGAAGAGACTTCCCAATCTCCTCCTATTATTTCTTATGATGAATCAGGTAACGAGGAGGAGCTTTCTATTCAACCAATCTCATCAATAAGGAGCTCAAAGAGGAAGGTTGAACCTACACAAAATGTGAATAAGAAAAAGAAAAGAAGGAGCAACAAAGGTAAAAAGGTATCCCTCCCAAATGAAGTTGCTCCTACTACTACTTGTGATGATGATAATTGCTATACTATTGGTGCTATCCATATTTTTAATGATGAGAGTGATTATGCTTATGATATGAAAGGGCCCAAGCTTGGGGAAGCTATGTTTGATGAGGATGATATTTTTGAGAATATATTTGCTGGAATTAATGTTTGTCCCAAGCTTGGGGACGCTATGTTTAATGAAGATGGTATTTTTAGCATCCCAAGTTTTGATATGCAAAGTTGTTATGATGATAGCATGCCTCCTACCTATGATGGTTATATTGATGAAAGTGGGTTTGGAAGAGTGTCAACTTTAGGAATTAGTGATCCCTCTATTTTGGAGGATGTTTAATCTTATTGTGATGAATATGAAAGTGGATTTGGAAGAGTGTCAACTTTATTTAGTGATTCCACTATCTTGGGAGAGGTTTCAATCGATTATGATGAGAATGAAGTTGCTACTTATGATGATTATTGTGATGAAACTTATGCTATAAAAAGGAGTGATGATTATATTTACAAATCTTGTCATGATTATGATTACCCTTTTTCTGAACATTACTCTTTTAATGTGGAAACAATTTTTAGTATTCAAGTCTCTTATGATACTCCCACTATTCTGAATGAGAAGAATGTTGCTTATGTGGAGAGTAGTAAAATTTCTATGCAAGTAGATCATGAAAAGAATGCTTTAGGTGATGGTGATATTGTTGAATTCATTCATGATGCTACTGAAAATTATTATGAGGGAGGAACATATGCTTGTAGGAATTGCAATAATATCAAGTTTCCTCTCTATGTGCTTAAAGTTTTGAAGTTATGCTTGTTTTACCTTCCTATCCAAGTTGATTATTGTTCCCATAAGTTGTTTGCTCAAAAAATCCCTATGAATAGGAAGTGGGTTAGACTTAAATGTGCTAGTCATATTCTTCATGATGCTCTCTTTATGTTTCAATTCTTATCTTTTATGTGAGCATCATTGAAATCAGAATGCCTAGCTAGGGGCGTTAAACGATAGCGCTTGTTGGGAGGCAACCCAATTTTATTTTAGTTTCTTGCTTTTTGGTTCTTTTTAGGAATAAATAATCCATCGAGCCTCTGTTTAGATGTGGTTTTATGTTTTAATTAGTGTTTGTGCCAAGTAGAACCTTTGGGAAGACTTGGGTGAAGTCTTTATGATCATGCTGTAAAAAACAGAAACTTTAGCGCTCACGAGATTAGCTTTAAATTTTTAATGGAGAGTGTTATTTAGTTGATTCTTTTCGAAAATGATTACTAGACAAATTCCTCAGGTCCACCAATTTATTTTAGAATTTTTGGAGTTCCAGAAGTTTGCGTTAGTTACATATTACTACAGACTGTTCTGTTTTTGACAGATTCTGTTTTCATTGTGTTGTTTGCTTATTTTGATGAATCTATGGCTAGTAAAATAGTTTATAAACCATATAGAAGTTGGAATACAGTAGGTTTAACACCAATATAAATAACGAATGAGTTCATTACAGTAACATGAAGTGGTGTTTTGTTTTCTTTCGCTAACGGAGCTCACGAGTTTTCTGTTAAGTTTTGTGTTGTGAAGTTTTCAAGTTTTGGGTAAAGATTCGATGGAATATGGAATAAGGGGTGGCAAGAGCATAAGATTGGGGATGCCCAAGGCACCCCAAGGTAATATTCAAGGATAACCAAGAGCCTAAGCTTGGGGATGCCCCGGAAGGCATCCCCTCTTTCGTCTTCATTCATCGGTAACTTTACTTGGAGCTATATTTTTATTCACCACATGATATGTGTTTTGCTTGGAGCGTCATGTCATTTTGTTTTGGTTTTTTTCTTTTAGTTATAATAATGTTTTGCATCTTTAGTTTCAATAAAAATGTCAAGGATAGCCTTTGCCATGCTTATTTTGCTAGTATACATATTGCTGTTTGAAAACAGAAAGTTTACCGCTATTGCAAACATTCCTCAGAAAATTCAGAGCATGATATAATGTTGAATATTTTTGCATAATGAGCTCTGATAAATTTATTACAGTGTGAATTTTAGTTCATAATTGTTGGAGTTAGGGAAGTATTTATACTCTTGCATTATTTACAGACTGTACTGTTCTGGCAGATTGCTGTTATGTTTGCATTGTTTGCATATGTTTGCTTGTTTAATGATTTTATTTGAGGATAGGAGTATTAAATATGCAGAGGCATTTAGTATGAATTGTTTAATAATAATTTTAGTGATTTTTTACAGTAGAAAATGATAAGGTTTCACATTGGTTTATACTAACCTATCTTACGAGTTCTTGTTGAGTTTGTTGTGAATGAAGCTTTTGATAAAAAGAGAAACCATGATATGAGAGGAATTAAGGAGACACAAAAGTTCAAGCTTGGGGATGCCCAAGGCACCCCAAGGTAATATTTCAAGAAGTGTCAAGCATCTAAGCTTGGGGATGCCCCCGTTGGCATCCCAATTTTCTTCAACAACTATCGGTTAGTATCGGTTGAGCCTAAGTTTTTGCATATTCACATGAGTTGTGCTATCCTTGCATTGTAGTTTTCTTTAGCTTTGCTTGCTGTTTGAATAAAGTACCAAGATTTGAATTCTTTAATGAGAGAGAGCCATACATAAATTGGAATTTGTTAGAATACTCAATGTGCTTCACTTATATCTTTTGAGCGTGATAATTTTTGCTCTAGTACTTCTCTTAGATCTTTTTGAGCATAATGGTGGTTTCGTTTTGAAGAAATAGATGAACTCTCATGCTTCACTTAGATTATTTTGAGAGTCATTAATAGCATGGTAATTTGCTTAATATCAATATACTTGGTATTCAAGATATGTGAAACTTTCTTTTGAGTGCGTTGAATACTAAGATAAGTTTGATGCTTGATAATTGTTTTGAGATATGGAGGTGATAATATCAAAGTCATGCTAGTTGAGTAGTTGTGAATTTGAGAAATGCTTGTGTTGAACTTAGCAAATCCCGTAGCATGCATGTATGGTTAAAGTTGTGTAACAAATTTGAAACATGAAGTGTACCTGGCTTGTGCATCCTTATGAGTGGCGGTCGGGGACGAGCGATGGTCTTTTCCTACCAATCTATCCCCCTAGGAGCATGCGCGTAGTACTTGATTTTTGATGACTTCTAAATTTTTGCAATAAGTATATGAGTTCTTTTGACTAATGTTGAGTCCATGGATTATACGCACTTCTACCTTTCCGCCTTTGCTAGCCTCTTGATTGCCGTGCATTGCCCTTTCTCACCTTGAGAGTTGGTGCAAACTTCGCCGGTGCATCCAAAACCCGTGATATGATACGCTCTATCACACATAAACCTCCTTATATCTTCCTCAAAACTGCCACCATACCTACCTATTATGGCGTTTCCATAGCCATTCCGAGATATATTTCCATGCAACCACCGTTCCGTTCATCATCATCATGACATACTTTACTTTTGTCATATTGCCATTGCATGATCATGTAGTTGACATCGTATTTGTGGCAAAGCCACCATGCATTATTTTTCATACATGTCACTCTTGATTCATTGCACCATCCCGATACACACCGGAGGCATTCATATAGAGTCATACCTTGTTCTAGTTTCGAGTTGTAATCTTTATGTTGTAATCAATAGAAGTGTGATGATCATCATTATTAGAGCATTGCCCAAAAAAAGAGAAAGGCCAAAAAAAGAAAGGCCCAAAAAAAGAGAAAGGCCAAAAAGAAAAAAAATAAAGGCCCAAAAAAAAGAAAATAAATAAAAAGGGCAAAGCTACTATCTCTTTTTCCACACTTGTGCTTCAAAGTAGCACCTTGTTCTTCATGTAGTGAGTCTCATATATTGTGCTTCAAAGTAGCACCTTGTTCTTCATGTAGTGAGTCTCATAAGTTGTCTTGTTCATACTAGTGGGAATTTTTCATTTTAGAACTTGGCTTGTATATTCCTACGATGGGCTTCCTCAAAATGGCCTAGGTCTTCATGAGCAAGCAAGTTGGATGCACACCCACTAGTTTTCTTTTGTTGAGCATCCATAGCTATAGTGCATCCATCGCATGGCAATCCCTACTCCTCATGTTGACATCAATTGATGGGCATCTCCATAGCCCGTTGATTATCCTCGTCAATGTGAGACTTTCTCCTTTTTTGTCTTCTCCACACAATCCCCATCATCATATTCTATTCCACCCATAGTGCTATATCCACGGCTCACGCTCATGTATTGCGTGAAGGTTGAAAAGTTTGAGATTATTTAAGTATGAAACGATTGCTTGGCTTATCATCGGGGGTATAGAAGTTGGGAACATCTTGGTGTGACGAAAATGAAGCATAGCCTAACTATATGATTTTGTAGGGATGAACTTTCTTTTGCCATGCTATTTTGAGAAGACATGATTGCTTTGATTGGTATGCTTGAAGTATTATTATTTTTATGTCAATATGAACTTTTGTCTTGAATCTTTCGGATCTGAATATTCATATCACAATTAAGAAGATTTACATTGAAATTATGCCAAAGTATCACTCCGCATCAAAAAATATTTTTTATCATTTACCTACCCGAGGACGAGCAGGAATTAAGCTTGGGGATGCTTGATACGTCTCCAACATATCTATAATTTCTGATTGCTCCATGCTATATTATCTACTGTTTTAGGCAATATTGGGCTTTATTATCCACTTTCATATTATTTTTGGGACTAACCTATTAACCGGCCCAACCCAGATTTGTTGTTTTATGCCTATTTCAGTGTCGAGGAAAAGGAATATCAGACGGAGTCAAAACGGAACGAAATCAACTGGAGAAGTTAATTTTGGAAGGAAACCCACCTGATGGACGTGGACTCCACGTCAGAAGATACGGGAGGTGCTCACAAGGGTGGGGGGCGCGCCCCCCTGCCTCGCGGGGCCCCCGTACCTCCACCGACGTACTCCTTGCACCCATATATACCGTCGTACCTTAAAACTTCTAGAACATAAGATAGATCGGGAGTTCCGCTGCCGCAAGCCTCCAGAACCACCAAAAACCAATCGGGACCCCTTTCCGGTACCCTGCAGGAGGGGGGATCCATCACCGGTGGCCATCTTCATCATCCCGGCACTATCCATGACGATGAGGGAGTAGTTCACCCTCGGGGCTGAGGGTATGTACCAGTAGCTATGTGTTTGATCTCTCTCTCTTGTCTTCTCTCTCGTGTTCCATCTATGGCACGATCTTGATGTATCCCGAGCTTTACTATTGTAGTTGGATCTTATGATGTTTCTCCCCCTCTACTCTCTTGTGATCAATTGAGTTTCCCCTTTGAAGTTATCTTATCGGATTGAGTCTTTTATGAGAACACTTGATGTATGTCTTGGTGATCAACTTGCGGGTTTCATGACAATTGGGAACCTATGCATAGGGGTTGGCACACGTTCTTGACTCTCAGGTAGAGACTTTGGGGCACTCTTTGAAGTACTTTTATGTTGGTTGGATGAATCTGAGATTGTGTGATGCATATCGTATAATCATGCCCACGGATACTTGAGGTGACAATGGATTATCTAGGTGACATTAGGGTTTTGATTGATTTGTGTCTTAACGTGTTATTCTAGTACGAACTCTTTTATAGATTGATCCGAAAGAATAGCTTTGTGGTGGTTTCGTACCCGACCATAATCTCTACGTTTGTTCTCCGCTATTAGTCGCTTCAGAGTGACTCTTTGTTGCATGTTGAGGGCTTGTGATATTATCTATCTATGTTATTATTGTTGAGAGAACTTGCACTAGTGAAAGTATGAACCCTACACCTTGTTTCCTATCATTGCAATACCGTTTACGCTCACGTTTATCACTTGTTACCTTGCTGTTTTTATTATTTCAGATTACAATTACCCATATCTACCATCCATATTGCACTTGTATCACCATCTCTTCACCGAACTAGTGCACCTATACAATTTGCCATTGTATTGGGTGTGTTGGGGACACAAGAGACTTTTTGTTATTTGGTTGCAGGGTTGTTTGAGAGAGACCATCTTCCTCCTACGCCTCTCCTGGATTGATAAACCTTAGGTCATCCACTTGAGGGAAATTTGCTACTGTCCTACAAGCTTGTGCACTTGCAGGCCCAACAACGTCTACAAGAAGAAGGTTGTGTAGTAGACATCAAGGACGACGAGGCTGAGCTATTTGACACTTGGGGACAAGCCAGAACCGGCCGGAGCGACGCTGGTGTTGCCAACAGTGGCGAGACCATCGTTTTGTCCGGCATCTCCCGTGGTCACCACCGACTGCATGCTCTGCCTTCCTACTTAGTGACAAACCTTGTCAGCGGTGGAGTCCTTCCAAGGTAGGTTTCAACCGTGGTGGTAACTTGGTTAAAGACGCAGTGGTTAAATTGTAAGCAACCTCTGAAGTTTACTGCAGTAAACTTAGCATTGCACTAGTGATCAACAGGGAATTTCTTGAAGCCAAATAAGTCTGGGGTGTTGAACTAAGGAAGGACAATGATCTTGGAGGTTTTGAGGGGATTTGAACCAAGATATAATATAGTTGCTTTGCAACTACCAAATCTGGTCAGAAACTAAACTTGGATGATGCACTCACATGGTGAAGCAACTTGGGCTAAGATTGGGCAAAGCTTAATCATCTGGACATATGAAGATGCTGTAAAAAGCTCATGCCAAATGGACAAACCAAAATAGCACTTGCTTCACAAACATCATTTCTATCCAGAAACTTGGAATAATTTTGGTGATCAAATGGCTCGATGAAATGATGCCAAATTGGGAGGAGAGATATTTTATGGGTATAAGAATGATCTGGTAATTTATCAGGATTTTTTAAGCAATATAAAATGCACTTGCTTCACAACCTGAAAAGATTGCCAGAATCAGAGATTTGCTCCTGGGCTCACATAGATGATTGGATGAGGCTGCAAATGGGTGGATGGGGTCGATATGAGCACACTAAGGAGTGTGTAAAAGTTCAACTCATTTGGGTACTCTTAGCTAGTACTTTCTTCACAAAGCCTTCTGTCTAACAGAAACTTTGAAAACTCACTGAGGAAGATTGGCTAGGCAAATAATGTTAAACTTGTGCATGAGGAAATTATTTGGACATATAATCATGCCCAAAAAGGTTGGGAGCCACTAAGAAAAATGTAAATGACACTTCCTTCACAAAGTGCCATTTAGGGCAGAATAGAAAAAGGAATATTGGGGAATTATTTTTGAACTGGCCAAGGCAATGTTTGGGCATATTTGAGCTATATATGACCCAAAGGAATTATGAGAATTATTTGGGGATTTTTGGATGGACAGAAATATAGGGTGCTTCACAACCTAGGGCAGATAGGATTATTCCTTTAATGAAAAAGGAATATTCCCTAGAAAAAGGTTTTAGGGTTTGGTGAAGGAGTGAAGTGACATGATCTTGGCAAGATTTTGAGAATGATGAGCCACTTGGGAGGGGGAATGAGGATGATTTCCTAGGTGGCAAGGCCACGGAACCAGAGCAAAAACCAAATAAATCAAAAGAAATAGAAAAGGGCCAAAAACCAGGCTGTTACAAACCTTCCCCCCTTAAAGAAATCTCGTCCTCGAGATTTGGTTGCTCAGGGGACAAGTATAGCTTGAGGACACCGTTTCCAACTCGGGTATCCTTTTTCCTTTATTTACTGTTCCCCCAAGAATTCCAGATGATCAACTTACCTCGCTCTGGGGGGTCATGCTTCACATTTCCCCATATTCTGACAGGTTTTCGCTTACATACCAAATCCTTTTGCTGAGCATAAATTTGCGGTGATATCCAATGGAGCTGAGCATAAATTTTCCCTTTGGTCATGAAAACATTTTTACTTCTGTCATGATGTTGCTTCAAATAAATGCAGGCCTTCGGGTTTCAATAAATGCTGAGAGTTATCATGGCCATCTTCTGACGGGATCTAACTGCTCATAGGTGGCACTGATTTATCTTGATTTATTTCTTTGGCTCGAGCATGAGAAAGATTTGACTGCCTTCTGTCATGAGCAATATAACGGTGCATGGAGTTATAGCTGTGTCATACCTCAAATATTTCCATCTTGAGACTGGCCCGATATGGGGCTGACGGTTAAATGCTTTTCCTGATTGACTGACCATATACTTGATTCCGTCGGTAAGTATACCGTGTCTGAGCTGATTGTTCGGCTTTTGATTTTTCGCATGAGGTCGATATACCCATCTTAGGTAATAGGCGGCGATATGCTTTAACACTGCGGCTAAGGTTAAACTGCTGAGGTCGCAAAGGAATTTTCGAGTTGACAGAATAGACTTGGATATTCCACACTAACCATGTCAAGTGGGTCAGCGGGATATGAAAATCATTGTAAAACAGAGTAGGCCCTTGAGAGTATGCCTTTGGGGATCCATATGGAATAATGGCCTCCAACTGATTTGTGTATCCGGACCCTGATGGTTGCGCAAAAATCATCATACCCTTGCTGTCAGTCTCATCCTTTTTACGGTCATGATTTTCTTTGTCAGGATACCTTACTGAAATAACTTGGCCACGCCTGTCCTTGATTCTTCGTATGACCACGGACGTGATTTGTGCAATATTTTTGACATTACACTACAAAAAAATTACACTTCCATGATGATATGTGTTTGTCACAATAGGTCGCGTTTTTTGTTATGCATGTACATCCATGACAAATTTATGACAGAATCAAGATAGTCATACCTATGCTGTCGTAGAAGTTTTCCATGACATTACCAAAATTATCATCACGGAAGTGTCCACTTCCATGACGATTAATCGCACGTCACAAAAGTGCTTTCGTCAAGGGTGACTAACACGTGGCATCGACCGTAACGGAACGCCGTTAAGCTATCGGATCCGCGTGTCAAATCATCATTGGCTGGAGGAGACACGTGTCAGGTCCGCGTTGGCACAAGTGTCACTTATCCAATGGGCGAGACGCGCCTATAATATGTTGACACGTGGACCGTCCCATCAAGTTTAAATGGGCCGACCCAACTAAAGGCCCACAAGATTTTGTGGACCATAATGGGCCGGCCTAGCTAAAGGCCCATGAGATTTTGCGGACCATAATGGGCTGGCCCAGCTAAAGGCCCACAAGATTTTGCGGGCCATAATGGGCCGGCCCAGGTAAAGGCCCACAAGATTTTTGTGTGCCATAATGGGCCGGCCCAGGTAAAGGCCCACAAGATTCTTGCGGATCATAATGGGCCGGCCCAGCTAAAGGCCCACGAGATTTCACCGACATTAATGGGCCGGCCCAGCTGTAGGCCCACAAGATTTTGAGGACCCTAGTAGGCCAGCCCATTAACTGGCTGCCATGTTTTGGGCCAAATGCCGGCCCATATTTGATCCGGTCCATTAATGGCCTGACACATTTCGGTCCTAATAATGGCCCATATGAGATCCGGCCCGTTAAAATCCTACCACGTTCTGGGCCAAATTACGGCCCAGATCAGGTCCGGCCCTTTAAGAGGCTTCGGGCTCCATTATGGCCCATATAGGATTCGGCCCGTCAATTGGACGCTATGCTTTTGGGCCCACTTGCTAAAGTCCCATTTAGTAATTCGGCCTGATATTAGTTTCGGCTGTTAAGGGCCCGTTTAACATTTCGGCCATATATTAATTTCGGCCTGTTAAAAGCCCGTCATATAGTTGGGCCTAACTACGGCCCGGTTTGCATCCGGCCTGCTCGCAGCCGATATCTGATTGGGCCAAACAAGGACCGAGACAATTTTGGCCTGTTAAAAGCCTGTGATTTGATTCGCACAATCATGGGCCGGGGTTCATTTCGGGCTGCTGCCGGCCCGTGAGCTGTTCGGCACGTTTCAGGCCCAACCTACATCGTGATTGCATGACGGCCCGATTATGTACCGTAATTTTATGGTTTGGCTGGTTTACTGCGAAGACAAGATATATATATATATATATACAGTAAAATAACAGCAGCATCGTGAATAAGAAAAACCCTAGACTATACAATAAATAAATTACGGCATACTACATCCACTGGGCATCAAAGTTCGCCGCTATGATAATAAAGCACAAGCAGGCAGCAGATTACATACACTGGGCATCAAAGATTGCCACCAGTGCAAATAAACCCGCCGACAAAATAATATACAAAACCGATAGCACTTCAATAGAGTTCAAGAAAGGTTAGCCCTGCTGGGGAGCTGCAGCAGCAAATGAGCAAGATGATGAGATCGCTACTGTTCAACACTTATATCTTCCTCACTCTGAAAGATAAACAAGCAGACAGATGACAGGTTTTTCACATAAAAGTATCAGTGCTGACAATTCATCACATTTCTTAGTGACGAATAAAGTGACATAGTTTAAAATCTCATTAACACAATATGGTATTGTTCAGGTCAAGACATGGCAGGAAATGACATTTTGAAGGAGTTGGCAGCTTCACGACACGACTGGATTACAGATCAAGAACTCATAAGTATCAATGGTTAGTGTGCTGTCAATTTATCCCATTTCAGGTTGGCAAATAAAGAGGCGATTTAAATAATAGTAGAATGATATGACATTGTTCATAGTTAAATAATAGTAGAATCATATGACATTGTTTAAATAATAGTAGAATGATATGACATTGTTAATAGTAGAATATGACATTGTGCTGTAGTGGGTAGGTTCACCACACCACTGGATTACGGATGAAGAACAGAAGCATACATCCAGTGCAAAAGAAGATCACTTGCTCTGTATAGTTTAATTTACATGGTATGAAGAAGGAAGTTGGTTGTACCACTGAAAACTTAAATTGAGAAGGACAAACTTTTGTTTATGAACTACATAGTAAACTTTAAACATGCAATTTGATGCAAGCACCAAAAATAAACAGATGTTGCAGTCATGCCTAAGCAAATATATACAATAAAGTTTGAAGGCTTGAGAAGGACAAACTTACATTATTGGTGAAGACAGGCTCTATTAAGGCCTTATCCATGTTGATGGGGGGCAATTCAAGAAGTTTACCATAGAATCTTCTTCGTAAGCATTGCCTTTATTCTACATTTTGTTAAGAGTAAATATAGATGTGATAATATACGAAAAAATGGAGAATGTTTAAGATAAGATGAAGAGTGATGCTACATAACCAAGTAGCTATTAATGTAAGTGCAGCGATACAGGAAAAGGGTACAACCAAGAGCAATGCACAGCTAAACTTATTCAGTACCAACCTTATGGTAAGAGTAAATATAGATCTGATGTGTAGAAAATGGAGGGAAAGGAAAATAAGCTGCAGAGTGATGGTACATGAGCAACTACCTGTCATTATAAATACATTGATAAAGGACAACATGTACTTACAAGAACAATGCAAAGCTAAAAACAATCATTAGCATTGGATATATTATACACTAATGTAACCATTCATACAGATCAGATAATTTGGAGCGAACAATTGATAAGCAAGCTATCATGCATACTACTGTCACATAATGAACCAGGTATGTATGCAAGTACAGTGATACAGGACAACAAGTACTAACAAGAGAAAAGCAGTGGGCAGCATATTTGCGATATCCTATGATTCTTTTCAAACCGGAATTCTTCTTCGAGTAGATTTCCTGCAAAAAAGATCCGTAAGGCACATGCGGAAAAGTAGAAGTTCAAATTGTCATGTGATTTCATAGACAGTACCTCATCCTGGGAACGAGACCAGTGCATAACAAGGTATTTCCATTCAATGTCTTCTAAATTTAGCACTGGAGACTTCACCGAAAATTCGTTTATAGACTTTCCTTCAAAGTGTGATTTCCTCAGGTAACACCGATACTGCTGCAATGCTTCCTTGAAAATCACAAGCAAGCTTTGCTCGTCATGACTATCCAGATTGACCATCGCCTAGTCACAACAATATAATGTAAATCATTGATGTGTTCAATCAGCAGAAAACAGGAAAATAATAACCATGAATAATAGCACTTACACGTAAGTTGGACAGGAAGATGTGAAAATGATGTTTGTCTTCACTATAATCTTCCCATGATGGGAATATATGCACGTAGTCCCTAACGACATTGAAAGCATTGTCTTTTAAACTGGGAATAAATGTAATGGGGTTCCAATCTGCAGGAATTGGCCGTCTCTGCAGTTGGGATAGGTCTTCGGCCGGTGGACTTGCTGTACTTTTTGCTGGAGTGGGATTTTTCTGTGGTACGGCTGGTGCTATGGCAAATGAAATCGGTATACCTTTTGCTGGAGTGTAGGTCCTGTGTGGTGGGGCTAGTGGTGTGGCCAGTGAAGTATGGGTACAGTCTGCTGGAGTCGGTCCTATGTTTTGTGTCACTGGTTGTACAGCCAATATAAGTGGGGTGTTGTCTGATTTCTCCGGCACCACCACGTTTTTCAAGGACTTTGCTGGTGCTCTTTCAGTTTCGGCAATCACCCTCTTCCTTTTTTATGTCTGATGCGCAAGAACAACAATTGAGTGGAAAAACATGGTATGATGACAGATGCAATATGTATTGATAATGGATGGGCATGGCATCTCGACATATATGATGAGTAAACTAAGCAGATGGCGGTGCAACAAAGTATAATAAATGCAAGACAACATATGCAAGATACCCGCAATCAATAAAACCTTGCCAAATTAGAATAGGCACCTTGATGGGTGAACAGGACATGCCATCTGCCTTTGACTCCTCAAGGTTAGAATAGTCATTAGGATCATATTCTGAACAAGAATCAATATGTGGGA
Organism: Aegilops bicornis; assembly: GCA_021605145.1. NCBI lineage: Eukaryota > Viridiplantae > Streptophyta > Magnoliopsida > Poales > Poaceae > Aegilops > Aegilops bicornis. Next base: position 21,701,055 of record CM038674.1, on the reverse strand, counting down.
AGCGTATGAGTTTCATTGCATCCAGAATGGCACTCAATTCCTTGGTGCCAATTTTGTAAGTCATTGCAGTGTTTAGCTTCAAGAGTGGACTGCTGCTAGTGCTACACAAAGCAGCTACACAGATCATAGTGTAGATATAACGGGGAAAACCGTAAGCATCAGAGTAAAATCAGCAAAGTGGAACTTGCTGGAATATATGTGCTAGTACTGCCGGTACGGCTAGAAAGGCTTCGGATACCAGTTCTCTTCAACTGAAGGTGCGGTACTGTTAATATCAGTGTAACTCTCAAAGGCGACACAGCTCCCCGCATTTCCTTGCTATTCTTATAGGATTCAAGTGGGCAGGTCACTACAAATCCTATTCCTATGTTTACAAAATCCTACGAATCAAAGAGGCTCAAAGTGTCCATCACAACCGACCGTATAGACCTCTACACTAGAAATGTACCTGCTCATCTTCAGTACAAGGAACATATTGTACTACTATCATACTCCCACCATTCTGAAATATAAGTCTTGGTAGATATTTCCACTATGGATCACATACAGATGTATCCAGATATATTTTAGAGTGTAGATTCACTCATTTTGCTCCATATGTACTCCATGGTGGAATCTATACAAAGACTTGTATTTAGGAACGGAGAGAGTGCATATTAAAGAAGAACGGAAGAGGCACATGGTAAAGAAGAGAAAGCAGATTTTGGATAATAAAATGTTGGTTGCGCAGTGCCCACACATGATGAACCAGAGCGCATTAAGAATTCTACTCCCAGCTGTCTCTCGACCATTTTAGGCGGTTGGATGAAGATCCTACGTCTCCTAACCCTTCTTCTTCCTCGTCTCTGATTCTTCCCATACAGAACACCGCACGGGCCGCCGGCCAGACCACCGACCCCCACCGCCAGTGTTGCTCCGCCACCCCCACCCCCCACCCCCGCCCCAACCCCCACCCGCATCGAGTTTTCTTCATTCGGCGAAGCCCCACAACCACCCGAGCCCCTTCGTTTGCACCGGCGAACTCCGGCGAGCTCTGAAAAATCGACTGACCCAATTTAGAAATTTAGTCTACTGTGATTTAACTAGTGTGGAATATAAACGGGGAAAACCATAAGCATTGGGAGTATAGTGTTGAGCGTGCCATGGCGGATCTGAAGGTGCAAACCAGACAATGGCAACTTAGCAACCAAGACAAGAAATCAGAGTAAAGCAGTGGCGATCTATTTTTTTGCTGTGATAAATAAGTTGAGCAGATACGAAAGAGTACCGCCCCTGGTGCGGCACCGTGTACGCATCTGCTGAGAATTTGACGGTTCTGCGGTAGCGATGGCTGTCAGCAGCGTGGAAGCAGATCTAGTAGGGTAGACGGTGGCGGCGGGGCGTGGTGGACGAGACGGTTGTAGGAGCGGCGCCGGTAAGGTGGACGACGGTGGGGATGAAGCGAAAGGACGGGATGCAAGGATCCCGGTCCAAAGCCGTGGATGAGAGAGGTCGATCTCTTGTAATGGATGGCGGCATCAGCGTATCAGCTCCGTCATGATGGAGGAGTGAAGGAAATATGCCCTAGAGCCAATAATAAAGTTATTATTTATTTCCTCATATCATGAAAAATGTTTATTATTCATGCTAGAATTGTATTACCCGGAAACATAATACATGTGTGAATATATAGACAAACATAGTGTCACTAGTATGCCTCTACTTGACTAGCTCGTGAATCAAAGATGGTTAAGTTTCCTGACCATAGACATGAGTTGTCATTTGATTAACGGGATCACATCATTAGGAGAATGATGTGATTGACTTGACCCATTCCGTTAGCTTAGCACTTGATCGTTTAGTATGTTGCTATTGGTTTCTTCATGACTTATACATGTTCCTATGACTATGAGATTATGTAACTCCCGCTAACCGGAGGAGCACTTTGTGTGCTACCAAACGTCACAACGTAACTGGGTGATTATAAAGGTGCTCTACATGTGTCTCCAAAGGTACTTGTTGAGTTGTAGTATTTGGAGATTAGGATTTGTCACTCCGATTGTCGGATAGGTATCTCTCGGCCCTCTCAGTAATGCACATCACAATAAGCCTTGCAAGCAATGTAGCTAATGAGTTAGTTACGGGATGATGCATTACGTAACGAGTAAACAGACTTGCTGTTTACGAGATTGAACTAGGTATTGAGATACCGACGATCGAATCTCGGGCAAGTAACACACCGGTGACAAAGGGAACAACGTATGTTGTTATGCGGTTTGACCGATAAAGATCTTGGTAGAACATGTAGGAGCCAATATGAGCATCCAGGTTCCGCTATTGGTTATTGACCGGAGACGATTCTTGGTCATGTCTAGATAGTTCTCGAACTCGTAGGGTCCGCACGCTTAAAGTTAGATAACGGTTATATTATGGTTTTATGTGTTTTGATGTACCGAAGGTTGTTTGGAGTCCCAGATGTGATCACGGACATGATGAGGAATCTTGAAATGGTCGAGACATAAAGATCAATATATTGGACGACTATATTTGGACACCGGAATGGTTCCGGGTGAGATTGGGACAATACCAGAGCTCCAGGAGGTTATCGGAACCCCCCGGGAGGTATATGGGCCTTAATGGGCTTTAGTGGAAAGGAGGGGAAAGGAGCAAGGGAGGGGGCTGCCCCCCCCCCCCTTTCCTTCCTCCCTCCTTCATATTCCTTCCCTCTCCCTCTCCAAATAGGAAAAGGAGGAGTCCTACTCCCGGTGGGAGTAGGACTCCCCCCTTGGGCGGGCCTCTTCCCCTTGGCCGGCCCCCTCCTCCATTCCTTTATATACGGGGGAGGGGGGCACCCCATAGACACAACAATTGATCATTGATCTCTTAGCCGTGTGCGGTGCCCCCCTCCACCATAGTCCTCCTTGATAATATCGTACCGGTGCTTAGGCGAAGCCCTGCGTCGGTAGAAAATCATCATCATCACCACGTCGTCGTGCTGACAGAACTCTCCCTCAAACACTACTAGGGAAAAGCCTATACACAGAATCTTACCAGCAGCGCGCTCTAAAATAAGGCGCTGCTGCTAATTAGCAGCAGCGCTTGATATAAAAACGCGCTGCTGAAAGGAAAGTAGCGATGGCGCTCCCACGCCAAACCGTGCTACTACTCTAATTGCCATGACCTCAAGCCCAGCTAGTTATAGCAGTAGCGCCTATAGTGAACCACGCTACTGCTATAGAAGTTAGCAGCAGCGTGCTTCTAAGAAAATCGCCACTGCTACGATCAGCCCACAAGTTTAGTCCCACCTCGCTCATGAACAGGGTGTTTACCACCTTAAATATGTTACTTCTGAAACTATCACAACCAGTTGGTCTTCACTGAACTCTATGTGTAGAATTTGTGGCGCAATATGAGTCCTCTCAAGTTCCTACCGGAGTGGACTCATATTGACAATTCAGACTGTACACAAAAAGATCATTGATGGCCAATGTATTTTTTATGCGTGCTTAGACTTAGCAGTAGCGTTTTTCAGTAAAATGAGCTATAGCTACATTAGCTATAGTGCGGTTCCTAAAGTGCGCTACTGCTAGTTCGACTTAACCCCGCTCAAAATTTCACTAAGTCCTCCTCCCCCTGTTCCCCTACTCCTCTATCGCCGCCGCCCGAGCCCGAGCCTGCCCTCACCGCCGCCGCCCGAGGCCGCCCTCAATCTCACCGTTTCCGCCCGCCGCCGCTCTTGACCTCACTGTCGCCGCCGCCTCCCCCACCCCCTCCGCTCTCGACCTCACCGCGCCGCTCTCGACCTCACCATCGTCCGACGCCACCGAGGTACTCCCTCCTTCCGTGCCTCCTCCTCCCACCGCGCCCTCCTCCCTCCTCCTCCCACCGTGCCCTCCTCCCTCCGCCTGCGGCCGCCCCCTCCCTCCTCCTCCGGCCGCCCGCTCCCCTCCTCTCTCCTCCCTCCCTTGTCTCTGTTCTTGCAAATTGTAGGTGTTTTGAATAAAATAGAAGTAAGAAAATTTAGGGCAGTATGATTAATAGTAGTTGTAGTCGAACTATTTTAGTTGTAGTTGAACTAGTTTAGTAAGTAAATTAATAAACTAGTTGAACTAGTTGAACTAGTTGAATTAATAGAACTAATGTATTTTTAGTAAGATAATTAATATAACTAGTTGAACTACTTTATTTTTAGAAAGAACTAGTTTTTTAGTAAGATAATTAATATAACTAGTTGAACAACATATTCTATTTATAGTAAGTTTATATTTATTAAGAACTAGTTGAATTAATAAACTAGTTGAACATGTCATATTTGTTGTTTTTTTTAGTTTAAGCAATTATTCAGGATGTATTAGTGATAACTTATACGGTTCTTGCTTTTGCAGAAATCAAGGAGCCCCTCCATCATCCCCGCCGTCGTCCCCGTCACCGACCCCCTCTGACATCGAGGTGAGACCAGCCAAATATCCATGTATATCTTTTCTTGCTCAAATAGGATAGTGGTTGCCAAGTGGCCGTTCATGTTCAGTTTACACCTCCGAGTGGCCTATGTTTTGCCGGAGTGTTGATTAATTTCCGTTCCGGCAAATTTCAGGCGCTCGATATGTCCTTTTTTAGCAAAGGTCATGTCGGATTTTTCAGGCCTATGTTTTTTAGTACATATATTTAATTGTACAAGTTTAATCTTTGAATTATGAACGTAGAAAATGTCGTACTCGGACGGCGACAGTCTCTCGGGGGAGTGCAGCTGGTGCCACGACGATCGAGGTATGTGCGACAGGTTCGTTGAGCTGGACGAAGATTGGCGCTTCAGCATTAAGCTCGAAGAGACCTTCGATGTTGAAACGGTACGCAACAACGACAAGAGTTCTATTTCGTAATTAAGCATGACTTCAACTATTTCAACGTCTAATTTTCATCTTTTACAATTCGACTAGCTTATCCCATGCCATGCAAGACGATATGTCTTGGAGAGGATGGGTTTTGAAGACCATGAAAATTTTGAAACAAAGAAAATACACCTAAGGACCCATCATGATATGGATTTTGAAGCAAATCTGTACAATGCTCAGAGCGTAACCCATTTTGGTTGCCAAAATTGGGAAGCACTTTGCAAAATGTATTGTTTTTATGAGGGTATGATTGTCACCATGGATCTTGGTGATCCTGACATCAAGCAAGACAATATGGACATTTGGGTCCTTGTTGACACGCTTCCGATTCTACCGCAATGTGAGTTTCTCAAACATAGTTATTAACTAATTTATATTGCTTATTTCAAAATAGTTGCCAGCTTATTTCCATTGACAGCTTATTTTGAATCTTCAAAGAATGTGCAGAAGATGGTAGAAAAAACCCACTACACTGATGGCTCCGAATTAACTTATAAGGAGAAAAGTCATCTGATTGCTTATTGTACTTTCTTTGAGAATTACAATACCTATTATCGAACTCCTCCAAATTATGGTGAATACGTGCCACTAGTGCACGTGTTGAACCACGATAACTTCTATGGAGATACACTGGTAAGATTTTTTTACTATTACGACATCCGTGCATCTTTTGCATACTTCCAAAACTAGTACATCGTTGCTAACTACAAAGTTATTACTATGTTTTTCAACAGAAAATCCCGATGGATTGTGTTCCTCATCTGATGTATTACAATGGTTGCCTTGAAGTTCTGAACATACAGCCAGGTCATCCTACGGATCTCACCTGTGCATATCGGATTTCTAAAACCGGTGAACACATGCTAATCAAAGAATGGAAAAAATGTTTGGACATTCGCAAGGAGGTTCTTGGAAGTAACATTGCGAAAGGCAAGAATTGGAGACAGGATAATCTCCATTCTCCATAATGGAGAGTCAGGGGCTATCTTGTTTTTTGCTATTTTACGTTAGAGAATATAGTAGGTCCTAAGAGAATGTAGTAGGTCCTATTAGGTACAATATGTTTATTATGTGATACAATGTGTTAGAGTTGATGATGAGGAGTACTTGTGATTACGACTAGTGACCAATTTGCTATGTGATGTCTCATTGATGAAAACGATGATCTTGAGGAGGTGTTATATGACAATGATGTATTATGATGACAAGTTGTTAATGATATGATATGATATTTATTATATCATTCGGTGAAAGAATCATGGATTAGTTTCAAGTGGATGTCCATCCACTTGAAACTAGTCCACGGTTGTTTCACCTACTCATTATGATGTAAAAACAGTCTCTAAATTCATGTTGTATGAAAAAGTGTGTAAAGGTGTATGAAATAGAACATGGAATTAAAAAGAAATAAAATACTAAATAATAGTAGGAGCGCGGGCAAGGAGGAGCGCTACTGCTAATTACCAGCAGCGCTGCTCTGGAGAAGCGCTACTACTAGATCATTTTAGCAGTAGCGCGGGTCCAGGCGCGCTGCTACTAAGCTTTAGCTGTCACGCCATATCAGTAGCGCTCCTGCCCGCGCTACTGATAGGCCTAAAACCCGCGCTGCTGCTAGGCTTTTCCCTAGTAGTGAAAGCTCGGCTGGATCAGACTTCGAGGGACGTCATCGAGTTGAACATGTGGAAGAACTCGGAGGTGCCATGCGTTCGGTACTTGATTGGTCGGATCGCGAAGACGTACGACTACATCAACCGCGTTGTGCTAACGCTTTCGCTTTCGGTCTACGAGGGTACGTGGACACACTCTCCCCTCTCATTGCTATGCATCACCATGATCTTGCGTGTGCGTAGGAATTTTTTTGAAATTACTACGTTCCCCAACAAGGAGGATGGTGGTGGATGGGGTGGCGGACGGCGGCGGACGGAGGAGCGTGGGGTGGAGACTGTGTTTCGGCGCCCACGGAGTACGAATGGGGAAAAGGGAGGTAGAGAGGAAGGGGGGAACCATGTATTTAGGGCGCTCTTGTCTCAAATGTGAGGAAATTTACAAACTTAGCCCCCGTTTCAAATTTCTACTACATAACAGCAATATTAGTCGGTTGGGGATAGGACGGTAATCTCGCATACACTGAATATTTGCCGACGAGAGATTTTTTTTTGGCGCCCACCATATATGAATGTGAATCGGGGAGGGAGTCGATTTCGGCCGAGGACACACTGTGTTTTGGCGCCAACCGTGTATGAATCCGGGTGAGAGGCGGTTACGTCACTTTTGGTTGAAATTACAAACCTACCCCTATCGAAACCTATAGAAATCCAGCAGATAGGCTTTGCATGGAAGGGATAGGCAGTAGTAATTTCCATCTCGCAGATTTTGGTTTCAGGCGGTTACTGCGACTTTCCCCGCTTCATTCAAATTTTGCAGAGTGCATGTTTACCGTGCCAACTCAATTCGAATCCCGTTTGTATTCTATTTTTTTCGGGCGGGCTCCATTTTCCATTGGAATTACATTCTATATACATCATTTTTTTATATATACTTTCAAAAGCACAACAAAGAATTCTGCTCCTTTATATGTATAATATGATTTACAAATACAACGATCTCAAAATCTTAAGGTTGAACTCGAAAAAAATTAACCAAATTATGTTCTACTAAAATGTATGGATCAGTAATATCTACATATTAAATAACATATATGTGTGTGAATTCATATGAATATGCATGTTTGATAGATCAATTTTGGTTCGAGTATGGATTACATGTATCATCATCTCGAATTCAAATACTTGAATCCCTTTTTGTTCACTCCTTTCACGCCCATCTCTCTCGCAGCATGCTCCTTCAGGTAGCTATCACTCTCTTTTCTCCAGCTCACCCGCACGCTCACTTCATGTTTCTCCTATCCTCGCAAACATGGTCTCTCAACGTCTCCCTTGAGAAGTGTCACACTCTCCCTATGATTATACATTACACGGTTTTCATTATCGCTCACGTCTCTACTATTCTCTGGTATCACTCGGTACCTAAGCTTTCTTTTTCACCGCCACACACACAGTCTCCACTCGTCTTTCACTTTGTCTTTATCTCTATGGGATTCTCTCACACACCCTATATGTCTCTACATATGACTCATACCACTAAAATTACTCTCTCTCTCTCTCTCTCTCTCTCTCTCTCTCCTGTAGACACAACATTTGTTGCGGTCTCCTTTTCGTCTCCATCCCAGGCTGACATTATTCATTTGTTTACCGATCAGACAACCCCGACTACCATCTCCTCTCTCTCTCATAGACACATACACACAACTCCTGCTTCCACTCCCCTTCCCGACTACCGTCTCTCTCTCTCTCACACACAAAACTCTCGCTTTCGCACCCCTACTCATATTTCTCTCACAAACATTTATCGACTAGCTAGCCTCTAGATAGGTTTACACACCCGCACACTCGTGCTTCCACTATCGCATACATGTCTCTCTCCCGCTCCTTGTATCTATGTAGATTTTTCTTCCCTTCTTGAGACACACCCTCTCGATCGTGCACACACACACTATCGCCTCATTTTAAGATCATACCTATCACACACACACTCCTTGTGTCTTTGTCCCACATGTACTCCGTCCTCCTCCACTCTCCCTCTCTCTCACACACACATGGGATTTTTGCAACAACTAGGAAGATGCCCATGCGTTGCACGGAACATCAAGATGCATTTGTATGAGTAGTTTATCTTGTGGGGGAAAAGGATGAGCGAGGGAAGGCCTTATTTGCAAATGTGGAGAGGGATGTGGGTATCTTTTTGCAAAATTGCCATAGTTTCCTTCCTATCCGTCAGATATAGATCGGACGGCCTATATTGCTGGATGGCAGACACACGATCATCACCGACAATGCTTTTTATAAGAGCAGGGATAAAAAATAGAGTTGGTGATGATGGTGGGCCTGCCATCCTGCAATGTAGGTCGTTCGATTTATATCTGACGGATAGGAAGGAAAATATGGCAATTTACCCACACTCTTCACCACATTTGCAGACAAGGCCTTCCCTCGTTCATCCTTTTCTCCCACAAGATCTTGATGTTCCGTGCAACGCACGGGCGTCTTGCTAGTAAGAGTAGAAATTAGACATATACCACTTCTCGAATCTTGAAACCAACAACATTCCTCCCTTAACTCATCAAAACCGCCAAAGGAATATATTTTGAGTGAAACATAACATATTTTTAGTGATATACGTATTTCAAAACTAGACTTTTTTCTATCAAATCGGTGAATATGCATTAATCTACTTTGATCGTGTGGCAACGCATTGGCACATTGCTAGTAGTTATTATAATTTTTTGGACACCAGACAAACGGTGGAGTACATATACGAAGAGAAGAGGCGCACGCACGCAGTCGGCCTCTCGCTGTCTCGCACACATGAGTGTTACGTAAAGGCGACGTTAACAAATAAACCCTAAAACCCTAGGTGCACGATTGCTGCATTCGTGGGTACCGGGTATGTGGTGGTGCACCTTTGTAGGAATAGTCAGCTCGCGTGATAATTTGATCCGTAGGAGTTGATGGTCGCGACCACTGGTGAACGACTTGGAGCGCGGTGGCTCGCCAGTTGCCACAAATCGAGTAGCCACCTTTAAAATATCGTTTTTTTAGCGGGGTTAAGAGTTCCAATTTTCAATGGCGCGTTATAAGTAGTAAATAGTTTTTAGAACGATTTGTATGGAGCGAAAATGGAATTCATAGTACTACGTACCTCCTTGGCGTATGGTTGTATGGGTTTATTTTGCGAAATGTTGAACCTGGTAGTTCTAGCGCAAATACTATGGTTTAGATTCAGATGTTGGTTTTCAGTAATGAAAATCGGAAGGGGAAACCCTTCTTTGATTAAAAAAAACTACTACCTCCATTCTTGTTTACTAGTCCCCATCGTACTTTGGGTCAAAGTTTGTCCATGAATTTTACTTGTAATATGTGAATGGAAAACGAGATTTTGTTATACCCAAACAAAAAAGGACTGGAGGGAGTGACTGCTCTGACACTGAAGCGACCTCTCATAATGCAGGCATTGAACCGGCGCGCCGGCCAAGAGGGCCACACTTGCTGTAGGCCCGACTGAACACGCCTCCTCGCCGCGTGAAACCAGCTTAAGACTGCCCCGCCTGCCTTCATTGAATCCGCGCGTGAGCCGGCAACACGTCCTTCCGCGAGCCAGCACGCATTTTAGAACACAAAAAATGACTAAAATATAATTAATTTATGCATGGTCTTGACTTGTTGTGCTCGCACTGGTAGCAGGAACTAGTAGAGGTTTTTCTTTATTTATAACTCTCCTCACATTTTTTTGGCTTTGAAGTGAATCATGGTTGTGGACATTATGTATGAATGTGCAGATATCTGTGAACATGAGTTTGATGTGGAAGTTGAAGTTGGAATGTCGGGCTTGCGCGTCAACTATACCATGTCCACTGCTTCGTCTGTTATTGTTTGGAAAGTAATTGCTGTTATTACATGCCAAAAAAACATTTTGTGCCACATCAGTAGATCCACGGACATCACAACAGGCATGCTTACTGGATAAACATTTGAACCTAGCTATTATGAAGGAAATTTTGTATTGAGAACAATTTTAGATAGCAGGAGACGCCTAGCCTGCTCTGCCTCTGCTAGCTTATTTCTGGCTTCTTCCATCTCTTCTTTGGCTTGGGTGAAGAGAGCATCTGATTGCTCTTTTCGCTTCTTCAGGAACTCAGCTACATTCTCAAGGACTGTTGCATGCTTTCTTTCAGCCGTTACTAATGCCACGTGGACACGAACAGCTGACGACTCCACCTGGCTTGTGTGTAATCCAGCATCATCTGGAAATTTGCACCTTGTGTCTTATCCAGCATCATTAGGAAACTGGCACCTTGTGTGTAATCTAGCTTCATTTTGGAAACATGATCTCGAGGTTGACCATACTTCCCTCCTCGCAGGCACTGCATCCTGACATGAAGTTACTTCTTTTTTAGATCAATACTCAGAGGAACCTAGATCCATTTAGTAGAAGCCAGATAAATAGAACTCGGAAAAGTGAATTCAAAAGGAAAAAAAATAAAAACATACTACAAGGTGAGAACACCCACTTCCTACATCTAAAAACGAAACCATTAGGACGATTAAGACTCTTCTTATTACACATCGAATACACCACGCTTAAGAGTAACAGAAACTACAACATATACACATCGAAGAATACGAGGCTAAACGAAAGTAATTGAAAGGGTGTTACTTACCAAAGCTCGATTTACAGGTTCGGTGCAGCTCTTCTTTAACTTGCCACGCTCCTTGAAGATGTCCCCAATATCCCGTGCTTGGTCTTCATTGCTCCTCTGCATGTTCGCACTCGTGGTTTTAAAAATCTCAACATGGCAAGAAAAATGTACTACTACTAATACTCACGCATCTTGTGGGCAACATTAAAGCACTCGTCTGCCATGTTAGAGCATCTCCAACAGAATCGCAACGCGCGGCGCTTTAAAAAAGCGTTTACAGTGCTGAGATCGAGAAGTAGAGACTAGAGAGTAGAGGATAGTTCTCAGCATAGATAGATAAAAAAAGATAATTCAACTACTCCTCGTCGTCCGACTCCTCCTCGGTGATGTCCTCCTCCGACGTCTGACTGTAGGCGTGAAGATACCGATCGTCGTCGGATTCCCAGGGCGACGCTGCTCCTAGCCTCATGTTGAATTGAGCGTCCGCTTTTCGCCTACGCTTGTCCTCGCGATAGGCGGCTCGCTCCGCCCTCCTCTTATCCCTCTCCGCCCTCCTTTGCACGTAGAACTTGCGCTCGTTGATGATGTCCTGCGGGAAGAGTTGGCGCCATAGCGCCATGGATTCCTCGTCCATCTCGGCGATGCCGAGACGGTACTCCCACCTCCGGTTGTCACGACGATCCTCGTCGGTGCTAAGCCGCGGCAGAGGCGCGAGCTCCTGCGCCCGCTCCCGCGTCAGCACGTTGGGGAAGTTCAATGTTCTATGAGGCCACCGGAGGCGCCACGCCGCCGCGTCATACGTGCGAGCAGCCTCGTTGGTGGTGTCGAAATTGCTGAGGCCGAGGCGCATCCCGCAGAACCGGATCTCGGCGGAGAAGCCGCCGGAGGGGCGCGCACGGACGCCGCGGTATCCCCAAGATTCCCGGCGACGCCGCGGCATGGTTGCGCGGCGGCGGCGAGGCACAGAGCGGGGAGAGAGAGGTGGCGAGGCACAGAGCGGGGAGAGAGCGGTGGCAAGGCACAGAGCGGTGGGAGGGCGTTGGATTTTATAATGCGCGCCGGACGCCACGCGCCAAAACTAGCGCACGCCCGGCCGCTTTTTCCCGCGCGCGCGCGATCCTTTCCCGACATCACTGCTATCTCTACTCTCTTCTCTACTGTTATATTTATTTTATATTTAATATTTAATATTTATCTCTACTTCTCTACTATCTACTTTTTTTCTCTATACTTTTTTTTCTTGCAATATAGGCCGTCCGATTTATATCTGAAAGATAGGAAGGAAAAAAATTTTAATTTTGCAAAAAGATACCCATACCCCTCTCCAGATTTGCAAATAAGACCTTCCCTCGTTCATCCTTTTCTCCCACAGGATAAACTACTCATACAAATGCATCTTGATGCGTGCAACACATGGGCATCTTGCTAGTTCTAAAAAACTTTCCATCATTTGCCTCACTACTGGTTGCAGATGAAAAACCTACCCAACCATAGCGCAATACAGTAGCGACGCGCAATTTCAAGTTGATATTCTGTTGGACAATGGAGGCTATAACCAATTACTTTTATGGGAACAATACAACCCAGGAAATTTGAAGGGTAGGTATGAACAAAATTGGAACTGCACATGTACTGCTAAATGATTCAATACACACATTACCAATCGAGGAGGAGAACGATGGTCGCGGCGGCCTCTGTGAGTCATGGTCGGCAACGCGAGTCAGTTCATTGTCCATGACGGTGGTACTTCTGCGCTTGGCGTCGGCTTCCAGGAAGCAGATCCGACACCGTGGAAGACGATGCCGGGGAAGATGCTCTATGTACGACGACGATGGTGGACCGGCTCCAGTGCGGTGTACGAGGTCGTCGATGAGGCAGATGCGTTGCGTGGACGAGGGTGCCGATGTAAAGGGGAGGAGCATGAAGGCTGCGGTGCCGTGAAGAAGTCTATTTTACGGTGGGGATAGAGAATAGGGAGTATTCAGGTGTACTACTCTAGGTGCCGGGGTGGGGTTGGCTGGGTAGGGTGAACCTGAAGTTACGAAAACAGCCACCTACCAAGCGTCATCCGTAGGCCTGTTCCGAAGGCTATGATGGTAACTTCCCACTGCTCGATTGAGGGTCGCGGGAGATTTTCCTGCCGACCTCAAACTTTTGTGACACTGAACTCCCCGTGTGGCGTGTTGTGTGATTCGGCTAAGAAACTAGCGAGTAGTAGTAGTAAACTCTGCATATTAGGTTTGACCGAAGTCAAACTTCCTAAAGTTTGACCAAGTTTATAGAAAAATATAAACGTTTACCATAACAAATATGTATGATGTGAAAGTATATTCAATAATGAATCTAATGGTATTTATTTGCTATTGTATATGTTAATATTTTTTGTTATAAGCTTTCTGAGAGTTTACAAAACTTGACTTTGACCAATGCTAATACGCGGACTTAAATAAAAACGGAGGGAGTACACATTTGTTTTCTTAGTTTGTACTGAACTAATCATTTGTTGAAATTGTGAAATAAATATATTAGGCTATTGACTTCGAATGTAATGGTCTATACAATTCAATAGTTACAATCATTGTCGAATCCCAAGATGTATACAAGGCCTATAGTACTTTACGACATGCTCAAACTCACATAATCCCAGTCAAATGAGAATCTAAATGCATTTCATAGTTATTACTTTGTATGACGCAACAAAACCAACCATAAATCTACATCAGCCATTATGAAGCAACATTTTGACATATCCTAATGTGTGAATGAAACGTGCAGAGAGAGCTTTTGAAGATGAAGCAGATAGGGCGGGAAATATTGTATGTATGTGGACGAGAGAATAGGAGACAAACCTAACGAGAGAGAGAGAGAGAGAGAGAGAGAGAGAGTGAGAGGAAGAAGTTAGGTCTGTGAGAAAGATGGAGGCATGTTATATACGTGAGATGTGTGTGCATCCGGATTACGTATACGTGGAAGGAGGAGAGACAACATGTTTGATGAGAGAGCTGGAAAAACATGGACGCGAGGGGAAGGATCTCGTGGGTTGAGGGATTGATAATTTTGTGCGGGGGAGAGAGGGATTGGTAATTTTGTGCGAGAGAGAGAGAGGGTGGGGTGAGGAGTCAGTCAGCCGTCATCACATCACCCTGCTTCCAAATGGCCCCGCATTCTCTAGCGTAGTGTGGTCGCCGACTTTGATCTGCTCGATGCCCTCTTTGAAGATTGAGGTGTTGTGCATGTTGGGGTACAAAGAAGCACAAGCAAGAGTGGTCGCCGTATAACCTTGGATGGGGATTAATTGTGTGCTCGGGGTAGTGTGTGTGTGTGTTGTGCTGTGTGTGTCTCTGTGTGTGTGTGTGTGCGTGTGTGTGTGTGTGTGTGTGTGTGTCAGATATTGAGAGAAAACAAACCTAAGGAGAGAAATGGGAATTCATGAAGAGATTGTGCGGGTGTTGAGGTGGGCAGGGGCCGGGGTGAGGGTGTCAAAATGTGCACGTTGATGCATGTGTTGCATGCGATCGTCCAAGGGACGGACGAATTGAGAGAGATGGTTGTTGTGTTACGGATGCTCCTCTCACTCTCTCTCTCTCACACACACACAAGTAAACTAGAAGACCATTCTCTCATGTATACACAACGTATCGGCATTTGTCTATGTCTCACTCATGCATGATCATTTGCACATTCACACCTCTCTATGTCTGTATCACACGCACACCGTCTGCAGATTGACCTTTCGCCACAACACACATATGGACACATACACACGTTCTCTCTTAGTCACACACACAGAATCAGTATTAAAAAAACTAGGGCGCACCTAAAACGTCCAAATCCAAATAAACACGAACTGGAGCTAAATTCAAATATATGGAAATATTGCAGCGTCAAGAACTTTCCAAGGTAAAAAAAGTTGAGTAATATTCGGGGATTGTTTTCACACACACAATAAGTTTCGATGGATGTCCTTCGAGCGCGACACGGTGACGCGCCGTTCAATCGACCGCGCGGCCTCGGTTCACATGCTTGCACAGGATTCCGTATCGTGGCTATGGTACTAACTAGTAAAAGCGCTGCCTAAGTCTAATGTTTACGTGTACTAGTATGGTTTTCTTTTAAGTTTGACCAACATTATATAAAACTAAAGAAACTCCCACGCGCGCACTCATCAATATGCCGCCACCACCGTTGCGCATGCCGGCGCCCGCCTGCTCCGACCAACAATTTCTCTCCCATCACCGCCGTGTCGCCGCCATCCCTGTGCCATGAAGCCGAAGGCTCGCCCGCTCACGTCGTCTGCAGTCCCTCCTCGCGATACCGCCGCGCTGCCAAGCACGCGAGCAGCTGGTGGAGCCGCGTCTATGCACGCAGCGTACGAAGAGGAGGACGAGCGCGTGCTCCAGCACGCCGGTGAGGAGGAACTAGCGTGTCATTGTCGTCTCCGCCCGCGCGGAGGAGGCGCGCATGGTGGCTGTCGCGGTGGAAGCTGGTCGCGCGCGCGTTGAGCCCGCAAACCGGGAGAAGACGCGGAATCTAACTTCGAGACCTTGAATGCCACGTGGATCCCGCAATTTGAAGGAGCAATTTGGGTCAGTCGACTCTTGTGAGCTGTTTGATGCAACATGGATGGCTAGAAGGGCTTCTTCCACCTCTTCTGCCGTCTTCTTCCTTCGCTCCGCCGAACTTCTTTGACAAATCGACTGACCCAAATTATACTACTAGTATGAACGTATTAAGTACAGTAGGAACACAAAGATACGAGCAGTAGTATCAACTGCAAGAACAGTAGTAAGACATAGTACTAGTACTACTGTACGTACTCAAGAGTTCAGATAACGAGAAAGAACATAAACATAGTTCTGTTGGGGCCTCAGCACAACACACCCTTGAAAATAAACTAAGCAACTAGTCCGCTTGACACTGCAGTAGAACCAGCATGAGCGACGGCACTGCCACCTACTCGGAGTCCGAGTCCACGTCCTCGACTTCGTCCTCGTCCCTCTTCCTCTTCCTCTTCGCCGACGCTTCTTTGCTTGAACCGGACACTGGGCTCTGCTTCTTCATCCAACCCTTGTAGATATTTAAACAAAGGTAGGCATCCATTGCTGCGTACAGGATGTGATCTTCATCTAATGTCTTCGACTCCCATGCATGATGAAACTCGTGATGAGGTTTCTTCAGTTTAGCGTACGAACAATCAATCATGGCTGCTGCCAGGGTCAGCATTGAAGGTTGAGAGGAGGACACCAGGCTTGCCTTCGGGAGATCGAAGGGCTGTCCTACAACGAGACCTATCCGACGCAGGACATCCCTGTCATTCTTAAAGTCTACAGTAACGGATTTCACTATTTTGTCCTTGAGGAAGTTCTTAAAATCCTGGCACTCAACGTCGGCATGGCATATGTGGTAGACCAAGCAAATGTTATGTACGCAAACCTGGATCACGGCGGGATTCTTCCTCTCTTCGTCCTTTAGATCCTTCTCTCATCCCAGGACTGTGGTGTACTCAACATCTAGCCCAGCGACCCACTCATCCGTTGAAAGGTTGAACATGCGTCGGAAGCGAGCAAGCCATGCTTTCACCGTCGCAGATCCACGTGTGTAGATGATGATGAACTGATCGCCGGTGATGGCTCTAACCTGGTACTCAGCGGCGACCATGGAGATTTGGGAGGCCATGGATTTTGGAGGAGGGTAAGGAGAAGTTGAACTGTTGTACCCCGCAAAAAAACTGGGAGCAAACTAATGTGAAAGGACGGGACGCCTGGGAGCGAACTGTTGTAAGGTAGAAGACGGGGACGAGCAGGGCGTGCGAACGGCATGGGGTTGCTGGCTTGCCCGGTGGATAAATGGCTGCAAGCCCCCAAAGAGTTCTCGAGAACTATGCGGGACCCACTAGATGTCATGTCTACTAGACCCATATCGTAGGCCTGACGGTATAGCTTCTGCCTGTTCGCACGCATGCTGGCGCGTGGATGTAACTTCACTTAATTTCCTCAACTGACGCGCCTCCCACGACCTTCGCCTCCCTCGCGCGGTCGCACCCTTTGAGACTTCGACCGGCTATAAATGAGCAATTTTTTTGCCTACTCCGCATGCATGGACTCCCTCTGGTCCTTTTTACTCTCGTTAACCGTTTGCAAAGTGTTTGACCAAATTTATACTAAAAATATCAATATCTACAATACTGATTATAATGAGTATAAGAACTACGTTTTATAATCAGTGTAAAAATATTGATTTGACATTGTGAATGTTGATACATTTTTTATATGTCTGGTGAAAGTAGAGGTACATTGACTTCAGACAATACTTAAATGCACAATGCAGACTAGTTCCTCCGTCCAGGTGCGTGTCATGTCCTATCTTGTCAACACAACAAGGTTAGCTATTAGAGTACTACTACCTCCCTTCTAGTTTAAAGGGCTAGATTCAAAAATTTCACCTACTCTTAGCAAGATAGTAGAGGCGGTGGAATAGTTTTTGAAGTCTGCAAAAGTACTCAACTAATGTTGCCGTTCTTCACAAAAAAATGTGTTTACCAATGCTTGCATGAACACTAGTTACTATAACCCCTCTCTTCTTTACTCCCTCCGTCTAGGTGAGTAAGTTATCTTAGGCTATGCACTGTGACCAAGGAGGAGGGGAAAACGAGAAACGTTAATGTTTATTTGCTAATTAATAGTATTGCATGCAATGAACTAACCACTGCATGTCATGTTTGATAGTCTCAAGTCACTAAAAGCATGCACACTCTTTATCTCTTATTGGTTGATATGTCAAGAAACAAGAAACAAGGTAGAAGTTAATGCACTGTGTCTAAGTGTTTTGGGATTATTTGGTTTTCGTAAGATGACTTACACACCTAGACGGAGGGAGTAATTATTTTCCACATCAGCATGTTTGCTATTCCCGTGTGCATGATATCAGCTAAGATACCACAATTATGGCCAGCCTTAATCATCGCATGCAATAATTTAGTGCACCTTGAAATATGAACATGTGTGGGGCGTGTATGTTTTTAATGACTTGAGACTATACCTAGCCCGGCATGCAAGATGAATTATTATGCATCGTTCCCCATACCTGCAGGAAGCCCGTTCGTCTCCAATACTTTTCCTCTCCATGTGTGGAAACAATATGCCTGCCAAACTCTCCTTCTACATCCGACGGTCCCACCACTCCACCCCGTGTGAAAAAATCTGCATGCATGACTCTCCTCCCCCCACGCTCGTCCAATCCGTTGTGACCAACAATATTTCCACCCCTTCCGTCCCCCATAATTTACTCCAACAAATATGCCCACGTAGCTGTTACTTAACTGCAGGTGCATTGGGTCACTGACATATGGGCCCAACAGGGGTCTAGCCCACATGTTAGTGACGCAAATCGACCTGCAGTTAAGTAAGTGCTGCTCAGTTCAAATCTTACGTAGGTGTGGCATTCTCGCTATAAATACTGCGCCTCCCACGACATCGGTATCTCCTCGCCCTCACGTTCACGTTCATCGCTATCGCCTCCCCCTCCCTCTCACGTCGACCACCATGGCATCGCCCCTCCCAAGCCCTAGGAGCCCCTCGCTGCACCGCGCGGATGGTCACGCGCCGCCGTTGCGTTCCTCGCCGCCACTAGTCGAGGAGGACACGTCGGTGTTCCGCTCCTCGCCGAGACGCGACACGTCGCCGTTCCGTTCCTCGCCGCCACTAGTCAAGGAGGACGCGTCGGCGTTCCGCTCCTCGCCGCGACGCGTCGAGGTGGACGCGTCGGTGTTCCCAATCTCGCCAGCACGCGCGTCGGAGGACGTCGGCTCCCTTCTGAGGAGAACGCCGCGCCGCCCGCCGACCGCCCCAGCCTTGAGGAGCTTTGGAAAGAAATGGATGTCGCCTTGTGGGAGGCTTTGCCTCCAGCAGAGCGCGCCAAAATAGAGGCGCAGAAGAAGGCAGAGGAAGAGAAGCGCACCGTGGAGTAAGCTGCCTGGGAGGCCTATGTTGCGTCCGAAAGAGTCAGGCAATGGGCTCTTTGGCAGAAGGCTCGTGCGAGGGCCGTGAGGGTGGCGGGGGACGCTCGTGCCGACGCCCTGAATGCAGTCGGGCCGAAGCGCCTCATCTACGCTCGGCGGTACGTCGACCGGGTGCACACTTCCAGCGAGGAGGAGTACCTCTTGGCGCCGGATCACCACACCGGTGAGATCACGCTCGCCCGCCGGCAAGCCGCCAATCAGCACCTCGCGAGTTGCGAGGCTGAGGAAGAGGCGTTGTGTCGGCGCGCTGGGAAACGGCCGCGCACCAGGGCACTCGTGGTGCTCCGCAAGCGCTCCTGCGAGCGTCGTCGCTTTTAGGAGGAGTATAATTTTTGTTTCGTAAGGCGATCTCATTAGTTTTGGGATGCAAATGATAAATCCCGAACGTTCAAGAATTTTCCACGTGTAAAATCATCATTGGCCGCAGGAACGCCGTTAAGCTATCGGGTCCGGTTTTGGATCCGATAACCCGTTAACAGCCCGGGCCAATGGGGATTTTTCACGTGTAAAATCATCATTGGCCGCAGGAAACACGTGTTGCCTCACCGTTGGGACAGATGTCATCCACTCATTGGACATGAGGCGCCTATGATAGGTCGACACATGGCACGACCCAACAGTGGCCCATTCCGGTGAAAAAAGTCGGCCCAGTAAAAATTAGCAGGCCGGCCCATATAAGACCTACTTGTGTCAGGTCCATTTAAGCCCACGGCCCATACGAGATGTGCCAATTCGGCCCGTCAACGACACGTTAAAGATTTGACACCATTGCAGTCCATCGTCAGTTTGAGACCGTTAACATCCCGCTATATATTTGGGCTCAATATCGGCCCAATGAGATTTTGGCCTGTTAACGACCCATTTAATGGATGGGCCAATTTTCAGGATGTACATCTTTCGTCCTTTTAGCGACCTATTTAAATGTTGGGCTAATTTCCTGCCCGGTGTGTCTTTCAGCCTGTTGACGGCCCATAAATCTGATGGGCCATTTGTAGTCGGACCTGAGTTTCGGCCTTTTAGCGGCCCATTTAAGTGTTGGGCCAATTTCTAGCCCGGTGTCACTTTCAGCCTGTTGACGGCCCATAAATCAGTTGGGCCATTTGTAGTAGGACCTAAGTTTTGGCCTTTTAGCGACCCATTTAAGTGTTGGTCCAATTCTCGGTCGTGTGTTCCTTTTGGCCTGTTAACGGACCATAAATGAGTTGGGCCATTTGTAGTCGGACCTTAGTTTAGGCCTTTTAACGGCCCATGCCCGTCATGGTCCAATACCAGCCCGGTTTCTCTTTCGGCCTGCTAAAGGCCCACAACACAGTTGGGCCATTTACAATACGACCTGACTTTTGGCCTCTTAGCGGCCCATGCTCTTCATGGTCCAGTACAAGCCTGCTGTCTCTTTCGGCCTGCTAAAGGCCTACATCATAGTTGGCCATTTGTAGCCCAAACTTAGTAACTTCCTGTTAACGGCCCGTGAAATAAATTGGGGCCACCTGTTGCCTGCTCCGATGTCGGCCTGTTAATGACCCGCGAGGTAAGAGGGCCGACCATTAACTTTCGGCCTAGTAACGACCCATTAACTTAATGTGCCCACTTAAGTTCATACATGTCTTTAGGCCAAATTAGATAATTTGAGCCCATTACGACGAGCAATTATGCACAGGACCAAAACCGATCAAGCAAAGGTACGGCATACAGGGAATAACGTTGCACATCCAGCATATATTACAGGAAATTACATCCACTGGGCAATCAAAGATTGATGCCAGTGCAAATAAATAAGCATAACCTAACCATCTACAACGTCACAATCTGCAACCTCAGCACAGATGACGCCCATAAGCATGTGGGCATGTTCTTGCTGCTTTGCTACACTGTCTCTGAAAACATTGATCAGTTGTTGTGTCACACGACTCTGCACCTCTGATTGATCCACCATTTCCATCATTGCTTCAGCCATTAATTGGTTCACAAACATACATTTATTCCGATGCATTCGAGACAGAGGATACTAAACAGATTCAGATGGCGATTTTGGCAGGCTTGCATTATTGATAGTGGAGAGTGTCTCGACCACTGCATCATAACATAAATTAGGACGGGAACCAAACAGATTAATCATGAGTTATTGCCATATTACCTAGCCTAGATTTACTGGAAAGAAACAATGGGGTTGCCTTGCTGTTTTCAGAGTTTGTCTTCTTATCTTCAGCAGCCTGCACAAAATTAACACACTAGCATTGCTATCATTGGCCAAGTCAGATAATAGGAAAGCAACATAGACAAAACGAACGTTTGGGCAACTAGCCCACACCAAATTAACACAATATGGCATAGCTATCATCAGCCAGGTAAGGCAGTACGAAAGCAACGTTGACACAATGAATGAATGGGCAACCAGAGAAGCACTACAATACAGTAATGTGCGTGATATGAGATAGTACATTCATGCAACTCAGTATGCAAAACTACCAGACAGTTTTCCTTATAAAAATCAACATTGGTGCCTTTAACATTTTGCTACAACTAATTTTAGATCAGATAAACGTTAGATTCACGCCGATTAACAAAATACATGTTGATATAAAAATATAGTGATATACAACAGGTACTTACATCAGCATTGGAGCATAGAGAATTCCCGCAAGATATTTTCCTCGAATACGATCCCAATGGAGGAAGTCTTCTATCGTTTAACCTTATTTTCTAAAAGAGAGATGGGTAAGAAACATGTAGAAAATGTGACCAGAATGCTATAAAATTTCATGATGCGAGGATACGCACGCGCTTCTTAGAATAGAGTTGACATTCTTTTGCTGGACTGGAGTAGACTAGTTCTTTGGCCACTGGAATCTGCTTATTATCAGTGGGAGTTGGGTTTCTCTGTGCTGGAGCAGTATCTATGAAAAATGGACTTGGTTTATTATCTCCTGGCGTTTGGATCTTTTGCAAAGACCTGGTTTGTAACCATTCAGATTCTAAGATAGTCGTCTTCCCCTTGCATGCCTTATATAGAGAATGGTGATTCAATTATAAAACAAGCTACAACAGAGATAGGATAGGTATTGAAGAATAGAAAGGCATGACATATTGACATGTATTCCCTCCATCCGGAAATAAATGGATGGGTCTAGGCGTATTTCAGTTCTAGATTCATCCAATTTTATCCATTTTTGTGACATTTAATCCGGACGGAGGGAATATGATGTAAGAGCTAGGGATACGACAGGACAACACAGTAAAGAAAAACACTGTAAAACCCACTGCATAACCAAAGTATTCAAATCCACTTATATGAGATAGTAGACTCATGCAACTCAGGATGCAAAACTACCAGACAGTTTTCCTTACAAAAATCAACATTGTGGCCTTCAATCATACATTTGGCTACAAATAAATTTAGATCAGATAAAGGTTGGATTCACGCCGATTAACAAAATACATGGTGATGTAAAAATATAGTGATATACAACAGGTACTTACATCTACATTGGAGCACATAGAATTCCTGCAAGAATCTTTCCTCATAAACGATACCATCGCAGAAATTCTTCTATCTGTTAAGCTTATTTTCTAAAAGAGAGATGGGTAAGAAACATGTAGAAAATATGATCAGCATGCCATAAAATTTCATGATGCAAGGATACGCACACGCTTCTTAGAATTGAGTTGACATATTTTTGCTGGACTGGAGCGGACTAGTTCTTTGGCCACTGGAATCTGCTTATTATCAGTAGGAGTTGGGTTTCTCTGTGCTGGAGCAGTATCTATAAAAACTGGAGTTGGTTTATTATCTCCTGGCGTTTGGATCTTTTGCGAAGGCCTTGTTTGTAACCCTTCAGATTCTAACATAGTCGTCTTCCCCTTGCATGCCTTGTATAGAAGAATGGTGCTTTAATTATAAAACATGCGACAGCAGAGAGATGGAATAGGTACTGAAGAATAGAAAGGCATGACATATTGACATGTATTCCCTCCATCCGAAAAAAATGGATGGGTCTAGGCGTATTTCAGTTCTAGATACATCCTTTTTTATCCATTTCGGCAACATGTAATCCGGACGGAGGGAGTATCGCGTAAGAGCTAGGGATACGACAGGACAACACAGCAAAAAAACACTAGTTGAATGTAAAACTATATGCTAGCGGAATACGTACAGAAATAACTAAGGCAACATACACGTGTATGATTGGGAAAATAAGATGGCATTGCAACAGAGCACTAGAACAGCACTTCAATGTAAAAAAACATGGTATGGCAGACAGATGAAGTACATACTGATGAATAACAATGCATAAGATATTCAGAAGCATGATGTCCAAATTAAGCAGATGGCATTGCGATAGAGTAGAATGACAGTACTTGAATTTGAAAACATGTTATCATGAATGGAATAGGTACTGAAAAACAGGAAGGCATGACATATTTACATGCATGATAAGCATGCTAAGCAGATGGCATTGCAACAGAGTAGATACACTCCAGGACATTATATGCATGTTGTACCCATATCACAGGCCAAGTTACAGCAAGGACCTTGTGGGGTGAAGAGGATTCATCATCTTTCTGCAAGTCTTCTGAAGAACTGCCTTTACATGTTCCATCATATTGGGTATCATTGACATCAAGTTTATTGGCCTTTACATTGCTCCGTGAGGTTCTTGTGGATATATCAGTGTGTGCAATTATATCTGACATGCATGGAAGACAACTAGTAGTTAGATTTATGTAATGAGTGCCTGTAGGAGACGACATAAATAGTAGGACTGGGGTTAACTAGCAGCAACAGGTCTCATAAACTAAAGGGAGAACACAGATGAAAGCTATAGAATATGTATCGCTTGTACTCGATATTAACTAGATGGCACACTAAAGTATTAAAGAACAACATAGGTAATACTAGAAGTGGTATAATACTATAATCACCAGCCTGTGGGATAGCATTGGCTGATGGATGATAACTATGGAACAGTGTTACCTAAAGAACAAGTATCTTAGCTGAACTATGGAACAGCGTGAACTCCTGAACAAGACCCGTAAGAGATCAACATGAATATATAGTGAAATGTGATGATCTATTTTCCATGCTTAGATGAATAAAACGCCATAAATGTTGCACACAAGTAAGATGAGGGTACAACCTATCTGGCTGCCATCCATAGGGGTGAGCATCATGTGCTGACTTGTCGATGGCCCTGCAGTTGTTCTTAATTATTTTCATCTTCATAGCCTTGCCACATCATCTCTTAAAAATAGTTTGGATCCATCAACTGTGTGCTCTCCTATGCAATTCATTGAACCGTAAGATTAAAACCTTCATAAGGTGTAGCCCTGTCTCCAACTACCTTCTGAATATTAACATTTCTGTTGGAAAAAGAAGAAAGATTAAATCATAGTTTGCACTAAATGAAAATGAGTTTTTTTTACATTTTGTTCACTCACTAGGAGGGTCACTATTTATATGCTTGCTTCAACTTTTTCCGGATCACCATGTAAATCATTTGTACAGGAGCTCTGGAACAAGAAAAACAATAATCATAAGGATGGAGGCTTAACATGTATTTTGTTTGCCATCTGGTGTTTATCTAATTTTTGATGGGTGACCAAAACCAGATTACCTTTTCTAATGTTAGTATTGGAGTGTTATCTGCAATGGCATCTACTATATATACTGAAAGTAGTTTTATTTATCTTTAGAACTTGATATATTTTCTAAAACCACTTATTATGATTCTATTTGTATCTATGACTTCTGAAGCAAGTCAACACCCACACAGGCAAACAAACCAAACTGCCGGTAGAGTCACTGTGTACAAGGAAATTTACTTTGCTTCCAGTAGTGGGTTTAGGCTGATAGAAGCTTGGTTGTTTATATTTTCAGAAAACCGGATCTATCATGATTAAGATATGGCCAACTTGTATATATTTGGTTCTACTGTGCCCTCCAGTGTTGCTTACCAATGTGATTGCTTAATGATTACTACGACATATCTTGCTAGGTACAAGCTGACAACAATTCTCTTGGTCTTAAAAATTTTGTCGAGGCGGCAGGGATCAAAGAATAACATATCTTGGTCTTCGCCTTCCAAGATTAGAAGGGGGAAACCATCACTCACTCTCCATATGCTTTAAAAGCAAATCTCAAGTGCATTGCCTATACAAAAATAATTTTGTGGTCATCTATCTCACAAACTATTCACATCAAGTTCATATGGAATGGCACTCACAGAGGCAACTGAACCAAGCTATCTATTGTATGCCTAACTATGGCTTAGTAGTTTTATCGCCTCCATTGCCATTGTTGGCTTTTTCTCTCTTATGTTTCTGCTCATATTACTGAACTTAATGTTAGCTAATTAGTTTTTCTATTTCTATGACCGTAGTGGATGCTGCCTTGCTTCTGGCACGGGTTAATTTCGATAGTCTCATGCCCATGTTTAACTTGATGATGTTACTCTTCTGGCACATATTGAATGTTTCTTCTTACTCTTGAACCGGCCAGATAATCGGTTGTTGCGTTACATGTGCTAAAACTTGCTTTCATACTGATACATCATGCCGTTTGATCTTCCATCGGTTGACCATATCGTTGGGACCGGCACCCTTGCGCCAAGGCGCGTTGCTGATCTAGTAATCAAGGTGCCCGCGTGCGAGAACGGACGCCAGATTAAGTGGCGGTCGTGTTATTGCCTGTTGTACAAACATATTTTCCGGATAAATATGTATGTTATGTGATGGAGTATAGCACAACATCTGCTAATTTTTTTGGTTTTGTATAGGGCATGAAAACATTTTACATTTTGTTACGGAAGGTGTGCATCACATATGCCATGAGTACTCTCTCTCTCTCTCTTCCGGTTTACAGGGCTTATTTCAAAAAAATATTTTTCCATTTTATAAGTCTTAATTTTATAGTTTCCCATCAAATGTTCAAACTTTGAGGTGCATTAAATGGTTGCATGCAAGATTAAAAAGAAAACTCACAAATGCATGTAAAAGTTTTTGGTCATTTGTTGGTCACGCATGCATGTATTGCAATTAATGCATTGGTAAACAAAAATTTTGAGAAAAACAATTGAAATAATTGAGTATTTTGGCAAACTATAAAAATTATTCTATCAAACCATCTATTTTGGTTGGTAAAATTTCTGAATTGAGCACTATAAACCAGAAGAGAGGGAGTATAATTTTATTTGGTAGATTAATTTCAACGCAGGTCTGTCTTCAACCCTGATATCCATCACAGGGGAACCAAGGTATGTAGTACTACCAATAATAATCTAGATAATGACAAAATGTCCAATGTCCAGATAATGACAAAAAGTCGTGTCAAGTTATTTTCCTTAGCTGAATGGGATCAGGTTAGATAAGGTAGGGAGGAAGTGAGCAAAGTCACGAACGACCAATCATTGAAAATACAAAATATTAAAGAAAAGTTTTGCTAAAACACATCTAGATGTAACATAAGTATTGCACATCTAAGTCCTATGTCATCAATCTCACGCGGATATTCGTGTGAGTATTTTTTTTCTTTTTCTTTTTAAACTTTATTAAGTGAATTAGATGTGTAATAATTAGGACACATCTAGATATGCCCTAGGCATACCCAAAAGAATTACCACAACAAAATTACACACATACAGGTCTCTTAACACAGCAAGTTATGCACCAACACGTGCTGTAGTAGCTCCATTCTATTTTACCTATTCTCTCTCTTATTTATGGACGCTGCCGTAGGTGGCGACGCGGCGCGCCGAGAGGAGCTCGGAGACGACCACCCGCCGCACCATCCGGTGGTACGGCCCCGCCGGGGCTAACGTGACCTCGGAGCACCCGAACGCAAGGAACTGGCCTGAGAGAAGGTGCGGGCGGGGACGCCATGGCCGCGTCGTAGCTGGTGGCGCCCGCGCGGGCCAGGTCGGGCTTGGAGATCACCACGGCCTGGATGCTCCCAAGCCGCAGCCGGAGTAGCGGGCGCGCATGGTCCTGGCCAGCTCCGCAAGCGCGTGGTGCGGCATGTCCGTCAGCAGGTGGAGGTGGCCGATCACGGGCCACCCGGGCGGTGACGGCGGGAGCCGCGGCCTCGGGGACCGGCTCCGCATCGTGTAGTAGACGTACGCGGCGGAGAGGACGAACAGGGCGATGGACACGTACGAGACAAGGTTGAGCTCAATCTCCATGATGTGTGGACCTGTGCTTGGCTTTCTCTGCTGCTAAGTCGACAGCTTGGGATATGGAATATGGTTATGTGTGTGGTGCTTTTTATAGTGCCATTAGTGTGATCTAACCAACAAAAGGCATCTAACCATGTGAAAGAGGTATTAGTAGTATACTAGTCGTCAACCTGTGCACATGCACGAGCATGCTATTCGAGAACACATAAACATCTATAATTATAACATTTCTTGTGTTTTCATTTGAATATTACAAAGGTGCAACAAAAATAATTCTACATGTAAATATTTCTCAATATAACATTAAATCTCATGGCTTTGTTAGTTTCCTTCTCATATTAAAACAATCATCTGACGAACCATCATGCATCTGCATAAATTAATAGTAAGAACGATGATGCTAATAAAAAGAAGAAAATATCATTATGAGGGAACCCATAGTATGCAAATTTTTCAGAAATAACATGTGGATATAATCATAAGTATAGAAATTAAATTAGGACTTTTGGGATAAATTTTGCACTCTGTGGTATCAGGATTGTATATAAGAGAATACTAACAGATCACTTTGTTATGCTTTCCTGTTACATCCATCAAGGAATCAACTTGTTGGCTTGATAACTATAGTATCAAATGCACCGCGGATTAATAAATTCAATCTTTCATCCCAAAGTATGATAGCCATATTTGGCTACATAACTGTATGAACGATTATGAGTTCAACCTCAAAATACAGGAGATGAAACTGGAATAATAATTATGCAAAATATTTCACATCATTAAGTAAATGTCATTGCCGTTGGGTCGCCATGCCACTTATGTGATAATCATAAATATTTTTACTGATTACATGTGAGATACATATTAGACAAAAAACTGAAAATGCATGAACCAATTTCAACAAATCAGTATATGGCAGAAATACGATTCAAGTATCTGAGATATAGACCTGTAGACAATGAAAATAGAGACTTGTTGGTCAATTTCTAAGCTGCATGCCACAACCAAGTCAAATTTTGGGGACCAACAAACTTGATATTTAAAAAATGATATCATTAAAAGTCAAAGATAATCACATAAAAATAGCCACAGGAAATTAAAATTGAGATGAAGAGAAGTGGACGGTTATTGGTTAGTAGTGTGTATGCGTACATTCATGGGTCAGTAGCAAAAAATTTCCAGCTTATAAAGCAACTTTTCTTTATTCTACTTCTCAAAACTTCAAGCATTGAAAGTTGTTTCATAAAAATGAAACTGGGGGCTAAACCACACTACCAAATAACATTCAAACGGCACAAGCGTTGTCCCAGTCTCCTAGATGTACCTACATGCATGTTTTCCAATCTCCAACGTTGTGTTGCGGATGTATGCATTCATGGGTCAATATTAAAAAATTTCAAGCTTCTAAAGCAACTTTTCTTTTTCTACTTCTTAAAACATTAAGGATCTAAAGCTGTTTTATGAATGTAAATTACTGTTTTTCTGGCATACAACTTACATTTTGCTAATCAAATCTGTAATCAAAGTTTGATCCAAAATAGGAGGGGGACTAATCAACCTGGAGGAGATAACAGAGTACATATGTACAGCCAATCAGTACATTAACGAAGCTGGTATGCCTGCAATAGCAAGTCAAGTCATTACTGCTTAATTATACGGATTATCTCAGCACCTTTGTCACCAAAAAAGTTTGATAAAATTTGTTAACATTCATTGGTGATGCATATAGGCACAGTAAACGACATAGGTCTTCTTCCATCGATAGTTACCTAGAAACCAAGTCAGACCCAAGCGAGAAAGCCAGAATATTTGTACGGCTCCGGTTCAACGCGAGCACATAACTAATTAATTTTTTCTTGACATGTAACTATTTTATATTTTAGTTTAACACCTTTGCAGGTGGTCGGTTGAGTAAATCCCACAGGTGGGGCGGCTGTTCTATAGCGTGGAAGTGACCGAGAAGGAACGGGATGATCGCCTGGAGAAATAGTGATACGACATCGACGACTTGTACTTGTTGATTGCTGACATGCGTCGCCAGCTAGAGTACTTTCAAGTTTGTCAAACTCTTAATCGTGTGATCAAACATGCACACCATGCACTTCCTCATTAATTTCCTTGTGATATTCCGTTTGCTTGACTAATACCCTAAATTATTGTTTCATCAATGTAACTGGTGTATGCATGTATATGAATGTGTATGTGTGTGATATATCCATTTTTGCTATGTGCTAATAATGATAGATGGGCTCGCGAGATTTGTGTGAGGTGGTATCAAGGGCGGACAAGGAGACGGCATACCAGTATGCAGAGGACAAGGATCGGGAATGTGTCTCAAGGAGGCATTGTCTGCCTGGATCCATAGTGTTCCAGTGAGTTTGTGTGGGCTCCGGACGATCCAGAAGATGGCAGAAAAGCTATTCAATAACCTTGTGGACCCTGCCTGAGTTGTTGCGGATGTAAAATTATCACCTCTGATTCATAGGTGGAACTTGATGTGAAATTCAATAGTCGAAAAGGCTAACAAATCCATGGTTGTGGTTTGTATCCCAAGAAGGATTCCTCCTGTTCTTTCACGCACTACGGGAAACAACTAATTTGCCGTCAGGAGGCGTCTTTGCTGTCAGCATTTCGTCGGGCAGACGGCAACGAGTGGGTTTGCCGTCATCAGTAGACGGCAACGGAAAACTGACGGTAAAATAAACATTGCCGTCTGCAAAAATAAATACAGATGGCAAAGAGCTCGCTTTGCCGTCTGCCACAAAAATCACAGACGGCAAAGAATCTATACCGTCTGCGTAGACGGCAAAGAAGAAGCACATCACGCGGATCAATCACATGGATCGATGACTTGGCAGTATCTCACACGCACATCCGACGCCGTGGAACGCATGCCTCCACCCACCCCATGACGCACGTACCCCAACGCACGCCCCCACCCACGAGCCAACGACCCTACCAGCCCCACCCATGATTCCCATCTCCTCCCCCGTGCTCCCTCTTCTCTCCACCTCCCCGACCAGTAGCACCCCGCCGGCCTGCTCCCTCCTCTCTCTTGCTCTGCTCCCTGCTCCCTGCTCCCCACTCCCACGAGCAGCCACCGGGCCGCGCCCTCCCGCGCCCCAAAGCAGCCGAACGCTGAGCCCAGCACCCGCCCGTCCCCAAGCAGCGGCACGCCGCGGTCAGTGACCTCCCGCCGGTCCTTCCGCCGCCGCGCCCGGAACCCTCCCACCCGTCCGTCGACATCTCGCCAGCGTCGCATGAAGGTCCACCTTTCGAGCCCGCCCTCACCCGGCGCCCGTGCGCACCACAGCTCCTCCGGCCGCGCACCTGAGCCCGTCCACACTCCGAGCTCACTAGTAGAAAACAGGGATGTCGTCCAGGCCAGTTTAGCCCATTAGTCCCGGTTCAATCCAGAACCAGGACCAATGGAGCTATTTGCCCCGGTTCGTGAGCCCAGGGGGCCGGCCGGGCCACGTGGGCCATTGGTCCCGGTTCGTCTGGACCTTTTGGTCCCGGTTGGTGGGACGAACCGGGACCAATGGTCCTGGCTCCTGGCCCACCACTATTGGTCCCGGTTGGTGGCATGAACCGGGACCAAAGGCTTCCCTTTAGTCCTGGTTCAAGCCACCAACCGGGGCTAATGGTGTTGCCTATATATAGCCCCTCGCGCAAGAGCAGAGCACACTGCTCTGTTTTTTCTGGCCGAGGGGGAGAGGGCTTGGTGGTGCTCTAGCTCACGTCCTATGCACACAAGGTGTTCGATGGAATGCCCGAGCCACACTACTTAAGGTTTCTCCTCTCTAAGATCGACCGCCAAGCTCCATTTTCCTCAATATTTATCTAGGTTTAGCGGTCCGTCATGCCCGTCCCCTGCCTTCATCGCTGCCGATCACCCGCCGATCTCATCGCCGGGACCACCGTGGTGAGCCTCTTGTTCTTATCTTCTTTCTGAAAGGAAAAATATTATTACTTGTTTGTTTAGATAGATACTTGTATTATTTTCTTACTTTTATTATTGCATCTTATATAGTGCGATGGTTTTGGTATCCGCCTCACGGCCCTCGCCCCTGTCTATGATTTGGATGTGGTATATATTATCTTTTCATAACTATTGGTTCATTTATTGTTTATGAAAATTATGCCGACCAACGTGACATAGATTTTATTTATCTAGGAGGTTGTTGAACCGAAATTCCAACCGACCCTATTGTCGAGAGGTTAAATTTAGTTGAAGAAGAAAACAATTTCTTGAAGGAAAAATAAAAAACTTGAGGAGGAGAAGATGATATTGGAGTTGCATGTTGCGGATGTTGTCGATGATCACAAGATCAAGATGGATGCAATGCGCTTGAAGATGAGAAAGATTAGAAAATATGCCATTCATACCGAGGCTTGGTATCATTATGCCGTTGGATCAGTTGTTACCTTGGTTGCAATTATGATCGTATTTGTTTTCGCCACCTTATGGCGCAATGGAGCAATTTGAAGGTCAAGGCGGCTGTTGGCTCTGTTTATCCTACTAAACCCGACTCAACTTTTCACTACCGGCCGATTCCAGAAGGATATGCTAAGGTGATGGTCGATGAAATAACGGAGGGATTTGAGGATCTCCGCTTGACCACCCTACCGGTGAAGGGGAGTATCGGCTGGGTTCTGCTCAAGACTCCATGCCTATGGCGGAAGGATCTCATCAACCTTCCGAACTGGGCGCCTCCGCCTCCTCCTCCTCCTCCGCGAGTCAGGGCACTCCGCCTCCTCCACCGCCTCCTCCGGGCGAGTGACGATCAGAGCACTCGGCCGGCTCCTTCTCCGGCGCGTGGCGGCACTCCGCCTCCTTCTCCGCCTGCACCGGCGCGCCCGAGCAGCTAGCCTCCTCCTTCTCCGCCTCGTCGGCAAGGGTGGAAGAGACCCGGCGCCGCTCCGGCTGCTCCGGAGCGTCGTAGTCCTTCTCCTCCGCCTCGTAAGCAAGGAAAGAAGACATCCTCTCCGTCTGCTCTGCCGGCGTCTAGCAATACAGCTAAAGGCGGGAGGAGATACAGATTTGGTCCTTCTCTGAAGACTCTAGAGAAGTTACCGTACGAGAGGAGCGAGGAGGAAAACGCGAAGATCGCGCAGACCGAAGTGGATGACTGGTTTCAAGGGTTGAAAGCAAAGAGACATCCACCTCCGGAGGAGAAGGTAGATCCGGTCAAAGCGAAGCGTACTCAGCTGCCCTGACAAAACCACCCAAGTCTCCGCCGAAGGCAACTATGAGCGCATTATTGGAAAGGCATTTGCCAAAGCGGAGAGGTCGGGAAGTACTGTCAGTGATCAAAGGATGAAAGAACGACGAGCTGGGAAACAAATTGCCCAGCTCGGCGAACAAGCGAAGAAATCGTGCCCCCCGCTCAAGGTGCCTGCTAGCGACATCGTCGATCCGAGGATGGTGCCCGGTTATGGCAATCCTGCAGATTACCTGCCCGACGATGTACATTATGATTTCTTGGAGGTGCAGATACAAAGATACGAGTACGGGAAGCCTCTCGTCAAAGATGAAAGCTCTCTATCAACGATGATGCGAAGATTGCATGATTGGTACATGAAAACCTGCAAAGAGTCCGAGGGGAGGAGTACTTTGTATGTGAGAGTTAAAAGGAGCATGACCTCCTTGGAATTGAACTGTTGCCTATTCCATTTGAGGAGTTCTATCAGTTTTTCAATCAATTGGCCCTCGATAAAGCAACGGTCACCTGCTATCGTCTGTAAGTAGTACTACTTCTGTCATTAAGTATCTCTATATAACTCAGCTCTTTCATTGCATGTATTTATAAATATCCTCACTATATTATGCAGATTGAAGATCGCCGAAATGAAGAAAAGACAAGTGGGTGATATTGGGTTCATTAACACATATTTCATAGATGCAAATGAGGTTAAATATCGTGCCGACGAAACCGAGGCCAACTTGCTACGATCGTTGGAAATAAATGAACACAAAAATATAATACTCTTTCCTTACAACTACAAGTGAGTGTTACTGTCTTGTGGCATATTCGGTTTCCTTATTAGTCCAGGTTATAGTAATGTAATAATGATGAGTTAAGCATGCGTGAGCAGATACCACTATATACTCATAGAGATTAAGCTTTAGCAGGGAGTAGTAACTGTCTTAGACTCGAGACGAAAATATCCCAAGGAGTATGCGGACATGACTGAAATGCTCGAGAAGTAAGTTAAATCGATCATTATCCACCATATCAGCAACTTTGTTCATTTCTGATATCAAGTAATTGTTTTCTTTGTATGGCAGGGCTTGGGGAAATTCACCAAAAAAGCTCCGGGACTACCGAAGAAGCTGCAATTTAGACACCCGAAAGTAAGTACTATATAGTAGCATATTCCACGCGCATCTCCTAGTGATTCAAGCGCTAATTTCATCAATACCATTTAGAATGCTTGCTAATTATCAGTTTGATTGACCTCTGTTTCTTGTAAAATGGTTGTGGCAGGAACAAGGGAATGATATCTGTGGATACTACGTTTGCGAGTCCATCTGCCACACGACCTGTGAGAGGGGCTACTCCGACAAACAATATGAAGTGCGTAAATAAAAATATTCACAATTTTATTTTATTACCATCATTTGTGTTGAGTTTCATTCATTCATATATATATGTATTGACCCCTTCTTAAAATTATATGTTTGGATGCGGGATGAACTACTAGCACCAGATCGCCTGCGAGCAATTCAAGAGGAATTGGCGGCATTCTTTCTTGACCACGTGATCGCTGAAGACGGAGAATACAATGTGGACCACGCGTCCGTATTGTAAAAGATAATTATTGTATATATGTAGCCGGTAGTGTCGGATAGATATACGAGAAATTGTTGTTCGACCAATCTCTCGGAGAAGGAGAGGTGGTCGATATCACTTCTCTCTGTATGCATATATGTTCATGACGATCTTCTGTTTGCTTAATTATTAGCTAGCTAGCGTGTCTAGCTAGTCCTCTCTATAATGCATGTATAGTACGTAGCGTCGACCAAGCACGGACAAAAGAGAGGAAACTTTTCTCTATTAATTAGCTAGCTATAGCAGAATATATGAAACACCTAAATTAACCCCCAAAACCCCCAAACCCCCTTTTAAAAAACAAAAACCACAGCCATAGAAATGCTGGCGTGGATGCCTATTGGTCTCGGTTGGTGCCACCAACCGGGACCAAAGGCCCTCCGCCTGAGCTCACGGACAGGCCACGTGGAGGACCATCAGTCCGGTTCTGGATTGAACCGGGACTAAAGGGCTGTGGTATTAGTACCGACCCTTTAGTCCCGGTTCATGAACCGGGACTAAAGACCCTCACCAACCGGGTCAATAGGCCCCTTTTCTACTAGTGGCTCCTCCTCGCCGGTTGGTCGTGCGCTCCGCCTCGCGAGCTCCGTCGCTAGAGCAACCAGGCGCTCCACCTCGCGAGCTCCACTGGCCAAGCACTGCCCATCCCCGACCTCTCTCGCGTGCCTCGTCGTGGCGTCGGAGTGAGCCAGCTCCCAAGCGCGGCTACGCCGGAGCGACATGGATGAGCAGGGCCTGGCGACTGCGCAGCGAGCAGAGGATGGCAGAGCAGTGCGGCGAGCATTGGGGCCGGGCGGTGGGGCGAACAGAGCACTGCAGGGGAGAAGAAGGACCCGATTGATTTTTTACTTTTCCTTCTTAGGGTCCTTTGTGTTAATTTCTAGGACTATTCTGTAGCTTTTGTTTTTTGGGGTCATGTTTGCGTTTGTACTGCACTGTCATGGAATGAAAGCACTAAACCCGGCCGAGCCTTTTCCTGTTAAAAAAGAAGAAACATGGGTAGTGCACTGCGTGAGTTGACCACATCGCTCGGGAACATCACTGCTGTTTTTTTTAATTTGATTCCTTTCTTTGCCGTCTGTGATATACGAGGCTGACGTCAAAGACACAAATAGCTGACGGCAAAGATATAGTCTGGCTGACGGCAAAAGTACTTTTCTTTGCCGTCTGTGATTTATAAGGCTGACGGCGAAGCAGATTTGGCTGACGGCAAAGTCTTTGCCGTCTGTCTGATGAAAAGCTGACGGCAAAGTATTCTTTGCCGACTTATCTTTGCCGTCTGACTTTGCCGTCTGCTTCCTGACGGCAAAATCTTTGCGGTCTGGATTTAGGCCTTTGCCGTCTGTGATCCACAGACGGCAAATTACTTGTTTCCTGTAGTGATGTGCTGGTAGGGTGTGCCATGTGTAGTAAAAACCACCTGATAGGTGATCGAGGACATTCACACGGAAGTCACACTTAGGAGGCTCGGAAATTGCCACAAAATCCAGCCCATGTTCTCTTACACAATCATCGATATGTTTATAATTAGCCAAGTTTGAAAGACCTCTACTATTCCAAAACATGCCTCTCATGTGGAAACTCAGGTCAGGATGGAAATCTTCGCGTTCTTGGGCAGTTTTTGTTTCTTCTCGGAGGAATGAGATTTAGATTTATGCAAAGACGCCGTGAAGTCGCAAAACATGGACCCGAGTCTTGCATCATCCAATCCAACCTCGGTGTCCTCACCAACCAAGTAGGACATAAGCGGACGAACATATGTGGCATCCGTCTCATCCTCCTTCTCAGTGTCGGGGTTAGGTGGATTGCTCGATACCTTAGCAGCAACCTTTAAACGGTGGATCTCCTTGCCTTTTAGCGCCCCCAACAAAACACGCACATCATCTAAATTGTTTCCCATAGCGACTCCAGTATTCATTCATTCATACGAGCTAGATTACGATAGATGTACCATACTTAGCTGCGCTGTTAAGAAACTTGGTGTTGAGAGTGTGCTATTAGCTTGACTAGAAGTCGCGGTGACATCCGATGGGAATGAGGCGTTTCAGAAAGTGTGACGCGGCAAACTATGAGCGGATTTGGACTGAGGCAAACCAACAGTCGCGGTAACGTTGACAGGAATGATCGAAGACAGTCCGTTCAAACCGTTCAGTTGGACTGGACTAGTTAAAACAAAATGATACTTCTAGATGCATGCAACCTCTAGCTAGCACGAGTCACCCCATTAATTAATTAGTCCATCTTGTTTAATCTATTACACACACTTTCTACACGTGCATGCATACTCCTGTATAGTTGTCTCTTAGCATGAGTTCATTGGTACTAAAATGCGGATTGGGACATCAATTAAAGACGAAAGAGAAGGGAGTTGTCTGTTAGTGGAGATACCGGTCACATAGAGTTTTTCTACACAGTGTAATTAATGCTCTGATCCGGTGTGGCTTCTTTCTCTATGTTTCTCTCATTCTTTTATGTCTATAACTAGGCCACAATATTGAGATGCACATATAATCCCTAAACCTAAATGGTGGATCTGTTTAAATGTGTACAGAACCAAAATGCAAAAAAAAAAAAGATTACAAAAGTTAGCAGTGGCGTGAGGGTAAAGATTATTAATAGCACTCAAATAATAGTAGTGCTGACTAGATACCCATTCTGCAGACGTATCAGTAGCGCTAGAGGGAACAACGCTACTGCTAGCTTCTGTTACCAGTAGCGCTGGGGCAAACAAGCACTACTGCTAAAAAATAGTTGTAGCGCCGTAGCAGTAGCTCGTTTACCAGTGCTACTAATAGCAAAAAAACAGTGCTTCTGGTATGTGTTTTCCTCGTAGTGTATGTTTCTCTCCTTCAATTGTCTCTACAACTAAGCCACGAGATTGAAATGCACATGTGATCCTTAAACCCAATTGAATGCAACACGACTTTGAAAGGTACCCTAAGAGACAATCCAAGATACTTTATACAAATATGATGGATGTATGCAACAGTGCAGTGCCGTAAACGATCGACGACGGTCCAATCAAACCGTTCATTGAGTTGGACTCAACTGATTAAAACAAAAACGCTCCTTCTAGATGCATTCAACCACTAGCTAGACCAAGTCACCACTTTAACTAATTAGTCCATCTTGAGTAATCTATTGCGCACATATGTGCCACGTGCATGCATGCTCCTGTTTAGTAGTCTCTTAGCACGAGTTCATAGGTAATTAAAATGCTGACATGGTAGATCAATTAAAAATGAAAGACACCGGAGTTGTATGTTAGTGGAGTTACGGCTCTTAGCGCATTTCTCTACACAATATAATTAATGCTCTCATCCGGTGTGACTTCTTTCTCTATGTTTCTCTCCTTCTCTTCTCTCAACAACTAGGCCACAATATTGATATGCATGTGTGATCCCTAAACCAATTGAATGCAACATCATTAGAAACACCACATAAAGACAATCGAAGATACTTACTACAAATATGATAGATGTTATCCGTAGTGCAGTGCAGTGAACGGTCGAAGATGGTCCATTAAAACCGTTCGTTCAGTTGGACTTGACTGGTTAAAACAAAAACATCTCTTCTAGATCCATGCAAGTACTAGCTAGGACGAGTCACAACTTTAATTAATTAGTCCATCTTGACTAATCATTTACGCAGACATGCAACACTTGCATGTATACTCCTGTATAGTAGTCTCTTGGCACGAGTTCGTAGGTAATTAAAATGTTGATGTGGCACATCACTTAAAGCAGATAGAGAAGGGAGTTGTATGTTAATGGAGATGCGGCTCTTAGCTGATTTCTCTGCACAGTGTAATTAATGAACCGATCTGGTGTGGCTTATTCCTCTATGTTTCTCTCCTTCTCTTCTCTCTACAACTAGGCCACAATATTGAGATGTACATGTGATCCCTAAACAAATTGAATGCAACATCACTTAGAAACAACACCTAAAAGGCAATACAAGATACATGCTACACAGCTGATGGATGTAAGCAGCAGTGCAGTGTAGTTTATATTCGATGATGTGGTAGGTTCAAACTGTTCATTGATTTGGACTGAACTGCTTAAAACAAAAAGTTCCTACTAGACGCACACTACCACTAGCTAGCATGATTCATCACTTTAATTAATTAGTCCATTGATTAATCTATTACGCTCACATGCGACACGTCATTTAATAAAGGGAGACAAGGGAGTTATATGTTAGTGGTGATATGGTTCTTAGCGCGTTTCTCTACACTGTAAAATTAATACTCTGATCGGATGTTTCTCTACACTTGCAAGCTTTCTCTATGTTTCTCTCCTTCTCTTCTCTCTACAACTGGGCCATGAGATTGAGATGCACATGTGAACCCTAACCCAACTGAATGCAACATGACTTAGAAATGATAGCTAAGAGGCAATCTAAGATACTTACTACAAATATGATGGATGTATGCAGCTGTGCAGTGCCGTGAACGATCAATGACTGTCCGCTCAAACTGTTCATTGAGTTGCACTGGACTGGTTAAAACAAAAACGTTCCTTCTAGATTGATGCAACCACTAGCTAGCACAGGTCATCTCTTTAATTAATCAGTCCATCTTGATTAATCTATTGTGCACACATGCGAGACGTGCATGAGTGCTCCTGTTTAGTAGTCTCTTAGCTCGAGTTCATAGGTAATTAAAATGCTGACATGGCACATCAATTAAAAACGAAAAAGATGGGACTTGTATTTTAGTGGAGATGCGCCACTTCGCTCGCTTCTCTACACAATATAATTAATGCTCTGATCCGGTGTGACTTCTTTCTCTATGTTTCTCTCCATCTCTTCTCTCTACAACTAGTCCACAATATTGATATGGACGTGTGATCCCTAAACCAATTGAATGCAAAATCATTAGAAACAACACATAACCGGGAATCGAAGATACATACACAAATATGATAGGTGTATGCAGTAGTCCAGTGCAGTGAACGATCAAAGACGGTCCATTAAAATAGTTCGTTCAGTATGACTGGACTGGTTAAAACAAAAACGTTCCTTCTAGGTAAATGCAATGACTAGCTAGCACGAGTTGCCACTTTAATTAATTAGTCTATCTTGACTAATCTATTATGCTGGCATACAACACGTGCATGCATACTCTAGTAACGTAGTCTCTTGGCTCCAGTTCATAGGTCATTATAATGCTGAGATGGCGCATCAATTAAAGAAGAAAGAGAAGGGATTTGTATGTTAGTGGAGATGTGGCTCTTAGCATGTTTCTCTACACAGTGTAATTAATGCTTTGATCTGGTGTGCCTTCTTTATCCATGTTACTCTCCTTTTCTTTTCTCTACAACTAGGCCACAATATTGAGATGCACATGTGATCCCTAAACCAATTGAATGTAACATCAATTTGAAAAAAAACACCTTAAGTACAATCCAAGATAATACGAAGGTGATGGATGTATACAACAGGGCAGTGTAGTGAACGATCGATGACGGTCCGTTCAAACCATTCACTGAGTTGGACTGGACTGGTTAAAACAAAAAGTTCCTTCTAGATGCACGTAACCACTAGCTAGCACGAGCCACCACTTTAATTAGTATGCACATACGCGACTTGTGTATATATATGCGCATATACTCCTGCATAGTTGTCTCTTGGCATGACTTGATAGGTTATTAAAATACTGTCGTTGCACGTCAATTAAACAGGAAAGAGAAGGGAGTGGTATGTTAGTGGAGATATGGCTCTTAGCGCATTTCTCTATGAAGTGTAATTAAGATCGGATCAAGTGTGGCTTCTTTCTCAATATTTCTCTCCTTCTCTTCTCTCTACATCTAGGCCACAATATTGAGATGCACATGTGATCCCTAAACCAATTGAATGCAGCATCATTTAGAAATAACACGTACGAAACAATATAATATATTTATTACAAAGATGATGGATGTATGCAGCAGCGCAGTGTAGTGAATGATCGATGACGGTCCATTTATACCGTTCGTTGAGCTGGACTGGACTGGTTAAAACAAAAAAAAAGCCTTCTAGACGCATTCAACCACAAGCTGCACGAGTCACCACTTTAATTAATTAGTCCATCCTGATTAATCTATTACACACACAGGCGACACGTGCATGCGTAGTCCTATATATTAGTCTCTTAGCACGAGTTCATAGGTAATTAAAATGCTGACGTAGTGCATAAATTAAAGAAGAAATAGAAGGGATTTGTATGTTAGTGGAGATACGCTCTTAGCGTGTTTCTCTACACGGTGTAATTAATGCTTTGATCTGGTGTGCCTTCTTTCTGTATGTTTCCCTTCTTCTCTTCTCTCCATAATTAGGCCACAATATTTAGATGCACATGCGATCCCTACACCAATTGAATGCAACATGACCTAGAAACAACACCTAAGAGACAATCCAAGATACTTATTACAAAGATGCTGGATGCATGCAACAAAGCAGTGTAGTGAACTGTTGATGATGGTCTGTTTAAACCGTTCGTCGAGTTGGACCAAACTGAAAAAAATGTTCTTTCTAGATGCATACAACCGCTAGCTAGCACGAGTCACCACTAAAATTAATCAGTCCATCTTGATTAATCTGTTACAGACACATGCGACATGTGCATGCATGCTCCTATTTAGTACTCTCCATTCTTCAGAACAATGGAGCGAGCCAATGACTTGTTGAAAATAATACATACCAATGTATGAGGTCTAGTGAGTGTTGAGCCATGCGGCGAGTATTGTTATTTTCTGACCTTCACAAATGTTTTAACCTGATATGGGTATATCTACTTGATGAAACACAAGTCTGAAACATTTGAAAAGTTCAAAGAATTTGAGAGTGAAGTGCAGAATCCACGTCATAAGAAAATAAAGTTTCCACGATCAGATCGCAGAGGCGAATATTTGAGTTACGAGTTTGGCCTTCATGTAAACAATGTGGAATTATTTCACAACTCATGCCACCTCGAACACCATACTGTAATGGTGTATCCGAACATCGTAACCGCACTTTATTAGATATGGTGCGATATATGATGTCTCTTATCGATTTATTACTATAGTTTTGGGGTTATGCATTAGAGACTACCGCATTTACGTTAAATAGGGCACCATCTAAATCTATTGAGACGACACCGTATGAACTGTGATTTAGTAAGAAACCTAAGATGTCATTTCTTAAAGTCTGGGGTTGCTGATACGTCTCCAACGTATCTATAATTTTTTATCCTTACTGTTATTATATTATCATTCTTGGATGTTTTACAATCATTTTATATAATTTTTTGTACTAACCTATTGACATGATGCCCATTGCCAGTTGTTGTCTTCTGCTTGTGGATTTTTTGTACGTGTGGATTTTTTCTGGACCAGAAGACACCGTAAGTGCCAAGAAAGTACCAGAGGGGTGCTTCGGGGGAGCACAACGCACCAGGGTGCGCCTGGGGGCGCAGGCGCACCCAGGTGGTTGTGCCCACCTTGGTGGCCTCGTGCACCGCCTCTTTGCTCTATAAATACCCCAATATTCCATAAACCCTATGGGAGTCGACGAAAATCAAACCCAGCCGCCGCAAGTTCCGGAAACGGCAGATCCAATCTAGACACCATCGCAGAGGGGTTCATCATGTCCATTGGTGCCTCTCCGACAATGCGTGAGTAGTTCTTTGTAGTCCTACGGGTCCGTAGTTAGTAGCTAGATGGCTTCCTCTCTCTCTCTCTCTCTCTC
Organism: Aegilops bicornis; assembly: GCA_021605145.1. Lineage (NCBI taxonomy): Eukaryota > Viridiplantae > Streptophyta > Magnoliopsida > Poales > Poaceae > Aegilops > Aegilops bicornis. The sequence continues at coordinate 21,659,197 of CM038674.1, read as the reverse complement.
TCTCTCTCTCTCTCTCTCTCTCTCTCTTGATTCTCAATACAATGGTCTCTTGGAGATCCATATAATGTAAGTCTTTTTGCGGTGTGTTTGTTGGGATCTGATGAACTTTGAGTTTATGATCAGATCTATGTTTTTATCCATGAAAGATAATTCTTTGATGTCTTATGTGCATGATTGATTATAGCCTCGTATTTCTTCTCCGATGTTTGGGTTTTGTTTGGCCAACTTGATCTATTTATCTTGCAATGGGAAGTGGTGCTTTGAGATGGGTTTGATCTTACGGTGCTTAATCCCAGTAACACCAGGGAAAACGACATGTATGTATTGTTGCTATTAAGGATAATAAGATGGGGTCTATTTCTACATAAATAGATCTTGTCTACATCATGTCATCGTTCTTACTGCATTACTCCGTTTTTCCATGAACTTAATAAACTAGATGCATGCTTGATAGCGGTCGATGTATGGAGTAATAGTAGTAGATGCAGGCAGGAGTCGGTCTACTAATCTTGGACGTGATGCCCAAATAATGATCATTGCCTAGATATCGTCATGATTATTTGAAGTTCTATCAATTGGCCAACAGTAATTGTTTTCCCATCGTTTGCTATTTTTCTCGTGAGAAGCCACCAGTGAAACCTACGGCCCACGGGTCTCTTCTTTAATATATTTGCCTTCCCGATCTATTTTATTTTATTTTATTTTTAGTTCTATTAAACCAAAAATACAGAAATACCTTGTTGCACTTTATTTTATTTGTGGTCTATTTATCCTATCTATTATAACTTTATCTCGTCTCTGTGCCAATTTCTGGCGTCGTTACCCGAAAGGGATTGACAACCCCTTTAACATGTCGGGTTGCGACTATTTGTTAATTGTGTGCAAGGGATGTTTACGTTGTGTTGCGTGGTTCTCCTACTGGTTCGATAACCTTGGTCTCATCACCGAGGGAAATACCTACCATTGATGTGCTGCATCATTCCTTCCTCTTTGGGGAAATACCGATGTAATTTTAGCAGACATCAGTTGCGACATTTATGTCAAAAGGCTTCATCCTGATAAGCTCGAACCCAAGTCGGAGAAGTGTGTCTTAATAGGATACCCTGAGGAAACAATTGGGCACCACTTCTACCACAGATCCAAAGGAAAGATCTTTGTTGCCAAGAATGGAACCTTTCTAGAGAAGGAGTTTCTCTCAAAAGAAGTGAGTGGGAGGAAAGTAGAACTTGATGAGGTAATTATACCTTCTCTTAATTTGGAAAGTAGATCCTCAGAGAAATATGTTCCCGTGATGCCTACACCAACTAGAGAGGAAGCTAATGATGATGATCATGAAACTTGAGGTCAAATTACTACCGAACTTCATAGGTCAACTAGAGCACGATCTGCACTAACTAGAGCACGATCTGCACTATACGGTAATCCTGATGTAGAAGTCATGTTACTAGCCCATGGAGAACCTACGGACTACAAAGAAGCTATGATGAGCCTAGATTCCGATAAATGGCTTGAGGGCATGAAATCTGAGATAGGATTCATGTTTGAGAACCAAGTGTGGACTTGCCCGATGATCGGCGAGCCATAGAGAATAAATGGATCTTCAAGAAAAAGACTGACGGTGATGGTAATGTCTGTCTACAAAGCTCGACTTGTCGCAAAAGGTTTTCGACAATTTCAAGGAGTTGACTATAATGACACTTTCTCACCCGTAGCGATGCTTAAGTCTGCCCAGATCATGTTAGCAATTGCCGCATATTATGATTATGAAATCTGGCAAATGGATGCAAAAACTGCATTCCTTAATGGATTTCTTAAAGAAGAGTTATATATGGTGCAACCAGAAGGTTTTGTCGATCCTAAAGGTGCTAACAAAGTGTGCAAGCTCCAGCGATCCATCTATGGACTGGTGCAAGCATCTCGGAGTTGGAATATACACTTTGATGAGGTGATCAAAGCATATGGTTTTATACAGACATTTGGAAAAGCCTGTATTTACAAGAAAGTGAGTGGGAGCTCTGTTGCATTTCTGATATTATATGTAGATGCATATTGTTGATTGGAAATGATATGGAATTTTTGGATAGCATAAAAAGGATACTTGGATAAGAGTTTTTCAATGAAATACCTCGGTGAAGCTGCTTATATATTGGGCATCAAGATCTATAGAGATAGATCAAGACGCTTAATAGGATTTTCACAAAGCACATACCTTGATAAAGTTTTGAAGAAGTTCAAAATGTATCAGTCAAAGAAAGGGTTCTTGCCTGTGTTACAAGGTGTAAAGTTGAGTATGCCTCAAAGACCAACCATAGTAGAAGATAGAGACAGAATGAAAGTTATTCCCTATGCCTCAGCCATGTTCTATGAAGTATGCCATGTTGTGTACCAGACCAGTTGTGTGACTTGCTATGAGTTTGGCAAGGTGGTACAATAGTGATCCAAGAGTGAATCACTAGACAGTGGTCAAAATTATCCTTAGGTACCTAAAGAGGACTAAGGAAATGTTTCTCGGTTATGGAGGTGATACATGGCTCGTCCTAAAGGGTTACTTCGATGCAAGCTTTAACACTAATCAAGATGACTCACAGTCTCAATCTGGATACATATTGAAAGTGGGAGCAATTAACTAGAGTAGCTCCATACAGAGCTTTGTAGACATAGAAATTTGCAAAATATATACGAATCTGAATGCGATTGACCCATTGACTAAACCTTTCTCACAAGCAAAACATGATCACACCTTAGTAATCTTTGGGTGTTAATCACATGGCGATGTGAACTAGATTATAGATTCTAGTAAACCCTTTGGGTGTTGGTCACATGGCGATGTGAACTATGGGTGTTAATCCAATTACAATGTGAACTATTGGTGTTAAATCACATGGCGATGTGAACTAGATTATTGACTCTAGTGCAAGTGGGAGACTGAAGGAAATATACCCTAGAGGCAATAATAAAGTTGTTATTTTATATTTCCTTATTTCGTGATAAATTTTTATTATTCACGCTAGAATTGTATTAACCGGAAACTTGATACATGTGTGGATACATAGACAAGACACTATGTCCCTCGTAAGCCTCTACTAGACTAGCTCGTTGATCAAAGATGATTAACGTTTCCTAACCATGGACATGAGTTGTCATTTGATAACGGGATCACACCATTATGAGAATGATGTGATGGACAAGACCAGTTCTGATAAAGACCGAACCCCGTTGGCGAGATCCGATCTGTTGTTGCGGTCCGACCTTTCACGACTCTCCACCTTCACCAGCAGTAACCTCTTGCCCGCGCACGTGATGTACGCAAAGTAGAGGGATTGAACCTTACAGTCCAGCACGAGAAATCCAATCTCGATGACGATACTCACGTGCAAAACAATTTCCTCGCAGAGAAATTGCAACACGGAGATTTTCTAAAGCTTCCTCCAAAACTTAGGGATTTTTAGACAGCTTCCCCCAAAACTCGATACGGGTATTTACCATAAAAACACATCGTATTTATTATCAAAATATAACCTGAATTTTACAAAGGACTAGATAGGCTTTATATAATAGCCGCACCCTGACTTGTCCAAAGACCTCAGTCACGCACACCATAAGTAGCTTCGAAAGCAAGCATTTGCTACATATATATTTAAAAGAAAAGATAACTCCTACGTAAATGCTAAACCGACTTGATCTATCTAAGAAAACAAAAACTGCTAGTTCTGATGCGGCTTCTTCCCTGTCTGTGGTGGACCCCAGCCGACGTCCTTTAAGCTGAATAATTCCCAAATAAATAGAATCCTCATGTTTATCTTTTCCTTGGTTTCCTCCACATGCACGTCTAATACGGAGGCATTTAATCTCAAACTGAACACCCTTCTTTTCCTCATCTATGCACGTGGTCTCCAACACATCAGTTTGCATGACCATACCATTTACTAGTGCATGTTCATCTTCATGACTTGGCCGTATGTGATCAGGTGTACATGCACTGTATTTTTGAACATTACCGGCTTCAGGCGAAACATCAAAGACCTCGGAATTTATATTACACTGGAGCTGATGTCTAAAGTTAGCTCACTGGAGCTAATGTCTCAGTTTAGGCCTATAAGTTTGTGTAATGTGCTGTATAAGATCGCCACTAATGTTTTGGCAAACAGACTTAAGGTGATCTTACTTGTGTTGATATCTGAGGAGCAGAGTGCGTTCGTACCAGGGAGGCTCATGACAGATAACGTTTTAGTGGCCTATGAATGTACCCATGCCATTAGAACAAGGAAGAGGAAGACACCGTTGTCTGATGTGAAGCTAGATATGATGAAGGTGTATGATCGCGTCAAATGGATCTTCTTAGAATAGATGCTAGCTCGCTTTGGTTTTGATCACAGGGGAATTCAGATGGTTATGCGATGTGTCACCTCAGCACGTTTCTCTGTCAAACTTAATGGTGGTTTCTCAAGATCTTTCATTCCCTCCAGGGGGCTTCGTTAGGGAGATCCGCTCTCACCATACCTGTTCTTGTTTTGTGTTGAAGGTTTTTCGTCCTTACTAAGAGCTGCACAACATGATAATGAACTTAAGGGGGTGTCATTTGGGAGCACTGGCCCCCACGTCACTCACCTTCTCTTTGCAGACGACAGCATTGTCTTTCTGGAGGGGAACCGTGGCAGCTTTGAAGCACTAAGCGATATACTTCGGGTGTATGAGGAAGCCTCGAGACAGAAAGTCAACTTGCAAAAGTCCTCGGTTTTCTTTCGGAAAGGATGTACAGATGCGAGTAAGGCTGATTTTCTTGGAGTGATTGGGATCAACTCCGAGGCATTGAGTGAAAGGTATTTAGGATTGCCGACACTGGTCGGTAGGTCCAAGGAGGGGACGTTTAAATATGTTAAAGAGAGTGCAGCTGGGAAAGTTACAGGATGGAAGGGTCAAGGGCTGTCAAAGGCGGCTCGGGGGGTCCTCGTCAAGTCCGGACTCCAAGCTATACCAACTCTCACCATGAGCTGCTTCCAACTCACCAAGAAAATGTGTCAGAACCTGACTTCTATTTCGTCTAACTTTTGGTTGGGAGAAGCTAATGGAGGGAGGAGGGTGCACTGGCTTTCATGGAAGAAGATGTGTAGGGAAAAGCGAGAAGGAGGAATGGGCTTTCGGGATCCGGAGGCGTTTAACCAAGCATTGCTGGCCAAACAAGCTTAACGACTGCTGCAGCACCCAGATTCATTGTGTGCTAGGGTGCTCAAGGCAAGGTACTTCCCCCAGGGATCGGTCTTGAATGCCACATGCCCTACTGGTGGCTCGTTCACTTTCAGAAGCATTATACATGGGCGGGAGCTACTGCTGAAGTTCTGGTGTGGAGGATTGGAGATGGCACGTCCATTAAAATCCACCATGACAACTGGCTCCCGTGCGAGGGCAGCCTTAAGCAACTTGGGCAGCAGTATATTGCAGACATTACTCATGTGCGCCACCTTCTGGATGAAACAGGTGTTGCATGCACTATTAGGGAAAAGCCTATACACAGAAAGTTACTAGTAGCGAGGATTAAAAAAGTTGATAGCAGTAGCACGGGTTTTTAACCCTCGCTAGTACTAAGCGGTCTCTACCGTGCCCCCAGGGACATGCCATAGTAGTAGCGCGGGTTTTTAAAACCTCGCTACTACTAAGTTTGATAGCAGTGGTGTTGGTTTTTAGCCCTCGCTACTACTAAGTGGTGCCATAGTAGTAGCGAGGGGGTAAAAAACCACGCTGCTACTAAAGGTCCCATTTTCGAACTTTACCCCCCCCCCCCCCCCGGATCGCCTTTTCAGTTTAAAAAAAATAAAAGAAAATGATGAAAATGTCAAAAAAATAAAATAAAATAAGATTCCCATGTGATATGTGGTCTAGTTGTTGGGAAAATTTGCAAATATGAATTTCGACTTTATATGCAAAATCTCTCGAGAATTTGTAAAAATGGGCATAACTTTTGCATACTAACTCGGATGAAAAAGTTTTCATATGAGAAATCATCTACTCTAAAAGTTACACCCAAATTAATGGGGGAACCCCGTTAAACATTTTCAAAATCCTCAAAAACCAAACAGAAAAAAAGTTACGGGGCTTTTAAGATCTAAAGTGGAAAAAATCGAAAAAATTTCAAACAGTGTGGTCAAACTGTGGTCAAACAATGGTCAAACTAATTATTCTAGAATATTGTTACTAAATAATTATTTTTATTTTTTTGAATTTTGGTCAAATCTAGTCAAACTATGGCCAAACTGTGGTCAAACTATGGTCAAACTATGGTCAAACTAATTATTCAAGAAATATTAGTGTTACTAATTTTTTAGAACAATAGTTTCAAACTCAAATAGTGAAATGTGTGACTTCATGCTCAAGCTAAATTCCTGAGGTTAATAGGATTGACATCTTACTGTTGTCAGGAAAACAACAAGTGCAGACTTGGAAACCAGGATGGGTGACCGTCCGGGAAGTTAGATGATTTGGAATGATGAGGGGTGATTAGAGATTAAATTGAGCAGCGATGAGGGGTGATTAGAGATTTGAGGTTAAAATAATTCAGAAATTTGCAAATTAGGGAAAAAATAGAAATATTTTTTTGAAAAGATTCAAAAAAAACCCGCGCTGGTAGTAGTAGCGCGGGTTTTTACCCACGCTACTACTAAAGGACATAGTAGTAGCGCATGTGGCACCCAAGGCCATCGCTATACGTTAGTTGTAGCGCCTTATTAGTAGCGCCGGCCCCCGCGCTACTAATAGGCCCAAAACCCGCGCTGCTGCTAGGCTTTTCCCTAGTAGTGATGGGACATGAACAAATTGGAGAGGATGTTTACTCCTCGGGATGATGAGGATATAAAGCAGATTGTGATTGGTGGACCGAGCATGAGAGACTATATGGCATGGAACTTCACCAACAATGGAGAATTTTCAGTTAAGTCGGCATATCACCTATGTATGAGCTTAACTGGCGTCAAGACCGGACAGCCGGGCTCTTCGATGCCAAGCAGGGAGCATAAAGCGTGGCTGGCTCTGTGGGACACTAATGCTCCGGGGAAGGCCAACATTCATGCATGGCGGCTGTTGAAGAACGGGATGGCAGTTGGATCGGAGCTGCATCGGCGCCGGATAAAGCCCGGAGTGTTCTGCTGCGCCTGCGGTCGCGAGGAGACCACGCACCACCGATTTAGGGCGTGCCCTCATTATGTGCTATTTTAGAAACACCTGTGTGAAGACAAGGAAGAACCGGTGGTGCAGCCGCCAATGATGGATGGATCGCTGGATAGTCTTGTTGCCTGGCTCAAGCCCTGGTTTGCCGATCCGGGAGCGGCAGAGCGTGAGACGATGGTTCACACTCTGTACGGCCTATGGTGTGCAAGGAATGAGACGAGAGATGGGAAGAGGATCCAAGACGCCCGCGGTCTGGCTAACAGAGTGTACACACACATTCAGGAGTGGTGACAGATTCATGCGAAGGAGACGACGATCAAGGAAACAAGAAGACCGGAGAAGTGGCAACCGCTGGAGCCTGGATGGATCAAGGCAAATGCAGACGGAGCTATGGCTTGGGCGCTCGACCGGGGGGGAGGAGGAGTGGTCCTTTGGGATCACCACGGTGCTTTCAGGGGAGGGACATATGTCTTCTTCCAGAGCATCACTAATCCCTTGCTCGCTGGGATCTCCGCGGCTAGGAATGCAGTGCAGTTGGCACTTGACACCGACATTCAGCGCCTTCATCTGGAGCTGGATAACCAAGAGGTGGTGACAATGCTAAATGAAGAACGAAGGAACCTTTCCAATGTTTCGGTGGGAAATGACACCTACGGGATCACAAGAATCCCTACTACGGTTGCGGGGCGCGGGATCGTGAGAAGAGCGGGACTAGTAATCAGCACAAGGGTGATTTACCCAGGTTCGGGCCACAAGGATGCGTAAAACCCTACAGTCCTGCTTTGGTGGATTGTATTCATTGTTCTTGAGCTCTCGAACTAGCTAAGGGTGCTGCCTGGTTCCAAAGAGCCGAATCCTTTTCCAGTGCGGCATAGGCCTTCTTTTATAGACGAAAGGGGCTGCCACAGTGGCACACAGGAGGTGGAAAGTTCTACAGTGATGCGAGCTTATCACTGGTATTACAGGACATGGCGCATTTAATGCGAGGCTTAGGTGTCCTTTCAATTTATCGGGGACGGGGGCGAGGCCCGTCCCGTCCGTCGCCGCTCCTCCTCGCTTTGACACGTGCCCTAGCCAGCGATGCATGCGGTGCCATGTAGGCAGGCAAGCAGCTGAGGTGGCGCGATGGTGGAGACTCCACGTAGGGCTGCGTGCTACCACGCACGTGCCTGCCCAGCTGGTTGGGTCGGCAGCTGCATGTGAACAGCGGCGGAGACTTGGCTGGTGTGTATTTGCAGTGGCCCCGCTGGCACCCTTGGCGAGGGCCTTGCCGGGTGGCCCGGCAAGGGTCTTGCCGTGGCATGCTGTTGTCTCCGGCAAGAACCTCGCTGGGGGTCTTGTGGGCTTCCTCGGCAAGAACCCTGCCTAGGATGGTTGCCTTCCAATCCTCATCTGATCTTGAATATTCTTTGTCTTCACAAAGATCTGCATGCCACCATGGAGGTGCCTCCCGAGCCCTGTCCCAATGCGTTTGTTTAGCGTTGGTGGGCTCGAAGGTGGCTTGCTCCGTTGGTGTGGGCGAGCTGCGCCGGCAAGGGTCTTGCCGGGGCTGCTAAGGCTGCCCCGGCAAGGGTCCTCCCCTGGGAAACCTGCTTTGTCAAACCGATCTTTGTGGTCGTGGCGGGTAGCTCCGACTGCACAAGTAAAGGGGTCAAAAGCAGAGCCCCTACTTTTGTACACCGACAGGAGCCCCGGGCCCGGGCCATACATAAGTGCAACACGTTGTTGGGCCAGGCCCAGAACGGTGCGCGGGCAGGCGGGGCGGATTTTACCGTGGTAACTGCTCTGTCCGCTGCGCTTCCCCACGACCTGCGTTGGACGCACGTTGTGGTGGAGAGTGCGTGACGTGGGAGGCATGCGTGGGACGGTTCATGTATGCATGCGTCGCATCGTAGTTAGGAAAGGAGGCAGCGCGCGCCTTCCCCATAAAAAGGAATAACCGCGGGCGCGCTGCTCACTTTACCCCTTCTTTGCGTCTTCTCCAATCTTGGAACCGCCGCCCCCTTTCTTCCTTCTCGAGCCCCCTGCTCTCGTCCATCGTCGACATGCTTCCGCCATCCCCCGCCCTCCTGCTTCTCGCAACCGCCATGGCGCACAAATCCACCAAAGGCAAGGGAGTGGACAAAGACGTCGGGGCGATGGAGCCGTCGGAGAGAAAGCTGGTGGCGCGACGGGCGCATTTCGCCCACTTCCCCTCGACAGTCGACGAGCCCATGCTCCGGGAGTTCTACAATCTTTTGTGGGGGGTGAAGACGGGGGGAGAAACGATGGGGTACCCAGCCACACGCGTCGTCCCTGCCTGCGCCGGGCCTGCCCTGAATCTGTACCCCTTCTTCGTCGACTACTTTTCCTGCGGGCTCTGTCCCCCCTTCTCTGATTTTTTTCAAGGAAATTATGCACACCTTCGGCTTCCGTCTTCTGGATTTCACTCCGGATGCCATGGTGTGCATGGCTCTTTTCGCGCATCTCTGCGAGGGCTTTGCTGGGGTGCACCCCAACATGGTGCTCTTTCGCCACTACTTCTCCCCTCGGATCCAAAAGGGGGGCGCCATCACCGGCAGCGTCGCCTGTATCCCGAGGGCCAAGGGGGCATACCCGGAAGGCGCCATGAAGGAGAGGTGGGAAGAGTGGCGCGACCGGTGGTGCTGAATCGAGGAGGAGAACCCGCCAGCGTTCTGCGAGGTTCGTCGGGTGGCGCCGGTCCGTTGAAAGTACTGGGGCGACGTCGACGCCGACGAGTAGAAGCTCACGATTGCCACCACCAGATCCACCGGATCAGCCAGGCCAGGCTCACCCTCGAAATGATCGGGGCGGACTTCATCCGCCGTCGAATCGCTCCTGACATCATGAGGCTCCTCCCCGGCCTTGACCAAAATATGACGGTGCTGAGGCACGGCCATCACTACTAGGAAAAGGCATGCTAGTGGCGCACCGGTTTTGCCTACTAATGGCGCACCACCGGTGCGCCACCAGCATCACGCCATTAGAATAAATTCTAATGGCGCACCACTGGTGCGCCATTAGTATCTGGTGTTCTAATGGTGCAACAGGTAGTGCGCCATTAGTATAGCCCACAGTGCACCATTAGAATGCCTCCCAGGGGGCCATATGTACCCATGTGCTTTGGCATACTAATGGCGCACCAGTGGGTGATGCGCCATTAGTGTGATTATCACAGTGCGCCATTACTGTCTTGTGTGGTGCGCCACTAGTATGAATATTAGGGATTTTTTTTCTTTTCTGATATTTTCACAGGTTACAAAATATATTATTGGACGGAATTTAGACAACATCACACAGCAACAGCAGATTCATCGAATACAATAGAAGATTAGTCTCCGGATACAATTCATCATATTAGTCTCCGAATTCAAAAGACCGAACAAAGATAGAACATTACAAGTCTCGAGACCGCCAGTAGCGAGTTTGTCTTCACATTACAAGTTGATATCGATCATCTAAACTACCATCACATAGAAGAGAGTTGCGGTCATCACGATGAGCATCATCGCGATGAAACTGGTCTTCATCCGGTTCCTCCAACGCTCCCTCCTCTCTCCCGCTAGCTAGCGGGCGTATCTAGATTCCGCCTCCGCCCTAGTGGTGTACCCTTTGTAACTGTTACCGCTGAAACGGTGAACCTGTCTCCGACACTCCTCCCAGTAGTCGTAGACTCCAGGAACCTTACCCTTGTACACGACATACGACGGCATCTCTATGCACAAGCCAAACAACAAACACTACATAAGCAATATATAAGTATGCAACAAAAGGATCGGAAGAGAAAAGCAAGACATTAATAGCATCGATTACATCTAAGTTGAACGACTGTCCAACCCAAAGAGACATACAAGTTCATTAAAGTTTAATTACTACATGAGCCGGTCAATGTTTCAGAACTACACATAGCATCACTACTGTCGACTCGACTCATGGGACCGGAGCATGGATGAAGCCGCCGTCTTTCGTGATGGTCATGAAATCGCGGGCGTTATCAGCCTGCATTCGTAGCGTTGTGTCTATCTCACTGTTGGATGGTTGATGTCTGAGGTAGAACTACCCCAAGGTACGAAGGACATCTTGATGGATAATTTCCGCAAACTCGATCGATGCGAAAGAATTCTTGTCCGATGTCCGCGTCTGGATTGCCGACAAGCTCGCGACCCAATCTTTGAGATTATCTGGTAGCAGAAGGTGATGATGGTCCCATACGATCGCCCGCATGTGATGGAGGGCATAGTAGGCATCCTTCTGACCGCCAGGCGGCTGCTTGACGCAGGAGAACTTTGTATTGTGGGCAAACACGTGCGTCGTGCATCGCCCTCTGAGCTGGCTTGGCGAAGGTGCCTCCAGATTTGGCGTAGCCGGGAGAACATCATCAAGAACTTTCTTGATATTTGTGTAGTCTATCTTGGAGTCACGGTCCGGTCGAAATACGTGGCCATGGAATATTTCGGCTTAAGAGGATGAGTGTGCAATGTGTGTCACTGCACAAAACACGGAATGTTAGAAAAAAAGAACGATCGAAATCTAAGAAATCATATGTTACGGGGCGGTGAGGGGATGACTTACTCGGGAAAGTAAGGCACGAGAAAGTTATCCTTATCTGCGTTTGCCAGAATGACGCCTTCGAGGTAAGAACTCGCGACTTGTCGGTCCCCAGTGCTGCCCAAGATCTTGGCACGCATGTAGAAGGGGTCGACTATCACGATGTCTGGGGTCTTGTCTCTAATGATCCGCATCTCCATACTCAACCAAAACAGCCGAACGAAGGTGTAGTGCAGCGGATGAAGGTTAAACATAGCAAAGATGTCATCAAACCGCAGGACGATCGTACCCCCGATGGTGCCATCCACAAAGCCCTTGCCCTCCGCACCTTGGCCACGAAACCGGGTATGCCACATCATTCTCTCTCGAGACGCCACTTCTCCAAAGAAAGAACACTGTCATGCAGACTCCAGATAGCACCGGTTGCAGCATTGAGCATATTTGTCGGTAGCATCGCCCTACCCGCCACATGCACCCTCGTCGAGATATCCTTAGGTGAAGGTGGCCCGTCCTGAGCACGGATCATACTCGGTGCCGGCTGGCTCGCACCCTTGTTACTCTTTCTTTTCCGTCCCTTCTTGATCTTCTGTTGTAATGGGACCGAGTTCTGCTCACAGACCGCCTTCTTGAGTGTGTTGGGGCTGATAATATTTGGCACCTCGGCTATTTGAGGCTCGGTGAAGTCGGTAGCTAGAGGCATCTCATGAGAACTGAACGCCAGACGACGCCTGTTGCAACTGGGTTTCTCCGCCGTACCAGCTAGACCGCGGTCGTCTTGGTTGGGTTCTTGAGAAAGAGGCCCGCAGAATTCGTCATCGTACCCATGTTCGGGAAAGTACTTATCGACGTTGCTAAATGTACGGCCGTCGTCGTTGTCGCCGCCCAGATCCTGTGCCATATGCATGTTCGGATCCCGTGCCATAGGGATGTCCGGCATGTCCAGAAGGCGTTCTGGCGATCTTGCCATGGCTTGGAGCCGGCACGACTGGCGGTGTTGTCTTTGGGGTGGTGTCCCCCGCCCCCAAACAAATCTGGCTCTTCGGCCAAAGCAGGGGCCAGCTTAGGCAGGCGCTGAGGTTCATCAGATCATCTTCGTTGGCCCCGGCGGATCGAATCGGAGGTAACAACTCGTCGCAGCCTGGCAGCACCCGAACCAGTTGAACCCTATACACGGTGGGTGGCATCGGTTTACCGTGGAACACGGGGTTGCCCGGTTGAATGATTTTCCCCTTGGCGACATCGACCAACTCGTCGTTCACGAAGTGCAGCAGAGTGCACGGAACGTCGGCAGCGCCCTGCGAAAACATGTAGGGCGTCAGGGATGCCCAGTCAAAGGCAAAAGGAGATGAAGTCCTCGTCCGAGAGGCTTAATTAGTTACCGTGATGATGGTGTCGAGCTCGGCTAATGTCGAGGAACCGCCAACGGCGGGCGTGCAACTGACGGAGGGGCCGCTTGTCGGGCGAGGTGCCGCCGGCGACACCCGGGTGCATTAAGCTCCAATGCAGGCAGTGCCGGCGTTGGAGACACCAATACCGCCGCCGCCGGAGACACCAATGGCGCCGCCTGCGCGTTGTGCGAGTTGCTGGCCGTGAAGCTGGGAATCGGGGGCGACCCCTGTTGGCCACCCGCAATCCACGCCGTCAGTCCATGAATCAAGGTAGGCATAATGCCGGTGAGCGTCGATCCCAGTTGTTCGTGCACTTGCTCTTGGACAATCTTCGGAATCCGCACCACTTGTGCCTTGAGTTCTTGAACCTCGCGCGACTGGCTTTCCAAGCTGATATTTTTCTCCTTTCGCCCACCAGCGGTATAGTATGACGACCATTTTGTGGACAAGCCTTTGCCGGCCACACGACCAGCTGACGACGGCTTACTGATCTTATCCTTGTTTTTCATTACGTTCAAAGCCCTAATTAGAGTGTTGTCCCAAGCAGGGGTGCTCTGAGACGACCCCGCGCTACTGCTTTCAGTCTCCTTCGCCAGAACAAGCTCAAGCGCCCTGGTCTTCGGATCCGTGGTAAGCTCCTTTGTTATCGGGTCCTCCTTGTACCGGGCCCTGACATAGTTCCTGGTCTGCTTGTCACTGCTGTATTTCTCGAAGCGGGGCGGTAGGCCTTGCTCGGCACGCTCCGCGTCCTCCTTGTCCCATATAGGCTCCGCCACTCAGAACCGGGGACCGAGTTTGTGTTCCCCTAAGTTCAACTCCCGCATTTCTTTCCCCCACTGACTTGATTCGGAGGTTGCACTGCCCTCGCACTTGATCTGGAACTCCTTGTAGTCCTCTTCGTTGATCGAAGGATTTTTCGCCTTGATCTTCTCATAACTATCACCTTTCTCAATCATTCTCTTCACCGCGCTTCACCAAGTAGACAGGGCCGTGCTCATCCTCGTGAGGGCGGCACTGTTCACTTTATTCCCTAAGAGGTGTGTGTTTTCAAAATCAGCGGGGAACTTGTATCGTTCGTGCAGCTTCGTGAAGAAGAGGTTGCGCAAATTCCCTCGGTCCTTATGCCTAAGGTTCTCGGTGTACCCATCCACATCCCCATACCCGTCTACGGGGAAAAAATATTACCGTCGCCATCCCCATCGGGTTTTTTATACAAGTGGGGCAGCCCGTATACGCAATCATCAACTACCCTAGATAGCATTTCAGTAGAAAAAAATTGCATTTCAGCACAATAATTAAATGTTGTAGCTAGGTTAGGGTTTTCTTCGGGCTTTTGGCCAAGCGGGTGGTATGGGTGAAAATTTGGGTGGGCAAGACTGGGAATTACATGAGGTCTACTAATTTTAGAGCCTGCATGTAAGGCCTTCACTTGTTTGAGATGAGGAAAAGTGGAGCTACCTGATGAAGAAGAGTTTGGCTACACTGGGAGAGATTGGTTGTAAATTCTCCTTGACAAGTATGACTTGGAAATGAGAAACAAATTTCTATTGCAGATGTGGAAAGCCTGGATCTTACGCGATGACTGCATATACCATGAAGGCAAAGAATCAGTACCGAGATGTGCAATGTTACTGAGAGTGTACGAGGAAGAAATTAAAAACCAGCCTCGGGATCTAGAGAGTGCTGAAGCTGCATCTCACTAGCAAAGGTCACCAGACGCGGCTTTCCTGACAAAAACCAGACAATGTTGGGCGGGATCTATCGCTAGGGTCGATGAGTGCATGCAGAATGGTGGAGGAGGTAGAAGGACAGGCCGTCCTGATGTGGATCACCACGGTGTCGGCCATGCACCGAGGGGATGTAATCATTGAGACTGATTGCGCAATGATTTCCAGGGTATTAAAGATAGACTCTCCATATCGATCAGAGTGCTTACAATGATGAGCAATATGAAAATCATGGCAAAGCTTTTCAAGTCTGCCGGCATGAACGCTGTCAAACACTGCAAGAACAAACTAGCTCATGAAATTGCGGCACACGACAGACGAGAGGGAGATCTGGTGACTATCGCGACAGTATCGGTAGGGCTACGTCCCCTCATGCTATCTGAATGTGCCATGTGAGGGTTTGGTGTTTGGCTAGTCATTCTCAAAACAAAACAAAAAACAAAAAGAAAAAAAGAGCGTCCCATTTTTTTATTCTAGAGGAAAGAAGCTACCCTGATTAATTTTTTATAAGCTCCAAATCAGGACCTGCCATTGAATGTTTTCCAGTTCTGAATCGAATATATGCAAAAACAGTTTCTGGTTCTAAAAATATACACAAAAAATATTATTTTTATTTACCATTTTTGGCTCGGGGTCCGTTAGATCACTGCACGCAATGAGTCCTTTAGCAAAACCAAAACCTGGAGAAGAGTATTGATGTGTCCACTAATCACGTTGCAAGTAAGGTCCTTGCCTTCTCATAGAGGACGAAGAAAACTTTATTTTTTAATTTGTACGAATCCAAGCATGTAAAATAATACTCCCTCCGTCCCAATCCTTCCCTAATAATAAAGCATGGATTTACTTTATCGGGTTTACCGTCACAATACGCTTTTTTCTCATGTCATAATACGCTTTTACGACCTGTATATACAGAATCGTAATATAAACGAGGTGGTACTAATTTGGGGTCCGCACGTAAACAAAAGCTTCCTCTGTTTGTTCCCTGCCGTATATGATGTCTATTAGGCCCGCCCTATGCACTTTTGGGCCTCAGCCACGGCCAGTTTAGCACTCTTCCGATCCCAAAAAGACCAACACGTCAAGCTGCATAATACACGCATAGGTTCGGCAAGGGCCGAGTGGGCTTCTAATCAGCCTTTTCATGTTAGTTTACTCATTAAAAAGATAGTCCCACATCGCTTTGTAACAATGAGTCCCACCAGTTTAAATATGTGAGCAAGTTGCCTAAAGACAGGCCTTCTTGGGAATTAAATAATTGAAGGATGAGGCATGGATCTGTTGAAAAACAAAAGAGAGGGTAGAATATGATCCGTATTTTAAAGTTCTTACAAATTGAACTGGCTATTTGTTATTTCTCCTGTACAATAGGAGAGATATTGATATGTTTTTCTAGAAAAAGGAGAGTATGAATTCAAGGGCCGTGCTTCATCTAGTCTGTGATACGCCGTCATACAACACGAGTACTTTTTTTCGAAACGGTGGCAAAAGATTTACCTCATCGATTAATTACAACATGGGATTTTTGCCATTGTACTTTTTGTTCAAGTGCAGTGTGCTAGCAGCGTCACTGTTATGAGTTTTATGTGACTTGTGCATCCATGGCCACTTCTTTCAATGTTCTTCAGTTCTTTCATGGTTTTCTTTTGGAGGTCTGGGATTTAGGACAACTTATTTCAGGAGCACTAAACTGTTGTTTGGACATCATTCATGGCCCTTGATACTTTTGAGTGATTTTAATATTCTTTTGCTTCTTAAGTAAATTGTTTGAATGATAAATTATTTTTCAGGTTACTCAAGATATATTTATTTATTTTCTTTCATTGTAATGCACAGATATGTTTGCTTTTTTAAATAATAAATGGAGCCGAGTTTCTCTTTTTTTTTCATCTGTCATGGTATTTACCCGACACAAATGAATTAATGTCCAGTGAAGCGAGAGAGGGCTAAAACACATTATTTAACCCAACCCTTTTAGCTAGATTTTTCAGACTCGTGCACCATCCCGAAAAAAAGTTGCTGCTCGGTCTGAATTTCGAAAAAAAATTCACGGCGTACTGCAAACACCAAAGAGTACTCCAACTTTCCAAAATACTACCTTATATGGAAGATTTGAATCCTTTAATATCAGAACCGTCATACAATCATACCAAAAGTATTGTATGTGTAGCTTGGTTTTTTATGCATGACTTATATGCATTTTTGCTAGCTTTCGCCATGCGCCTCCCTGCAGCCACCAGATGACACTGTTTAGTTATTGTTGCGTTTTGCTTATTCTATGGACACGTCAAATATCTCTCCCATTACAACGCACGGGCATTTGTGCTAGTTAAACTAAAGCCATGACAGTTATTGTCGAATTGAGAGAGTACTTTATTATAGTGATAATTCCTCGGTACGGCCAGCACAACTTCGCTCGGCTTGCTGCCGCCATGACATCACCATCCTACTCGACCACATGTGTCGTGAGGCAATTCTATGGGAGCTCATCACTGGCCACTAGTACCACAATGTTTTTCCACCCGAGCTTCTCTACTATGGCTGTGCCACCATGATGTAGGCGAACATTTCTGTTTGACCAAGATTCCCTAGTATGTCCAGATTTATGTGTAAAAATATGCTCTCTTCATCCCGAAATAAGTACAGATTTATACTAAATCTGAGACACTTACTTAGTACAGAGGGAGTATATATTTACATAATATCAGAATTAAATTATGAAAATATATTCCATGACGATCCTAACGATACGGTATTGATTTGGTTTCATAGTTGTCGATCTTTCTTCTACAATATATCTTAGAATAAATGGATTAGTTAGTAAAATTTGAATCGAATAATCTCCTAATTACTTTTTCCGTATCGTTATACAGAAATTCGATGCTTTTCATATCTGTTTAATTAATTCAGGATTTGATAATTTATCTACTCTTTATGAACCAAATAACAGGTCATAATTTTCTTTAAGAGTAAATCACTTGTAATATATATATATATATATGTATATTTATTTATTTATTTATTTATATGAGGCTGCCATGGTGACTTGAGCATTTGCATTGGCGACTAACAAAATAGCTAAGCCATGGGCTCTTTTCGTTTCTGCTTTGCCTACCTCAGCTCCTCAATCTGCACTGCGCAACTATGGTCAATTTTGAGGTTCTTCTAAGCCATGGGCTCCTTTCTTTTCTCTCCTTATTACTCTTGGAGATAGAACAATTTTGAGGTTCTAAGCATGGGAGGTATACGGAAAATCAAACAGTCGCAAGCATGCCTCGTCAGATAGCTTGCTGGTACATGAAGGATCCTTTATTAGCATCTTGGAGTTCTTCTGATCCACATGCTTTTATCGAGACTCCTCAACTTTCATCGTGTCAGTCAGCAACATATACTGTTGCATGCATGAGCCTGCGTGCCTGTCTGTTGATGGTCTAAATTGATTAGTCTGAAGAATGAGCAGTTCTGCAGGCAGGCATCATTCTTCAGGCAGGCAGATTAATTTCAGGTGTTGTTGTTTGCAAGTGATTGATGCAACTCTGCTCACCTCATCTCGCCGTGCATGCATCTGCATTATGTGATTCTCCCCTTGGTAATAATATGTGTGTCTTCTTCTTCATATATATTTTTCAAGCAGTAAGTAACTAACCAGCAGAGTTTGTCGTGTATGGCAAGTTGTTTGCCAACTACTCTACTACATAAATATTAGTATGTTCGTGGCTTTTTCTCTCCCTGTCAGGATTTCTTCTATTCAACCGTCACATCATGCCGATGGAAAATTCTGCTTTAACTATAAGAATTCTCTCCCTGACAAGAATAGTATGATTAGACTAATACTACTTTATATGCTTTAACTATAAGAAGAAAAACAACATATCGTCGACCTGGCTACTGTACAGCATGCAAACAACTAATACCACAAAGAAAGATTTTGTTGACACAGAAAGACAAAATCCATCCCTCCTCAGTGCTCATTTATAATATAATGAGAAAGACACAACTAGGACCGGTACAATACAGCATCACCTCTTCTCCCTATACACAAACCAAGGTAAAAAAACGACCAACCTACCAAACCCCTTAGGCTACTTGGTTGCTGGGGCTGGTTGGCTGGAGTCCGTCTTCCCGTGCATACGGATTTGTTCGTAGTAGTGGCCCGTAGTCAAAGTTGGCTCGTGGGCTCTTCAGCTCAGCCTCCTCTAACTTTGAACTTCTTCTCAAAAAGAAATTCTGAACTACAGAAATCCTCTCATATCTCTCTATATTTTGAAGTTTTTGGCAGAATAATTGTACCCTAATTCAAAAGATTTGCAAACTACATCAGTTTGTTATATGTGGGAGGTTAGAGGCAAACTTATAAAATAATTGAGTAATTAATTAAACCTGAGAGGAAAGTTATCGAGCAAGTAGCTTCAACCATTGAATTGCAAACTTCTAGTTGTTTGTTCTATCCGATTTTCCATCTTCCCAATGATGGTAAGATGTCATCAATTCCCCAGATATACAGACAACTATAACACAACTTACCTTTTCTCCAGCCATGTATATGCTACACGAAACCAAACAAAACAAGCTTTGCTGAGGTGGCAGATGCACGCCCATCGGTGATCGGTATGATGATGATAATCCAGGGATCCAAGGTAAACAAAACAACATCTCATGCCTGGTGATTAGTTGATCTCTAACCGAGCTGGGACTGGTAGCTCTGAGGCGATGCTGCGGTTAGGGGCATAGAGCTAAGCTGAGATGGTGGGGGCAGCAGCGGAGAAGCTCTGCCTCTAGGTGCCGCGCATTGCTAGGAACCTCCAGCAGAAGCGTGTCTTGATCACAATCCTTGTCGGGAGGGGCCATCATGGATAATAACATCACTGGGGTAACTTGAACAGGTTAGCTGTCGCTACACCTGCTTAGCTGGTGTTGCCAGATTTTGGTATTCTCAACTGAGAAGCAGCCATGGCCCAGTTCTAGAAGAAGCCTTTTCCATGGTTCCTCCTGTCATGGCTCCTGTTCATGCTGGACTTGGTAAGCCCTCCGAAAACGCTGCCAGCATTTCCTCTTCCTCCAACTTCATTTCTATGATTTTCGTAAACAAAGAGATAGATACATAACCACTCACTACATGTAGCAGGGTTAACTCAAAAGAGGAAAAGAGCAACGTTCATATGTTAGATAGGATACCTCTATAGGTACTGCAACTAAAGCTGAACATACATTCTCCAAGATACGCTGCTTCGAGTAATCAAGTTTAATTATCCCTGCAAAGGTAGACATAACAACAAAAAGAAACTATTTTTAGATTGATTCACACCACAATAGCTTCTTTGAATTAGTAGTATTGAGTGTGGAAAAATGGTAACAAACATTTTATGTTTAATAGGGTGTAAAATACCTCCTAGAACTCTCATGCGCCCGCATCGGCGACCACATTAGCTTATCAGATGTTGTATTTGAGTTGCTCGCTCCGTTGCTTCCATTATCCAGAATAAATGAGGCAGGCCCCGAAGAGAACTCGCTTGTAATGTACGACCTGCTATCTGCATGAACAAAGTTTGCTTCTGATTCTGATTTTGGATGTCTAGGAAGCATGCTTCCATAACCCATCTCAAAGGATCCAGCAGGAATTTTGCTATGATAAATCAGTTCTTCCTCTGAGGATCCTAGAATGGTGCGAACCCCTGAACCAGAATGTAACTGCTCTTCATGCATTACGGAGTTGAGATCCTTTACATGCACTTTAGGATCCTCTCAGGAAGACATGATCTATCATCGCAATAATCCTATTGCATCCTTTGAGATGGCTTACGGAAGCCTGCTTCTTAGACATCCAAACTCAGAATCAGAAGCAAACTCTGTTCCTACAGATAGCAAATCATACGTAACAAGTGAGTCCTATTCGGGGCATGCCTCTATTATGTTGTGTAATGGAAGCAACGGAGCCAGCAAGACAAATGCAGCATCTGAAAAGCTAATGTGGTCTCCGATGAGGGCGCATGAGTGTGCTAGGAGTTATTTTACACAATTGTTAGCATAAAATGTTTGCTGTCATTTGTCCACACTCAATACAACTAATTCATAGAAGCAGTTGTAATGTGAATCGATTTAAATAGGATCTCTTCTTGTTGGAATGTCTACTTTTGCAGGTATAAACTTTTTTACTCAAAGCAGCGTATCCTGGAGAATGTGGATTCATCTTTAGTTGCAGTACATGTAGAGGTATCTTATCTAATCGAAGAATGTTATTCTTTTTTCCTTTTGAGATAACCGCGCTACATGTAGTGTGTGGTTATGTACCGATCTCTTTGTTTAGGAAAATCATAAAAATGAAGTTGGAGGAAGAGAAAATGTTGGCCGCGCTTTCAGAGGCCTTACCAAGTCCACCATGAGGTCTCTCAAAAGACCTCATGGAAGCCAGCTGCAAAGCTTCAAAGGTCAGCAGTCTTGGTTCCTCTGCTTATTTATTTTCTAGATATCATTTTTTTAATCTCTATTATTTTGCTTACTACAAGTAACACGGGTATATCTTGTGATCCTATATCTTTTGTGAAGATGCAGACGTGAAAGGAGGAACCATGGAAAATGCTTATTTAGATCTGGGGCCGTGACTTCTTCACGGTTGAGAATGCCAAAATCTGGCAATGCTACCAGAGGAGGAGCAGCAGCACTTAACCTGTTCAAGTTACCTCTGACAAGTTACGATCCATGATGGCCCCTGCAGACAATGATTGTGATCAAGACTCCCTGCGGCTGGAGGTTCTTCGCAATGCACGGCACCCGGAGGCAGAGCTTCTTCGTTGTTGCACCCCACCATCTCAGCTCAGCTATGTGGCCCTAACATCTTTCTCACCTCTGAACTACCAATCCCACTTCTATTAGAGATTAGTTTAGGACCGAGCATGAGTTGTTGTTTTGTTTACCTTGGATCCCTGGATCATCATCATCATACCGATCACTGATGGGCGTGCATCAGCCAGCTCGGTGAAATTTGTTTTGTGTATCATATACATTGGTGGCGCAATGGTAACTTGTATTATAATGTATATTTGTCGTGGGAATTGATGACATCTTACCATCACTGGGAATATGGAAAATTGGAAAGAACAAACAACTAGAAGTTTGCAATGCAATGGTTGAAGCAACTTGCTGTATAGGTTTCTTCTCAGGTTTAATTAAATTATAATTATACGAGTATTCCTGTCATATTACGCACACAAAGGAAAGTGGCGTTAAATATTTCAGGATTTGGATAAAACTAGACTATTCTAAAATCCTGTAGTTCTTAGGTCGTTGCTTTAGTTTGCACAAACTGAATTTGAAAATGGACCGAGCAAGTTCAGAGTTTCTTGAGAATTTTTTAAACCGAACAAGGAGAAATGCAGGAAGAGTTCGCAGCCCAATAGTTGTAGGTACTTGCTCCACAGGTTTCCTCTCAGGTTTAATTAATTAATTATTATACTAGTTTTCCTATTACCTCCCACAAATAATAAAGTAATATAGTTTCCAAATATTTTTGAATTTGGGTATAGTTATTCGGCCAAAAACTAAAAAAATAGAGAGAGAGGAGAGGATTTCTGCAGTTCGGAGTTTCTTTTTTAGAAGAAGTTCAAAGTTTGAGGAGGCTACGTTGAAGAGCCCACGGGCCAACTTCGACTACGGCCCACTAATACAAACAAATCCGTGCGCGCGGGAAGACCGACTCCAGCCGGCTATGGGCCACCCTCAGGCCCACTGGGTCCAGCAACCAAGTAGCCTAAGGGGGTTGGTTGGTTGGTCATTTTTGCCCTTGGTTTTGTGCATAGAGAGAATAGGTGCTGCTGTACTATACTGGTCCTAGTTTTTTCTTTCTCAATTTATTTTTTGTGAGGACTGAGGGATGGATTTTATCTCTCTGCATCAAGAAAATCTTTCATTGCGGTATTAGATCTTTGCATGATGTAGCATCTTTCCAGGCCTCCCAGGCTATCAACATTTGGAGCCGCTAGATCATTACTTTAGGATGTTTCCGACTGTTCGATTAGCTATGAATCAAACCACCGAGCACTAATTTACAGGGCCGCTACTCCAGTAACAATATCGGAAGCCTGCTGTGAAATTGGGCCTAATGGGCTTTAATCCAACATGGGTTGATTCACTCCTTCTGCTTCTTCAACCTTGACATGCCCATGATCTCGCAATTAGGGTTGTGTTTGCTGCTAGCACTGCTCTCCATCTCACAGTCCTCCTACATCGTCGACAACTTCATCTAGTCGCTGCCAAACGCCGCAATCCCCTCCAGGCCTGGGTAGAGCTGCAGCCACCCCACCGCCTCTTCCTTCCCTCCCCCGGTCCCTTTCCCAGTTTATCTGCGACACCTCCTATCCTCCTTGATGCGTCCTTCCATCACTTTCTCTTCTCCTTGCCGTGTGGTTCACAGTTCGGACTTCACTTGACTCCACAACGGCGAAACCCTTCTCATCTCATGTTGGCGCGAGGAAACCGTGATGAGCATCCCCGCGTCTGTCTTGGTGGCGTGATTATGAAGGCACCTGCTAGATTCATACTGAATCAAACTATCCCCCAGTAATCTTCTCGAAAGAAAACTGCCTGATGTTCCATCTCCCCAATGGATCTCCTCTTGCGTCATCTCATGACAGCCGTCGAGCAGGTATAAGCATCAGTTTCTACATTTTAGATAGGTCAGCAAGGTAAATTTTCAACATGGAGAAGACTGAATCATGGTTTCTCTTTGTTGTGCACTATCAGTAAGTGCAGTGCAAGATATTTGCACCTGACGGGTAGAATTAAGAGAACAAGAATGGGGCAAGGACCTTTATGCACCGGCTAACATAACAACAGTGCCCAGAGTGACATTCACCGGACCATCGATACCAACCTTCTTGCCAACTACTTGCTTTCTCAGTATTTTGTGCTGCCCTTCATACATTGCCAACAATGTGCTTTCTTTCTGGCTGCATAACAGCCATTTGTGGTCTGGACTCTTGAATATGCCTGCAGCAACCAAGACAAATGAATATTTACTGAAGTTGCAGCATTTATGTAAACTTGTAAACTGGAGTTTTTGGTCTTTCATACCACCTTTGTTTTCGGAGTATGTATTGACGTCTTTTTCCTTTCTCCCATTTACAGTGCAATGAAGTTCGAAATTTCTGTAGTCCCCAAGTAAATCATTGATCGATTATATATGTATGTATACTGTAATCGTGTGGATGGAATCAGTAATTAGTGGAGTCATTAATGTGTGGTAATCCGACTGGAGCGCTTGCTGCTCCTGGTCTACTAGTGACGCATTAAATTGGGCTTGGCCTGCTGGACACCGGTCCATCAAAAAGTGGCAAACAGCGACACCGTAGAGGACCAGCGTGGGTCCATCAATAAATGACGGCTGCTGCAGTTCAGAAACACTGTACAAAATGATCCCTTCAAGCATCAATACGGCTCTTAATACCTCTGGATGCGCAAATCCCTAGGAAGACCAACAGTGCAGATAATATGACTATATGGAGAACAATGTTAAACACAATATTATGAGGCCGTTGGGCCGAACAACCCATGTATCACGTTGGAGTAGTTAGGTGTTGTATCTTCTTCTATCTCCTATTTATATCTCCTGTAATATCTCTTGTTGGTTAGATAAGACTCTGCCAACTCTTGTAACCCAAGTCATCAATCAATATATACCAATGCGGCTCCCCTGTTGGGAGTAGGAACGCTTACCCAAATCTTTACATGGTATACAGAGCAACCTCTTTCGCCACATCTAGTTCAATCTACCTGCGCCAAGAACCCTAGCCACCTTCCTCCTACCTGCGCCAAAACTCTAGCCCACTTTCCTTCCATCAGCCATGCCTTCTTCTTCCTCCGCCATCAACTCTAGCCTCAACTACAACACCTCCGAGCCACTTACCCGAACCAATTACATCCTATGGCGCGCACAGGCAAGATCACAGATCATGGGTGCCGGCCTCTTCGGCTACCTAGACCAAACCATTGCAGAACCACCAAAAACCCTTACCACCAAAAATGCCGGAGGGAAGGATCAGGTCGTTGTGAACCCTGCCTACTCCCAATGGCTCATCCAAGACCAACAAATCATTGCTTACCTCCTCAGAAACCTATCCAAAGAAGTTCTTGTCCCGGTTGCTTCGCTTGAGAAATCACATGCGATATGGACCACGCTTGGGAACATGTTCTCGGCCATGTCTCTCTCACGCGCCAATAACATACGGGTCGCCCTCACCAACGCCCAGAAGGGCTCCCAGACGGCGGCTGCATACTTCGGTAACATGCCTGCCCTCTCCGACGAGCTTGCAGCGGCGGGCAAGCCGATCGACGAGGATGAGCTGCTCTCCTCCATCATCGCCGGGTTGGACATGGAGTACCAGCCCATCATCTCGGCGCTCGACGCAAGAACATAACCGGTCTCCGTCGACATCCTCTTCTCCATGGTGGCAAATTTCGATCAGCGAGTCGAGATGCTCGATGGTACAAACGCTGGATCCTTCAAATCATCGGCGAATACTGCATCTCGTGGTCGCCAGGGAAACACCAAAAGCTACCAAAACCAGCGGAGTGGTGGAGGTGGTGGTGGATCCCGTGGTGGTGGCGGCCAGTACGGAGGTGGCGGTGGACAGTACGGTGGTGGCGGTGGCTACCACAACGGCGGCAACAACCAGGGCGGTGGCGGCGGCTACCACCCAAACAACAGTGGTGGCGGCGGTTATCCGGGCGGCGCCGACGGCTACCACAATGGTGGTGGTGGTGGCTATCCTGGTGGGGGTGGCGGCTACTACCAGGGCAACCCTCGCGGTGGAAACAACAGGCGCCCCCCGGCAACAACAATCGGGGGTGCATTTTCCAGCGCTACGAGGGGTACGAAGGGAAGTTCCAAATCTGTAAAAAAACAAACCACATCGCTAAAGATTGTGATTGGCGCTACGCTGATGACAATTCTCAAAAGAAAAAGGTTGCAGCCGCTGCTGATATGTCATATGATGTAGATACAAATTGGTATATGGATACAAGTGCCACCAACCATATCACTGGAGAACTGGACAAGCTGACGATGCATGAAAAGTACCGTGGCAATGATCAAATCTACACAGCTGCAAATGGTCCATGTACGGGAATTAGTCATATTGGAAAATCAATCATTGAAACCCCACACACAAATCTTAAACTCAATGATATCTTGCATGTTTCTAATGTTGCTAAGAATCTTCTATCTGTCCATCGCATTGCTCTTGATAATAATGTGTT
This sequence comes from Aegilops bicornis, assembly GCA_021605145.1. Taxonomy (NCBI): domain Eukaryota; kingdom Viridiplantae; phylum Streptophyta; class Magnoliopsida; order Poales; family Poaceae; genus Aegilops; species Aegilops bicornis. The sequence continues at coordinate 21,633,126 of CM038674.1, read as the reverse complement.
TCGAGAGTTTCAGCCTTTCTTCATTTTCATCAAGGATCAGGTCATGAAAAGGGTTCTTCATAGGGGTATCTGTGTGCAAGGGATCTACTCGTTGCTTCCCAAGTATTGCAAATTCAATAAACATGTCTATGGTGCCATCAAGCTTTCTGCTGAGAGGTGGCATAGTCGATTAGGTCATCCATCCTTTGCTACTATTCTTCAAATTCTTAGTAGGAATAAACTCCCAGTTGTTGGTGAGAGAAATTTAGAAACTGTTTGCGATTCTTGCCAAAAAGCAAAAAGTCATCAACTACCATATCCTGTCTCTACTAGTGTGTCTACAAAACCCTTGCAACTTATTTTCTCTGATGTTTGGGGCCCCGCACCCACTTCTGTTGGTCGACACACTTATTATGTGAGCTTTATTGATGATTTTAGCAAATATACTTGGATATATCTTCTTAAAAAGCGTTCAGATGTGTTTCAACTTTTTCACAATTTTTAAGCCCTCGTTGAACGCAAGTTTGATTGCAAAATCCTTGCCATGCAATCAGACTGGGGTGGTGAGTATGAAAAATTGAATTCTTTCTTTCAACAAATGGGCATATCTCACCGTGTGTCATGCCCTCACGCACACCAACAAAATGGCTCTGCTGAATGCAAGTATAGGCATATTGTTGAAGTAGGATTAGCTCTTCTGGCTAATGCCTCTATGCCCCTCAAATTTTGGGATGAAGCTTTTCTTACCGCCGTTCACCTCATTAATATGTGGCCAAGTCGAATTATTTCCAATGAAACACCCACTGAACGTCTTTCGCATGTCACACCAGATTATCAAACTCTTAGGGTGTTTGGTTGTGCCTGTTGGCCAAATCTCCGTCCCTACAATTCTCGCAAACTTAGCTTTCGCTCCAAATAGTGTGTATTTCTTGGTTATAGTGCTCAACACAAAGGTGTAAAATGTCTTAACGTATCCACTGGACGTGTGTACATCTCTTGTGATGTTGTGTTTGACGAAACCCAGTTTCCTTTTGAAAAACTCCAACCCAACGCCGGTGCTCTTCTTAAGAAGGAAATCCTTCTTCCTTCTCATCTTCTTGGCAATGATTGTGTGGGTGTTAACAATGATGACTCCATATTGACTAATTCCTCTCTTGTTCCATATGAGCTTTCTGCTACAGGATTAAACAGTGTAGCAAATGGCGTGGAGAATGGTGCAAATTTTTCTGAAAATTTTCTGCAGCATGCCCCTGATTTGGATGCAGCGGATCCGGCCGAATCTCCCTCGGGATCGGTGCGGCAGACTGCTGCCGAGTCCGCCCCGGGATCGCTGCGCCAGTCTGGGCCCGGATCCGCTTCGGGATCGGCGTCCTGTACACCGACGGACACGTGTGCAACACGCCAACCACCGCTAGGGGACAACCCGACTGGCCGAGACCCACCGTCCGGGCGCTACGCGCCATCCCCGCGCGTCTACGCCAGGCGGCAGCCTGCCCCTGCGCCTGGCAAAACCGGCGCCCCACCCGAGCGTGCGTCGCTGGGTCCTCTTGGATCTTCTATGGCGCGTTCTCCTTCAATACCATCTTGTTCTGCCACAGATGATCCGACCGGGACAGCTCTGCTGCAGATCTGGCCAGTTCGCCTGTCCAGGAGGATTCTGCTGCCCCTGGATCTTCTGTGTCGCTGCAGCCACCTCGTACACGACTTTGAACAGGCACAATTCCTTCTGTTAATTACAAAACTAAATATGGCTTGGTTGTATCTGACACATCTACAGGAGAACCTCACACTGTTCATGAAGCATTTGCTGATCCAAAATGGAAACATGCCATGGATGAGGAGTTTTGTGCCGTTCAGGAAAATCATACATGGCACCTTGTTCCTTCCCCTCCGGGTACAAACCTTATTGATTGCAAGTGGGCTTTTCGCATCAAACGGAGATCAGATGGTACCATTGATCGTTATGAAGCACGTCTTGTTGCCAAAGGATTCAAACAGAGGTATGGACTTGACTATGAGGATACTTTCAGTCCCGTTGTTAAAGCTGCAACTATTCGCCTGGTTCTTTCTATTTCTGTCTCGTGGATGGTGCCTTCGTCAACTAGATGTACAGAACGTGTTTCTTCATGGTGTTCTGGAAGAGGAAGTATATATGAACAACCTCTTGGGTTTGAAGATCCAAACATGCCATTCCATGTCTGCAGACTTGATAAGTCACTTTATGGACTGAAACAGGCTCCACGAGCATGGTACTCTCGCTTGAGCTCCAAATTGCAAAGTCTTGGTTTTGTTCCTTCCAAGTCTGATACTTCTCTGTCTATCTATCGTCGTTCCAACACAACTATTTTTGTGCTTATCTATGTTGATGATATTATTGTCACTAGTTCCTCCAATGAGGCAGTTACAGCTCTCTTGCAAGATTTACAGGAAGATTTCGCTCTAAAAGATCTTGGTGACTTGAATTTTTTCCTTGGTATTGAAGTCAACCGAAACCAGGAAGGTGGTCTTCATCTCTCTCAAGAGAAATATGTCAGTGATCTTTTGAGCAGGGCAGGATTGCAGGGTTGTAAACCATCACCAACTCCAATCTCCAGTTCAGAAAGGTTGTCTCTCACAGAGTGTGTGCCTTTGGATCAAGAGGATGGTACTAAATACATGAGTCTGGTAGGAGCACTTCAGTACTTGACACTCACGAGGCCTGATATTTCATTTGCTGTAAATAAGGTGTGTCAGTATCTTCACGCACCTACTTCTGCTCATTGGACTGCTGCTAAACGTTTACTGAGATATGTGAAGAACACACTAAGCATTGGACTAACGTTCACCAAGTCAACCTCTACACGTGTTAGTGCCTTTTCTGGTTCTGATTGGGCAGGTTGCTTAGATGACAGAAGGACTATAGGTGGTTTTGCAGTTTTCATTGGACCCAACTTAATCTCTTGGTGTGCAAAGAAGCAAGCCACTGTGTCAAGATCAAGTACTGAGGCCGAATACAAAGCACTAGCTAATGCTACTGCAGAAATTATATGGGTTAAGTCTTTGCTTAAAAAACTTGGAATATTTCACAAACTCTATGTCTCTGGTGTGACAATATTGGAGCTACTTATCTCTCTGCCAACCCTGTTTTTCATGCGAGAACGAAACATATTGAGATTGATTACCATTTTGTTAGAGAGAGAGTTGCTAGCAATGAATTGCAGATTCGGTTCATACCTTCAAAGGATCAAGTGGCTGATGGGTTTACTAAGGCATTATCAACAGGACTGTTTGAAGAGTTTAAGCGTAATCTAAACTTGAGAAGTTTAGATTAAGGGAGGATGTTAAACACAATATTATGAGGCCGTTGGGCCGAACAACCCATGTATCACGTTGGAGTAGTTAGGTGTTGTATCTCCTTCTATCTCCTCTTTATATCTCCTGTAATATCTCTTGTTGGTTAGATAAGACTCTGCCAACTCTTGTAACCCAAGTCATCAATCAATATATACCAATGCGGCTCCCCTGTTGGGAGTAGGAACGCTTACCCAAATCTTTACAAACATATCTTGTACTCCCAGCAATGGAGTACTCCGACTGCATCGTGCGTATCAGCGCTGTTGGATGAAACATGTAGGTCCAGGATTGAATGACAACATCCCGTCCTACAAAATTTGCAAAAGCCCCCCATAGGAGTACAGAATAACTGTAACATTCCAGTCATGCTCCAAAATATGTGCCACCCCAGTTTTGGAACGGAAAGAACATATACATCATGTACCTCGATAGCCTGTTGTTTCATGACAATGCAATAAGCTTCATCCAAGCGATATAAAATACAGTACAACAGCAGCTCAATAGTACAGACTATATCATGGATTTTCCAAAATGATAACCATGTGTTCCACAGGAAGTGCACACCACAAACATTCAGCAAGTTGACTTGAGAAGGTAAATCTAATTCTAAGAAAATAAAAGAACTAGTAATCCATGAACCAAGATTTGAACTCATAAAATCTTCACCAGAATGCAAAGACGACAACACCAGGTCTATTAACCATATTTTTCAAATAAGAGGGCAACACATCAACAGCCATCTCGGCACTTCATAGCTCATAGTACGACAGAAATATCATCAATGCTTTGTGAACGGCACTTCCATGAACCAAGATTTGAACTCATAAAATTTGCACCAGAATGCAAAGACGACAACACCAGGTATATTAACCGCATTTTTCAAATAAGAGGGCAACGCATCAATGGCCATCTCGGCATTTCATAGCTCATAGTACCACAGTAATATCATCAATGCTTTGTGAACGGCACCATGATAATATATAAATCTGCCATGAAGCACATAACTAGAGTTGCAGCACAATATTTACAACCCAAGGTAGGTATAATAGAGTAGCAGGTGTACATGACTACATATATTGCGCCGACAGATTCAACTAGGCGTACTAGTTGTAGTAGAAATAAAAAACGATGGAACTAGGTCCATATATGAAAAAAAAAGCAAATTTTCGTCCATGATTTAACGCAAATTAAAGGATGTCCGCCTATGGCTTGGGCTGTCCTGCGAAATATAAAAAAAGTTCAAGTTAAAGATTTCCAAAGACACTCAACATGTTTTAATCGATGAGGAGCAACATATAAATACCTCTTGAATTATCCTGTCAGAGTTCTACTGATGTTGAACCTTCTTGGCCGCTACTTGCTTTGCAAATAAGAAGAAAAGCGCATTATGAAAAAAATGACAAAAGACATAATATTTAAATTATGGTTTATTTGCCTTTCTCCTTTGGTGTGTTGTAACGATCTTCATCATGTATGTCCAATCTCATTTGGACCTAGCAATGTTGTTTGAAGTCAAATGACATGCAGAAATGAACAGTAGTAATACAACAAAGATAGACCATGGAGAATTGTCAGCATCATTTGCAAGTCCCATCGTTGTACTTGACCCAGCACTTGGAGTAATACTTGCCATTGACTCATCATTCCCTGCTCGGTGTAGAAAAAAGTGTGAGAAATAGCCTGGCGCGAGAGCTGTATTAGAATGAAGTCCTAAAAAGTAACAGTACCATGCTAAGTAGCGAAGAAAGAAAATGTCTAATGGCATTTAGATGTACTAAGAAAAAGAGAGTTATGAAAATGGTGCTAATAAAAAACATCCTTGAGTACAACAGCATGTATTTAGCATGGCATCTTGGCATGACACATAGCACCAAAATTCTAAATCCGCTGGAATGTAGTTCCATTTTTGTTACAACTGAATTATGAAGACCAAAGAGCTAATACATTTATTCACTAAACAGAAGCTACCATCGTATTTGTTTCGATGAAAATACTGAACAAACATACATGGAACATCAGAAATTAGTGACGCACAGATTGATATTGCAAGTTTTAATGAATCTCAGTTTTGTGCCAACAAGTAGGGCCGGGCCTATAGTTGTGCAAACTGTGCAGCCCGCACAGGGCCCAAAGAAATTGAAGGGCCCCAAATTTTTATACAGGCCTATGACTCCTTGGCGATGTCGCTAAAAAAAGAATCCTGGGCGCTAGCCCGCATGGTGTTGGGCCGCTGCCGCGTCCAGGTGAGTCAAGGCTCGATCGGAAATGGGATCGATTATCTCAAAAAGAAAAAGAAAAAAGGAAACGAGATCGATCTCCAAAGGTCTGAATCCAACGTGCATACATGCTCAGGCCCCTTCGCTTCGCTACAGCCAACATGAAACGGGATCGTCGGATCAGAAACGGGATTGGCAGTCCGCGACGGTCGGCACGGCGAGTCGGCGACAGTTCCTCTCCTCTCGTCGAAACAAAATCGGCATCCAGACTCCAGAGCGCCAGCGACGGGCGACACGAGACAGTTCCTCTCAGCCAAAACGCAGGTTAGTGCTAGAACCTGATGATTCGTCCGACTTTTTGTCCATAGCATCAGCCGTTTGAGTTATCATGCATGTTAGTTAGACCATTACTTGTGAATAATCAATAAATCGACGACCATACAATGGAAGACATGTACAGCTGTACTGTAGCTGCCCAGATGAGTTTGCTCAGTTCTGATGATCCAAGACTTTGTATAGGTTTCAAAACGTAGATGATCTAGAAGATTATGACTTCAGTAGGAAGGTTAAGGCAAAAATTCACAGTTACAGTTTGTAAAATCCTCCTTCCTGATTAACTTCGGCTCCTACTCCTACTCCTAATTTCTAATTAATTTTTGGCAAGAAGCGTTAGAGATCAGGTCTTGCCTCCTCGGTTAAATATCACACTATAGTAGTTCAACCAGACAGGACACGGGAGTAGGTGAGTTAGATGGTTCGTCTAATTGCCAAATATTGAGGCATAGTCTCTAACAGAGTAAGACACCATGTCATATACACTATAATTTCTCGCTAGCTAGTTCATTTTTTCTAGTGAGATGTTTTTTGAATGAAAAAATATCTAGTGACATAGGGCCCCATTTTTTAATTTCGCACATGGCCCCAGAATTTGCCGGCCCGGCCCTGCATGAGATGAGAAGGGTTTCGCCGTTGTGGTGTCAAGTGAAGTCCAAACTGTGAACCACGCGGCAAGGAGAAGAGAAAGTGATGAAAGGACGCATCAAGGAGGATAGGAGGTGTCGCAGATAAACTGGGAAAGGGACCGGGGGAGGGAAGGAAGAGGCGGTGGGGTGGCTGCAGCTCTACCCAGGCCTGGAGGGGATTGCGGCGTTTGGCAGCGACTATATGAAGTTGTCGACGATGTAGGAGGACTGTGAGATGGAGAGCAGTGCTGGCAGCAAACACAACCCTAATTGCGAGATCATGGGCATGTCAAGGTTGAAGAAGCAGAAGGAGTGAATCAACCCACGTTGGATTAAAGCCCATTAGGCCCAATTTCACAGCAGGCTTCCGATATTGTTACTGGAGTAACGGCCCTGTAAATTAGCGCTCGGTGGTTTGATTCATAGCTAATCGAACAGTCGGAAACATCCTAAAGTAATGATCTAGCGGCTCCAAACGCTGATAGCCTGGGAGGCCTGGAAAGATGCTACATCATGCAAACATCTAATACCGCAATGAAAGATTTTCTTGATGCAGAGAGACAAAATCCATCCCTCAGTCTTCACAAAAAATAAATTGAGAAAGACAAAACTAGGACCAGTATAGTACAGCAGCACCTCTTCTCTCTATGCACAAAACCAAGGGCAAAAATGACCAAACAACCAACCCCCTTTGGCTACTTGGTTGCTGGACACAGTGGGCCTGAGGGTGGCCCATAGCCGGCTGGAGTCGGTCTTCCCGCGGGCACGGATTTGTTTGTATTAGTGGGCCGTAGTCGAAGTTGGCCCGTGGGCTCTTCAACGTAGCCTCCTCTAACTTTGAACTTCTTCTAAAAAAGAAACTCCGAACTGCAGAAATCCTCTCCTCTCTCTTTATTTTTTTTTAGTTTTTGGCCGAATAACTATACCCAAATTCAAAAATATTTGGAAACTATATTACTTTATTATTTGTGGGAGGTAATAGGAAAACTAGTATAATAATTAATTAATTAAACCTGAGAGGAAACCTGTGGAGCAAGTACCTACAACTATTGGGCTGCGAACTCTTCCTGCATTTCTCCTTGTTCGGTTTAAAAAAAATTGTCAAGAAACTCTGAACTTGCTCGGTCCATTTTCAAATTCAGTTTGTGCAAACTAAAGCAACGACCTAAGAACTACATCATTTTAGAATAGTCTAGTTTTATCCAAATCCTGAAATATTTAACGCCACTTTCCTTTGTGTGTGTAATATGACAGGAATACTCGTATAATTATAATTTAATTAAACCTGAGAAGAAACCTATACAGCAAGTTGCTTCAACCATTGCATTGCAAACTTCTAGTTGTTTGTTCTTTCCAATTTTCCATATTCCCAGTGATGGTAAGATGTCATCAATTCCCACGACAAATATACATTATAATACAAGTTACCATTGCGCCACCAATGTATATGATACACAAAACAAATTTCACCGAGCTAGCTGATGCACGCCCATCAGTGATCGGTATGATGATGATGATCCAGGGATCCAAGGTAAACAACAACAACTCATGCTCGGTCCTAAACTAATCTCTAATAGAAGTGGGATTGGTAGTTCAGAGGTGAGGAAGATGTTAGGGCCACATAGCTGAGCTGAGATGGTGGAGTGCAACAACGAAGAAGCTCTGCCTCCGGGTGCCGTGCATTGCGAAGAACCTCCAGCCGCAGGGAGTCTTGATCACAATCATTGTCTGCAGGTGCCATCATGGATCGTAACTTGTCAGAGGTAACTTGAACAGGTTAAGTGCTGCTGCTCCTCCTCTGGTAGCATTGCCAGATTTTGGCATTCTCAACCGTGAAGAAGTCACGGCCCCAGATCTAAATAAGCATTTTCCATGGTTCCTCCTTTCACGTCTGCATCTTCACAAAAGATATAGGATTACAAGATATACCCGTGTTACTTGTAGTAAGCAAAATAATAGAGATTAAAAAAAATGATATCTAGAAAATAAATATGCAGTGCATAAGCAGAGGAACCAAGACTGCTGGCCTTTGAAGCTTTGCAGCTGGCTTCCATGAGGTCTTTTGAGAGACCTCATGGTGGACTTGGTAAGGCCTCTGAAAGCGCGGCCAACATTTTCTCTTCCTCCAAATTCATTTTTATGATTTTCCTAAACAAAGAGATCGGTACATAACCACACACTACATGTAGCGCGGTTATCTCAAAAGGAAAAAAGAATAACATTCTTCGATTAGATAAGATACCTCTACATGTACTGCAACTAAAGATGAATCCACATTCTCCAGGATACGCTGCTTTGAGTAAAAAAGTTTATCCCTGCAAAAGTAGACATTCCAACAAGAAGAGATCCTATTTAAATCGATTCACATTACAACTGCTTCTATGAATTAGTTGTATTGAGTGTGGACAAATGACAGCAAACATTTTATGCTAACAATTGTGTAAAATAACTCCTAGCACACTCATGCGCCCTCATCGGAGACCACATTAGCTTTTCAGATGCTGCATTTGTCTTGCTGGCTCCGTTGCTTCCATTACACAACATAATAGAGGCATGCCCCGAATAGGACTCACTTGTTACGTATGACGTGCTATCTGTAGGAACAAAGTTTCTTCTGATTCTGAGTTTGGATGTCTAAGAAGCATGCTTCCGTAAGCCATCTCAAAGGATCCAGCAGGATTATTGCGATGATAGATCATGTCTTCCTGAGAGGATCCCAAGGTGCATGTAAAGGATCTCAACTCCGTAATGCATGAAGAGCAGTTACATTCTGGTTCAGGGGTTCGCACCATTCTAGGATCCTCAGAGGAAGAACTGATTTATCATAGCAAAATTCCTGCTGGATCCTTTGAGATGGGTTACGGAAGCATGCTTCCTAGACATCCAAAATCAGAATCAGAAGCAAACTTTGCTCCTGCAGGTAGCAGGTCGTACATTACAAGCGAGTCCTCTTCGGGGCCTGCCTCATTTATTCTGGATAATGGAAGCAACGGAGCGAGCAACTCAAATACAACATCTGATAAACTAATGTGGTCGCCGATGCGGGCGCATGAGAGTTCTAGGAGGTATTTTACACCCTATTAAACATAAAATGTTTGTTACCATTTTTCCACACTCAATACTACTAATTCAAAGAAGCTATTGTGGTGTGAATCAATCTAAAAATAGTTTCTTTTTGTTGGTATGTCTACCTTTGCAGGGATAATTAAACTTGATTACTCGAAGCAGCGTATCTTGGAGAATGTCTGTTCAGCTTTAGTTGCAGTACCTATAGAGGTATCCTATCTAACATATGAACGTTGTTCTTTTCCTCTTTTGAGTTAACCCTGCTACATGTAGTGAGTGGTTATGTATCTATCTCTTTGTTTACGAAAATCATAGAAATGAAGTTGGAGGAAGAGGAAATGCTGGCAGCGTTTTCGGAGGGCTTACCAAGTCCAGCATGAGGTCTCTCAAAAGACCTCATGGAAGCCAGCTGCAAAGCTTCAAAGGCCAGCAGTCTTGGTTCCTCTGCTTATGCACTGCATATTTATTTTCTAGATATCATTTTTTTTAATCTCTATTATTTTGCTTACTACAAGTAACACGGGTATATCTTCACATGTGATCAGTCTTGGTTCCTCTGCTTATGCACTACATATTTATTTTTATTTTCTAGATATCATTTTTGTTTTAATCTTTGTTGTTTTGCTTTCTACAAGTAGTATAGAGATATCTTGTTTTTTTTTCGACAAAGGGTGTATTTGTTGACTCAAAATGAAGCATCAAGGTGATACAAACACAATGAGCATACACTCGGCATCTTCACGACTAGGATGCACACAGCCAACACCAACGCGCGCGCGCGCACACACACGCGCACACACACACACACACACACACACACACACACACACACACAAAACACGCCAGCAAATAGCAAAGTCATCTTTTGCGAGGATGTCGGCGTGAGAGGAGGAACCATGGAAAAGGCTTCTTCTAGAACTGGGCCATGGCTGCTTCTCAGTTGAGAATACCAAAATCTGGCAACACCAGCTAAGCAGGTGTAGCGACAGCTAACCTGTTCAAGTTACCCCAGTGATGTTATTATCCATGATGGCCCCTCCCGACAAGGATTGTGATCAAGACACGCTGCTGCTGGAGGTTCCTAGCAATGCGCGGCACCTAGAGGCAGAGCTTCTCCGCTGCTGCCCCCACCATCTCAGCTTAGCTCTATGCCCCTAACCGCAGCATCGCCTCAGAGCTACCAGTCCCAGCTCGGTTAGAGATCAACTAATCACCAGGCATGAGATGTTGTTTTGTTTACCTTGGATCCCTGGATTATCATCATCATACCGATCACCGATGGGCGTGCATCTGCCACCTCAGCAAAGCTTGTTTTGTTTGGTTTCGTGTAGCATATACATGGCTGGAGAAAAGGTAAGTTGTGTTATAGTTGTCTGTATATCTGGGGAATTGATGACATCTTACCATCATTGGGAAGATGGAAAATCGGATAGAACAAACAACTAGAAGTTTGCAATTCAATGGTTGAAGCTACTTGCTCGATAACTTTCCTCTCAGGTTTAATTAATTACTCAATTATTTTATAAGTTTGCCTCTAACCTCCCACATATAACAAACTGATGTAGTTTGCAAATCTTTTGAATTAGGGTACAATTATTCTGCCAAAAACTTCAAAATATAGAGAGATATGAGAGGATTTCTGTAGTTCAGAATTTCTTTTTGAGAAGAAGTTCAAAGTTAGAGGAGGCTGAGCTGAAGAGCCCACGAGCCAACTTTGACTACGGGCCACTACTACGAACAAATCCGTATGCACGGGAAGACGGACTCCAGCCAACCAGCCCCAGCAACCAAGTAGCCTAAGGGGTTTGGTAGGTTGGTCGTTTTTACCTTGGTTTGTGTATAGGGAGAAGAGGTGATGCTGTATTGTACCGGTCCTAGTTGTGTCTTTCTCATTATATTATAAATGAGCACTGAGGAGGGATGGATTTTGTCTTTCTGTGTCAACAAAATCTTTCTTTGTGGTATTAGTTGTTTGCATGCTGTACAGTAGCCAGGTCGACGATATGTTGTTTTTCTTCTTATAGTTAAAGCATATAATGTAGTATTAGTCTGATCATACTATTCTTGTCAGGGAGAGAATTCTTATAGTTAAAGCACAATTTTCCATCGGCATGATGTGACGGTTGAATAGAAGAAATCCTGACAGGGAGAGAAAAAGCCACGAACATACTAATATTTATGTAGTAGAGTAGTTGGCAAACAACTTGCCATACACGACAAACTCTGCTGGTTAGTTACTTACTGCTTGAAAAATATATATGAAGAAGAAGACACACATATTATTACCAAGGGGAGAATCACATAATGCAGATGCATGCACGGCGAGATGAGGTGAGCAGAGTTGCATCAATCACTTGCAAACAACAACACCTGAAATTAATCTGCCTGCCTGAAGAATGATGCCTGCCTGCAGAACTGCTCATTCTTCAGACTAGTCAATTTAGACCATCAACAGACAGGCACGCAGGCTCATGCATGCAACAGTATATGTTGCTGACTGACACGATGAAAGTTGAGGAGTCTCGATAAAAGCATGTGGATCAGAAGAACTCCAAGATGCTAATAAAGGATCCTTCATGTACCAGCAAGCTATCTGACGAGGCATGCTTGCGACTGTTTGATTTTCCGTATACCTCCCATGCTTAGAACCTCAAAATTGTTCTATCTCCAAGAGTAACAAGGAGAGAAAAGAAAAGAGCCCATGGCTTAGAAGAACCTCAAAATTGACCATAGTTGCGCAGTGCAGATTGAGGAGCTGAGGTAGGCAAAGCAGAAACGAAAAGAGCCCATGGCTTAGCTATTTTGTTAGTCGCCAATGCAAATGCTCAAGTCACCATGGCAGCCTCATATAAATAAATAAATAAATAAATATACATATATATATATATATATATATTACAAGTGATTTACTCTTAAAGAAAATTATGACCTGTGATTTGGTTCATAAAGAGTAGATAAATTATCAAATCCTGAATTAATTAAACAGATATGAAAAGCATCGAATTTCTGTATAACGATACGGAAAAGTAATTAGGAGATTATTCGATTCAAATTTTACTAACTAATCCATTTATTCTAAGATATATTGTAGAAGAAAGATCGACAACTATGAAACCAAATCAATACCGTATCGTTAGGATCGTCATGGAATATATTTTCATAATTTAATTCTGATATTATGTAAATATATACTCCCTCTGTACTAAGTAAGTGTCTCAGATTTAGTATAAATCTGTACTTATTTCGGGATGAAGAGAGCATATTTTTACACATAAATCTGGACATACTAGGGAATCTTGGTCAAACAGAAATGTTCGCCTACATCATGGTGGCACAGCCATAGTAGAGAAGCTCAGGTGGAAAAACATTGTGGTACTAGTGGCCAGTGATGAGCTCCCATAGAATTGCCTCACGACACATGTGGTCGAGTAGGATGGTGATGTCATGGCGGCAGCAAGCCGAGCGAAGTTGTGCTGGCCGTACCGAGGAATTATCACTATAATAAAGTACTCTCTCAATTCGACAATAACTGTCATGGCTTTAGTTTAACTAGCACAAATGCCCGTGCGTTGTAATGGGAGAAATATTTGACGTGTCCATAGAATAAGCAAAACGCAACAATAACTAAACAGTGTCATCTGGTGGCTGCAGGGAGGCGCATGGCGAAAGCTAGCAAAAATGCATATAAGTCATGCATAAAAAACCAAGCTACACATACAATACTTTTGGTATGATTGTATGACGGTTCTGATATTAAAGGATTCAAATCTTCTATATAAGGTAGTATTTTGGAAAGTTGGAGTACTCTTTGGTGTTTGCAGTACGCCGTGAATTTTTTTTCGAAATTCAGACCGAGCAGCAACTTTTTTTTCGGGATGGTGCACCGAGTCTGAAAAAATCTAGCTAAAAGGGTTGGGTTAAATAATGTGTTTTAGCCCCTCTCTCGCTTCACTGGACATTAATTCATTTGTGTCGGGTAAATACCATGACAGATGAAAAAAAAAAAGAGAAACTCGGCTCCATTTATTATTTAAAAAAGCAAACATATCTGTGCATTACAATGAAAGAAAATAAATAAATATATCTTGAGTAACCTGAAAAATAATTTATCATTCAAACAATTTCGCAAGAAGCAAAAGAATATTAAAATCACTCAAAAGTATCAAGGGCCATGAATGATGTCCAAACAACAGTTTAGTGCTCCTGAAATAAGTTGTCCTAAATCCCAGACCTCCAAAAGAAAACCATGAAAGAACTGAAGAACATTGAAAGAAGTGGCCATGGATGCACAAGTCACATAAAACTCATAACAGTGACGCTGCTAGCACACTGCACTTGAACAAAAAGTACAATGGCAAAAATCCCATGTTGTAATTAATCGATGAGGTAAATCTTTTGCCACCGTTTCGAAAAAAAGTACTCGTGTTGTATGACGGCGTATCACAGACTAGATGAAGCACGGCCCTTGAATTCATACTCTCCTTTTCTAGAAAAACATATCAATATCTCTCCTATTGTACAGGAGAAATAACAAATAGCCAGTTCAATTTGTAAGAACTTTAAAATACGGATCATATTCTACCCTCTCTTTTGTTTTTCAACAGATCCATGCCTCATCCTTCAATTATTTAATTCCCAAGAAGGCCTGTCTTTAGGCAACTTGCTCACATATTTAAACTGGTGGGACTCATTGTTACAAAGCGATGTGGGACTATCTTTTTAATGAGTAAACTAACATGAAAAGGCTGATTAGAAGCCCACTCGGCCCTTGCCGAACCTATGCGTGTATTATGCAGCTTGACGTGTTGGTCTTTTTGGGATCGGAAGAGTGCTAAACTGGCCGTGGCTGAGGCCCAAAAGTGCATAGGGCGGGCCTAATAGACATCATACACGGCAGGGAACAAACAGAGGAAGCTTTTGTTTACGTGCGGACCCCAAATTAGTACCACCTCGTTTATATTACGATTCTGTATATACAGGTCGTAAAAGCGTATTATGACATGAGAAAAAAGCGTATTGTGACGGTAAACCCGATAAAGTAAATCCATGCTTTATTATTAGGGAAGGATTGGGACGGAGGGAGTATTATTTTACATGCTTGGATTCGTACAAATTAAAAAATAAAGTTTTCTTCGTCCTCTATGAGAAGGCAAGGACCTTACTTGCAACGTGATTAGTGGACACATCAATACTCTTCTCCAGGTTTTGGTTTTGCTAAAGGACTCATTGCGTGCAGTGATCTAACGGACCCCGAGCCAAAAATGGTAAATAAAAATAATATTTTTTGTGTATATTTTTAGAACCAGAAACTGTTTTTGCATATATTCGATTCAGAACTGGAAAACATTCAATGGCAGGTCCTGATTTGGAGCTTATAAAAAATTAATCAGGGTAGCTTCTTTCCTCTAGAATAAAAAAATGGGACGCTCTTTTTTTCTTTTTGTTTTTTGTTTTGTTTTGAGAATGACTAGCCAAACACCAAACCCTCACATGGCACATTCAGATAGCATGAGGGGACGTAGCCCTACCGATACTGTCGCGATAGTCACCAGATCTCCCTCTCGTCTGTCGTGTGCCGCAATTTCATGAGCTAGTTTGTTCTTGCAGTGTTTGACAGCGTTCATGCCGGCAGACTTGAAAAGCTTTGCCATGATTTTCATATTGCTCATCATTGTAAGCACTCTGATCGATATGGAGAGTCTATCTTTAATACCCTGGAAATCATTGCGCAATCAGTCTCAATGATTACATCCCCTCGGTGCATGGCCGACACCGTGGTGATCCACATCAGGACGGCCTGTCCTTCTACCTCCTCCACCATTCTGCATGCACTCATCGACCCTAGCGATAGATCCCGCCCAACATTGTCTGGTTTTTGTCAGGAAAGCCGCGTCTGGTGACCTTTGCTAGTGAGATGCAGCTTCAGCACTCTCTAGATCCCGAGGCTGGTTTTTAATTTCTTCCTCGTACACTCTCAGTAACATTGCACATCTCGGTACTGATTCTTTGCCTTCATGGTATATGCAGTCATCGCGTAAGATCCAGGCTTTCCACATCTGCAATAGAAATTTGTTTCTCATTTCCAAGTCATACTTGTCAAGGAGAATTTACAACCAATCTCTCCCAGTGTAGCCAAACTCTTCTTCATCAGGTAGCTCCCACTTTTTCCTCATCTCAAACAAGTGAAGGCCTTACATGCAGGCTCTAAAATTAGTAGACCTCATGTAATTCCCAGTCTTGCCCACCCAAATTTTCACCCATACCACCCGCTTGGCCAAAAGCCCGAAGAAAACCCTAACCTAGCCACAACATTTAATTATTGTGCTGAAATGCAATTTTTTTCTACTGAAATGCTATCTAGGGTAGTTGATGATTGGGTGTACGGGCTTCCCCACTTGTATAAAAAACCCGATGGGGATGGCGACGGTAATATTTTTTCCCCGTAGACGGGTATGGGGATGTGGATGGGTACACCGAGAACCTTAGGCATAAGGACCGAGGGAATTTGCGCAACCTCCTCTTCACAAAGCTGCACGAACGATACAAGTTCCCCGCTGATTTTGAAAACACACACCTCTTAGGGAATAAAGTGAATAGTGCCGCCCTCACGAGGATGAGCACGGCCCTGTCTACTTGGTGAAGCGCGGTGAAGATAATGATTGAGAAATGTGATAGTTATGAGAAGATCAAGGCAAAAAATCCTTCGATCAGCGAAGAGGACTACAAGGAGTTCCAGATCAAGTGCGAGAGCAGTGCAACCTCCGAATCAAGTCAGTGGGGGAAAGAAATGCGGGAGTTGAACTTAGGGGAACACAAACTCGGTCCCGGTGGTTACAGAATGGCGGAGCCTATATGGGACAAGGAGGACGCGGAGCGTGCCGAGCAAGGCCTACCGCCCTGCTTCGAGAAATACAGCAGTGACAAGCAGACTAGGAACTATGTCAGGGCCCGGTACAAGGAGGACCCGATAACAAAGGAGCTAACACGTATCCGAAGACCAGGGCGCTTGAGCTTGTTTTGGCGAAGGAGACTGAAAGCAGTAGCACGGGGTCGTCTCAGAGCACCCCTGCTTGGGACAACACTCTAAATAGGGCGTTGAACGTAATGAAAAACAAGGATAAGCTCGATGGCCGTCGTCAGCTGGTCGTGTGACCGGCAAAGGCTTGTCCACAAAATGGTCTTCATACTATACCGCTGGTGGGCGAAAGGAGAAAAAGACCAGCTTGGAAAGCCAGTCGTGCGAGGTTCAAGAACTCAAGGCACAAGTGGCGCGGATTCCGGAGATTGTCCAAGAGCAAGTGCACGAACAACTGGGATCGACGCTCACCGGCATTATGCCTACCTTGATTCATGGGCTGACGGCGTGGATTGTGGGTGGCCAACAGGGGCCACCCCCGATTCCCAGCTTCACGGCCAGCAACTCGCACAACGCGCAAGTGGTGCCATTGGTGTCTCCGGCGGCGCCATTGGTGTCCCCGGCGGCGGCGGTATTGGTGTCTCCGACGCCGGCACGGCCGGCATTGGAGCTTAATGCACCGGGTGTCGCCCGGCGGCACCTCGCCCGACCAGCGGCCCCTCCGTCGATTACCGCCCGCCGTTGGCGGTGCCTCGACATTAGCCGAGCTCGACGCCATCATCACGGTAACTAATTAAGCCTCTCGGTCAAGGACTTCATCTCCTTTTGCCTTTGACTAGGCATCCCTGACGCCCTACATGTTTTCGCGAGAACTGCCGGCGTTACATGCACTCTCACGCGCCGTGAGCAGCAGGTTGGTCGATGTCGCCAAGGGCAAAATCATTCAACCAGGCAACCCCGTGTTCCACGGTAAACCGATGCTACTCTCCGTGTATAGGGTTCAACTGGTTCGGGTGCTGCCAGGCTGCGACGAGTTGTTACCTCCGATTCGACCCGTCGGGGCCGACGAAGATGATCTGATGACCCTCAGTGCCTGCCTAAGCTGGCCCCTGCTTTGGCCGAAGAGCCAAATTCATTTGGGGGCGGGGGACACCACCCCAAAGACAACACCGCCAGTCGTGCCGGTGCCAAGCCATGGCAAGACCGCCGCAACGCTAACGGACATGCCGGACATCCCTATGGCACAGGATCCGAACATGCATATAGCAATGGATCTGGACGACGACGACAACGACGACGGCCGTACATTTAGCAACGTCGATAAGTACTTTGCCGAACATGGGTATGATGATGAATTCTGCGGGCCTCTTTCTCAAAAACCCAACCAAGATGACCGCGGTCTAGCTGGTACGGCGGAGAAACCCAGTTGCAACAGGCGTCGTCTGGTGTTCAGTTCTCAGGAGACGCCTCCGGCTAACGACTTCACCGAGCCTCAGATAGACGAGCTGCCAAATATTATCAGCCCCAACACACTCAAGAAGGCGGTCTGTGAGCAGAACACGGTCCCATTACAACAGAAGATCAAGAAGGGACGGAAAAGAAAGAGTAACAAGGATTCAAGCCAGCCTGCAAAACCGAGTATGATCCGTGCTCAGGACGGGCCACCTTCACCTAAGGATATCTCGAGGAGGGTGCATGTGGCGGGTAGGGCGATGCTACCGACAAATATGCTCAATGCTGCAACCGGTGCTATCACGGAGTCTGCATGACAGTGTTCTTTCTTTGGAGAAGCGGCGTCTCGAGAGAATGATGTGGCATACCGGTTTTACGTGGCCAAGGTGCCAGAGGGCAAGGGCTTTGTGGATGGCGCCATCGGGGGTACGATTGTCCTGCGGTTTGATGACATCTTTGCTATGTTTAACCTTCATCCGCTGCACTACACCTTCGTTTGGCTGTTTTGGTTGAGTATGGAGATGCAGATCATTAGAGACAAGACCCCGGACATCGTGATAGTCGACCCCTTCTACATGCATGCCAAGATCTTGGGCAACATTAGGTACCGGCAAGTCACGAGTTCTTACCTCGAAGGCGTTATTCTGGCAAACCCAGATAAGGATAACTTTCTCGTGCCTTACTTTCCCGAGTAAGTCATCCCCTCACCGCCCCGTAACATATGATTTCTTAGATTTCGATCGTTCTTTTTCCTAACATTCCGTGTTCTGTGCAGAGACACACATTGCACACTCATCCTCTTAAGCCCGAAATATTCCATGGCCATGTATTTCGAACCGGACCGTGACTCAAAGATAGACTACACAAATATCAAGAAAGTTCTTGATGATGTTCTCCCGGGCTACGCCAAATCTGGAGGCACCTTCGCCAAGCCAGCTCGTAGGCGGTACAGCGCACGTGTTTGCCCACAATACAAAGTTCTCCTGCGTCAAGCAGCCGCGGTGATCGAAGGATGCCTACTACGCCTCCATCACATGCGGGCGATCGTACGGGACCATCATCACCTTCTGCTACCAGATAATCTCAAAGATTGGGCCGCGAGCTTGTCGGCAATCCAGGACGCGAACATCAGACCAGAATTCTTTCGCATCCAGTCAGAGTTTGCGGAAATTATCCATCAATATGTCCTTCGTACCTCGGGGCAGTTCTACCTCAGACATCAATCGTCCACTTGAGATAGACACAACGCTACAAATGCAGGCTAATAACGCCCGCGATTTCATGACCATCACGACGGATGGCGGCTTCATCCACGCTCGGTCCCATGAGTCGAGTCGGCGATGGTGATGCTATGCGTAGTTTTGAAACATTGACTGGCTCATGTTGTAATTAAAATTTAATGAACTTGTATGTCTCTTTGGGTTGGACAGTCGTTCAACTTAGATGTAATTTATGCTATTAATGTCTTGCTTTTCTCTTCCGGTCCTTTTGTTGCATACTTATATATTGCTTATGTATTGTCTGTTGTTTGGCTTGTGCATAGAGATGCCGTCATATGTCGTGTACAAGGGTAAGGTTCCCGGAGTCTACGACGACTGGGAGGAGTGTCGGAGACAGGTTCACCGTTCAGCGGTAACAGTTACGAAGGGTACACACTAGGGCGGAGGCGGAATCTAGATACGCCCGCTATCTAGCGGGAGAGAGGAGGGAGCATTGGAGGAACCGGATGAAGACCAGTTTCATCGCGATGATGCTCATCGTGATGACCGCAGCTCTCTTCTATGTGATGGTAGTTTAGATGATCGATATCGACTTGTAATGTGAAGACAAACTCGCTACTCGCGGTCTCGAGACTTGTAATGTTCTATCTTTGTTCGGTCTTTTGAATTCGGAGACTAATATGATGAATTGTATTCGGAGACTAATCTTCTATTGTATTCGATGAATCTGCTGTTGCTGTGTGATGTTGTCTAAATTCTGTCCAATAATATATTTTGTAACCTGTGAAAATATCAGAAAAGAAAAAAATAATCCCTAATATTCATACTAGTGGCGCACCACACAAGACACTAATGGCGCACTGTGATAATCACACTAATGGCGCATCACCCACTGGTGCGCCATTAGTATGCCAAAGCACATGGGTACATATGGCCCCCTGGGAGGCATTCTAATGGCGCACTGTGGGCTATACTAATGGCGCACTACCTGGTGCGTCATTAGAACACCAGATACTAATGGCGCACTAGTGGTGCGCCATTAGAATTTAATTCTAATGATGTGATGCTAGTGGCTCACCGGTGGTGCGCCATTAGTAGGCAAAACCGGTGCGCCACTAGCATGCCTTTTCCTAGTAGTGATGGGCGTGCCTCAGCACCGTCATATTTTGGTCAAGGCCGGGGCGGAGCCTCATGATGTCAGGAGCGATTCGACGGCGGATGAAGTCCGCCCGATCATTTCGAGGGTGAGCCCGGCCTGGGTGAGCTGGAGGATCTGGTGGTGGCAATCATGAGCTTCTCGTTGTCGGCGTCGGCGTCGCCCGATACTTTCAACGGACCGGCGCCACCCGATGAACCTCGCAGAACGCTGGCGGGTTCTCCTCCTCGATCCACCACCACCGGCCGCGCCACTCTTCCCACCTCTCCTTCATGGCGCCCTCCGGGTATGCCCCCTTGGCCCTCGGGATACAAGCGACGCTGCCGGTGATGGCGCCCCCCTTTTGGATCCGAGGGGAGAAGTAGTGGCGAAAGAGCACCGTGTTGGGGTGCACCCCGGCAAAGCCCTCGCAGAGATGCGCGAAAAGAGCCATGCACGCCATGGCATTCAGAGTGAAATCCAGAAGACGGAAGCCGAAGGTGTGCATAATGTCCTTGAAAAAATCAGAGAAGGGGGGACAGAGCCCGCAGGAAAAGTAGTCGACGAAGAAGGGGTACCGATTCAGGGCAGGCCCGGCGCAGGAAGGGACGACGCGTGTGGCTGGATACCCCGTCGTTTCTCCCCATCTTCACCCCCACAAAATCTTGTAGAACTCCCGAGCATGGGCACATCGACTGTCGAGGGGAAGAGGC
Organism: Aegilops bicornis; assembly: GCA_021605145.1. NCBI lineage: Eukaryota > Viridiplantae > Streptophyta > Magnoliopsida > Poales > Poaceae > Aegilops > Aegilops bicornis. The sequence goes on along the minus strand of CM038674.1, from coordinate 21,612,194 downwards.
GCCGCTAGCCCGCGCCACCAACTTGCTCTCCGGCGGCTCCATCACCCGACGTCTTTGGCCACTCCTTGTCTTTGGTGGATTTGGCGCCATGGTGCGAGAAGCAGGAGGGCGGGGATGGCGGAAGCTGCGTCGACGATGGGCGAGCAGGGGTCTCGAGAAGGAAGAAAGGGGGCGGCGGTTCCAAGATTGGAGAAGACGCAGAGAAGGGGTAAAGTGAGCAGCGTGCCCGCGGTTCTTCCTTTTTATGGGGAAGGCGCGGGCTGCCTCCTTTCCTAACTACGATGCGACGCATGCCTACGGGAACCGTCCCACGCATGCCTCCCACGTCACGCACTCTCCACCACAACGTGCGTCCAACGCAGGTCGTGGGGAAGCGCAGCAGAAAGAGTAGTTACCACGGTAAAATCCACCCCGCCTGCCCGTGCACCTTTCTTGGCCTGGCCCAACAACGTGTTGCACTTATGTATGGCCCGGGCCCGGGGGCTCCTGTCGGTGTACAAAAGTAGGGACTCTGCTTTTGACCCCTTTACTTGTGCACGGGCAGTCGGAGCCACCCGCCACGACCACAGAGATCGGTTTGACGAAGCAGGTTTCCCCGGTGAGGACCCTTGCCGGGGCAGCCTCAGCAGCCCCGGCAAGACCCTTGCCGTCGCAGCTCGCCCACACCAACGGAGCAAGCCACCTTCGAGCCCACCAACGCTAAACAAACGCATTGGGACAGGGCTTGGGAGGCACCTCCGTGGTGGCATGTAGATCTTTGTGAAGACAAAGAATATTCAAGATCAGATGAGGATTGGAAGGCAACCATCCTAGGCAGGGTTCTTGCCGAGGAAGCCAACAAGACCCCCGGTGAGGTTCTTGCCGGGGACAACAGCGTCTGCACAGCAAGACCCTTGCCGAGCCACTCGGCAAGGCCCTCGCCAAGGGTGCCAGCGGGGCCACTGCCAGACCCACACCAGCCAAGTCTCCGCCGTTGTTCACATGCAGCTGCCGACCCAACCAGCTGGGCAGGCACGTGCGTGGTAGCACGCAGCCCTTCGTGGAGGCTCCACCATCGCGCCACCTCAGCTGCTTGCCTGCCTACATGGCACCGCATGCATCGCTGGCTAGGGCGCGTGTCAAAGCGAGGAGGAGCGGTGACGGACGGGACGGGCCTCGCCCCGTCCCCGATAACGTGAAAGGACACCTAAGCCTCGCATTAAATGCGCCCTGTCCTGTAATACCAGCGATAAGCTCGCATCACTGTAGAACTTTTCACCTCCTGTGTGCCACTGTGGCAGCCCCTTTCGCCTATAAAAGGAGGCCTATGGCGCTCTGGAAAAGGATTCGGCTCTTTGGAACCAGGCAGCACCCTTAGCTAGTTCGAGAGCTTAAGAACACGGAATACAATCCACCAAAGCAGGACTGTAGGGTTTTTCGCATCCTTGCGGCCCGAACCTGGGTAAATAACCCATGTGCTGATTACTAGTCCCGCTCTTCTCACTATCCCGCGCCCCGCAGCTGTAGTAGGGATTATTGTGATCCCATAGGTGTCGTTTCCCACCGAAACAGTGGAAAGGTTCCTTTGTTCTTCATTTAGCATTGTCACCACCTCTTGGTTATCCAGCTCCAGATGAAGGCGCTGAATGTCGGTGTCAAGTGCCAACTGCACTACATTCCTAGCCGCGGAGATCTCAGCGAGCAAGGGATTAGTGATGCTCTGGAAGAAGACAGACGTCCCTCCCCTGAAAGCACCGTGGTGATCCCTAAGGACCACTCCTCCTCCCCCCCGCCCCCACCCCCGGTCAAACGCCCAAGCCATAGCTCCGTCTGCATTTGCCTTGATCCATCTAGGCTCCGGCGGTTGCCACTTCTCCGGTCTTCTTGTTTCCTTGATCGTCGGCTCCTTCGCATGAATCTGTCACCACTCCACGAATGTGTGTGTACACTCTGTCAGCCAGACATGAGCGTCTTGGATCTTCTTCCCATCTCTCGTCTCATTCCTTGCACACCATAGGCCGTACAGAGTGTGAATCATCGTCTCACGCTCTGCTGCTCCCGCATCGGCAAACCAGGGCTTGAGCCAGGCAACAAGACTATCCAGTGATCCATCCATCATTGACGGCTGCACCACCGGTTCTTCCTTATCTTCACACAGGTGTTTCTAAAACAGCACATAATGAGGGAACGCCCTAAATCGGTGGTGCGTGGTCTCCTCGCGACCGCAGGCGCAGCAGAACACTCCGGGCTTTATCCGGCGCCGATGCAGCTCCGATCCAACTGCCATCCCGTTCTTCAACAGCCGCCATGCATGAATGTTGGCCTTCCCCGGAGCATTAGTGTCCCCTGAGCCAGCCACGCTTTATGCTCCCTGCTTGGCATCGAAGAGCCCGGCTGTCCGGTCTTGGCCGATTAAGCTCATACATAGGTGATATGCCGACTTAACTGAAAATTCTCCGTTGTTGGTGAAGTTCCATGCCATATAGTCTCTCATGCTCGGTCCACCAATCACAATCTGCTTTATATCCTCATCATCCCGAGGAGTAAACATCCTCTCCAATTTGTTCATGTCCCATGCAACACCTGATTCATCCAGAAGGTGGCGCACATGAGTAATACCTGCAATATACTGCTGCCCAAGTGGCTTAAGGCTGCCCTGGCACGGGAGCCAGTTGTCATGGTGGATTTTAATGGACGTTCCATCTCCAATCCTCCACACCAGAACTTCACGCAGTAGCTCCGCCCATGTATAATGCTTACGAAAGTGAGCGAGCCACCGGTAGGGCATGTGGCATTCAAGACCGATCCACAGGGAAGTACCTTGCCTTGAGCACCCTAGCACACAATGAATCTGGGTGCTGCAGCAGTCGTTAAGCTTGTTTGGCCAGCAATGCTTGGTTAAACGCCTCCGGATCAGCCCATTCCTCCTTCTCGCTTTTCCCTACATCTTCTTCCATGAAAGCGATTGCACCCTCCTCTCTCCATTAGCTTCTCCCAACCAAAAGTTAGACGAAATAGAAGTCAGGTTCTGACACATTTTCTTGGTGAGTTGGAAGCAGCTCATGGTGAGAGTTGGTGTAGCTTTGAGTCTGGACTTGACGAGGACCTCCCGAGCCGCCATTGACAGCCCTTGACCCTTCCATCCTGTAACTTTCCCAGCTGCACTCTCTTTAACATATTTAAACGTCCCCTCCTTGGACCTACTGACCAGTGTCGGAAATCCTAAATACCTTTCACTCAATGCCTCGGAGTTGATCCCAATCACTCCAAGCAAATTAGCCTTACTTGCATCTGTACATCCTTTGCGAAAGAAAACCGAGGACTTTTGCAAGTTGACTTTCTGTCCCGAGGCTTCCTCATACACCCAAAGTATATCGCTTAGTGCTTCAAAGCTGCCACGGTTCCCCTCTAGAAAGACAATGTTGTCATCTGCAAAGAGAAGGTGAGTGACGTGGGGCCAGTGCTCCCAAATGACACCCCTTAAGTTCATTATCATGTTGTGCAGCTCTTAGTAAGGACGAAAAACCTTCAACACAAAACAAGAACAGGTATGGTGAGAGCGGATCTCCTGACAGAAGCCACCTGGAGGGAATTAAAGATCTCGAGAAACCACCATTAAGTTTGACAGAGAAAGCGTGCTGAGGTGACACATCGCATAACCATTTGAATTCCCCTGTGATCAAAACCAAAGCGAGCTAGCATCTGTTCTAAGAAGATCCATTCGACGTGATCATACGCCTTCATCATATCTAGCTTCACAGCACATAACGGTGTCTTCCTCTTCCTTGTTCTAATGGCATGGGTACATTCATAGGCCACTAAAACATTATCTGTCATGAGCCTCCCTGATGCGCATAATCTGCTCCTCAGATATCAACACAGGTAAGATCACCTTAAGTCTGTTTGCCAAAACTTTAGTGGCGATCTTATACAACACATTACACAAACTTATAGGCCTAAACTGAGACATCAGCTCCAGTGAGCTAACTTTAGACATCAGCTCCAGTGTAATATAAATTTCGAGGTCTTTGATGTTTCACCTGAAGCCGGTAATGTTCAAAAATACAGTGCATGTACACCTGATCACATACGGCCAAGTCATGAAGATGAACATGCACTACTAAATGGTATGGTCATGCAAACTGATGTGTTGGAGACCACGTGCATAGATGAGGAAAAGAAGGGCGTTCAGTTTGAGATTAAATGCCACCGGATTAGACGTGCATGTGGAGGAAATCAAGGAAAAGAGCATCCTAATTATTTTGTAAGCCACGATTAGAAAACGGCATGAAGGAGTCCACGAGCCATCATGATTGTTTCCTTGGCAGAATTATTTACTACGCCAGAATTTAAACAAGAAGATTATTTATGTTTATTTTTCTGCCCCGCAAGGAAAAGATAAACATGAGGATTCTATTTATTTAGGAATTATTCAGCTTAAAGGACGTCGGCTGGGGTCCACCACAGACAGGGAAGAAACCGCATCAGAACTAGCAGTTTTGTTTTCTTAGATAGATCAAGTCTGTTTAGCATATACGTAGGAGTTATCTTTTCTTTTAAATATGTAGCAAATGCTTGCTTTCGAAGCTACTTATTGTGTGCGTGAGTGAGGTCTTTGGACAAGTCAGGGTGCGGCTATTATATAAAGCCTATCTAGTCCTTTGTAAAATTCAGGTTATATTTTGATAATAAACATGATGTTTTTATGGTAAATACCCGTATCGAGTTTTGGGGGAAGTTGTCTAAAAATCCCTAAGTTTTGGAGGAAGCTTTAGAAAACCTCCGTGTTGCAATTTCTCTGCGAGGAAATTGTTTTGCACGTGAGTATCGTCATCCAGATTGGTTTTCTCGTGCTGGACCGTAAGGTTCAATCCCTCTACTTTGCATACATCACGTGCGCGGGCAAGAGGTTACTGCTGCTGAAGGTGGAGAGTCGTGAAAGGTCAGACCGCAACAACAGATCGGATCTCGCCAACGGGGTTCGGTCTTTATCAGAACGGGTCTTGTCCATCACATTATTCTCCTAATGGTGTGATCCCGTTATCAAATGACAACTCATGTCCATGGTTAGGAAACGTTAACCATCTTTGATCAACGAGCTAGTCTAGTAGAGGCTTCACGAGGGACATAGTGTCTTGTCTATGTATCCACACATGTATCAAGTTTCCGGTTAATACAATTCTAAGCGTGAATAATAAAAATTTATCACGAAATAAGGAAATATAAAATAACAACTTTATTATTGCCTCTAGGGTATATTTCCTTCAGTCTCCCACTTGCACTAGAGTCAATAATCTAGTTCACATCGCCATGTGATTTAACACCAATAGTTCACATTGTAATTGGATTAACACCCATAGTTCAAATCGTCATGTGACCAACACCCAAATCGTTTACTAGAGTCTATAATCTAGTTCACATCGCCATGTGATTAACACCCAAAGATTACTAAGGTGTGATCATGTTTTGCTTGTGAGAAAGGTTTAGTCAATGGGTCAACCGCATTCAGATTCGTATATATTGTTCAAATTTCAATGTCTACAAAGCTCTGTATGGAGCTACTCTAGTTAATTGCTCCCACTTTCAATATGTATCCAGATTGAGACTCTGAGTCATCTTGATTAGTGTTAAAGCTTGCATCGAAGTAACCCTTTAGGACGAGCCATGTATCACCTCCATAACAGAAACATTTCCTTAGTCCTCTTTAGGTACCTAAGGATAATTTTGACCACTGTCTAGTGATTCACTCCTGGATCACTATTGTACCACCTTGCCAAACTCATAGCAAGTAACACAATTGGTCTGGTACACAACATGGCATACTTCATAGAACATATGGCTGAGGCATAGGGAATAACTTTCATTCTGTCTCTATATTCTGCTGTGGTTGGTCTTTGAGGCTTACTCAACTTTACACCTTTTAACACAGACAAGAACCCTTTCTTTGACTGATACATTTTGAACTTCTTCAAAACTTTATCAAGGTATGTGCTTTGTGAAAATCCTATTAAGCATCTTGATCTATCTCTATAGATCTTGATGCCCGATATATAAGCAGCTTCACCGAGGTCTTTCATTGAAAAACTCTTATCCAAGTATCCTTTTTATGCTATCCAAAAATTCCATATCATTTCCAATCAACAATATTCATCTACATATAATATCAGAAATGCAACAGAGCTCCCACTCACTTTCTTGTAAATACAGGATTTTCCAAATGCCTGTATAAAACCATATGCTTTGATCACCTCATCAAAGCGTATTTTCCAACTCCGAGATGCTTGCACCAGTCCATAGATGGATCACTGGAGCTTGCACACTTTGTTAGCACCTTTAGGATCGACAAAACCTTCTGGTTGCACCATATATAACTCTTCTTTAAGAAATCCATTCAGAAATGCAGTTTTGGCATCCATTTGCCAGATTTCATAATCATAATATGCGGCAATTGCTAACATGATTTGGGCAGACTTAAGCATCGCTACGGGTGAGAAAGTCTCATTATAGTCAACTCCTTGAAATTGTCGAAAACCTTTTGCGACAAGTCGAGCTTTGTAGACAGACATTACCATCAGCGTCAGTCTTCTTCTTGAAGATCCATTATTCTCTATGGATCGCCGATCATCGGGCAAGTCCACTAAAGTCCACACTTGGTTCTCAAACATGAATCCTATCTCAGATTTCATGCCCTCAAGCCATTTATCGGAATCTAGGCTCATCATAGCTTCTTTGTAGTCCGTAGGTTTTCCATGGGCTAGTAACATGACTTCTACAACAGGATTACCGTACCACTCTAGTGCAGATCGTGCTCTAGTTGACCTATGAGGTTCGGTAGTAATTTGACCTCAAGTTTCATGATCATCATCATTAGCTTTCTCTCTAGTTGGTGTAGGCATCACGGGAACATATTTCTCTGAGGATCTACTTTCCAAATTGAGAGAAGGTATAATTACCTCATCAAGTTCTACTTTCCTCCCACTCACTTCTTTTGAGAGAAACTCCTTCTCTAGAATGGTTCCATTCTTGGCAACAGAGATCTTTCCTTTGGATCTGTGGCAGAAGTGGTACCCAATTGTTTCCTCGGTATCCTATTAAGACACACTTCTCCGATTTGGGTTCGAGCTTATCAGGATGAAGCATTTTGACATAAATGTCGCGAATCGATGTCTGCTAAAATAACATCGGTATTTCCCCAAAGAGGAAGGAATGATGCACCACATCAATGGTAGGTATTTCCCTCGGTGATGAGACCAAGGTTATCGAACCAGTAGGAGAACCACATAACACAACGTAAACATCCCTTGCACACAATTAACAAATAGTCGCAACCCGACATGTTAAAGGGTTGTCAATCCCTTTCGAATGTGACGCCTTGAGAAATTGGCACAGAGACGAGATAAAGTTATAATAGATAGGATAAATAGACCACAAATAAAATAAAGTGCAACAAGGTATTTTTGTATTTTTGGTTTAACAGAACTAAAAATAAAAGAAAATAAAATAGATCGGGAAGGCAAATATATTAAAGAAGAGACCCGGGGGCCGTAGGTTTCACTGGTGGCTTCTCACGAGAAAAATAACAAACGATGGGAAAACAATTACTGTTGGCCAATTGATAGAACTTCAAATAATCATGACGATATCTAGGCAATGATCATTATTTGGGCATCACGTCCAAGATTAGTAGACCGACTCCTGCGTGCATCTATTACTATTACTCCACACATCGACCGCTATCAAGCATGCATCTAGTGTATTAAGTTCATGAAAAAACGGAGTAATGTAGTAAGAACGATGACATGATGTAGACAAGATCTATTTATGTAGAAATATACCCCATCTTATTATCCTTAATAGCAACAATACATACATGTCGTTTCCCCTAGTGTTACTGGGATTAAGTACCGTAAGATCAAACCCATCTCAAAGCACCTCTTCCCGTTGCAAGATAAATAGATCAAGTTGGCCAAACAAAACCAAATAATCGGAGAAGAAATACGAGGCTATAATCAATCATGCATATAAGACATCAAAGAATTATCTTTCATGGATAAAAACATAGATCTGATCATAAACTCAAAGTTCATCAGATCCCAACAAACACACACATAAAAGACTTACATCATATGGATCTCCAAGAGACCATTGTATTGAGAATCAAGAGAGAGAGAGAGGAAGCCATCTAGATACTAACTACGGACCCGTAGGTCTACAAAGAACTACTCACGCATCGTCGGAGAGGCACCAATGGACATGATGAACCCCTCTGTGATGGTGTCTAGATTGGATCTGGCATTTCTGGAACTTGCGGCGGCTGGGTTTGATTTTTGTCGACTCCCATAGGGTTTATGGAATATTGGGGTATTTATAGAGCAAAGAGGCGGTGCACGAGGCCACCAAGGTGGGCACAACCCACCTGGGTGCGCCTGCGCCCCCAGGCGCGCCCTGGTGCATTGTGCTCCCCCGAAGCACCCCTCTTGTACTTTCTTGGCACTTACAGTGTCTTCTGGTCCAGAAAAAATCCAAAAATAGTACAAAAAATCCACAAATAGTACAAAAAATCCACAAGCAGAAAACAACAACTGGCAATGGGCACCATGCCAATAGGTTAGTACAAAAAATTATATAAAATAATTGTAAAACATCCAAGAATGATAATATAATAGTAGTAAGGATAAAAAATTATAGATACATTGGAGACGTATCAGCAACCCCAGACTTTAAGAAATGACATCTTAGGTTTCTTACTAAATCACAGTTTATACGGTGTCGTCTCAATAGATTTAGATGGTGCCCTATTTAACGTAAATACGGTAGTCTCTAATGCATAACCCCAAGACGATAGTAGTAAATCGACAAGAGACATCATATATCGCACCATATCTAATAAAGTGCGGTTATGATGTTCGGACACACCATTACAGTATGGTGTTCTAGGTGGCATGAGTTGTGAAACAATTCCACATTGTTTACATGAAGGCCAAACTCGTAACTCAAATATTCTCCTCTGCGATCTGATCGTGGAAACTTTATTTTCTTATGACGTTGATTCTGCACTTCACTCTCAAATTCTTTGAACTTTTCAAATGTTTCAGACTTGTGTTTCATCAAGTAGATATACCCATATTAGGTTAAAACATTTGTGAAGGTCAAAAAATAACAATACTCGCCGCATGGCTCAACACTCACTGGACCTCATACATTGGTATGTATTATTTTCGACAAGTCATTGGCTCACTCGATTGTTCCGAAGAATGGAGAGTACTAAATAGGAGCATGCATGCACGTGTCGCATGTGTCTGTAACAGATTAATCAAGATGGACTAATTAATTTTAGTGGTGACTCGTGCTAGCTAGCGGTTGTATGCATCTAGAAAGAACGTTTTTCCAGTTTGGTCCAACTCGACGAACGGTTTAAACAGACCATCGTCAAAAGTTCACTACACTGCTTTGTTGCATGCATCCAGCATCTTTGTAATAAGTATCTTGGATTGTCTCTTAGATGTTGTTTCTACGTCATGTTGCATTCAATTGGTGTAGGGATCGCATGTGCATCTAAATATTGTGGCCTAATTATGGAGAGAAGAGAAGGAGGGAAACATAAAGAAAGAAGGCACACCGGATCAGAGTATTAATTACACTGTGTAGAGAAACACGCTAAGAGCGTATCTCCACTAACATACAAATCCCTTCTATTTCTTCTTTAATTGATGCACTACGTCAACATTTTAATTACCTATGAACTCGTGCTAAGAGACTAATATATAGGACTACGCATGCACGTGTCGCCTGTATGCGTAATAGATTAATCAAGATGGACTAATTAATTAAAGTGGTGACTCGTGCAGCTTGTGGTTGAATGCGTCTAGAAGGCTTATTTTTTGTTTTAACCAGTCCAGTCCAGCTCAACGAACGGTATAAATGGACCGTCATCGATCATTCACTACACTGCGCTGCTGCATACATCCATCATCTTTGTAATAAATATATTATATTGTTTCATACGTGTTATTTCTAAATGATGCTGCATTCAATTGGTTTAGGGATCACATGTGCATCTCAATATTGTGGCCTAGATGTAGAGAGAAGAGAAGGAGAGAAATATTGAGAAAGAAGCCACCACTAGTAGAAAAAGGGCCTATAGTCCCGGTTGGTGAGGGCCTTTAGTCCCAGTTCATGAACCGGGACTAAAGGGTCGGTACTAATGCCCTGACCCTTTAGTCCCGGTTCAATCCAGAACCGGGACAGATGGGCCTCCACGTGGCCTGTCCGCTGAGCCCAGGCAGGAGGGCCTTTGGTCCCGGTTGGTGGCACCAACCGGGACCAATAGACATCCACGCGTCAGCATTTCTGTGGCTGGGGGTGTTGTTTTTTTTGAAAAGGGGGTTTGGGGGTTTTGGGGGTTAATTTAGGTGTTTCATATATTGTGCTATAGCTAGCTAATTAATAGAGAAAAGTGTCCTCTCTTTTGTCCGTGCTTGGTCGACGCTACGTAGTATACATACGTATAGAGAGGACTAGCTAGACACGCTAGCTAGCTAGTAATTAAGCAAACATAAGATCGTCATGAACATATATGCATACAGAGAAGTGATATCGACCACCTCTCCTTCTTGAGAGATTGGTGAACAACAAGGTCTCGTATATCTATCCGACACTACCGGCTACATATATACAATAATTATCTTTTACAAATATATAATCTCCTAACATACGGATGCGTGGTCCACATAGTATTCTCCGTCTTCAGCGATCACGTGGTCAAGAAAGAATGCCGCCAATTCCTCTTGAATTGCTCGCATGCGATCTGGTGCTAGGAGTTCATCCCGCATCCGAAACATCTAATTTTAAGAAGGGGGTCAATACACACACACACACACACACACACACACACACACATATATATATATATATATATATATATATATATGAATGAAACTCAACACAAACGATGGTAATAAAATAAAATTGTGAATATTTTTATTTACGCACTTCATATTGTTTGTGGAGTAGCCCTGCTCACAGGTCGTGTGGCGGATGGACTCGCAAATGTAGTATCCACAGAAATCATTCCCTTGTTCCTGCCACAACCACTTTACAAGAAATAGTGATCAATCAAACTGATAATTAGCAAGCATGCTAAATGGTATTGATGAAACTAGATCTTTAATCTCTAGGAGATACGTGGAATATGCTACTATATAGTACTTACTTTCGGTGTCTAAATTGCAGCTTCTTGGTAGTCCCGAGCTTTTTGGTGAATTTTCTCCAAGCCCTGCCATACAAAGAAAAAATTACTTGATATCAGAAATGAACAAAGTTGCTGATATGGTGGATAATGATCGATTTAACTTACTTATCGAGCATTTCAACCATGTCCGCATACTCCTTGGGATCTTTTCGCTTGGAGTCTAAGACAGTTACTACTCCCTTCTCAAGATTAATCTCTAGGAGAATATAGTGGTAGCTGCACACACATGCATAACTCATCAATATTACATTACTATAACATGGACTAATAAGGAAGCAGAATATGCCACAAGATAGTAACAATCACTTGAAGTTGTAAGGAAAGAGTATTATATATTTTTGTTCATTTTTTACCTACTATTTTAGCAAGTTGTCCTCGTTTTTTACTTTTCGAAATTCAACCTCATTTTTATCTATGAGATATGTGTTAATGAACCCAATATCACCCACTTGTCTTTTCTTCAATTCGGCGATCTTCAATCTGCATAATATAGTGAGGATAATTATAAATACATGCAATGAAAGGGCTGAGTTATATAGAGAGACTTAATGACAGAAGTAGTCCTACTTACAGACAGTAGCAGTTGACCGTTGCTTTATCGATGGCCAATTGATTGAAAAACTGATAGAACTCCTCAAATGGAATAGGCAACAGTTCAATTCCAAGGAGGTCATGCTCCTTTTTAACTCTCACATACAAAGTACTCCTCCCCTCGGACTCTTTGCAGGTTTTCATGTACCAATCATGCAATCTTAGCATCATCGTTGATAGAGAACTTTCATCTTTGACGAGAGGCTTCCCGTACTCGTATCTTTGTGCACCTCAAGAAATCATAATGTACATCGTCGGGCAGGTAATCTGCAGGATTGCCATAACCGGGCACCATCCTCGGATCGGCGATGTCGCTAGCAGGCACCTTGAGCGGGGGCACGATTGCTTAAGCTTGTTCGCCGAGCTGGGCAATTTGTTTCCCAGCTCGTCGTTCTTTCATCCTTTGATCAGCGACAGTACTTCCCGACCTCTCCGCTTGGCAAATGCCTTTCCAATAATGCGCTCATAGTTGCCTTCGGCGGAGACTTGGGTGGTTTTGTCGGGGCAGCGAGTGCGCTTCGCTTTCACCGGATCTACCTTCTCCTCCGGAGGTGGATGTCTCTTTGCTTTCAACCCTTGAAACCAGTCATCCACTTCGGTCTGCGCAATCTTCGCGTTTTCCTCCTCGCTCCTCTCGTACGGTAACTTCTCCGAGTCTTGAGAGAAGGACCGAATCTGTATCTCCTCCGCCTTTGGCTGTATGCTAGGCGCCGCAGAAAGGCGGAGCGGATGTCTTCTTTCCTTGCTTACGAGGCGGAGGAGAAGGACTACGACGCGCCGGAGCAGCCGGAGCGGCGGCGGATCTCTTCCGCCCTTGCTGACGAGGCGGAGAAGGAGGAGGCTGGCTGCTCGGGCGCGCCGGCGCAGGCGGAGAAGGAGGCGGAGTGCCGCCACGCGCCGGAGAAGGAGCCGGCCGAGTGCCCTGATCGTCACTCGCCGGAGGAGGAGGCGGTGGAGGAGGCGGAGTGCCCTGACTCGCCGGAGGAGGAGGAGGAGGCGGGCGTCAGTTCGGAAGGTTGATGAGATCCTTCCGCCATAGGCATGGAGTCTTGAGAGAAGAACCCAGCCGATACTCCCCTTCACCGGTAGGGTGGTCAAGCCGAGGTCCTCAAATCCCTCCGTTATTTCATCGACCATCACCTTAGCATATCCTTACGGAATCGGCGGCGGTGAAAAGTTGAGTCGGGTTTAGTAGGATAAACAGAGCCAACAACCGCCTTGACCTTCAAATTGATCCATTGCGCCATAAGGTGGCAATTTTGAGACTCCGTGATAGCATCCACGGGATAGCTGGCAGGAGCCGTCAAGGCATGCTCCGGCTGAAGCAGCTCTGTGGAAGCCACGCTGCTTCTCCGCTGAGATGGCGGGGTACCTTCGGGGGAAGCTTCGGCAGGTCGTTTGATCCGTTCTTCTTCTCGTTCCTCTAGCCCCATTACCATTTCGTGCAGCGCTTTGCATTTGGCTCTGCTCTAGTTTCTTCCTCCTCTCATGGGTTTTGTAACCCCTGCGTCCGGAAATCCAGCCTTCCACGAAAGCGGGCAGGCGTGCCTCGTGTCCGTCCGGGGTGCTCAGGATTCCCGAGGGCCATTGTGAGCTCGTCCTTCTCCTTGTCTGGAACGAACTTTCCCTTTGCTGCGCTGCCGATATATTGCTGAAGCCTCTTGACTGGTATGTCCAATTGTTAAATCCGTCCAAATGCACTTCCTGTTATAGGGTCCAAGGATCCGCCGGCCCCGAAGAACCAAGTCCGGCAACAGTCTGGCCAGTTCATTGTCTCTGGTTCGATCCCTTTATCAAGCAGATCATTCTCAGCCTTGGCCCACTTAGGCCGGGCTACGAGGTAGCCACCTGACCCCGTGCGATGGTGAAGCTTCTTCTTCACAACATTTCTCTTGTTTGTCGCCGACATCTTTTTACTCTTTTCCGATGTCTTGTGGGCCACAAATGCGGGCCAGTCATCTCTGATCTTCTCATATTTGCCCTTGAATTCTGGTGTCTCACTTTTTTCAACATACCTATTGAGGTCTTTCTTCCAATTCCTGAATAGGTCTGCCATCTTCTTAAGAGCAAAAGACTTGATTAATGGCTCTATTACTAGCTTCTCCGGATCATCCTCTAGCGGTAGGGTAAAATTTGACTTCAGCTCGGTCCAAAGATCATTTTTCTGCATATCATTGACATAAGACACCTCAGGGTCTTCGTTCTTAGGCTTATACCATTGGTGGATGCTGATCGGGATCTTGTCCCTAACCAGAACCCGCACTGAGCAACAAATGCCTTCTTTGTCCGGTAGGGTTCAATCGGTTGGCCGTTGCGCGCGATTTGTATGATCTCAAACTTTTCATCCGAGCTCAACTTTTTCTTTGGGCCTCTTCTCTTTACCGAAGTTGTGCTCGATCCGGAGGGCTAGAAAAAAGAACAAAGACGAGAGTTAATTAATATGTGTACATACCAAAACAATGAATGCATCAATTAGCTAGTTGGCACAGGCTTAACTAATATATATATACCTGGCGGACTCGGTTAGGTGATCACCGGAGCCGTCCTCACGGTCTACTTCTTCACCCTCTCCTTCTTGCACCGGCATTGGGTCATCGGAGCCATGTAAATCATAGCCAGCTGCTTCTTCACCCTCTCCTTCCGGACCATCGTTGTCGTTGAGAAACATCAACGAGCGGGCAGCATCACTTCCTTATGCGATTATGTCCCTGAACAACGCTTCTTGTGCTTCGTCTCGGGGGTGTCCATAGTTTCTACAAATATTTACAACATGGCAATTATTATTCAAACATGACAGATATGGATATATTAGTGGCAAGCGTAGAACTAGCTAGCTAATCACAATAAGGAATCATATTAGTGGCCTCGGCGCTGCTTCTCTAGGGTTTGGGGTGGCCTTGACAACGCTTCAAGGGTTAGGGGTGGCCTCGAGAACGCTTCAAGGAGGGTACATCGACCCCCACGTGTTGAAGCTATCGGGAGGGGTCGGCGTTGAACACTACATCTATGTCCCACAAGTGGCGTGGGCATCGGCGCCCATGATGGGGTAGAGGGTCGTGGATCGCTGGCGGTCGAGGTCAAGGGTCGAGGATCGCCGAGGGTCGGGAGGTTGCCTAGTGTCAAAGGATTCAACAAAACCATGTCTTCATCATTAGGCGAAAAGTAACAGGTGCATGATGGTGCAAGCTCTCAAAGTTATTTTGGAGCGGAGTCCTAGATAGGATAATTAGCTTTTTGGTACAAAGTTCAGCAAGAACCTTCCGAATATCGTTATTTGGAAGGCCTTTGCTGAAATTGTACAAAAAGGAAAATTATCTATCCGGGACTCCATTCCGATAACTTTGGAGGACTTCGCACCATCATGCCATGGTTACTTCCGGCTAATGATGAAGCCATGGATTTCTTCAATACTTTGACACTATAGGAACCCTCTACCCTGAAACTCTCGACCCTTGACCCCTTAACGACCCTCGACCCTCTACCCTAGTTCCCGACCCTCGACCCCTCGGCGATCCTTGACACCCTCATTATATCGACAACGACGCGACATACATATACATGGGAAAATAATGTTATCAGGGAGGGGGTATCGGTACCCCCCCCCCTCGTGTTGAAGTTTCTTCTTTCTCCTCTATTCCTTTCTTTCTTCTTCTCCTCTTCTTTTTCTTCTTATCCCTCGAGAAAGTAAAATAAGGAAAAGGAAGAAAAGAGGAAGAATGAAGAAGAAGAAGAAGAAGAAGAAGAAGAAGAAAATAAGTGGAGAAGAAGAAAAAATAGAATTTTTTTTCTATTTTTTCTTCTTCTCCTCTATTCCTTTCTTCTTCTCCTCTTCTTTTTCTTCTTTTTTCCTCTTCTTATTTATTTCTCATCTTCTTTCCTCTCCTCTTCTTCTCATTTCTTCCTCTTCTTATTTTCCTTTTTCCTCTCATTCTTTTTCTTCTTCTTCTTCCTTCTTCCTTCTTCCTCTTTTCTTCCTTTTCCTTATTTTACTTTTTCCTCTACACTAACCTAATTAAAATGCACTAACCTAAAATCGATATCTACTAACAACCTAAATAAAAATTAATACACATATGAAAAAACATATATAAACAAAAAATGCTATGAACATTATATTCATACATATATATATAGCCACATCCATTCATCATATAGCTATAAACAAAAAGATTAATACATATATGAAAAAACGTATATATAAAAAAATGCTATGAACAGAGCCTCGGCGGCGGCTCTGTGAGGCGGCTACGACAGGCTCAGCGGCAGGCAGAAGCGGCAGGGCAGCGGGCTCGGGCGGTGGACGGCGGGCTGAGGCAGCGCTTCGAAGCGCTTCGAAGCGGCGGCAGCTCTAGCCTTCGAAGCGGCAGCAGCTCTATGGGCGCTCGAAGCGACAGCGGCAGCTCTATGAAGCGGCAGCGGCAACAGCAGGCTCGGGCGGCGAGGCAGGCGACAATGGCGGGCTCGGGCGGCGAAGCGCGGGCGGCAGCGAAGCGGCGGCAACGTCGAAGGCGGCGCGGCAATGACGGCGCAGTCTTGTGGCGGCAACGAAGCGGCGGCAGTCTTGTGAGCGGCGATGAGGAAGCGAGGCGTCGGGGCGAGGCGGCGTCTGCGGTGGGGATGAGGAACTGAATGAAATTTTGCCAAGTGTTGTATATATAGCAAGACCATTGGTCCGGTTCGTGAAACCAACGGGACTAATACTTTAGTCCGGTTGGTGCCACGAACCGGGACCAAAAACCTCTTTTGACAGCCCAAAGGCGGGGAAGCAGCGACCTTTGGTCGGTTGGTGGAACCAACCGAGACTAAAAATTAACGTCCCGGTCGTAGCACCAACCGGGACTAATGCCACCCTTTAGCCCCGGTTGGTGCCACCAACCGGGACCAAAGGCCTGTTGCCCCGAACCCAAATATTTAGTCCCACCTCGCTAGTTGAGAGGGAGGTGCACCTGTTTATAAGGTGCGGTGCACCTTCCCTCTCGAACTCCTCTCTAAAGCAGGCTTTCGGGCCTAAACCTGCAATCTGTGCCTGTGGGCCTACTGGGCCTCCCGCGGGCCTGAATCCTGGCCTATGGTAGGGTTTCTAGTCGTATTCAGGCCGTGGGGGCCTAGTAGGTGGCACTTTGTTTGTTGTTTTGTTTTCTTTGGTGCTTTATTTATTTTATTTTGTTTCTACTTACAACAAAATACTTATTGTTGCTATTTTTCTTTTTCCAGTTTTTTGTTTTGCTTTCTGCATTATTTATTTTTTGTTGTTTTTTCTTTATTTTTAATTCTTTTTGCTTTTAGTTTTAGAAAAATTTATAAACTTTCTGTTAGTGCCATTAGTTTTCAAATTTGAAAACACTTTTTGTTTTCTTTGTTGCTTTATTTATTTTATTTTGTTTCTACTTACAACAAAATACTTATTGTTGCTATTTTTATTTTTTTTCAAGTTTTTTGTTTTGTTTTCTACATTATTTATTTTCTTTTGGTTTTTTGCTTTATTTTTGAATTCTTTTTGCTTTTAGGTCAGCAAAATTATAAACTTTCTGTTTGTGCCATTAGTTTTCAAATTTGAATTCTTTGAAATTTGTGTGAATCCTAAGTTTGTGAGCTCAACAAAGGCGTGTAGAGGGCGGGCTTATAAACGGTGTGGCGCCCTTCGGTTGGCGAGGTTTTCAAATTCATAGTTTTCAAATGAACTCTGAAAAAGTTGGCATAGCATGTGCATGTACAGAGCGGACAATGGTATCATACTAAATGCATTACAAAGTTGGCATGGTATCATCATAATAGTTGCTGGAGAAAGTCTTCACTTTTTCTTCGCTTGTGTCGTTTGCTTATTGCTTGCCCGTAACCATGGATAATCTTCATCGTTTATCAGGATGCTTGGGTCAGCCTTGACTTTGAAGGGAATTTCATGAAACTTTTCATACTCTTGAGACATGTCTGTCTTGCCCTCCACTCCCGGGATGTCCCTTTTTCTGAAAGAACTATGTGGCGCTTTGGCTCATTGTATGATGTATTCGCTTCCTTATCTTTTCTTTTCCTCGGTCTGGTAGACATGTCCTTCACATAGATAACCTGTGCCACATCATTGGCTAGAATGACGAGCGGTTCGTCGGTGTACCCAAGATTTTTCAGATCCTTTGTTGTCATTCCGTCTTTGTGGGTCTACATGTACCCATACTCTGGTAGATTGACCCACTTGCACTTAAACAAAGGGACCTTAAAATCTACTCCGTAGTCAAGTTCCCATATGTCTACTATGTAACTATAATATGTGTCATTTCCCTTGTCGGTTGCTGCATCAAGGCTGACACCGCTGTTTTGGTTGGTGCCCTTTTCATCTTGGTCAATCGTGTAAAATGTATTCCCATTTATCTCGTATCCTTTCCAAATCATTACAGTCGAACATGGTCCCCTGGACAACAAGTACAGCTCATCACAAATTGTGCTGTCACCTCTGAGACGTGTTTCCAACCAACTGCTGAAAGTCCTGATGTGTTCACATGTAATCCAGTCGTCGCCTTTGCTCCGGGTGTTTGGAGCGCAGACTGTTCTTGTGTTCATCAACATACAGGGGTCACCAAGGTAGAGTTACGTAGAAGCTGTGTAGTGTGCTTGAGACCAAGAATATCCGTCCCTGCATATTATTGAGTCCCTTCCAAGCGTGCCTTTTCCAGTCAGTCTCTCCTCAAACCGCTATTTAGGGAGACCTATCTTCTTAAGGCCAGGAATGAAGTCAACACAAAACCCGATGACATCCTCTGTTTGATGGCCCATGGAGATGCTTCCTTCTGGCCTAGCGCGGTTATGAACATATTTCTTTAGGACTCCCATGAACCTCTCAAAGGGATACATATTGTGTAGAAATACGGGCCCCGAGCGACAATCTCGTCGACTAGATGAACTAGGGCGTGCGTCATGATATTGAAGAAGGATGGTGGGAACACCAGCTCGAACCGACAAGACATTGCGCCACATCACTCCTTAGCGTTGAGTACGATTTCTGGATCGATCACCTTCTGAGATATTGCATTGAGGAATGCAGATAGCTTCATAATGGCTAATCGGACGTTTTCCGGTAGAAGCCCCCTCAATGCAACCGGAAGCAGCTGCGTCATAATCACGTGGCAGTCATGAGACTTAAGGTTCTGAAACTTTTTCTCTGGCATATTTATTATTCCCTTTATATTCGACGAGAAGCCAGTCGGGACCTTCATACTGAGCAGGCATTGAAAGAATATTTCTTTCTCTTCTTTAAATGAAGCGTAGCTGGCGGGACCTTCATCTTTGCTTCGGAGGCATGCCCTCTTTTTACGTGCCGGCGTTGCAGGTCCTCTCGTGCCTCGGTGTATCTTTTGTCTTCCCATACACGCCCAAGAAGCCCTAGCAGGTTCACGCAAAGGTTCTTAAATCACGTGCATCACGTCGATCGAAGCGGACCTCTAGGTCTTTCCGGTAGGGTAGGTCCCAAAATATAGATTTCTTCTTTCACATGGGTGCGTGATTCTCGGCGTCATTCGGAACAGCTAGTCCGTCGGGACCCTTTCCAAAGATTACGTGTAAATCATTGACCATTACATGCACTCTCACGCGCCGTGAGCAGCGAGTTGGTCGATGTCGCCAAGGGCAAAATCATTCAACCAGGCAACCCCGTGTTCCACGGTAAACCGATGCCACCCACCGTGTAAAGGGTTCAACTGGTTCGGGTGCTGCCAGGCTGCGACGAGTTGTTACCTCCGATTCGACCCGTCAAGGGCCGACGAAGATGATCTAATGACCCTCAGTGCCTGCCTAAGCTGGCCCTTGCTTTGGCCGAAGAGCCAAATTCATTTGGGGGCGGGGGACACCACCCCAAAGACAACACCGCCAGTCGTGCCGGTGCCAAGCCATGGCAAGACCGCCCGCCAGCGCTAACGGACATGCGGACATCCCTATGGCACGGGATCCGAACATGCATATAGCAATGGATGCGGGCGGACGACAAAGGCAGCGGCCATACATTTATAGCGTCGATAAGTACTTTGCCGAACATGGGTATGATGACGAATTCTGCGGGCCTCTTTCTCAAAAACCCAACCAAGATGACCGCGGTCTAGCTGGTACGGCGGAGAAACCCAGTTGCAACAGGCGTCGTCTGGCGTTCAGTTCTCAGGAGACGCCTCCGGCTACCAACTTCACCGAGCCTCAGATAGACGAGGTGCCAAATATTATCAGCCCCAACACACTCAAGAAGGCGGTGCATGGCGAGAACACGGTCCCATTACAACAGAAGATCAAGAAGGGCGGAAAAGAAAGAGTAACAAGGGTTCGAGCCAGCCGGCATCGAGTATGATCCATGCTCGGGGCGGGCCACCTTCACCTAAGGATATCTCGAGGAGGGTGCATGTGGCGGGTAGGGCGATGCTACCGACAAATATGCTCAATGCTGCAACGGTGCTATGTGGAGTCTGCATGATGGTGTTCTTTCTTTGGAGAAGCGGCGTCTCGAGAGAGAATGATGTGGCATACCCGGTTTTCGTAGCCAAGGTGCGGAGGGCAAGGGCTTTGTGGATGGGCGCCATCGAGAATGCGATTGTCCTGCGGTTTGATGACATCTTTGCTATGTTTAACCTTCATCCGCTGCACTACACCTTCGTTCGGCTGTTTTGGTTGAGTATGGAGATGCAGCTCATTAGAGACAAGACCCCGGACATCGTGATAGTCGACCCTTCTACATGCATGCCAAGATCTTGGGCAGCATTAGGTACCGGCAAGTCACGAGTTCTTACCTCGGCGTTATTACGGCAAACCAGATAAGGATAACTTTCTCGTGCCTTACTTTCCGAGTAAGTCATCCCCCCACCGCCCCGTAACATATGATTTCCTAGATTTCGATCATTCTTTTTTTCCCTAACATTCCGTGTTCTGTGCAGTGACACAACATTGCACACTCATCCTCTTAAGCCCAAAATATCCCATGGCCACGTATTTCGACCCGGACCGTGACTCCAAGATAGACTACACAAATATCAAGAAAGTTCTTGATGATGTTCTCCCAGCTCGCCAAATCTGGAGGCACCTTCGCCAAGCCAGCTCGTGGCGATGCTACTGCGCGCGCGTGTTTGCCCACAATACAAAGTTCTCCTGCGTCAAGCAGCCGCTTTGTGATCGGAAGGATGCCTACTCGCCCTCCATCACATGCGAGCGATAAATGCGCGACCATCATCACCTTACGCTGCAGATAATCTCAAAAGATTGGGCGCGAGCTTGTCGGCAATCCGGGGCCGCGGACATCGGACAAGAATTCTTTCGCATCCGATCGAGTTTGCGGAAATTATCCATCAAGATGTCCTTCGTACCTCGGGGAAGTTCTACCTCAGACATCATTAGTCCAACAGTGAGATAGACTCATCGCTACATATGCAGGCTAATAACGCCCGCGATTTCATGACCTTCACGTCAGACGGCGGCTTCATCCACGCTCCGGTCCCATGAGTCGAGTCGGCGATGGTGATGCTATGTGTAGTTTTGAAACATTGACTGGCTCATGTTGTAATTAAGATTTAATGAACTTGTATGTCTCTTTGGGTTGGACAGTCATTCAACTTAGATGTAATCGATGCTATTAATGTCTTGCTTTTCTCTTCCGATCCTTTTGTTGCATACTTATAAATTGCTTATGTATTGTCTCATTGTTTGGCTTCTGCATAGAGATGCCGTCATATGTCGTGTACAAGGGTAAGGTTCCCGGAGTCTACGACGACTGGGAGGAGTGTCGGAGACAGGTTCACCGTTTCAGCGGTAACAGCTACAAAGGGTACACCACTAGGTCGGAGGCGGAATCTAGAAATGCCCGCTATCTAAGCGGGAGAGAGGAGGAGCATTGGAGGAACCGGATGAAGACCAGTTTCATCAGCGATGATGCTCATCGTGATGACCGCAGCTCTCTTCTATGTGATGGTAGTTTAGATGATCGATATCGACTTGTAATGTGAAGACAAACTCGCTACTACGCGGTCTCAAGACTTGTAATGTTCTATCTTTGTTCGGTCTTTTGAATTCGGAGACTAATATGATGAATTGTATTCGGAGACTAATCTTCTATTGTATTCGATGAATCTGCTGTTGCTGTGTGATGTTGTCTAAATTCTGTCCAATAATATATTTTGTAACCTCTGAAAATATCAGAAAAGAAAAAAATAATAATCCCTAATATTCATACTAGTGGCGCACCACACAAGACACTAATGGCGCCTTTGTGATAATCACACTAATGGCGCATCACCCTTTAGTGCGCCATTAGTATGCCAAAGCACATGGGTACATATGGCCCCCTGGGAGGCATTCTAATGGCGCACTGTGGGCTATACTAATAGCGCACTACCTGGTGCGCCACTAGAACACCAGATACTAATGGCGCACCAGTGGTGCACCATTAGAATTTAATTCTCATGACGTGATGCTAGTGGCGCACCGGTGGTGCGCCATTAGTAGGCAAAACCGGTGCGCCACTAGCATGCCTTTTCCTAGTAGTGATGGGCGTGCCTCAGCACCGTCATATTTTGGTCAAGGCCGGGGCGGAGCCTCATGATCTCAGGAGCGATTCGACGGCGGATGAAGTCCGCCCGATCATTTCGAGGGTGAGCCCGGCCTGGGTGAGCTGGAGGATCTGGTGGTGGCAATCATGAGCTTCTCGTTGTCGGCGTCGACGTCGCCCGATACTTTCAGCGGACCGGCGCCACCCGATGAACCTCGCGAGCGCTGGCGGGTTCTCCTCCTCGATCCACCACCACCGACGCCACTCTTCCCACCTCTCCTTCATGGCGCCCTCCGGGTATGCCCCCTTGGCCCTCGGGATACAGGCGACGCTGCCGGTGATGGCGCCCCCCTTTTGGATCCGAGGGGAGAAGTAGTGGCGAAAGAGCACCGTGTTGGGGTGCACCCCGGCAAAGCCCTCGCAGAGATGCGTGAAAAGAGCCATGCACGCCATGGCATTCAGTGAAATCCGGAAGGCGGAAGCGAAGGTGTGCATAATGTCCTTGAAAAAATCAAAGAAGGGGGCCGAGCCCGCGGGAAAAGTAGTCGACGAAGAAGGGTACCGATTCAGGGCAGGCCAGCCTTGAGCAGGCGACGGCGTGTGGCTGGATACCCGTCGTTTCTCCCCATCTTCACCCCCCACAAAATCTTGTAGAACTCCGGAGCATGGGCACATCGATTGTCGAGGGAAGAGAGGCGCCTTCGCCCGTCAGCATCACTAACTTGCTCTCCGACGGCTCCATCACCCCGACGTCTTTGGCCACTCCCTTGCCTTTGGTGGATTTGGGCGCCATGGTGCGAGAAGCAGGAGGCGGGAGATGGCGGAAGCTGCGTCGGCGATGTCACGAGAGCAGGGGCTCGAGAAGGAAGAAAGAGGCGGCGGTTCCAAGATTGGAGAAGAGCAGAGAAGGGGTAAAGTGAGCAGCGTGCCCGCGGTTCTTCCTTTTATGGGGAAAGGCGGGCTGCCTCCTTCCTAACTACGATGCGGCGCATGCGTCTGAGGAACCGTCCCACGCATGCCTCCCACGTCACACACTCTCCACCACAACGTGCGTCCAACGCATGTAGTGGGGAAGCGCAGCAGAAAGAGTAGTTACCACGGTAAAATCCACCCCGCCTGCCCGTGCACCTTTCTTGGCCTGGCCCAACAACGTGTTGCACTTATGTATGGCCGGGCCGGGGCTCTGTCGGTGTACAACCGTAGGGACTCTGCTTTTGACCCCTTTACTTGTGCACGGGCAGTCGGAGCCACCCGCCACGACCACAGAGATCGGTTTGACGAAGCAGGTTTCCCCGGTGAGGACCCTTGCCGGGGCAGCCTCAGCAGCCCCGGCAAGACCCTTGCCGGCGCAGCTCGCCCACACCAACGGAGCAAGCCACCTTCGACCCCTGGCAACGCTAAACAAACGAATTGGGACAGGGCTCGGGAGGCACCTCCGTGGTGGCATGTAGATCTTTGTGAAGAGAAAGAATATTCAAGATCAGATGAGGATTGGAAGGCAACCATCCTAGGCAGGGTTCTTGCCGAGGAAGCCAACAAGACCCCCGGTGAGGTTCTTGCCGGGGACAACAGCGTGCCACAGCAAGACCCTTGCCAGGCCACTCGGCAAGGCCCTCGCCAAGGGTGCCAGCGGGGCCACTGCCAGACCCACACCAGCCAAGTCTCCGCCGTTGTTCACATGCAGCTGGCGACCCAACCAGCTGGGCAGGCATGTGCGTGGTAGCACGCAGCCCTTCGTGGAGGCTCCACCATCGCGCCACCTCAGCTGCTTGCCTGCCTACATGGCACCGCATGCATCGCTGGCTAGGGCGCGTGTCAAAGCGAGGAGGAGCGGTGACGGACGGGACGGGCCTCGCCCCGTCCCTGATAACGTGAAAGGACACCTAAGCCTCGCATAAAATGCGCCCTGTCCTGTAATACCAGCGATAAGCTCGCATCACTGTAGAACTTTTCACCTCCTGTGTGCCCTTTGTGGCAGCCCTTTTCGCCTATAAAAGGAGGCCTATGGCGCTCTGGAAAGGATTCGGCTCTTTGGAACCAGGCAGCACCCTTAGCTAGTTCGAGAGCTCAAGAACACGGAATACAATCCACCAAAGCAGGACTGTAGGGTTTTACGCATCCTTGCGGCCCGAACCTGGGTAAATAACCCATGTGCTGATTACTAGTCCCGCTCTTCTCACTATCCCGCGCCTCGCAGCTGTAGTAGGGATTATTATGATCCCATAGGTGTCGTTTCCCACCGAAACAGTGGAAAGGTTCCTTTGTTCTTCATTTAGCATTGTCACCACCTCTTGGTTATCCAGCTCCAGATGAAGGCGCTGAATGTCGGTGTCAAGTGCCAACTGCACTACATTCCTAGCAGCGGAGATCTCAGCGAGCAAGGGATTAGTGATGCTCTGAAGAAGACAGGCGTCCCTCCCACAGAAAGCACCGTGGTGATCCCTAAGGACCACTCCTCCTCCCCGGTCAAACGCCCAAGCCATAGCTCCGTCTGCATTTGCCTTGATCCATCTAGGCTCCGGTTGCCACTTCTCCGGTCTTCTTGTTTCCTTGATCGTCGGCTCCTTCGCATGAATCATCACCACTCCTGAATGTGTGTGTACACTCTGTCGGCCAGACCCTTGAGCGTCTTGGATCTTCTTCCCATCTCTCGTCTCATTCCTTGCACACCATAGGCCGTCTGAGTGTGAATCATCGTCTCACGCTCTGCTGCTCCCCCTGTCGGCAAACCAGGGCCTGAGCCAGGCAACAAGACTATCCAGTGATCCATCCATCATTGGCGGCTGCACCACCGGTTCTTCCTTGTCTTCACACAGGTGTTTCTAAAACAGCACATAATGAGGGAACGCCCTAAATCGGTGGTGCGTGGTCTCCTCGCGACCGCAGGCGCAGCAAAACACTCCGGGCTTTATCCGGCGCCGATGCAGCTCCGAGCCAACTGCCATCCCGTTCTTCAACAGCCGCCATGCATGAATCTTGGCCTTCTCCGGAGCATTAGTGTCCCACAGAGCCAGCCACGCTTTATGCTCCCTGCTTGGCATCGAAGAGCACGGCTGTCCGGTCTTGACGCTAGTTAAGCTCATACATAGGTGATATGCCGACTTAACTGAAAATTCTCCGTTGTTGGTGAAGTTCCATGCCATATAGTCTCTCATGCTCGGTCCACCAATCACAATCTGCTTTATATCCTCATCATCCCGAGGAGTAAACATCCTCTCCAATTTGTTCATGTCCCATGCAACACCTGATTCATCCAGAAGGTGGCGCACATGAGTAATACCTGCAATATACTGCTGCCCAAGTGGCTTAAGGCTGCCCTGGCACGGGAGCCAGTTGTCATGGTGGATTTTAATGGACGTTCCATTTCCAATCCTCCACACCAGAACTTCACGCAGTAGCTCCGCCCATGTATAATGCTTACGAAAGTGAACGAGCCACCGATGGGGCATGTGGCATTAAAGACCGATCCCTGGGGGAAGTACCTTGCCTTGAGCACCCTAGCACACAATGAATCTGGGTGCTGCAGCAGTCGTTAAGCTTGTTTGGCCAGCAATGCTTGGTTAAACGCCTCCGGATCCCGAAAGCCCATTCCTCCTTCTCGCTTTTCCCTACACATCTTCTTCCATGAAAGCCAGTGCACCCTCCTCTCTCCATTAGCTTCTCCCAACCAAAAGTTAGACGAAATAGAAGTCAGGTTCTGACACATTTTCTTGGTGAGTTGGAAGCAGCTCATGGTGAGAGTTGGTGTAGCTTGGAGTCTGGACTTGACGAGGACCTCCCGAGCCGCCATTGACAGCCCTTGACCCTTCCATCCTGTAACTTTCCCAGCTGCACTCTCTTTAACATATTTAAACGTCCCCTCCTTGGACCTACCGACCAGTGTCGGAAATCCTAAATACCTTTCACTCAATGCCTCGGAGTTGATCCCAATCACTCCAAGCAAATTAGCCTTACTTGCATCTGTACATCCTTTGCGAAAGAAAACCGAGGACTTTTGCAAGTTGACTTTCTGTCCCGAGGCTTCCTCATACACCCAAAGTATATCGCTTAGTGCTTCAAAGCTGCCACGGTTCCCCTCTAGAAAGACAATGTTGTCGTCTGCAAAGAGAAGGTGAGTGGCGTGGGGCCAGTGCTCCCAAATGACACCCCCTTAAGTTCATTATCATGTTGTGCAGCTCTTAGTAAGGACGAAAAACCTTCAACACAAAACAAGAACAGGTATGGTGAGAGCGGATCTCCCTGACAAAGCCACCTGGAGGGACTTAAAGATCTCGAGAAACCACCATTAAGTTTGACAGAGAAAAGCGTGCTGAGGTGACACATCGCATAACCATTTGAATTCCCCTGTGATCAAAACCAAAGCGAGCTAGCATCTGTTCTAAGAAGATCCATTCGACGTGATCATACGCCTTCATCATATCTAGCTTCACAGCACATAACTGTGTCTTCCTCTTCCTTGTTCTAATGGCATGGGTACATTCATAGGCCACTAAAACATTATCTGTCATGAGCCTCCCTGGTACGAGCGCAATCTGCTCCTCAGATATCAACACAGGTAAGATCACCTTAAGTCTGTTTGCCAAAACTTTAGTGGCGATCTTATACAACACATTACACAAACTTATAGGCCTAGACTGAGACATCAGCTCCAGTGAGCTAACTTTAGACATCAGCTCCAGTGTAATATAAATTTCGAGGTCTTTGATGTTTCGCCTGAAGCCGGTAATGTTCAAAAATACAGTGCATGTACACCTGATCACATACGGCCAAGTCATGAAGATGAACATGCACTACTAAATGGTATGGTCATGCAAACTGATGTGTTGGAGACCACGTGCATAGATGAGGAAAAGAAGGGCGTTCAGTTTGAGATTAAATGCCACCGGATTAGACGTGCATGTGGAGGAAACCAAGGAAAAGAGCATCCTAATTATTTTGTAAGCCACGATTAGAAAACGGCATGAAGGAGTCCACGAGCCATCATGATTGTTTCCTTGGCAGAATTATTTACTACGCCAGAATTTAAACAAGAAGATTATTTATGTTTATTTTTCTGCCCCGCAAGGAAAAGATAAACATGAGGATTCTATTTATTTAGGAATTATTCAGCTTAAAGGACGTCGGCTGGGGTCCACCACAGACAGGGAAGAAACCGCATCAGAACTAGCAGTTTTTGTTTTCTTAGATAGATCAAGTCTGTTTAGCATATACGTAGGAGTTATCTTTTCTTTTAAATATGTAGCAAATGCTTGCTTTCGAAGCTACTTATTGTGTGCGTGAGTGAGGTCTTTGGACAAGTCAGGGTGCGGCTATTATATAAAGCCTATCTAGTCCTTTGTAAAATTCAGGTTATATTTTGATAATAAACATGATGTGTTTTTATGGTAAATACCCGTATCGAGTTTTGGGGGAAGCTGTCTAAAAATCCCTAAGTTTTGGAGGAAGCTTTAGAAAACCTCCGTGTTGCAATTTCTCTGCGAGGAAATTGTTTTGCACGTGAGTATCGTCATCCAGATTGGTTTTCTCGTGCTGGACCGTAAGGTTCAATCCCTCTACTTTGCATACATCACGTCTTGGCGGGCAAGAGGTTACTGCTGCTGAAGGTGGAGAGTCGTGAAAGGTCAGACCGCAACAACAGATCGGATCTCGCCAACGGGGTTCGGTCTTTATCAGAACGGGTCTTGTCCATCACATTATTCTCCTAATGGTGTGATCCCATTATCAAATGACAACTCATGTCCATGGTTAGGAAACGTTAACCATCTTTGATCAACGAGCTAGTCTAGTAGAGGCTTACGAGGGACATAGTGTCTTGTCTATGTATCCACACATGTATCAAGTTTCCGGTTAATACAATTCTAAGCGTGAATAATAAAAATTTATCACGAAATAAAGAAATATAAAATAACAACTTTATTATTGCCTCTAGGGTATATTTCCTTCAGTCTCCCACTTGCACTAGAGTCAATAATCTAGTTCACATCGCCATGTGATTTAACACCAATAGTTCACATTGTAATTGGATTAACACCCATAGTTCACATCGTCATGTGACCAACACCCAAATCGTTTACTAGAGTCTATAATCTAGTCCACATCGCCATGTGATTAACACCCAAAAGATTACTAAGGTGTGATCATGTTTTGCTTGTGAGAAAGGTTTAGTCAATGGGTCAATCGCATTCAGATTCAGTATATATTGTTCAAATTTCAATGTCTACAAAGCTCTGTATGGAGCTACTCTAGTTAATTGCTCCCACTTTCAATATGTATCCAGATTGAGACTCTGAGTCATCTTGATTAGTGTTAAAGCTTGCATCGAAGTAACCCTTTAGGACGAGCCATGTATCACCTCCATAACCGAGAAACATTTCCTTAGTCCTCTTTAGGTACCTAAGGATAATTTTGACCACTGTCTAGTGATTCACTCCTGGATCACTATTATGCGACCTTGCCAAACTCATAGCAAGTCACACAATTGGTCTGGTACACGTAACATATGGCTGAGGCATAGGGAATAACTTTCATTCTGTCTCTATCTTCTGCTGTGGTTGGTCTTTGAGGCTTACTCAACTTTACACCTTTTAACACAGACAAGAACCCTTTCTTTGACTGATACATTTTGAACTTCTTCAAAACTTTATCAAGGTATGTGCTTTGTGAAAATCCTATTAAGCATCTTGATCTATCTCTATAGATCTTGATGCCCAATATATAAGCAGCTTCACCGAGGTATTTCATTGAAAAACTCTTATCCAAGTATCCTTTTTATGCTATCCAAAAATTCCATATCATTTCCAATCAACAATATTCATCTACATATAATATCAGAAATGCAACAGAGCTCCCACTCACTTTCTTGTAAATACAGGATTTTCCAAATGTGCAGATAAAACCATATGCTTTGATTACCTCATCAAAGCGTATATTCCAACTCGAGATGCTTGCACCAGTCCATAGATGGATCACTGGAGCTTGCACACTTTGTTAGCACCTTTAGGATCGACAAAACCTTCTGGTTGCACATATATAACTCTTCTTTAAGAAATCCATTAAGGAATGCAGTTTTGGCATCCATTTGCCAGATTTCATAATCATAATATGCTGGCAATTGCTAACATGATTTGGGCAGACTTAAGCATCGCTTCTGGTGAGAAAGTCTCATTATAGTCAACTCCTTGAAATTATCGAAAACCTTTTGCGACAAGTCGAGCTTTGTAGACAGACATTACCATCAGCGTCAGTCTTCTTCTTGAAGATCCATTATTCTCTATGGCTCGCCGATCATCGGGCAAGTCCACTAAAGTCCACACTTGGTTCTCAAACATGAATCCTATCTCAGATTTCATGCCCTCAAGCCATTTATCGGAATCTAGGCTCATCATAGCTTCTTTGTAGTCCGTAGGTTTTCCATGGGCTAGTAACATGACTTCTACAAAAGGATTACCGTACCACTCTAGTGCAGATCGTGCTCTAGTTGACCTATGAGGTTCGGTAGTAATTTGACCTCAAGTTTCATGATCATCATCATTAGCTTTCTCTCTAGTTGGTGTAGGCATCACGGGAACATATTTCTCTGAGGATCTACTTTCCAAATTGAGAGAAGGTATAATTACCTCATCAAGTTCTACTTTCCTCCCACTCACTTCTTTTGAGAGAAACTCCTTCTCTAGAATGGTTCCATTCTTGGCAACAGAGATCTTTCCTTTGGATCTGTGGCAGAAGTGGTACCCAATTGTTTCCTCGGTATCCTATTAAGACACACTTCTCCGATTTGGGTTCGAGCTTATCGGGATGAAGCATTTTGACATAAATGTCGCAACTGATGTCTGCTAAAATAACATCGGTATTTCCCCAAAGAGGAAGGAATGATGCACCACATCAATGGTAGGTATTTCCCTCGGTGATGAGACCAAGGTTATCGAACCAGTAGGAGAACCACGCAACACAACGTAAACATCCCTTGCACACAATTAACAAATAGTCGCAACCCGACATGTTAAAGGGTTGTCAATCCTTTCGGTAACGACGCTTGAGAAATTGGCACAGAGGCGAGATAAAGTTATAATAGATAGGATAAATAGACCACAAATAAAATAAAGTGCAACAAGGTATTTTTGTATTTTTGGTTTAACAGAACTAAAAATAAAAGAAAATAAAATAGATCGGAAGGCAAATATATTAAAGAAGAGACCCGGGGCCGTAGGTTTCACCGGTGGCTTCTCACGAGAAAAATAACAAGCGATGGGAAAGCAATTACTGTTGGCCAATTGATAGAACTTCAAATAATCATGGCGATATCTAGGCAATGATCATTATTTGGGCATCACGTCCAAGATTAGTAGACCGACTCCTGCGTGCATCTATTACTATTACTCCACACATCGACCGCTATCAAGCATGCATCTAGTGTATTAAGTTCATGAAAAAACGGAGTAATGTAGTAAGAACGATGACATGATGTAGACAAGATCTATTTATGTAGAAATAGACCCCATCTTATTATCCTTAATAGCAACAATACATACATGTCGTTTCCCGTAGTATTCTTTGGGATTAAGTACCGTAAGATCAAACCCATCTCAAAGCACCTCTTCCTGTTGCAAGATAAATAGATCAAGTTGGCCAAACAAAACCAAATAATCGGAGAAGAAATACTAGGCTATAATCAATCATGCATATAATACATCAAAGAATTATCTTTCATGGATAAAACATAGATCTGATCATAAACTCAAAGTTCATCAGATCCCAACAAACACACCGCAATAAAGACTTACATCATATGGATCTCCAAGAGACCATTGTATTGAGAATCAAGAGAGAGAGAGAGGAAGCCATCTAGCTACTAACTACGGACCCGTAGGTCTACAAAGAACTACTCACGCATCGTCAGAGAGGCACCAATGGACATGATGAACCCCTCTGTGATGGTGTCTAGATTGGATCTGGCATTTCCGGAACTTGCGGCGGCTGGGTTTGATTTTTGTCGACTCCCATAGGGTTTATGGAATATTGGGGTATTTATAGAGCAAAGAGGTGGTGCACGAGGCCACCAAGGTGGGCACAACCCACCTGGGTGCGCCTGCGCCCCCAGGCGCGCCCTGGTGCATTGTGCACCCCCGAAGCACCCCTCTGGTACTTTCTTGGCACTTACAGTGTCTCCTGGTCCAGAAAAAATCCACAAATAGTACAAAAAATCCACAAGCAGAAAACAACAACTGGCAATGGGCACCATGTCAATAGGTTAGTACAAAAAATTATATAAAATAATTGTAAAACATCCAAGAATGATAATATAACAATAGTAAGGATAAAAAATTATAGATACATTGGAGACGTATCAGCAACCCCAGACTTTAAGAAATGACATCTTAGGTTTCTTACTAAATCACAGTTTATACGGTGTCGTCTCAATAGATTTAGATGGTGCCCTATTTAACGTAAATACGGTAGTCTCTAATGCATAACCCCAAGACGATAGTAGTAAATCGACAAGAGACATCATATATCGCACCATATCTAATAAAGTGCGGTTACGATGTTCGGACATATGGTGTTCTAGGTGGCATGAGTTGTGAAACAATTCCACATTGTTTACATGAAGGCCAAACTCGTAACTCAAATATTCGCCTCTGCGATCTGATCGTGGAAACTTTATTTTCTTATGGCGATGATTCTGCACTTCACTCTCAAATTCTTTGAACTTTTTAAATGTTTCAGACTTGTGTTTCATCAAGTAGATATACCCATATCAGGTTAAAACATTTGTGAAGGTCAGAAAATAACAATACTCGCCGCATGGCTCAACACTCACTGGACCTCATACATTGGTATGTATTATTTTCAACAAGTTATTGGCTCACTCGATTGTTCCGAAGAATGGAGAGTACTAAATAGGAGCATGCATGCACGTGTCGCATGTGTCTGTAACAGATTAATCAAGATGGACTAATTAATTTTAGTGGTGACTCGTGCTAGCTAGCGGTTGTATGCATCTAGAAAGAACGTTTTTCCAGTTTGGTCCAACTCGACGAACGGTTTAAACAGACCATCGTCAAAAGTTCACTACACTGCTTTGTTGCATGCATCCAGCATCTTTGTAATAAGTATCTTGGATTGTCTCTTAGATGTTGTTTCTACGTCATGTTGCATTCAATTGGTGTAGGGATCGCATGTGCATCTAAATATTGTGGCCTAATTATGGAGAGAAGAGAAGGAGGAAACATAAAGAAAGAAGGCACACTGGATCAGAGTATTAATTACACTGTGTAGAGAAACACGCTAAGAGCGTATCTCCACTAACATACAAATCCCTTCTATTTCTTCTTTAATTGATGCACTACGTCAGCATTTTAATTACCTATGAACTCGTGCTAAGAGACTAATATATAGGACTACGCATGCACGTGTCGCCTGTATGCGTAATAGATTAATCAAGATGGACTAATTAATTAAAGTGGTGACTCGTGCAGCTTGTGGTTGAATGCGTCTAGAAGGCTTATTTTTTGTTTTAACCAGTCCAGTCCAGCTCAACGAACGGTATAAATGGACCGTCATCGATCATTCACTACAGTGCCCTGCTGCATACATCCATCATCTTTGTAATAAATATATTATATTGTTTCGTACGTGTTATTTCTAAATGATGCTGCATTCAATTGGTTTGTGGCCTAGATGTAGAGAGAAGAGAAGGAGAGAAATATTGAGAAAGAAGCCACCACTAGTAGAAAAAGGGCCTATAGTCCCGGTTGGTGAGGGCCTTTAGTCCCGGTTCATGAACCGGGACTAAAGGGTCGGTACTAATGCCCTGACCCTTTAGTCCCGGTTCAATCCAGAACCGGGATAGATGGGCCTCCACGTGGCCTGTCCGCTGAGCCCAGGCAGGAGGGCCTTTGGTCCCGGTTGGTGGCACCAACCGGGACCAATAGGCATCCACGCGTCAGCATTTCTATGGCTGGGGTTTTTGTTTTTTTTTGAAAGAGGGGGTTTGGGAGGTTTTGGGGGTTAATTTAGGTGTTTCATATATTGTGCTATAGCTAGCTAATTAATAGAGAAAAGTGTCCTCTCTTTTGTCCGTGCTTGGTCGACGCCTACGTAGTATACATACGTATAGAGAGGACTAGCTAGACACGCTAGCTAGCTAGTAATTAAGCAAACATAAGATCGTCATGAAAATATATGCATACAGAGAGAAGTGATATCGACCACCTCTCCTTCTCCGAGAGATTGGTCGAACAACAAGTTCTCGTATATCTATCCGACACTAACGTCTACATATATACAATAATTATCTTTTACAAATATATAATCTCCTAACATACGGACGCGTGGTCCACATAGTATTCTCTGTCTTCAGCGATCACGTGGTCAAGAAAGAATGCCGCCAATTCCTCTTGAATTGCTCGCATGCGATCTGGTGCTAGTACTTCATCCCGCGTCCGAAACAACTATTTTTAACACATGGGTCAATAAATATATATATATATATATATATATATATATATATATATATATATATATATATGAATGAATGAAACTCAACACAAACGATGGTAATAAAATAAAATTGTGAATATTTTTATTTACGCACTTCATATTGTTTGTCGGAGTAGCCCTGCTCACAGGTCGTGTGGCGGATGGACTCGCAAATATAGTATCCACAGAAATCATTCCCTTGTTCCTGCCACAACCACTTTACAAGAAATAGAGATCAATCAAACTGATAATTAGCAAGCATGCTAAATGGTATTGATGAAACTAGCGCTTGAATCACTAGGAGATGCGTGGAATATGCTACTATATAGTACTTACTTTCGGGTGTCTAAATTGCAGCTTCTTCGGTAGTCCCGGAGCTTTTTTGGTGAATTTTCTCCAAGCCCTGCCATACAAAGAAAAAATTACTTGATATCAGAAATGAACAAAGTTGCTGATATGGTGGATAATGATCGATTTAACTTACTTATCGAGCATTTCAGCCATGTCCGCATACTCCTTGGGATCTTTTCGCTTGGAGTCTAAGACAGTTACTACTCCCTTCTCAAGATTAATCTCTAGGAGAATATAGTGGTAGCTGCACACACATGCATAACTCATCAATATTACATTACTATAACCTGGACTAATAAGGAAGCCGAATATGCCACAAGACAGTAACACTCACTTGAAGTTGTAAGGAAAGAGTATTATATCTTTGTGTTCATTTATTACCAACGATTGTAGCAAGTTGGCCTCGGTATTTTCTTTACGAAATTCAACCTCAGTTTTATCTATGAGATATGTGTTAATGAACCCAATATCACCCACTTGTCTTTTGTTCAATTCGGCGATCTTCAATCTGCATAATATAGTGAGGATAATTATAAATACATGCAATGAAAGGGCTGAGTTATATAGAGAGACTTAATGACAGAAGTAGTACTACTTACAGACAGTAGCAGTTGACCGTTGCTTTATCGATGGCCAATTGATTGAAAAACTGATAGAACTCCTCAAATGGAATAGGCAACAGTTCAATTCCAAGGAGGTCATGCTCCTTTTTAACTCTCACATACAAAGTACTCCTCCCCTCAGACTCTTTGCAGGTTTTCATGTACCAATCATGCAATCTTCGCATCATCGTTGATAGAGAACTTTCATCTTTGACGAGAGGCTTCCCGTACTCGTATCTTTGTGCACCTCCAAGAAATCATAATGTACATCGTCGGGCAGGTAATCTGCAGGATTGCCATAACCGGGCACCATCCTCGGATCGACGATGTCGCTAGCAGGCACCTTGAGCGGGGGCACGATTGCCGCTTGTTCGCCGAGCTGGGCAATTTGTTTCCCAGCTCGTCGTTCTTTCATCCTTTGATCATCGACAGTACTTCCCGACCTCTCCGCTTGGCAAATGCCTTTCCAATAATGCGCTCATAGTTGCCTTTGGCGGAGACTTGGGTGGTTTTGTCAGGGCAGCCAGAGTGCGCTTCGCTTTCACCGGATCTACCTTCTCCTCCGGAGGTGGATGTCTCTTTGCTTTCAACCCTTGAAACCAGTCATCCACTTCGGTCTGCGCGATCTTCGTGTTTTCCTCCTCGCTCCTCTCGTACGGTAACTTCTCTAGAGTCTTCAGAGAAGGACCGAATCTGTATCTCCTCCCGCCTTTGGCTGTACTGCTAGACGCCGGCAGAGCAGACGGAGCGGATGTCTTCTTTCCTTGCTTACGAGGCGGAGGAGAAGGACTACGACGCGCCGGAGCAGCCGGAGCGGCGGCGGGTCTCTTCCGCCCTTGCTGACGAGGCGGAGAAGGAGGAGGCTGGCTGCTCGGGCGCAGGCGGAGAAGGAGGCGGAGTGCCGCCACGCGCCGGAGAAGGAGCCGGCCGAGTGCCCTGATCGTCACTCGCCGGAGGAGGAGGCGGTGGAGGAGGCGGAGTGCCCTGACTCGCCGGAGGAGGAGGAGGAGGCGGAGGCGTCGATTCGGAAGGTTGATGAGATCCTTCCGCCATAGGCATGGAGTCTTCAGAGCGTAACCCAGCCGATACTCCCCTTCACCGGTAGGGTGGTCAAGCCGAAGTCCTCAAATCCCTCCGTTATTTCATCGACCATCACCTTAGCATATCCTTCTGGAATCGGCGGCAGTGAAAAGTTGAGTCGGGTTTAGTAGGATAAACAGAGCCAACAGCCGCCTTGACCTTCAAATTGCTCCATTGCACCATAAGGTGGAAATTTTGAGACTCCGTAATAGCATCCACGGGATAGCTGGCAAGAGCCGTCAAGGCATGCTCCGGCTGAAGCAGCTCGGTGGAAGCCACGCTGCTTCTCCGCTGAGATGGCGGGGTAGCTTCGGGGGAAGCTTCGGCAGGTCGTTTGATCCGTTCTTCTTCTCGTTCCTCTAGCCCCATTACCCTTTCGTGCAGCGCCTGCATTTGGCTCTGCTCTAGTTTCTTCCTCCTCTCATGGGTTTTGTAACCCCCTGCGTCCGGAAATCCAGCCTTCCACGAAACGGAGCCGGGCGTGCCTCGTGTCCGTCCAGGGTGCTCAGGATTCCCGAGGGCCATTGTGAGCTCGTCCTTCTCCTTGTCTGGAACGAACTTCCCTTGCTGCGCTGCTTCGATATATTGCTGAAGCCTCTTGACTGGTATGTCCAATTGTTCGTCCGTCCAAATGCACTTCCTGTTATAGGGTCCAAGGATCCGCCGCCCCAAGAACCAAGTCCGGCAACGGTCTGGCCAGTTCATTGTCTCTGGTTCGATCCCTTTATCAAGCAGATCATTCTCAGCCTTGGCCCACTTAGGCCGGGCTACGAGGTAGCCACCTGACCCTGTGCGATGGTGAAGCTTCTTCTTCACAGCATTTCTCTTGTTTGTCGCCGACATCTTTTTACTCTTTTCCGATGTCTTGTGGGCCACAAATGCGGGCCAGTCATCTCTCGATCTTCTCATATTTGCCCTTGAATTCTGGTGTCTCACTTTTTTCGACATACCTATTGAGGTCTTTCTTCCAATTCCTGAATAGGTCTGCCATCTTCTTAAGAGCAAAAGACTTGATTAATGGCTCTATTACTAGCTTCTCCGGATCATCCTCTAGCGGTAGGGTAAAATTTGACTTCAGCTCAGTCCAAAGATCATTTTTCTGCATATCATTGACATAAGACACCTCAGGGTCTTCGTTCTTAGGCTTATACCATTGGTGGATGCTGATCGGGATCTTGTCCCTAACTGAACCCCCGTGACCGAGCAACAAATGCCTTCTTTGTCCGGTAGGGTTCAATCGGTTGGCCGTCATGCGATTTGTATGATCTCAAACTTTTCATCCGAGCTCAACTTTTTCTTCAGGCCTCTTCTCTTTACCGGGTTGTGCTCGATCCGGAGGGCTAGAAAAAAGAACAAAGACGAGAGTTAATTAATATGTGTACATACCAAAACAATGAATGCATCAATTAGCTAGTTGGCACAGGCTTAACTAATATATATACCTGGCCGGACTCGGTTTGGTGATCACCGGAGCCGTCCTCACGGTCTACTTCTTCACCCTCTCCTTCTTGCACCGGCATTGGGTCATCGGAGCCATGTAAATCATAGCCAGCTGCTTCTTCACCCTCTCCTTCCAGACCATCGTTGTCGTTGAGAAACATCAACGAGCAGTCGGCATCACTTCCTTGTGCGATTATGTCCCTGAACAACGCTTCTTGTGCTTCGTCTCGGGGTGTCCATAGTTTCTACAAATATTTACAACATGGCAATTATTATTCAAACATGACAGATATGGATATATTAGTGGCAAAGCGTAGAACCAGCTAGCTAATCACAATAAGGAATCATATTAGTGGCCTCGACGCTGCTTCTCTAGGGTTTGGGGTGGCCTTGACAACGCTTCAAGGGTTAGGGGTGGCCTCGAGAACGCTTCAAGGAGGGTAATATCGACCCCCCACGTGTTGAAGCTATCGGGAGGGTCGGCGTTGAACACTACATCTATGTCCCACAAGTGACGTGGGCATCGGCGCCCTTGATGTAGGGTAGAGGGTCGTGGATCGCTGGCGGTCGAGGGTCAAGGGTCGAGGATCGCCGAGGGTCGGGAGGTTGCCTAGTGTCAAAGGATTCAACAAAACCATGTCTTCATCATTAGGCGAAAATGTAGGTGCATGATGGCGAAGCTCTCCAAAGTTATTTTGGAACGGAGTCCTAGATAGGATAATTAGCTTTTTGGTACAAAGTTCAGCAAGAACCTTCCGAATATCGTTATTTGGAAGGCCTTTGCTGAAATTGCATACAAAAGGCAAATTATCCTATCCGGGACTCCATTCCAGAATAACTTTGGAGGACTTCGTACCATCATGCCATGGTTACTTCCGGCTAATGATGAAGCCATGGATTTCTTCAATACTTTGACACTATAGGAACCCTCTACCCTGAAACTCTCGACCCTTGACCCCTTAACGACCCTCGACCCTCTACCCTAGTTCCCGACCCTCGACCCCTCGGCGATCCTCGACACCCTCGTTATATCGACAGCACGCGACATACATATACATGGGAAAATAATGTTATCCGGGAGGGGTATCGGTACCCCCTCGTGTTGAAGTTTCGTCTTTCTCCTCTATTCCTTTCTTTCGTCTTCTCCACTTCCTTTTTCTTCTTACCCCACGAGAAAGTAAAATAAGGAAAAGGAAGAAAAGAGGAAGAAGGAAGAAGAAGAAGAAGAAGAAGAAGAAGAAAAGAAGAAAAAAGAGAGAAGAAGAAAAAATAGAATTTTTTCTATTTTTCTTCTTCTCCTCTATTCCTTTCTTCTTCTCCTCTTCTTTTCTTCTTTTTCCTCTTCTTATTTATTTCTCATCTTCTTTCCTCTCCTCTTCTTCTCGTTTCTTCCTCTTCTTATTTTCCTTTTTCCTCTCATTCTTTTTCTTCTTCTTCTTCCTTCTTCCTTCTTCCTCTTTTCTTCCTTTTCCTTATTTTACTTTTTCCTCTACACTAACCTAATTAAAATGCACTAACCTAAAATCGATATCTACTAACAACCTAAATAAAAATTAATACACATATGAAAAACATATATAAACAAAAATGCTATGAACATTATATTCATACATATATATATAGCCACATCCATTCATCATATAGCTATAAACAAAAAGATTAATACATATATGAAAAACGTATATATAAAAAATGCTATGAACAGAGCCTCGTGGCTCACAACGGGGCGGCCGACAACAGGCTCGAGGCGGCGGGGCAAGGCGAGGGCGAGCTCAGGCGGTGACGGGACGGCGGGCTCGAGGCGGCGCTGGGCCTTCGGCGGCGACTCTAGCGGCTTCGAAGCGGCAGCGGCGGCTCCTGACGCGCTTCGAAGCGGCGGCAGCTCTGTGATGAACGAAGCGGCAGCGGCAACGGGGCGATGGCGGCGACGAAGCGGCGGCAGGCGGCGGGCGCGGCGCGCGGGCGGCGACGGCGGCGGCGGCGTCGAAGCGGCGGCAACAAGCGCGGGCGACGACGGGCGGCGGCGAGGTCTTGTGGCGGCAACGACGACGAGGGGCAGGGCGTCGGGGCAGAGGGCGGCGTCTGCGGCGGGGATAAGAAACTGAATGAAATTTTTGCCAAGTGTTGTATATATAGCAAGTGCATTGGTCCCGGTTGGTGCCACCAACCGGGACTAATGCCCCTAATCCCGGTTGGTGCCACGAACCGGGACCAAAACCTCTTTTCAGCAGCCCAAAGGCGGGAAGCGGCCTTTGGTCGGTTGGTGGAACAACGAGACTAAAGTGGCATTAGCAGTCGTAGCACCAACCGGGACTAATGCCACCCTTTAGCCCCGGTTGGTGCCACCAACCGGGACCAAAGGCCTGTTGCCCCGAACCCAAATATTTAGTCCCACCTCGCTAGTTGAGAGGGAGGCGCACCTATTTATAAGGTGCGGTGCACCTTCCCTCTCGAACTCCTCTCTAAAGCAGGCTTTCGGGCCTAAACCTGCAATCTGTGCCTGTGGGCCTACTGGGCCTCCCGCGGGCCTGCATCCTGGCCTATGGTAGGGTTTCTAGTCGTATTCAGGCCGTGGGGGCCCAGTAGGTGGCACTTTTTTTTGTTTTTTTGTTTTCTTTGTTGCTTTATTTATTTTATTTTGTTTCTACTTACAACAAAATACTTATTGTTGCTATTTTTCTTTTTTTCCAGTTTTTTTGTTTTGCTTTCTGCATTATTTATTTTTTGTTGTTTTTTCTTTATTTTTTAATTCTTTTTGCTTTTAGTTTTAGAAAAATTTATAAACTTTCTGTTAGTGCCATTAGTTTTCAAATTTGAAAACACTTTTTTGTTTTCTTTGTTGCTTTATTTATTTTATTTTGTTTCTACTTACTACAAAATACTTATTGTTGCTATTTTTATTTTTTTCAAGTTTTTTGTTTTGTTTTCTACATTATTTATTTTCTTTTGGTTTTTGCTTTATTTTTAATTCTTTTTGCTTTTAGGTCAGCAAAATTATAAACTTTCTGTTTGTGCCATTAGTTTTCAAATTTGAATTCTTTGAAATTTGTGTGAATCACAAGTTTGTGAGCTCAACAAAGGCGTGTAGAGGGACGGGCTTATAAACGGTGTGAGCGCCCTTCGGTTGGCGAGGTTTTCAAATTCATAGTTTTCAAATGAACTCTGAAAAAGTTGGCATAGCATGTGCATGTCGAGCGGACAATGGTATCATACTGCCTGTTACAAAGTTGGCATGGTATCATCATAATAGTTGCCGGAGAAAGTCTTCACTTTTTCTTCGCTTGTGTCGTTTGCTTATTGCGCCGTAACCATGGATAATCTTCATCGTTTATCATGATGCTTGGGTCAGCCTTGACTTTGAAGGGGGGAATTTCATGAAACTTTTCATACTCTTCAGACATGTCTGTCTTGCCCTCCACTCCCAGGATGTCCCTTTTTCCTGAAAGAACTATGTGGCGCTTTGGCTTATTGTATGATGTATTCGCTTCCTTATCTTTTCTTTTCCTCGGTCTGGTAGACATGTCCTTCACATAGATAACCTGTGCCACATCATTGGCTAGAATGAGCGGTTCGTCAGTGTACCCAAGATTTTTCAGATCCACTGTTGTCATTCCGTACTGTGGGTCTACATGTACCCCGCCTCCTGGTAGATTGACCCACTTGCACTTAAACAAAGGGACCTTAAAATCTACTCCGTAGTCAAGTTCCCATATGTCTACTATGTAACTATAATATGTGTCATTTCCCTTGTCGGTTGCTGCATCAAGGCTGACACCGCTGTTTTGGTTGAGGCCCTTTTCATCTTGGTCAATCGTGTAAAATGTATTCCCATTTATCTCGTATCCTTTCCAAATCATTACAGTCGAACATGGTCCCCTGGACAACAAGTACAGCTCATCACAAATTGTGTTGTCACCTCTGAGACGTGTTTCCAACCAACTGCTGAAAGTCCTGATGTGTTCACATTTAATCCAGTCGTCGCTCTGCTCCGGGTGTTTGGAGCGCAAACTGTTCTTGTGTTCATCAACATACGGGTCACCAAGGTAGAGTTCTCAGAGAACTGTAGTGTGCTTGAGACCAAGAATATCCGTCCCTGCATATTATTGAGTCCCTTCCAAGCGTGCCTTTTCCAGTCAGTGTCTCCTCAAACCGCTATTTAGGGAGACCTATCTACTTAAGGCCAGGAATGAAGTCAACACAAAACCCGATGACATCCTCTGTTTGATGGCCCATGGAGATGCTTCCTTCTGGCCTAGCGCGGTTATGAACATATTTCTTTAGGACTCCCATGAACCTCTCAAAGGGATACATATTGTGTAGAAATACGGGCCCCGTAATGACAATCTGCCGACTAGATGAACTAGGGCGTGCGTCATGATATTGAAGAAGGATGGTGGGAACACCAGCTAAATCGACAAGACATTGCGCCACATCACTCCTTAGCGTTGGTACGATTTCTGGATCGATCACCTTCTGAGATATTGCATTGAGGAATGCAGATAGCTTCATAATGGCTAATCGGACGTTTTCCGGTAGAAGCCCCCTCAATGCAACCGGAAGGAGCTGCGTCATAATCACGTGGCAGTCATGAGACTTAAGGTTCTGAAACTTTTTCTCCGCATATTTATTATTCCCTTTATATTCGACGAAGCCAGTCGGGACCTTCATCTTGAGCAGGCATTGAAAGAATATTTCTTTCTTCTCTTCGTAAGAGCGTAGCTGGCAGGACCTTCATACTGCTTGGAGGCATGCCCTCTTTTCGTGCTGCTGTTGCAGGTCCTCTCGTGCCTCAGTGTATCTTTTGTCTTCCCATACACGCCCAAGAAGCCTAGCAGGTTCACGCAAAGGTTCTTCGTCACGTGCATCACGTCGATCGAAGAGCGGACCTCTAGGTCTTTCCAGTAGGGTAGGTCCCAAAATATAGATTTCTTCTTTCACATGGGTGCGTGATTCTCAACGTCATTCGGAACAGCTAGTCCGTCGGGACCCTTTCCAAAGATTACGTGTAAATCGTTGACCATTCTGTGCACTCTCCTGCACTTCGTGAACGACGAGTTGGTCGATGTCGCCAAGGGCAAAATCATTCAACCAGGCAACCCCGTGTTCCACGGTAAACCGATGCCACCCACCGTGTATAGGGTTCAACTGGTTCGGGTGCTGCCAGGCTGCGACGAGTTGTTACCTCCGATTCGACCCGTCAGGGGCCGACGAAGAAGATCTGATGACCCTCAGTGCCTGCCTAAGCTGGCCCCTGCTTTGGCCGAAGAGCCAAATTCATTTGGGGGCGGGGGACACCACCCCAAAGACAACACCGCCAGTCGTGCCGGTGCCAAGCCATGGCAAGACCGCCGCAACGCTAACGGACATGCCGGACATCCCTATGGCACAGGATCCGAACATGCATATAGCAATGGATCTGGACGACGACGACAACGACGACGGCCATACATTTAGCAACGTCGATAAGTACTTTGCCGAACATGGGTATGATGACGAATTCTGCGGGCCTCTTTCTCAAAAACCCAACCAAGATGACCGCGGTCTAGCTGGTACGGCGGAGAAACCCAGTTGAAACAGGTGTCGTCTGGCGTTCAGTTCTCAGGAGACGCCTTCGGCTACCGACTTCACCGAGCCTCAGATAGACGAGGTGCCAAATATTATCAGCCCCAACACACTCAAGAAGGCGGTCTGTGAGCAGAACACGGTCCCATTACAACAGAAGATCAAGAAGGGACGGAAAAGAAAGAGTAACAAGGGTTCGAGCCAGCCGGCACCGAGTATGATCCGTGCTCAGGACGGGCCACCTTCACCTAAGGATATCTCGAGGAGGGTGCATGTGGCGGGTAGGGCGATGCTACCGACAAATATGCTCAATGCTGCAACCGGTGCTATGTGGAGTCTGCATGACAGTGTTCTTTCTTTGGAGAAGCGGCGTCTCAGAGAGAATGATGTGGCATACCCGGTTTTAGTGGCCAAGGTGCCAGAGGGCAAGAGCTTTGTGGATGGCGCCATCGGGGGTACGATTGTCCTGCGGTTTGATGACATCTTTGCTATGTTTAACCTTCATCCGCTGCACTACACCTTCGTTCGGCTGTTTTGGTTGAGTATGGAGATGCAGCTCATTAGAGACAAGACCCCGGACATCGTGATAGTCGACCCCTTCTACATGCATGCCAAGATCTTGGGCAGCATTAGGTACCGGCAAGTCACGAGTTCTTACCTCGAAGGCGTTATTCGAAAACCCAGATAAGGATAACTTTCTCGTGCCTTACTTTCCGAGTAAGTCATCCCTCACCGCCCCGTAACATATGATTTCTTAGATTTCGATCGTTCTTTTTTTTCTAACATTCCGTGTTGTGTGCAGTGACACACATTGCACACTCATCCTCTTAAGCCCGAAATATTCCATGGCCACGTATTTCGACCCGGACCGTGACTCCAAGATAGACTACACAAATATCAAGAAAGTTCTTGATGATGTTCTCCCTGCCACGCCAAATCTGGAGGCACCTTCGCCAAGCCAGCTCAGAGGCGGTACTGCAGCGCCGCGTGTTTGCCCACAATACAAAGTTCTCCTGCGTCAAGCAACCGCTTTGTGGTCGGAAGGATGCCTACTACGCCCTCCATCACATGCGGGCGATCCATCATCACCTTCTGCTACCAGATAATCTCAAAGATTGGGCCGCGAGCTTGTCGGCAATCCAGGACGCGGACATCAGACAAGAATTCTTTCGCATCCAGTCAGAGTTTGCGGAAATTATCCATCAAGATGTCCTTCGTACCTCGGGGCAGTTCTACCTCAGACATCAATCGTCCAACAGTGAGATAGACACAACGCTACAAATGCAGGCTAATAACGCCCGCGATTTCATGACCATCACGACAGACGGCGGCTTCATCCACGCTCCGGTCCCATGAGTCGAGTCGACAGTAGTGATGCTATGTGTAGTTTTGAAACATTGACTGGCTCATGTTGTAATTAAAATTTAATGAACTTGTATGTCTCTTTGGGTTGGACAGTCGTTCAACTTAGATGTAATCGATGCTATTAATGTCTTGCTTTTCTCTTCCGATCCTTTTGTTGCATACTTATAAATTGCTTATGTATTGTCTGTTGTTTGGCTTCTGCATAGAGATGCCGTCATATTCGTGTACAAGGGTAAGGTTCCGGAGTCTCTGACGATCGGGAGGAGTGTCGGAGACAGGTTCACCGTTTCAGCGGTAACAGCTACAAAGGGTACACCACTAGGTCGGAGGCGGAATCTAGAAACGCCCGCTATCTAGCGGGAGAGAGGAGGGAGCATTGGAGGAACCGGATGAAGACCAGTTTCATCGCGATAATGCTCATCGTGATGACCGCAGCTCTCTTCTATGTGATGGTAGTTTAGATGATCGATATCGACTTGTAATGTGAAGACAAACTCGCTACTCGCGGTCTCGAGACTTGTAATGTTCTATCTTTGTTCGGTCTTTTGAATTCGGAGACTAATATGATGAATTGTATTCGGAGACTAATCT
This sequence comes from Aegilops bicornis, assembly GCA_021605145.1. Lineage (NCBI taxonomy): Eukaryota > Viridiplantae > Streptophyta > Magnoliopsida > Poales > Poaceae > Aegilops > Aegilops bicornis. The sequence continues at coordinate 21,567,400 of CM038674.1, read as the reverse complement.
TCTATTGTATTCGATGAATCTGCTGTTGCTGTGTGATGTTGTCTAAATTCTGTCCAATAATATATTTTGTAACCTGTGAAAATATCAGAAAAGAAAAAAATAATAATCCCTAATATTCATACTAGTGGCGCACCACACAAGACACTAATGGCGCACTGTGATAATCACACTAATGGCGCATCACCCACTGGTGCGCCATTAGTATGCCAAAGCACATGGGTACATATGGCCCCCTGGGAGGCATTCTAATGGCGCACTGTGGGCTATACTAATGGCGCACTACCTGGTGCGCCACTAGAACACCAGATACTAATGGCGCACCAGTGGTGCACCATTAGAATTTAATTCTCATGACGTGATGCTAGTGGCGCACCGGTGGTGCGCCATTAGTAGGCAAAACCGGTGCGCCACTAGCATGCCTTTTCCTAGTAGTGATGGGCGTGCCTCAGCACCGTCATATTTTGGTCAAGGCCGGGGCGGAGCCTCATGATGTCAGGAGCGATTCGACGGCGGATGAAGTCCGCCCCGATCATTTCGAGGGTGAGCCCGGCCTGGGTGAGCTGGAGGATCTGGTGGTGGCAATCATGAGCTTCTCGTTGTCGGCGTCGACGTCGCCCCAGTACTTTCAACGGACCGGCGCCACCCGATGAACCTCGCAGAACGCTGGCGGGTTCTCCTCCTCGATCCACCACCACCGGCCGCGCCACTCTTCCCACCTCTCCTTCATGGCGCCCTCCGGGTATGCCCCCTTGGCCCTCGGGATACAAAGCGACACTGCCGGTGATGGCGCCCCCTTTTGGATCCGAGGGGAAGTAGTGGCGAAGAGCACCGTGTTGGGGTGCACCCGGCAAAGCCCTCGCAGAGATGCGAAAAGAGCCATGCACGCCATGGCATTCGGAGTGAAATCCAGAAGACGGAAGCCGAAGGTGTGCATAATGTCCTTGAAAAAAATCAAAGAAGGGGGGACAGAGCCCGCAGGAAAAGTAGTCGACGAAGAAGGGGTACCGATTCAGGGCAGGCCCGGCGCAGGCAGGGACGACGCGTGTGGCTGGATACCCCGTCGTTTCTCCCCCCATCTTCACCCCCCACAAAATCTTGTAGAACTCCTGGAGCATGGGCACATCGACTGTCGAGGGGAAGAGGGCGATCGCGCCTGTCAGCCACCAACTTGCTCTCCGACGGCTCCATCACCCCGACGTCTTTGGCCACTCCCTTGCCTTTGGTGGATTTGGGCGCCATGGTGCGAGAAGCAGGAGGGCGGGGGATGGCGGAAGCACGTCGACGATGGACGAGAGCAGGGGGCTCGAGAAGGAAGAAAGGGGGCGGCGGTTCCAAGATTGGAGAAGACGCAGAGAAGGGGTAAAGTGAGCAGCGTGCCCGCGGTTCTTCCTTTTTATGGGGAAGGCGCGGGCTGCCTCCTTTCCTAACTACGATGCGACGCGCATGCGTCACGGGAACCGTCCCCACGCATGCCTCCCACGTCACACTCTCCACCACAACGTGCGTCCAACGCATGTAGTGGGGAAGCGCAGCAGAAAGAGTAGTTACCACGGTAAAATCCACCCCGCCTGCCCGTGCACCTTTCTTGGCCTGGCCCAACAACGTGTTGCACTTATGTATGGCCCGGCCCGGGGGCTCCTGTCGGTGTACAAAAGTAGGGACTCTGCTTTTGACCCCTTTACTTGTGCACGGGCAGTCGGAGCCACCCGCCACGACCACAGAGATCGGTTTGACGAAGCAGGTTTCCCCGGCGAGGACCCTTGCCGGGGCAGCCTCAGCAGCCCCGGCAAGACCCTTGCCGGCGCAGCTCGCCCCCTTTGCTTTTGACCCCTTTACTTGTGCACGGGCAGTCGGAGCCACCCGCCACGACCACAGAGATCGGTTTGACGAAGCAGGTTTCCCCGGCGAGGACCCTTGCCGGGGCAGCCTCAGCAGCCCCGGCAAGACCCTTGCCGGCGCAGCTCGCCCACACCAACGGAGCAAGCCACCTTCGACCCCACCAACGCTAAACAAACGCATTGGGACAGGGCTCGGGAGGCACCTCCGTGGTGGCATGTAGATCTTTGTGAAGACAAAGAATATTCAAGATCAGATGAGGATTGGAAGGCAACCATCCTAGGCAGGGTTCTTGCCGAGGAAGCCAACAAGACCCCCGGTGAGGTTCTTGCCGGGGACAACAGCGTGCCACAGCAAGACCCTTGCCGGGCCACTCGGCAAGGCCCTCGCCAAGGGTGCCAGCGGGGCCACTGCCAGACCCACACCAGCCAAGTCTCCGCCGTTGTTCACATGCAGCTGCCGACCCAACCAGCTGGGCAGGCACGTGCGTGGTAGCACGCAGCCCTTCGTGGAGGCTCCACCATCGCGCCACCTCAGCTGCTTGCCTGCCTACATGGCACCGCATGCATCGCTGGCTAGGGCGCGTGTCAAAGCGAGGAGGAGCGGTGACGGACGGGACGGGCCTCGCCCCGTCCCTGATAACGTGAAAGGACACCTAAGCCTCGCATAAAATGCGCCCTGTCCTGTAATACCAGCGATAAGCTCGCATCACTGTAGAACTTTTCACCTCCTGTGTGCCACTGTGGCAGCCCCTTTCGCCTATAAAAGGAGGCCTATGGCGCTCTGGAAAAGGATTCGGCTCTTTGGAACCAGGCAGCACCCTTAGCTAGTTCGAGAGCTCAAGAACACGGAATACAATCCACCAAAGCAGGACTGTAGGGTTTTACGCATCCTTGCGGCCCGAACCTGGGTAAATAACCCATGTGCTGATTACTAGTCCCGCTCTTCTCACTATCCCGCTACCAGCTGTAGTAGGGATTATTGTGATCCCAGAGGTGTCGTTTCCCACCGAAACAGTGGAAAGGTTCCTTTGTTCTTCATTTATCATTGTCACCACCTCTTGGTTATCCAGCTCCAGATGAAGGCGCTGAATGTCGGTATCAAGTGCCAACTGCACTACATTCCTAGCCGCGGAGATCTCAGCGAGCAAGGGATTAGTGATGCTCTGGAAGAAGACAGACGTCCCTCCCCGAAGCACCGTGGTGATCCCTAAGGACCTCCTCCTCCCCCCACCCCGGTCAAACGCCCAAGCCATAGCTCCGTGCGCATTTGCCTTGATCCATCTAGGCTCCGTGATTGCCACTTCTCCGGTCTTCTTGTTTCCTTGATCGTCGGCTCCTTCGCATGAATCTGTCACCACTCCTGAATGTGTGTGTACACTGTCAGCCACACCGCAGCGTCTTGGATCTTCTTCCCATCTCTCGTCTCATTCCTTGCACACCATAGGCCGTCTGAGTGTGAATCATCGTCTCACGCTCTGCTGCTCCCGATCGGCAAACCAGGGCTTGAGCCAGCAACAAGACTATCCAATGATCCATCCATCATTGGCGGCTGCACCACGGTTCTTCCTTGTCTTCACACATGTGTTTCTAAAACAGCACATAATGAGGAACGCCCTAAATCGGTGGTGCGTGGTCTCCTCGCGACCGCAGGCGCAGCAAAACACTCCGGGCTTTATCCGCGCCGATGCAGCTCCGAGCCAACTGCCATCCCGTTCTTCAACAGCCGCCATGCATGAATCTTGGCCTTCCCCGGAGCATTAGTGTCCCACAGAGCCAACCACGCTTTATGCTCCCTGCTTGGCATCGAAGAGCCCGGCTGTCCGGTCTTGACGCCAGTTAAGCTCATACATAGGTGATATGCCGACTTAACTGAAAATTCTCCGTTGTTGGTGAAGTTCCATGCCATATAGTCTCTCATGCTCGGTCCACCAATCACAATCTGCTTTATATCCTCATCATCCCGAGGAGTAAACATCCTCTCCAATTTGTTCATGTCCCATGCAACACCTGATTCATCCGTAAGGTGGCGCACATGAGTAATACCTGCAATATACTGCTGCCCAAGTGGCTTAAGGCTGCCCTGGCACGGGAGCCAGTTGTCATGGTGGATTTTAATGGACGTTCCATCTCCAATCCTCCACACCAGAACTTCACGCAGTAGCTCCCGCCCATGTATAATGCTTCTGAAAGTGAACCAGCCACCAGTAGGGCATGTGGCATTCAAGACCGATCCCTGGGGGAAGTACCTTGCCTTGAGCACCCTAGCACACAATGAATCTGGGTGCTGCAGCAGTCGTTAAGCTTGTTTGGCCAGCAATGCTTGGTTAAACGCCTCCGGATCCCGAAAGCCCATTTCTCCTTCTCGCTTTTCCCTACAAATCTTCTTCCATGAAAGCCAGTGCACCCTCCTCTCTCCATTAGCTTCTCCCAACCAAAAGTTAGACGAAATAGAAGTCAGGTTCTGACACATTTTCTTGGTGAGTTGGAAGCAGCTCATGGTGAGAGTTGGTGTAGCTTGGAGTCTGGACTTGACGAGGACCTCCCGAGCCGCCATTGACAGCCCTTGACCCTTCCATCCTGTAACTTTCCCAGCTGCACTCTCTTTAACATATTTAAACGTCCCCTCCTTGGACCTACTGACCAGTGTCGGAAATCCTAAATACCTTTCACTCAATGCCTCGGAGTTGATCCCAATCACTCCAAGCAAATTAGCCTTACTTGCATCTGTACATCCTTTGCGTAAAGAAAACCGAGGACTTTTGCAAGTTGACTTTCTGTCCCGAGGCTTCCTCATACACCCAAAGTATATCGCTTAGTGCTTCAAAGCTGCCACGGTTCCCCTCTAGAAAGACAATGTTGTCATCTGCAAAGAGAAGGTGAGTGGCGTGGGGCCAGTGCTCCCAAATGACACCCCCTTAAGTTCATTATCATGTTGTGCAGCTCTTAGTAAGGACGAAAAACCTTCAACACAAAACAAGAACAGGTATGGTGAGAGCGGATCTCCCTGACGAAGCCACCTGGAGGGAATTAAAGATCTCGAGAAACCACCATTAAGTTTGACAGAGAAAGCGTGCTGAGGTGACACATCGCATAACCATTTGAATTCCCTGTGATCAAAACCAAAGCGAGCTAGCATCTGTTCTAAGAAGATCCATTCGACGTGATCATACGCCTTCATCATATCTAGCTTCACAGCACATAACTGTGTCTTCCTCTTCCTTGTTCTAATGGCATGGGTACATTCATAGGCCACTAAAACGTTATCTGTCATGAGCCTCCCTGGTACGAACGCAATCTGCTCCTCAGATATCAACACAGGTAAGATCACCTTAAGTCTGTTTGCCAAAACTTTAGTGGCGATCTTATACAACACATTACACAAACTTATAGGCCTAAACTGAGACATCAGCTCCAGTGAGCTAACTTTAGACATCAGCTCCAGTGTAATATAAATTTCGAGGTCTTTGATGTTTACGCCTGAAGCCGGTAATGTTCAAAAATACAGTGCATGTACACCTGATCACATACGGCCAAGTCATGAAGATGAACATGCACTACTAAATGGTATGGTCATGCAAACTGATGTGTTGGAGACCACGTGCATAGATGAGGAAAAGAAGGGCGTTCAGTTTGAGATTAAATGCCACCGGATTAGACGTGCATGTGGAGGAAACCAAGGAAAAGAGCATCCTAATTATTTTGTAAGCCACGATTAGAAAACGGCATGAAGGAGTCCACGAGCCATCATGATTGTTTCCTTGGCAGAATTATTTACTACGCCAGAATTTAAACAAGAAGATTATTTATGTTTATTTTTCTGCCCGCAAGGAAAAAGATAAACATGAGGATTCTATTTATTTAGGAATTATTCAGCTTAAAGGACGTCGGCTGGGGTCCACCACAGACAGGGAAGAAACCGCATCAGAACTAGCAGTTTTTGTTTTCTTAGATAGATCAAGTCTGTTTAGCATATACGTAGGAGTTATCTTTTCTTTTAAATATGTAGCAAATGCTTGCTTTCGAAGCTACTTATTGTGTGCGTGAGTGAGGTCTTTGGACAAGTCAGGGTGCGGCTATTATATAAAGCCTATCTAGTCCTTTGTAAAATTCAGGTTATATTTTGATAATAAACATGATGTGTTTTTATGGTAAATACCCCTATCGAAGTTTGGGGGAAGCTGTCTAAAAATCCCTAAGTTTTGGAGGAAGCTTTAGAAAACCTCCGTGTTGCAATTTCTCTGCGAGGAAATTGTTTTGCACGTGAGTATCGTCATCCAGATTGGTTTTCTCGTGCTGGACCGTAAGGTTCAATCCCTCTACTTTGCATACATCACGTGCGCGGGCAAGAGGTTACTGCTGCTGAAGGTGGAGAGTCGTGAAAGGTCAGACCGCAACAACAGATCGGATCTCGCCAACGGGGTTCGGTCTTTATCAGAACGGGTCTTGTCCATCACATTATTCTCCTAATGGTGTGATCCCATTATCAAATGACAACTCATGTCCATGGTTAGGAAACGTTAACCATCTTTGATCAACGAGCTAGTCTAGTAGAGGCTTACGAGGGACATAGTGTCTTGTCTATGTATCCACACATGTATCAAGTTTCCGGTTAATACAATTCTAGCGTGAATAATAAAAATTTATCACGAAATAAAGAAATATAAAATAACAACTTTATTATTGCCTCTAGGGTATATTTCCTTCAGTCTCCCACTTGCACTAGAGTCAATAATCTAGTTCACATCGCCATGTGATTTAACACCAATAGTTCACATTGTAATTGGATTAACACCCATAGTTCACATCGTCATGTGACCAACACCCAAATCGTTTACTAGAGTCTATAATCTAGTCCACATCGCCATGTGATTAACACCCAAAGATTACTAAGGTGTGATCATGTTTTGCTTGTGAGAAAGGTTTAGTCAATGGGTCAATCGCATTCAGATTCGTGATATATTGTTCAAATTTCAATGTCTACAAAGCTCTGTATGGAGCTACTCTAGTTAATTGCTCCCACTTTCAATATGTATCCAGATTGAGACTCTGAGTCATCTTGATTAGTGTTAAAGCTTGCATCGAAGTAACCCTTTAGGACGAGCCATGTATCACCTCCATAACCGAGAAACATTTCCTTAGTCCTCTTTAGGTACCTAAGGATAATTTTGACCACTGTCTAGTGATTCACTCCTGGATCACTATTGTACGACCTTGCCAAACTCATAGCAAGTCACACAATTGGTCTGGTACACAGAACATATGGCTGAGGCATAGGGAATAACTTTCATTCTGTCTCTATCTTCTGCTGTGGTTGGTCTTTGAGGCTTACTCAACTTTACACCTTTTAACACAGACAAGAACCCTTTCTTTGACTGATACATTTTGAACTTCTTCAAAACTTTATCAAGGTATGTGCTTTGTGAAAATCCTATTAAGCATCTTGATCTATCTCTATAGATCTTGATGCCCAGTATATAAGCAGCTTCACCGAGGTCTTTCATTGAAAAACTCTTATCCAAGTATCCTTTTTATGCTATCCAAAAATTCCATATCATTTCCAATCAACAATATTCATCTACATATAATATCAGAAATGCAACAGAGCTCCCACTCACTTTCTTGTAAATACAGGATTTTCCAAATGTCTGTATAAAACCATATGCTTTGATTACCTCATCAAAGCGTATATTCCAACTCCGAGATGCTTGCACCAGTCCATAGATGGATCACTGGAGCTTGCACACTTTGTTAGCACCTTTAGGATCGACAAAACCTTCTGGTTGCACATATATAACTCTTCTTTAAGAAATCCATTAAGGAATGCAGTTTTGGCATCCATTTGCCAGATTTCATAATCATAATATGCGGCAATTGCTAACATGATTTGGGCAGACTTAAGCATCGCTACGGGTGAGAAAGTCTCATTATAGTCAACTCCTTGAAATTATCGAAAACCTTTTGCGACAAGTCGAGCTTTGTAGACAGACATTACCATCAGCGTCAGTCTTCTTCTTGAAGATCCATTATTCTCTATGGCTCGCCGATCATCGGGCAAGTCCACTAAAGTCCACACTTGGTTCTCAAACATGAATCCTATCTCAGATTTCATGCCCTCAAGCCATTTATCGGAATCTAGGCTCATCATAGCTTCTTTGTAGTCCGTGGGTTTTCCATGGGCTAGTAACATGACTTCTACAAAAGGATTACCGTACCACTCTAGTGCAGATCGTGCTCTAGTTGACCTATGAGGTTCGGTAGTAATTTGACCTCAAGTTTCATGATCATCATCATTAGCTTTCTCTCTAGTTGGTGTAGGCATCACGGAACATATTTCTCTGAGGATCTACTTTCCAAATTGAGAGAAGGTATAATTACCTCATCAAGTTCTACTTTCCTCCCACTCACTTCTTTTGAGAGAAACTCCTTCTCTAGAATGGTTCCATTCTTGGCAACAGAGATCTTTCCTTTGGATCTGTGGCAGAAGTGGTACCCAATTGTTTCCTCAGGGTATCCTATTAAGACACACTTCTCCGATTTGGGTTCGAGCTTATCAGGATGAAGCATTTTGACATAAATGTCGCAACTGATGTCTGCTAAAATAACATCGGTATTTCCCCAAAGAGGAAGGAATGATGCACCACATCAATGGTAGGTATTTCCCTCGGTGATGAGACCAAGGTTATCGAACCAGTAGGAGAACCACGCAACACAACGTAAACATCCCTTGCACACAATTAACAAATAGTCGCAACCCGACATGTTAAAGGGGTTGTCAATCCCTTTCGGGTAACGACGCCAGAAATTGGCACAGAGACGAGATAAAGTTATAATAGATAGGATAAATAGACCACAAATAAAATAAAGTGCAACAAGGTATTTTTGTATTTTTGGTTTAACAGAACTAAAAATAAAAGAAAATAAAATAGATCGGGAAGGCAAATATATTAAAGAAGAGACCCGGGGGCCGTAGGTTTCACTGGTGGCTTCTCACGAGAAAAATAGCAAACGATGGGAAAGCAATTACTGTTGGCCAATTGATAGAACTTCAAATAATCATGACGATATCTAGGCAATGATCATTATTTGGGCATCACGTCCAAGATTAGTAGACCGACTCCTGCGTGCATCTATTACTATTACTCCACACATCGACCGCTATCAAGCATGCATCTAGTGTATTAAGTTCGTGAAAAAACGGAGTAATGTAGTAAGAACGATGACATGATGTAGACAAGATCTATTTATGTAGAAATAGACCCCATCTTATTATCCTTAATAGCAACAATACATACATGTCGTTTCCCGTAGTGTTACTGAGATTAAGTACCGTAAGATCAAACCCATCTCAAAGCACCTCTTCCTGTTGCAAGATAAATAGATCAAGTTGGCCAAACAAAACCAAATAATCGGAGAAGAAATACGAGGCTATAATCAATCATGCATATAAGACATCAAAGAATTATCTTTCATGGATAAAAACATAGATCTGATCATAAACTCAAAGTTCATCAGATCCCAACAAACACACCGCAAAAGACTTACATCATATGGATCTCCAAGAGACCATTGTATTGAGAATCAAGAGAGAGAGAGGAAGCCATCTAGCTACTAACTACGGACCCGTAGGTCTACAAAGAACTACTCACGCGTAAATCGGAGAGGCACCAATGGACATGATGAACCCCTCTGTGATGGTGTCTAGATTGGATCTGGCATTTCCGAACTTGCGCGGCTGGGTTTGATTTTTGTCGACTCCCATAGGGTTTATGGAATATTGGGGTATTTATAGAGCAAAGAGGTGGTGCACGAGGCCACCAAGGTGGGCACAACCCACCTGGGTGCGCCTGCGCCCCCAGGCGCGCCCTGGTGCATTGTGCTCCCCCGAAGCACCCCTCTGGTACTTTCTTGGCACTTACAGTGTCTTCTGGTCCAGAAAAAATCCACAAATAGTACAAAAAATCCACAAGCAGAAAACAACAACTGGCAATGGGCACCATGTCAATAGGTTAGTACAAAAATTATATAAAATAATTGTAAAACATCCAAGAATGATAATATAACAATAGTAAGGATAAAAAATTATAGATACATTGGAGACGTATCAGCAACCCCAGACTTTAAGAAATGACATCTTAGGTTTCTTACTAAATCACAGTTTATACGGTGTCGTCTCAATAGATTTAGATGGTGCCCTATTTAACGTAAATCTGGTAGTCTCTAATGCATAACCCCAAGACGATAGTAGTAAATCGACAAGAGACATCATATATCGCACCATATCTAATAAAGTGCGGTTACGATGTTCGGACATATGGTGTTCTAGGTGGCATGAGTTGTGAAACAATTCCACATTGTTTACATGAAGGCCAAACTCGTAACTCAAATATTCGCCTCTGCGATCTGATCGTGGAAACTTTATTTTCTTATGACGATGATTCTGCACTTCACTCTCAAATTCTTTGAACTTTTTAAATGTTTCAGACTTGTGTTTCATCAAGTAGATATACCCATATCAGGTTAAAACATTTGTGAAGGTCAGAAAATAACAATACTCGCCGCATGGCTCAACACTCACTGGACCTCATACATTGGTATGTATTATTTTCAACAAGTTATTGGCTCACTCGATTGTTCCGAAGAATGGAGAGTACTAAATAGGAGCATGCATGCACGTGTCGCATGTGTCTGTAACAGATTAATCAAGATGGACTAATTAATTTTAGTGGTGACTCGTGCTAGCTAGCGGTTGTATGCATCTAGAAAGAACGTTTTTCCAGTTTGGTCCAACTCGACGAACGGTTTAAACAGACCATCGTCAAAAGTTCACTACACTGCTTTGTTGCATGCATCCAGCATCTTTGTAATAAGTATCTTGGATTGTCTCTTAGATGTTGTTTCTACGTCATGTTGCATTCAATTGGTGTAGGGATCGCATGTGCATCTAAATATTGTGGCCTAATTATGGAGAGAAGAGAAGGAGGGAAACATAAAGAAAGAAGGCACACTGGATCAGAGTATTAATTACACTGTGTAGAGAAACACGCTAAGAGCGTATCTCCACTAACATACAAATCCCTTCTATTTCTTCTTTAATTGATGCACTACGTCAGCATTTTAATTACCTATGAACTCGTGCTAAGAGACTAATATATAGGACTACGCATGCACGTGTCGCCTGTATGCGTAATAGATTAATCAAGATGGACTAATTAATTAAAGTGGTGACTCGTGCAGCTTGTGGTTGAATGCGTCTAGAAGGCTTATTTTTTGTTTTAACCAGTCCAGTCCAGCTCAACGAACGGTATAAATGGACCGTCATCGATCATTCACTACAGTGCGCTGCTGCATACATCCATCATCTTTGTAATAAATATATTATATTGTTTCGTACGTGTTATTTCTAAATGATGCTGCATTCAATTGGTTTGTGGCCTAGATGTAGAGAGAAGAGAAGGAGAGAAATATTGAGAAAGAAGCCACCACTAGTAGAAAAAGGGCCTATAGTCCCGGTTGGTGAGGGCCTTTAGTCCCGGTTCATGAACCGGGACTAAAGGGTCGGTACTAATGCCCTGACCGGCCTCCACGTGGCCTGTCCGCTGAGCCCAGGCAGGAGGGCCTTTGGTCCCGGTTGGTGGCACCAACCGGGACCAATAAACATCCACGTCAACATTTCTATGGCTATGGTTTTTGTTTTTTTTGAAAGAGGGGGGGTTTGGGAGGTTTTGGGGGTTAATTTAGGTGTTTCATATATTGTGCTATAGCTAGCTAATTAATAGAGAAAAGTGTCCTCTCTTTTGTCCGTGCTTGGTCGACGCTTCGTAGTATACATACGTATAGAGAGGACTAGCTAGACACGCTTAGCTAGCTAGTAATTAAGCAAACATAAGATCGTCATGAAAATATATGCATACAGAGAGAAGTGATATCGACCACCTCTCCTTCTCCGAGAGATTGGTCGAACAACAAGTTCTCGTATATCTATCCGACACTACCGGCTACATATATACAATAATTATCTTTTACAAATATATAATCTCCTAACATACGGACGCGTGGTCCACATAGTATTCTCTGTCTTCAGCGATCACGTGGTCAAGAAAGAATGCCGCCAATTCCTCTTGAATTGCTGCATGCGATCTGGTGCTAGGAGTTCATCCCGCATCCGAAACATCTAATTTTAAGAAGGGGTCAATACATATATACATATATATATATATATATATATATATATATATATATATATATATATATATATATATATATGAATGAATGAAACTCAACACAAACGATGGTAATAAAATAAAATTGTGAATATTTTTATTTACGCACTTCATATTGTTTGTCGGAGTAGCCCTGCTCACAGGTCGTGTGGCGGATGGACTAGCAAATATAGTATCCACAGAAATCATTCCCTTGTTCCTGCCACAACCACTTTACAAGAAATAGAGATCAATCAAACTGATAATTAGCAAGCATGCTAAATGGTATTGATGAAACTAGCGCTTGAATCACTAGGAGATGCGTGGAATATGCTACTATATAGTACTTACTTTCGGGTGTCTAAATTGCAGCTTCTTGGTAGTCCCGGAGCTTTTTGGTGAATTTTCTCCAAGCCCTGCCATACAAAGAAAAAAATTACTTGATATCAGAAATGAACAAAGTTGCTGATATGGTGGATAATGATCGATTTAACTTACTTATCGAGCATTTCAGCCATGTCCGCATACTCCTTGGGATCTTTTCGCTTGGAGTCTAAGACAGTTACTACTCCCTTCTCAAGATTAATCTCTAGGAGAATATAGTGGTAGCTGCACACATGCATAACTCATCAATATTACATTACTATAACCTGGACTAATAAGGAAGCCGAATATGCCACAAGACAGTAACACTCACTTGAAGTTGTAAGGAAAGAGTATTATATCTTTGTGTTCATTTATTACCAACGATTGTAGCAAGTTGGCCTCGGTATTTTCTTTACGAAATTCAACCTCAGTTTTATCTATGAGATATGTGTTAATGAACCCAATATCACCCACTTGTCTTTTTGTTCAATTCGCGATCTTCAATCTGCATAATATTGTGAGGATAATTATAAATACATGCAATGAAAGGGCTGAGTTATAGAGAGACTTAATGACAGAAGTAGTACTACTTACAGACAGTAGCAGTTGACCGTTGCTTTATCGATGGCCAATTGATTGAAAAACTGATAGAACTCCTCAAATGGAATAGGCAACAGTTCAATTCCAAGGAGGTCATTCTCCTTTTTAACTCTCACATACAAAGAACTACTACCAACAGACTCTATGCAGGTTTTCATGTACCAATCATGCAATCTTCGCATCATCGTTGATAGAGAACTTTCATCTTTGACGAGAGGCTTCCGTACTCGTATCTTTGTGCACCTCCAAGAAATCATAATGTACATCGTCAGGCAGGTAATCTGCAGGATTGCCATAACGGGCACCATCCTCGGATCGGCGATGTCGCTAGCAGCACCTTGAGCGGGGGCACGATTGCGCCCGGCTTGTTCGCCGAGCTGGGCAATTTGTTTCCCAGCTCGTCGTTCTTTCATCCTTTGATCATCGACAGTACTTCCCGACCTCTCCGCTTCGCAAATGCCTTTCCAATAATGCGCTCATAGTTGCCTTTGGGCGGAGACTTGGGTGGTTTTGTCGGGGCAGAGTGCGCTCCGCTTTCACCGGATCTACCTTCTCCTCCGGAGGTGGATGTCTCTTTGCTTTCAACCCTTGAAACCAGTCATCCACTTCGGTCTGCGCGATCTTCGTGTTTTCCTCCTCGGTCCTCTCGTACGGTAACTTCTCTGGAGTCTTCAGAGAAGGACCGAATCTGTATCTCCTCCCGCCTTTGGCTGTACTGCTAGACGCCGGCAGAGCAGACGGAGCGGATGTCTTCTTTCCTTGCTTACGAGGCGGAGGAGAAGGACTACGACGCTACCGGAGCAGCCGAGCGGGCGGCGGATCTCTTCCGCCCTTTGCCGACGAGGCGGAGAAGGAGGAGGCTGGCTGCTCGGGCGCCGGGCGCAGGCGGAGAAGGAGGCGGAGTGCCGCCACGCGCCGGAGAAGGAGCCGGCCGAGTGCCCTGATCGTCACTCGCCGGAGGATGAGGCGGTGGAGGAGGCGGAGTGCCCTGACTCGCCGGAGGAGGAGGAGGAGGCGGAGGCGTCCAGTTCGGAAGGTTGATGAGATCCTTCCGCCATAGGCATGGAGTCTTCGTGAGCAGAACCCAGCCGATACTCCCCTTCACCGGTAGGGTGGTCAAGCCGAAGTCCTCAAATCCCTCCGTTATTTCATCGACCATCACCTTAGCATATCCTTCTCGAATCGGGCCGGCAGTGAAAAGTTGAGTCGGGTTTAGTAGGATAAACAGAGCCAACAGCCGCCTTGACCTTCAAATTGCTCCATTGCGCCATAAGGTGGCAATTTTGAGACTCCGTGATAGCATCCACGGGATAGCTGGCAAGAGCCGTCAAGGCATGCTCCGGCTGAAGCAGCTCGGTGGAAGCCACGCTGCTTCTTCGCTGAGATGGCGGGGTAGCTTCGGGGGAAGCTTCGGCAGGTCGTTTGATCCGTTCTTCTTCTCGTTCCTCTAGCCCGATTACCCTTTCGTGCAGCGCATGCATTTGGCTCTGCTCCAGTTTCTTCCTCCTCTCATGGGTTTTGTAACCCCCTGCGTCCGGAAATCCAGCCTTCCACGAAAGCGGAGCAGGCGTGCCTCGTGGTCCGTCCGTGGTGCTCAGGATTCCCGAGGGCCATTGTGAGCTCGTCCTTCTCCTTGTCTGGAACGAACTTCCCTTGCTGCGCTGCTTCGATATATTGCTGAAGCCTCTTGACTGGTATGTCCAATTGTTCGTCCGTCCAAATGCACTTCCCTGTTATAGGGTCCAAGGATCCGCCGCCCGAAGAACCAAGTCCGCAACGGTCTGGCCAGTTCATTGTCTCTGGTTCGATCCCTTTATCAAGCAGATCATTCTCAGCCTTGGCCCACTTAGGCTGGGCTACGAGGTAGCCACCTGACCCCGTGCGATGGTGAAGCTTCTTCTTCACAGCATTTCTCTTGTTTGTCGCCGACATCTTTTTACTCTTTTCCGATGTCTTGTGGGCCACAAATGCGGGCCAGTCATCTCTGATCTTCTCATATTTGCCCTTGAATTCTGGTGTCTCACTTTTTTCGACATACCTATTGAGGTCTTTCTTCCAATTCCTGAATAGGTCTGCCATCTTCTTAAGAGCAAAAGACTTGATTAATGGCTCTATTACTAGCTTCTCCGGATCATCCTCTAGCGGTAGGGTAAAATTTGACTTCAGCTCAGTACAAAGATCATTTTTCTGCATATCATTGACATAAGACACCTCAGGGTCTTCGTTCTTAGGCTTATACCATTGGTGGATGCTGATCGGGATCTTGTCCCTAACCAGAACCCCCCACTGAGCAACAAATGCCTTCTTTGTCCGGTAGGGTTCAATCGGTTGGCCGTCGCGCGCGATTTGTATGATCTCAAACTTTTCATCCGAGCTCAACTTTTTCTTCAGGCCTCTTCTCTTTACCGAAGTTGTGCTCGATCCGGAGGGCTAGAAAAAAGAACAAAGACGAGAGTTAATTAATATGTGTACATACCAAAACAATGAATGCATCAATTAGCTAGTTGGCACAGGCTTAACTAATATATATACCTGGCCGGACTCGGTTTGGTGATCACCGGAGCCGTCCTCACGGTCTACTTCTTCACCCTCTCCTTCTTGCACCGGCATTGGGTCATCGGAGCCATGTAAATCATAGCCAGCTGCTTCTTCAACCTCTCCTTCCAGACCATCGTTGTCGTTGAGAAACATCAACGAGCAGACGGCATCACTTCCTTGTGCGATTATGTCCCTGAACAACGCTTCTTGTGCTTCGTCTCGGGGGGTGTCCATAGTTTCTACAAATATTTACAACATGGCAATTATTATTCAAACATGACAGATATGGATATATTAGTGGCAAACGTAGAACCAGCTAGCTAATCACAATAAGGAATCATATTAGTGGCCTCGACGCTGCTTCTCTAGGGTTTGGGGTGGCCTTGACAATGCTTCAAGGGTTAGGGGGTGGCCTCGAGAACGCTTCAAGGAGGGTACATCGACCCCCACGTGTTGAAGCTATCGGGAGGGGTCGGCGTTGAACACTACATCTATGTCCCACAAGTGACGTGGGCATCGACGCCATGATGAGGGTAGAGGGTCGTGGATCGCTGAGCGGTCGAGGTCAAGGGTCGAGGATCGCCGAGGGTCGGGAGGTTGCCTAGTGTCAAAGGATTCAACAAAACCATGTCTTCATCATTAGGCGAAAGTAACAGGTGCATGATGGTGCAAGCTCTCCAAAGTTATTTTGGAGCGGAGTCCTAGATAGGATAATTAAGCTTTTTGGTACAAAGTTCAGCAAGAACCTTCCGAATATCGTTATTTGGAAGGCCTTTGCTGAAATTGCATAAAAGGCAAATTATCCTATCCGGGACTCCATTCGAAATAACTTTGGAGGACTTCGTACCATCATGCCCTGGTTACTTCCGGCTAATGACGAAGCCATGGATTTGTTCAGTACTTTGACACTATCTGGGACCCTGAAACTCTCGACCCTTGACCCCTTAACGACCCTCGACCCTCTACCCTAGTTCCCGACCCTCGACCCCTCGGCGATCCTCGACACCCTCGTTATATCGACAACGACGCGACATACATATACATGGGAAAATAATGTTATCCGGGAGGTATCGTACCCCCCTCGTGTTGAAGTTTCTTCTTTCTCCTCTATTCCTTTCTTTCTTCTTCTCCTCTTCTTTTCTTCTTATCCCTCGAGAAAGGAAAATAAGGAAAAGGAAGAAAAGAGGAAGAGAAGAAGAAGAAGAAGAAGAAGAAGAAGAAGAAAAAGAAGAAAAAAAGAGAGAAGAAGAAAAATAGAATTTTTTTTCTATTTTTTCTTCTTCTCCTCTATTCCGTTCTTCTTCTCCTCGTCTTTTTCTTCTTTTTTCCTCTTCTTATTTATTTCTCATCTTCTTTCCTCTCCTCTTCTTCTCATTTCTTCCTCTTCTTATTTTCCTTTTTCCTCTCATTCTTTTTCTTCTTCTTCTTCCTTCTTCCTTCTTCCTCTTTTCTTCCTTTTCCTTATTTTACTTTTTCCTCTACACTAACCTAATTAAAATGCACTAACCTAAAATCGATATCTACTAACAACCTAAATAAAAAATTAATACACATATGAAAAAACATATATAAACAAAAAATGCTATGAACATTATATTCATACATATATATATAGCCACATCCATTCATCATATAGCTATAAACAAAAAGATTAATACATATATGAAAAACGTATATATAAAAAATGCTATGAACAGAGCCTCGGCAAGCTCTGGGCGGCGGCCAACAGGCTTCGGGGCAGGGCGACGAGGCAGGCGAAGCTTCGAGGCGGTGGCAGGACGGCGGGCTCGGGCGGCGCTGGCCTTCGAGGCGGCAGCGGCTCCTGTGCGGCCTTCGAAGCGACGGCGGCTCTATGAGCGCTTCGAAGCGACGGCGGCAGCTCTAGCGGTATGACGAAGCGGCAGCGGCGACGGGCTCGAAGCGGCGCAAGCGGCGAGGACGGCGGGCTCGAAGCGGCGAAGCGCGGGCGGCAAGCGGCGACAACGTCGTCGAAGCGGCGCGGCAACGAAGCGGCGAAGCGGCAACGACGGCGGCGGCGAGTCTTGTGGCGGCAACGGCGAGGAGCGTCGTCGAAGGCGGCGTCTGGCGGGGATGAGGAACTGAATTAAATTTTGCCAAGTGTTGTATATATAGCAAGACCATTGGTCCCGGTTCGTGAAACCAACGGGACTAATACTACTAGTCCCGGTTGGTGCCACGAACCGGGACCAAAGGCTCTTTTCAAGCAGCCCAAAGGCGGGAAGCAGCCTTTGGTCCGGTTAGTGGAACTCAACCGAGACTAAAGGCATTAGCCCCGGTCGTAGCACCAACCGGGACTAATGCCACCCTTAGCCCGGTTGGTGCCACCAACGGGACCAAAGGCCTGTTGCCCCGAACCCAAATATTTAGTCCCACCTCGCTAGTTGAGAGGGAGGCGCACCTATTTATAAGGTGCGGTGCACCTTCCCTCTCGAACTCCTCTCTAAAGCAGGCTTTCGGGCCTAAACCTGCAATCTGTGCCTGTGGGCCTACTGGGCCTCCCGCGGGCCTGCATCCTGGCCTATGGTAGGGTTTCTAGTCGTATTCAGCCGTGGGGCCCGATGAGGTGGCACTTTTTTTGTTTTTGTTTTCTTTGTTGCTTTATTTATTTTATTTTGTTTCTACTTACAACAAAATACTTATTGTTGCTATTTTTCTTTTTTCCAGTTTTTTGTTTTGCTTTCTGCATTATTTATTTTTGTTGTTTTTTCTTTATTTTTAATTCTTTTTGCTTTTAGTTTTAGAAAAATTATAAACTTTCTGTTAGTGCCATTAGTTTTCAAATTTGAAATCACTGTTTTTGTTTTCTTTGTTGCTTTATTTATTTTATTTTGTTTCTACTTACTACAAAATACTTATTGTTGCTATTTTTATTTTTTTCAAGTTTTTTGTTTTGTTTTCTACATTATTTATTTTCTTTTGGTTTTTGCTTTATTTTTTAATTCTTTTTTGCTTTTAGGTCAGCAAAATTATAAACTTTCTGTTTGTGCCATTAGTTTTCAAATTTGAATTCTTTGAAATTTGTGTGAATCACAAGTTTGTGAGCTCAACAAAGGCGTGTAGAGGGACGGGCTTATAAACGGTGTGAGCGCCCTTGATTTGGCGAGGTTTTCAAATTCATAGTTTTCAAATGAACTCTGAAAAAGTTGGCATAGCATGTGCATGTCGAAGCGGACAATGGTATCATACTAAATGCATTACAAAGTTGGCATGGTATCATCATAATAGTTGCGGAGAAAGTCTTCACTTTTTCTTCGCTTGTGTCGTTTGCTTATTGCGCCGTAACCATGCATAATCTTCATCGTTTATCAGGATGCTTGGGTCAGCCTTGACTTTGAAGGGAATTTCATGAAACTTTTCATACTCTTGAGACATGTCTGTCTTGCCCTCCACTCCCGGGATGTCCTTTTTCCTGAAAGAACTATGTGGCGCTTTGGCTCATTGTATGATGTATTCGCTTCCTTATCTTTTCTTTTCCTCGGTCTTGTAGACATGTCCTTCACATAGATAACCTGTGCCACATCATTGGCTAGGACGAACGGTTCGTCAGTGTACCCAAGATTTTTCAGATCCACTGTTGTCATTCCGTACTGTGGGTCTACATGTACCCCGCCTCCTGGTAGATTGACCCACTTGCACTTAAACAAAGGGACCTTAAAATCTACTCCGTAGTCAAGTTCCCATATGTCTACTATGTAACTATAATATGTGTCATTTCCCTTGTCGGTTGCTGCATCAAGGCTGACACCGCTGTTTTAGTTGAGGCCCTTTTCATCTTGGTCAATCGTGTAAAATGTATTCCCATTTATCTCGTATCCTTTCCAAATCATTACAGTCGAACATGGTCCCTGGACAACAAGTACAGCTCATCACAAATTGTGTTGTCACCTCTGAGACGTGTTTCCAACCAACTGCTGAAAGTCCTGATGTGTTCACATTTAATCCAGTCGTCGCTCTGCTCCGGGTGTTTGGAGCGCAAACTGTTCTTGTGTTCATCAACATACGGGGTCACCAAGGTAGAGTTCTGTAGAACTGTGTAGTGTGCTTGAGACCAAGAATATCCGTCCCTGCATATTATTGAGTCCCTTCCAAGCGTGCCTTTTCCAGTCAGTGTCTCCTCAAACCGCTATTTAGGGAGACCTATCTACTTAAGGCCAGGAATGAAGTCAACACAAAACCCGATGACATCCTCTGTTTGATGGCCCATGGAGATGCTTCCTTCTGGCCTAGCGCGGTTATGAACATATTTCTTTAGGACTCCATGAACCTCTCAAAGGGATACATATTGTGTAGAAATACGGGCCCCGAATGACAATCTCGTCGACTAGATGAACTAGGGCGTGCGTCATGATATTGAAGAAGGATGGTGGGAACACCAGCTCGAAACCGACAAGACATTGCGCCACATCACTCCTTAAGCGTTGATACGATTTCTGGATCGATCACCTTACGAGATATTGCATTGAGGAATGCAGATAGCTTCATAATGGCTAATCGGACGTTTTCCGGTAGAAGCCCCCTCAATGCAACCGGAAGGAGCTGCGTCATAATCACGTGGCAGTCATGAGACTTAAGGTTCTGAAACTTTTTCTCTGGCATATTTATTATTCCCTTTATATTCGACAAGAAGCCAGTCGGGACCTTCATACTGAGCAGGCATTGAAAGAATATTTCTTTCTTCTCTTTCGTAAGAGCGTAGCTGGCAGGACCTTCATACTGCTTCGGAGGCATGCCCTCTTTTTCGTGCCAGTGTTGCAGGTCCTCTCGTGCCTCAGGTGTATCTTTTGTCTTCCCATACACGCCCAAGAAGCCTAGCAGGTTCACGCAAAGGTTCTTCGTCACGTGCATCACGTCGATCGAAGAGCGGACCTCTAGGTCTTTCCAGTAGGGTAGGTCCCAAAATATAGATTTCTTCTTTCACATGGGTGCGTGATTCTCAACGTCATTCGGAACAGCTAGTCCGTCGGGACCCTTTCCAAAGATTACGTGTAAATCGTTGACCATTCTGTGCACTCTCCGCGCCGTGAGCAGCGAGTTGGTCGATGTCGCCAAGGGCAAAATCATTCAACCAGGCAACCCCGTGTTCCACGGTAAACCGATGCCACCCACCGTGTATAGGGTTCAACTGGTTCGGGTGCTGCCAGGCTGTGACGAGTTGTTACCTCCGATTCGACCCGTCAGGAGCCGACGAAGATGATCTGATGACCCTCGATTACTGCCTAAGCTGGCCCTGCTTTGGCGAAGAGCCAAATTCATTTGGGGCGGGGACACCACCCCAAAGACAACACCGCCCGATCGTGCGGTGCCAAGCCATGGCAAGACCGCCCATAACGCTTAACGGACATGCCGGACATCCCTATGGCACGGGATCCGAACATGCATATAGCAATGGATCTGGGCGGCGGCGACAACGACGACGGCCATACATTTAGCAACGTCGATAAGTACTTTGCGAACATGGGTATGATGGCCGAATTCTGCGGGCCTCTTTCTCAAAAACCCAACCAAGATGACCGCGGTCTAGCTGATGCAGCGGAGAAACCCGGTTACCTTGGCGTCAAATGCGGCGTTCAGTTCTCAGGAGACGCCTTCGGCTACCGACTTCACCGAGCCTCAGATAGACGAGGTGCCAAATATTATCAGCCCCAACACACTCAAGAAGGCGGTCTGTGAGCAGAACACGGTCCCATTACAACAGAAGATCAAGAAGGGACGGAAAAGAAAGAGTAACAAGGGTTCGAGCCAGCCGGCACCGAGTATGATCCGTGCTCAGGACGGGCCACCTTCACCTAAGGATATCTCGAGGAGGGTGCATGTGGCGGGTAGGGCGATGCTACCGACAAATATGCTCAATGCTGCAACGGTGCTATGTGGAGTCTGCATGACGGTGTTCTTTCTTTGGAGAAGCGGCGTCTCGAGAGAGAATGATGTGGCATACCCGGTTTTCGTGGCCAAGGTGCCAGAGGGCAAGAGCTTTGTGGATGGCGCCATCGGGGGTACGATTGTCCTGCGGTTTGATGACATCTTTGCTATGTTTAACCTTCATCCGCTGCACTACACCTTCATTCGGCTGTTTTGGTTGAGTATGGAGATGCAGCTCATTAGAGACAAGACCCCGGACATCGTGATAGTCGACCCCTTCTACATGCATGCCAAGATCTTGGGCAGCATTAGGTACCGGCAAGTCACGAGTTCTTACCTCGAAGGCGTTATTCTGGAAAACCCAGATAAGGATAACTTTCTCGTGCCTTACTTTCCCGAGTAAGTCATCCCCTCACCGCCCCGTAACATATGATTTCTTAGATTTCGATCGTTCTTTTTTTTCTAACATTCCGTGTTCTGTGCAGTGACACACATTGCACACTCATCCTCTTAAGCCCGAAATATTCCATGGCCACGTATTTCGACCCGGACCGTGACTCCAAGATAGACTACACAAATATCAAGAAAGTTCTTGATGATGTTCTCCCAGGCTACGCCAAATCTGGAGGCACCTTCGCCAAGCCAGTTCGTAGGCGGTACGACACGCACGTGTTTGCCCACAATACAAAGTTTTCCTGCGTCAAGCAGCCGCCTGGCGGTCAGAAGGATGCCTACTATGCCCTCCATCACATGCGAGGCGATAAATGCGACCATCATCACCTTACGCTGCAGATAATCTCAAAGATTGGGCCGCGAGCTTGTCGGCAATCCAGACGCGGACATCGGACAAGAATTCTTTCGCATCCAGTCGAGTTTGCGGAAATTATCCATCAAGATGTCGCCTTCGCCTCGGGGCAGTTCTACCTCGGACATCAATCGTCCAACAGTGAGATAGACACTGCGCTACAAATGCAGGCTAATAACGCCCGCGATTTCATGACCATCACGACAGACGGCGGCTTCATCCACGCTCCGGTCCCATGAGTCGAGTCGGCAGTAGTGATGCTATGTGTAGTTTTGAAACATTGACTGGCTCATGTTGTAATTAAAATTTAATGAACTTGTATGTCTCTTTGGGTTGGACAGTCGTTCAACTTAGATGTAATCGATGCTATTAATGTCTTGCTTTTCTCTTCCGATCCTTTTGTTGCATACTTATAAATTGCTTATGTATTGTCTGTTGTTTGGCTTCTGCATAGAGATGCCGTCATATGTCGTGTACAAGGGTAAGGTTCCCGGAGTCTACGACGACTGGGAGGAGTGTCGGAGACAGGTTCACCGTTTCAGCGGTAACAGCTACAAAGGGTACACCACTAGGTCGGAGGCGGAATCTAGAAATGCCCGCTATCTAGCGGGAGAGAGGAGGGAGCATTGGAGGAACCGGATGAAGACCAGTTTCATCGCGATAATGCTCATCGTGATGACCGCAGCTCTCTTCTATGTGATGGTAGTTTAGATGATCGATATCGACTTGTAATGTGAAGACAAACTCGCTACTCGCGGTCTCGAGACTTGTAATGTTCTATCTTTGTTCGGTCTTTTGAATTAGGAGACTAATATGATGAATTGTATTCGGAGACTAATCTTCTATTGTATTCGATGAATCTGCTGTTGCTGTGTGATGTTGTCTAAATTCTGTCCAATAATATATTTTGTAACCTGTGAAAATATCAGAAAAGAAAAAAAAATAATCCCTAATATTCATACTAGTGGCGCACCACACAAGACACTAATGGCGCACTGTGATAATCACACTAATGGCGCATCACCCAACAGTGCGCCATTAGTATGCCAAAGCACATGGGTACATATGGCCCCCTGGGAGGCATTCTAATGGCGCACTGTGGGCTATACTAATGGCGCACTACCTGGTAAGCCACTAGAACACCAGATACTAATGGCGCACCAGTGGTGCACCATTAGAATTTAATTCTCATGACGTGATGCTAGTGGCGCACCGGTGGTGCGCCATTTAGTAAACAAAACCGTGCGCCACTAGCATGCCTTTTCCTAGTAGTGATGGGCGTGCCTCAGCACCGTCATATTTTGGTCAAGGCCGGGGAGGAGCCTCATGATGTCAGGAGCGATTCGACGGCGGATGAAGTCCGCCCCGATCATTTCGAGGGTGAGCCCGGCCTGAGTGAGCTGGAGGATCTGGTGGTGGCAATCATGAGCTTCTCGTTGTCGGCGTCGACGTCGCCCTAGTACTTTCAACGGACCGGCGCCACCCGATGAACCTCGCAGAACGCTGGCGGGTTCTCCTCCTCGATCCACCACCACCGGCCGCGCCACTCTTCCCACCTCTCCTTCATGGTGCCCTCCGGGTATGCCCCCTTGGCCCTCGGGATACAGGCGACACTGCCGGTGATGGCGCCCCCCTTTTGGATCCGAGGGGGGAAGTAGTGGCGAAAGAGCACCGTGTTGGGGTGCACCCCGGCAAAGCCCTCGCAGAGATGCGCGAAAAGAGCCATGCACGCCATGGCATTCGGAGTGAAATCCAGAAGACGGAAGCCGAAGGTGTGCATAATGTCCTTGAAAAAAATCAAAGAAGGGGGGACAGAGCCCGCAGGAAAAGTAGTCGACGAAGAAGGGGTACCGATTCAGGGCAGGCCAGCGCGAGGCAGGGACGACGCGTGTGGCTGGATACCCCGTCGTTTCTCCCCCCATCTTCACCCCCCACAAAATCTTGTAGAACTCCCGGAGCATGGGCACATCGACTGTCGAGGGGAAGAGGGCGCACTGCGCCCGTCGCGCCACCAGCTTGCTCTCCGACGGCTCCATCACCCCGACGTCTTTGGCCACTCCCTTGCCTTTGGTGGATTTGGGCGCCATGGTGCGAGAAGCAGGAGGGCGGGGGATGGCGGAAGCTGCGTCGGCGATGGGCGAGCAGGGGCTCGAGAAGGAAGAAAGAGGCGGCGGTTCCAAGATTGGAGAAAGGCGAGAGAAGGGGTAAAGTGAGCAGCGTGCCCGCGGTTCTTCCTTTTTATGGGGAAGGCGCGGGCTGCCTCCTTTCCTAACTACGATGCGACGCATGCGTACGGGAACCGTCCCACGCATGCCTCCCACGTCACACACTCTCCACCACAACGTGCGTCCAACGCATGTAGTGGGGAAGCGCAGCAGAAAGAGTAGTTACCACGGTAAAATCCACCCCGCCTGCCCGTGCACCTTTCTTGGCCTGGCCCAACAACGTGTTGCACTTATGTATGGCCCGGGCCCGGGGGCTCCTGTCGGTGTACAAAAGTAGGGACTCTGCTTTTGACCCCTTTACTTGTGCACGGGCAGTCGGAGCCACCCGCCACGACCACAGAGATCGGTTTGTCGAAGCCGGTTTCCCCGGCGAGGACCCTTGCCGGGGCAGCCTCGGCAGCCCGGCAAGACCCCTTGCCAGCAGCTCGCCCCCTTTGCTTTTGACCCCTTTACTTGTGCACGGGCAGTCGGAGCCACCCGCCACGACCACAGAGATCGGTTTGACGAAGCAGGTTTCCCCGGCGAGGACCCTTGCCGGGGCAGCCTCAGCAGCCCCGGCAAGACCCTTGCCGGCGCAGCTCGCCCACACCTGTGAGCAAGCCACCTTGACCCCACCAACGCTAAACAAGCGCATTGGGACAGGGCTCGGGAGGCACCTCCGTGGTGGCATGTAGATCTTTGTGAAGACAAAGAATATTCAAGATCGAGATGAGGATTGGAAGGCAACCATCCTAGGCAGGGTTCTTGCCGAGGAAGCCAACAAGACCCCGGTGAGGTTCTTGCCGGGGACAACAGCGATGCCACAGCAAGACCCTTGCCGGGCCACTCGGCAAGGCCCTCGCCATAAGGGTGCCAGTAGAGGCCTTGCAGACCCACACCAGCCAAGTCTCCGCCGTTGTTCACATGCAGCTGCCGACCCAACCAGCTGGGCAGGCACGTGCGTGGTAGCACGCAGCCCTTCGTGGAGGCTCCACCATCGCGCCACCTCAGCTGCTTGCCTGCCTACATGGCACCGCATGCATCGCTGGCTAGGGCGCGTGTCAAAGCGAGGAGGAAGCGGTGGCCGGACGGGGCGGGCCTCGCCCGTCCACGATAACGTGAAAGGACACCTAAGCCTCGCATAAAATGCCTGTCTCTGTAATACCAGCGATAAGCTCGCATCATCAAGAACTTTTCACCTCACGTGTGCCACTTTGTGGCAGCCCCTTTCGCCTATAAAAGGAGGCCTATGGCGCTCTGGAAAAGGATTCGGCTCTTTGGAACCAGGCAGCACCCTTAGCTAGTTCGAGAGCTCAAGAACACGGAATACAATCCACCAAAGCAGGACTGTAGGGTTTTACGCATCCTTGCGGCCCGAACCTGGGTAAATAACCCATGTGCTGATTACTAGTCCCGCTCTTCTCACTATCCCGCGCCCCGCAGCTGTAGTAGGGATTATTGTGATCCCAGAGGTGTCGTTTCCCACCGAAACAGTGGAAAGGTTCCTTTGTTCTTCATTTATCATTGTCACCACCTCTTGGTTATCCAGCTCCAGATGAAGGCGCTGAATGTCGGTATCAAGTGCCAACTGCACTACATTCCTAGCCGCGGAGATCTCAGCGAGCAAGGGATTAGTGATGCTCTGGAAGAAGACAGACGTCCCTCCCCTGAAAGCACCGTGGTGATCCCTAAGGACCACTCCTCCTCCCCCCCCCCCCCCGGTCAAACGCCCAAGCCATAGCTCCGTCTGCATTTGCCTTGATCCATCTAGGCTCCGGCGGTTGCCACTTCTCCGGTCTTCTTGTTTCCTTGATCGTCGGCTCCTTCGCATGAATCTGTCACCACTCCTGAATGTGTGTGTACACTCTGTCAGCCAGACCGCAGGCGTCTTGGATCTTCTTCCCATCTCTCGTCTCATTCCTTGCACACCATAGGCCGTACAGAGTGTGAATCATCGTCTCACGCTCTGCTGCTCCCGCATCGGCAAACCAGGGCTTGAGCCAGGCAACAAGACTATCCAATGATCCATCCATCATTGGCGGCTGCACCACCGGTTCTTCCTTGTCTTCACACATGTGTTTCTAAAACAGCACATAATGAGGGAACGCCCTAAATCGGTGGTGCGTGGTCTCCTCGCGACCGCAGGCGCAGCAAAACACTCCGGGCTTTATCCGGCGCCGATGCAGCTCCGAGCCAACTGCCATCCCGTTCTTCAACAGCCGCCATGCATGAATCTTGGCCTTCCCCGGAGCATTAGTGTCCCACAGAGCCAACCACGCTTTATGCTCCCTGCTTGGCATCGAAGAGCCCGGCTGTCCGGTCTTGACGCCTTGATTAAGCTCATACATAGGTGATATGCCGACTTAACTGAAAATTCTCCGTTGTTGGTGAAGTTCCATGCCATATAGTCTCTCATGCTCGGTCCACCAATCACAATCTGCTTTATATCCTCATCATCCCGAGGAGTAAACATCCTCTCCAATTTGTTCATGTCCCATGCAACACCTGATTCATCCGTAAGGTGGCGCACATGAGTAATACCTGCAATATCTTGCTGCCCAAGTGGCTTAAGGCTGCCCAGCACGGAGCCAGTTGTCATGGTGGATTTTAATGGACGTTCCATCTCCAATCCTCCACACCAGAACTTCACGCAGTAGCTCCGCCCATGTATAATGCTTACGAAAGTGAACCAGCCACCAGTAGGGCATGTGGCATTCAAGACCGATCCCTGGGGGAAGTACCTTGCCTTGAGCACCCTAGCACACAATGAATCTGGGTGCTGCAGCAGTCGTTAAGCTTGTTTGGCCAGCAATGCTTGGTTAAACGCCTCCGGATCCCGAAAGCCCATTTCTCCTTCTCGCTTTTCCCTACACATCTTTTTCCATGAAAGCCAGTGCACCCTCCTCTCTCCATTAGCTTCTCCCAACCAAAAGTTAGACGAAATAGAAGTCAGGTTCTGACACATTTTCTTGGTGAGTTGGAAGCAGCTCATGGTGAGAGTTGGTGTAACTTGAGTCTGGACTTGACGAGGACCTCCCGAGCCGCCATTGACAGCCCTTGACCCTTCCATCCTGTAACTTTCCCAGCTGCACTCTCTTTAACATATTTAAACGTCCCCTCCTTGGACCTACCGACCAGTGTCGGAAATCCTAAATACCTTTCACTCAATGCCTCGGAGTTGATCCCAATCACTCCAAGCAAATTAGCCTTACTTGCATCTGTACATCCTTTGCGAAAGAAAACCGAGGACTTTTGCAAGTTGACTTTCTGTCCCGAGGCTTCCTCATACACCCAAAGTATATCGCTTAGTGCTTCAAAGCTGCCACGGTTCCCCTCTAGAAAGACAATGTTGTCATCTGCAAAGAGAAGGTGAGTGACGTGGGGGCCAGTGCTCCCAAATGACACCCCCTTAAGTTCATTATCATGTTGTGCAGCTCTTAGTAAGGACGAAAAACCTTCAACACAAAACAAGAACAGGTATGGTGAGAGCGGATCTCCCTGACGAAGCCACCTGGAGGGAATTAAAGATCTCGAGAAACCACCATTAAGTTTGACAGAGAAACGTGCTGAGGTGACACATCGCATAACCATTTGAATTCCCCTGTGATCAAAACCAAAGCGAGCTAGCATCTGTTCTAAGAAGATCCATTCGACGTGATCATACGCCTTCATCATATCTAGCTTCACAGCACATAACGGTGTCTTCCTCTTCCTTGTTCTAATGGCATGGGTACATTCATAGGCCACTAAAACATTATCTGTCATGAGCCTCCCTGGTACGAACGCAATCTGCTCCTCAGATATCAACACAGGTAAGATCACCTTAAGTCTGTTTGCCAAAACTTTAGTGGCGATCTTATACAACACATTACACAAACTTATAGGCCTAAACTGAGACATCAGCTCCAGTGAGCTAACTTTAGACATCAGCTCCAGTGTAATATAAATTTCGAGGTCTTTGATGTTTACGCCTGAAGCCGGTAATGTTCAAAAATACAGTGCATGTACACCTGATCACATACGGCCAAGTCATGAAGATGAACATGCACTACTAAATGGTATGGTCATGCAAACTGATGTGTTGGAGACCACGTGCATAGATGAGGAAAAGAAGGGCGTTCAGTTTGAGATTAAATGCCACCGGATTAGACGTGCATGTGGAGGAAACCAAGGAAAAGAGCATCCTAATTATTTTGTAAGCCACGATTAGAAAACGGCATGAAGGAGTCCACGAGCCATCATGATTGTTTCCTTGGCAGAATTATTTACTACGCCAGAATTTAAACAATAAGATTATTTATGTTTATTTTTATGCCCGCAAGGAAAAAGATAAACATGAGGATTCTATTTATTTAGGAATTATTCAGCTTAAAGGACGTCGGCTGGGGTCCACCACAGACAGGGAAGAAACCGCATCAGAACTAGCAGTTTTTGTTTTCTTAGATAGATCAAGTCTGTTTAGCATATACGTAGGAGTTATCTTTTCTTTTAAATATGTAGCAAATGCTTGCTTTCGAAGCTACTTATTGTGTGCGTGAGTGAGGTCTTTGGACAAGTCAGGGTGCGGCTATTATATAAAGCCTATCTAGTCCTTTGTAAAATTCAGGTTATATATTGATAATAAACATGATGTGTTTTTATGGTAAATACCCGTATCGAGTTTTGGGGGAAGCTGTCTAAAATCCCTAAGTTTTGGAGGAAGCTTTAGAAAACCTCCGTGTTGCAATTTCTCTGCGAGGAAATTGTTTTGCACGTGAGTATCGTCATCCAGATTGGTTTTCGTGCTGGACCGTAAGGTTCAATCCCTCTACTTTGCATACATCACGTGCGCGGGCAAGAGGTTACTGCTGCTGAAGGTGGAGAGTCGTGAAAGGTCAGACCGCAACAACAGATCGGATCTCGCCAACGGGGTTCGGTCTTTATCAGAACGGGTCTTGTCCATCACATTATTCTCCTAATGGTGTGATCCCATTATCAAATGACAACTCATGTCCATGGTTAGGAAACGTTAACCATCTTTGATCAACGAGCTAGTCTAGTAGAGGCTTACGAGGGACATAGTGTCTTGTCTATGTATCCACACATGTATCAAGTTTCCGGTTAATACAATTCTAAGCGTGAATAATAAAAATTTATCACGAAATAAGGAAATATAAAATAACAACTTTATTATTGCCTCTAGGGTATATTTCCTTCAGTCTCCCACCTGCACTAGAGTCAATAATCTAGTTCACATCGCCATGTGATTTAACACCAATAGTTCACATTGTAATTGGATTAACACCCATAGTTCACATCGTCATGTGACCAACACCCAAATCGTTTACTAGAGTCTATAATCTAGTCCACATCGCCATGTGATTAACACCCAAAGATTACTAAGGTGTGATCATGTTTTGCTTGTGAGAAAGGTTTAGTCAATGGGTCAATCGCATTCAGATTCGTATATATTGTTCAAATTTCAATGTCTACAAAGCTCTGTATGGAGCTACTCTAGTTAATTGCTCCCACTTTCAATATGTATCCAGATTGAGACTCTGAGTCATCTTGATTAGTGTTAAAGCTTGCATCGAAGTAACCCTTTAGGACGAGCCATGTATCACCTCCATAACCGAGAAACATTTCCTTAGTCCTCTTTAGGTACCTAAGGATAATTTTGACCACTGTCTAGTGATTCACTCCTGGATCACTATTGTACCACCTTGCCAAACTCATAGCAAGTCACACAATTGGTCTGGTACACAGAACATATGGCTGAGGCATAGGGAATAACTTTCATTCTGTCTCTATCTTCTGCTGTGGTTGGTCTTTGAGGCTTACTCAACTTTACACCTTTTAACACAGACAAGAACCCTTTCTTTGACTGATACATTTTGAACTTCTTCAAAACTTTATCAAGGTATGTGCTTTGTGAAAATCCTATTAAGCATCTTGATCTATCTCTATAGATCTTGATGCCCGATATATAAGCAGCTTCACCGAGGTCTTTCATTGAAAAACTCTTATCCAAGTATCCTTTTTATGCTATCCAAAAATTCCATATCATTTCCAATAAACAATATTCATCTACATATAATATCAGAAATGCAACAGAGCTCCCACTCACTTTCTTGTAAATACAGGATTTTCCAAATGTCTGTATAAAACCATATGCTTTGATCACCTCATCAAAGCGTATATTCCAACTCCGAGATGCTTGCACCAGTCCATAGATGGATCACTGGAGCTTGCACACTTTGTTAGCACCTTTAGGATCAACAAAACCTTCTGGTTGCACCATATATAACTCTTCTTTAAGAAATCCATTAAGGAATGCAGTTTTGGCATCCATTTGCCAGATTTCATAATCATAATATGCGGCAATTGCTAACATGATTTGGGCAGACTTAAGCATCGCTTCTGGTGAGAAAGTCTCATTATAGTCAACTCCTTGAAATTGTCGAAAACCTTTTGCGACAAGTCGAGCTTTGTAGACAGACATTACCATCAGCGTCAGTCTTCTTCTTGAAGATCCATTATTCTCTATGGCTCGCCGATCATCGGGCAAGTCAACTAAAGTCCACACTTGGTTCTCAAACATGAATCCTATCTCAGATTTCATGCCCTCAAGCCATTTATCGGAATCTAGGCTCATCATAGCTTCTTTGTAGTCCGTAGGTTTTCCATGGGCTAGTAACATGACTTCTACAAAAGGATTACCGTACCACTCTAGTGCAGATCGTGCTCTAGTTGACCTATGAGGTTCGGTAGTAATTTGACCTCAAGTTTCATGATCATCATCATTAGCTTTCTCTCTAGTTGGTGTAGGCATCACGGGAACATATTTCTCTGAGGATCTACTTTCCAAATTGAGAGAAGGTATAATTACCTCATCAAGTTCTACTTTCCTCCCACTCACTTCTTTTGAGAGAAACTCCTTCTCTAGAATGGTTCCATTCTTGGCAACAGAGATCTTTCCTTTGGATCTGTGGCAGAAGTGGTACCCAATTGTTTCCTCAGGGTATCCTATTAAGACACACTTCTCCGATTTGGGTTCGAGCTTATCAGGATGAAGCATTTTGACATAAATGTCGCAACTGATGTCTGCTAAAATAACATCGGTATTTCCCCAAAGAGGAAGGAATGATGCACCACATCAATGGTAGGTATTTCCCTCGGTGATGAGACCAAGATTATCGAACCAGTAGGAGAACCACGCAACACAACGTAAACATCCCTTGCACACAATTAACAAATAGTCGCAACCCGACATGTTAAAGGGGTTGTCAATCCCTTTCGGGTAACGACGCCTTGAGAAATTAACAGAGGACGAGATAAAGTTATAATAGATAGGATAAATAGACCACAAATAAAATAAAGTGCAACAAGGTATTTTTGTATTTTTGGTTTAACAGAACTAAAAATAAAAGAAAATAAAATAGATCGGGAAGGCAAATATATTAAAGAAGAGACCCGGGGGCCGTAGGTTTCACTGATGGCTTCTCACGAGAAAAATAGCAAACGATGGGAAAACAATTACTGTAGGCCAATTGATAGAACTTCAAATAATCATGACGATATCTAGGCAATGATCATTATTTGGGCATCACGTCCAAGATTAGTAGACCGACTCCTGCGTGCATCTATTACTATTACTCCACACATCGACCGCTATCAAGCATGCATCTAGTGTATTAAGTTCATGAAAAAACGGAGTAATGTAGTAAGAACGATGACATGATGTAGACAAGATCTATTTATGTAGAAATAGACCCCATCTTATTATCCTTAATAGCAACAATACATACATGTCGTTTCCCGTAGTGTTACTGGGATTAAGTACCGTAAGATCAAACCCATCTCAAAGCACCTCTTCCCGTTGCAAGATAAATAGATCAAGTTGGCCAAACAAAACCAAATAATCGGAGAAGAAATACGAGGCTATAATCAATCATGCATATAAGACATCAAAGAATTATCTTTCATGGATAAAAACATAGATCTGATCATAAACTCAAAGTTCATCAGATCCCAACAAACACACCGCAAAAAGACTTACATCATATGGATCTCCAAGAGACCATTGTATTGAGAATCAAGAGAGAGAGAGAGGAAGCCATCTAGCTACTAACTACGGACCCGTAGGTCTACAAAGAACTACTCACGCATCGTCACATGATGAACCCCTCTGTGATGGTGTCTAGATTGGATCTGGCATTTCCGGAACTTGCGGCGGCTGGGTTTGATTTTTGTCGACTCCCATAGGGTTTATGGAATATTGGGGTATTTATAGAGCAAAGAGGCGGTGCACGAGGCCACCAAGGTGGGCACAACCCACCTGGTGCGCTTGCGCCTCAAAGCGCCTGGTGCATTGTGCTCCCCGAAGCACCCCTCTGGTACTTTCTTGGCACTTACAGTGTCTTCTGGTCCAGAAAAAATCCACAAATAGTACAAAAAATCCACAAGCAGAAAACAACAACTGGCAATGGGCACCATGTCAATAGGTTAGTACAAAAAATTATATAAAATAATTGTAAAACATCCAAGAATGATAATATAACAATAGTAAGGATAAAAAATTATAGATACATTGGAGACGTATCAGCAACCCCAGACTTTAAGTAATGACATCTTAGGTTTCTTACTAAATCACAGTTTATACGGTGTCGTCTCAATAGATTTAGATGGTGCCCTATTTAACCGTAATACGGTAGTCTCTAATGCATAACCCCAAGACGATAGTAGTAAATCGACAAGAGACATCATATATCGCACCATATCTAATAATGTGCGGTTACGATGTTCGGACATATGGTGTTCTTGGTGGCATGAGTTGTGAAACAATTCCACATTGTTTACATGAAGGCCAAACTCGTAACTCAAATATTCGCCTCTGCGATCTGATCGTGGAAACTTTATTTTCTTATGACGATGATTCTGCACTTCACTCTCAAATTCTTTGAACTTTTTAAATGTTTCAGACTTGTATTTCATCAAGTAGATATACCCATATCAGGTTAAAACATTTGTGAAGGTCAGAAAATAACAATACTCGCCGCATGGCTCAACACTCACTGGACCTCATACATTGGTATGTATTATTTTCAACAAGTTATTGGCCCACTGGATTGTTCCGAAGAATGGAGAGTACTAAATAGGAGCATGCATGCACGTGTCGCATGTGTCTGTAACAGATTAATCAAGATGGACTAATTAATTTTAGTGGTGACTCGTGCTAGCTAGCGGTTGTATGCATCTAGAAAGAACGTTTTTTCCAGTTTGGTCCAACTCGACGAACGGTTTAAACAGACCATCGTCAAAAGTTCACTACACTGCTTTGTTGCATGCATCCAGCATCTTTGTAATAAGTATCTTGGATTGTCTCTTAGATGTTGTTTCTACGTCATGTTGCATTCAATTGGTGTAGGGATCGCATGTGCATCTAAATATTGTGGCCTAATTATGGAGAGAAGAGAAGGAGGGAAACATAAAGAAAGAAGGCACACCAGATCAGAGTATTAATTACACTGTGTAGAGAAACACGCTAAGAGCGTATCTCCACTAACATACAAATCCCTTCTATTTCTTCTTTAATTGATGCACTACGTCAGCATTTTAATTACCTATTAACTCGTGCTAAGAGACTAATATATAGGACTACGCATGCACGTGTCGCCTGTATGCGTAATAGATTAATCAAGATGGACTAATTAATTAAAGTGGTGACTCGTGCAGCTTGTGGTTGAATGCGTCTAGAAGGCTTATTTTTTGTTTTAACCAGTCCAGTCCAGCTCAACCAACGGTATAAATGGACCGTCATCGATCATTCACTACACTGCACTGCTGCATACATCCATCATCTTTGTAATAAATATATTATATTGTTTCGTACGTGTTATTTCTAAATGATGCTGCATTCAATTGGTTTGTGGCCTAGATGTAGAGAGAAGAGAAGTAGAAATATTGAGAAAGAAGCCACCACTAGTAGAAAAAGGGCCTATAGTCCCGGTTGGTGAGGGTTTTAGTCTCGGTTCATGAATGGGACTAAAGGGTCGGTACTAATGCCCTGACCCTTTAGTCCCGGGTTCAATCCAGAACCGGGATAGATGGGCCTCCACGTGGCCTGTCCGCTGAGCTCAGTAGGAGGGCCTTTGGTCCCGGTTGGTGGCACCAACCGACCAATAGGCATCCACGCCACAAGCATTTCTATGGCTGTGGTTTTTGTTTTTTTTTGAAAGGGGGGGGGGTTTGGGGGGTTTTGGGGGGTTAATTTAGGTGTTTCATATATTGTGCTATAGCTAGCTAATTAATAGAGAAAAGTGTCCTCTCTTTTGTCCGTGCTTGGTCGACGCTACGTAGTATACATACGTATAGAGAGGACTAGCTAGACACGCTAGCTAGCTAGTAATTAAGCAAACATAAGATCGTCATGAAAATATATGCATACAGAGAGAAGTGATATCGACCACCTCTCCTTCTCCGAGAGATTGGTCGAACAACAAGTTCTCGTATATCTATCCGACACTACCGGCTACATATATATAATAATTATCTTTACAAATATATAATCTCCTAACATACGGACGCTGCGTGGTCCACATAGTATTCTCCGTCTTCAGCGATCACGTGGTCAAGAAAGAATGCCGCCAATTCCTCTTGAATTGCTCGCAGGCGATCTGGTGCTAGGAGTTCATCCCGCATCCGAAACATCTAATTTTAAGAAGGGGGTCAATACATATATATATATATATATATATATATATATATATATATATATATATGAATGAATGAAACTCAACACAAACGATGGTAATAAAATAAAATTGTGAATATTTTTATTTACGCACTTCATATTGTTTGTCGGAGTAGCCCTGCTCACAGGTCGTGTGGCGGATGGACTCGCAAATGTAGTATCCACAGAAATCATTCCCTTGTTCCTGCCACAACCACTTTACAAGAAATAGAGATCAATCAAACTGATAATTAGCAAGCGTGCTAAATGGTATTGATGAAACTAGCGCTTGAATCACTAGGAGATGCGTGGAATATGCTACTATATAGTACTTACTTTCGGGTGTCTAAATTGCAGCTTCTTCGGTAGTCCCGGAGCTTTTTTGGTGAATTTTCTCCAAGCCCTGCCATACAAAGAAAAAATTACTTGATATCAGAAATGAACAAAGTTGCTGATAATGATCGATTTAACTTACTTATCGAGCATTTCAGCCATGTCCGCATACTCCTTGGGATCTTTTCGCTTGGAGTCTAAGACAGTTACTACTCCCTTCTCAAGATTAATCTCTAGGAGAATATAGTGGTAGCTGCACACACATGCATAACTCATCAATATTACATTACTATAACCTGGACTAATAAGGAAGCCGAATATGCCACAAGACAGTAACACTCACTTGAAGTTGTAAGGAAAGAGTATTATATCTTTGTGTTCATTTATTACCAACGATTGTAGCAAGTTGGCCTCGGTATTTTCTTTACGAAATTCAACCTCAGTTTTATCTATGAGATACTTGTCTTTTCTTCAATTCGGCGATCTTCAATCTGCATAATATAGTGAGGATAATTATAAATACATGCAATGAAAGGGCTGAGTTATATAGAGAGACTTAATGACAGAAGTAGTACTACTTACAGACAGTAGCAGTTGACCGTTGCTTTATCGATGGCCAATTGATTGAAAAACTGATAGAACTCCTCAAATGGAATAGGCAACAGTTCAATTCCAAGGAGGTCATGCTCCTTTAACTCTCACATACAAAGTACTCCTCCTCAGACTCTTTGCAGGTTTTCATGTACCAATCATGCAATCTTCGCATCATCGTTGATAGAGAACTTTCATCTTTGACGAGAGGCTTCCCGTACTCGTATCTTTGTGCACCTCCAAGAAATCATAATGTACATCGTCGGGCAGGTAATCTGCAGGATTGCCATAACCGGGCACCATCCTCGGATCGACGATGTCGCTAGCAGGCACCTTGAGCGGGGGGCACGATTGCTTCGCTTGTTCGCCGAGCTGGGCAATTTGTTTTCCAGCTCGTCGTTCTTTCATCCTTTGATCACTGACAGTACTTCCCGACCTCTCCGCTTCGGCAAATGCCTTTCCAATAATGCGCTCATAGCTTCCTTTCGGCGGAGACTTGGGTGGTTTTGTTGGGACAGCCAGAGTGCGCTTCGCTTTCACCGGATCTACCTTCTCCTCCGGAGTGGATGTCTCTGTGCTTTCAACCCTTGAAACCAGTCCTTCACTTCGGGCTGCGCGATCGTCGTGTTTTCCTCCTTGCTCCTCTCGTACGGGAACTTCTCCGAGTCTTCGTGAGAAGGACCGAATCAGATCTCCTCCCGCCTTTGGCTGTACTGCTAGACGCCCGGCAGAGCAAGCGGAGCGGATGTCTTCTTTCCTTGCTTACGAGGCGGAGGAGAAGGACTACGACGCCGGAGCAGCCGGAGCGGCGGCGGATCTCTTCCGCCTTGCCGACGAGGCGGAGAAGGAGGAGGCTGGCTGCTCGGGCGCCGGCGCAGCGGAGAAGGAGGCGGAGTGCCGCCACGCGCCGAGAAGGAGCCGGCCGAGTGCCCTGATCGTCACTCGCCCGGAAGATGAGGCGGTGGAGGAGGCGGAGTGCCCTGACTCACGGGAGGAGGAGGAGGAGGCGGAGGCGCCCAGTTCGGAAGGTTGATGAGATCCTTCCGCCATAGGCATGGAGTCTTCGAGCGTAACCCAGCCGATACTCCCCTTCACCGGTAGGGTGGTCAAGCCGAGGTCCTCAAATCCCTCCGTTATTTCATCGACCATCACCTTAGCATATCCTTCCGAATCGGGCCGGCGGTGAAAAGTTGAGTCGGGTTTAGTAGGTTAAACAGAGCCAACAGCCGCCTTGACTTTCAAATTGCTCCATTGCGCCATAAGGTGGCAATTTTGAGACTCCGTGATCATCCACGGGATAGCTGGCAGGAGCCGTCAAGCATGCTCCGGCTGAAGCAGCTCGGTGGAAGCCACGCTGCTTCTCCGCTGAGATGGCGGGGTAGCTTCGGGGGAAGCTTCGGCAGGTCGTTTGATCCGTTCTTCTTCTCGTTCCTCTAGCCCCATTACCCTTTCGTGCAGCGCCTGCATTTGGCTCTGCTCCAGTTTCTTCCTCCTCTCATGGGTTTTGTAACCCCCTCCGTCCGAAAATCCAGCCTTCCACGAAAGCGGAGCAGGCGTGCCTCGTGTCCGTCCGTGGTGCTTAGGATTCCCGAGGGCCACCGTGAGCTCGTCCTTCTCCTTGTCTCGAACGAACTTCCCTTGCTGCGCTGCTTCGATATATTGCTGAAGCCTCTTGACCGGTATGTCCAATTGTTCGTCCGTCCAAATGCACTTCCCTGTTATAGGGTCCAAGGATCCGCCGGCCTCAAAGAACCAAGTCCGGCAACGGTCTGGCCAGTTCATTGTCTCTGGTTCGATCCCTTTATCAAGCAGATCATTCTCAGCCTTGGCCCACTTAGGCCGGGCTACGAGGTAGCCACCGACCCGATGCAATGGTGAAGCTTCTTCTTCACAGCATTTCTCTTGTTTGTCGCCGACATCTTTTTACTCTTTTCCGATGTCTTGTGGGCCACAAATGCGGGCGATCATCTCTCGATCTTCTCATATTTGCCCTTGAATTCTGGTGTCTCACTTTTTTCGACATACCTATTGAGGTCTTTCTTCCAATTCCTGAATAGGTCTGCCATCTTCTTAAGAGCAAAAGACTTGATTAATGGCTCTATTACTAGCTTCTCCGGATCATCCTCTAGCGGTAGGGTAAAATTTGACTTCAGCTCAGTCCAAAGATCATTTTTCTGCATATCATTGACATAAGACACCTCATGGTCTTCGTTCTTAGGCTTATACCATTGGTGGATGCTGATCGGGATCTTGTCCCTAACCGTAACCCCCATACCGAGCAACAAATGCCTTCTTTGTCCGGTAGGGTTCAATCGGTTGGCCGTCATACGCGATTTGTATGATCTCAAACTTTTCATCCGAGCTCAACTTTTCTTCAGGCCTCTTCTCTTACCGAAGTTGTGCTCGATCCGGAGGGCTAGAAAAAGAACAAAGACGAGAGTTAATTAATATGTGTACATACCAAAACAATGAATGCATCAATTAGCTAGTTGGCACAGGCTTAACTAATATATATACCTGGCGAACTCGGTTTGGTGATCACCGGAGCCGTCCTCACGGTCTACTTCTTCACCCTCTCCTTCTTGCACCGGCATTGGGTCATCGGAGCCATGTAAATCATAGCCAGCTGCTTCTTCACCCTCTCCTTCCAGACCATCGTTGTCGTTGAGAAACATCAACGAGCAGACGGCATCACTTCCTTGTGCGATTATGTCCCTCAACAACGCTTCTTGTGCTTCGTCTCGGGGTGTCCATAGTTTCTACAAATATTTACAACATGGCAATTATTATTCAAACATGACAGATATGGATATATTAGTGGCAAACGTAGAACTAGCTAGCTAATCACAATAAGGAATCATATTAGTGGCCTCGGCGCTGCTTCTCTAGGGTTTGGGGTGGCCTTGACAACGCTTGAGGGTTAGGGGTGGCCTCGAGAACGCTTCAAGGAGGGGGTACATCGACCCCCACGTGTTGAAGCTATCGGGAGGGGGTCGGTGTTGAACACTACATCTATGTCCCACAAGTGGCGTGGGCATCGGCGCCCATGATGGGGTAGAGGGTCGTGGATCAGGCGGTCGAGGGTCAAGGGTCGAGGATCGCCGAGGGTCGGGAGGTTGCCTAGTGTCAAAGGATTCAACAAAACCATGTCTTCATCATTAGGCGAAAGTAACAGGTGCATGATGCGAAGCTCTCCAAAGTTATTTTGGAGCAGGTCCTAGATAGGATAATTAAGCTTTTTGGTACAAAGTTCAGCAAGAACCTTCCGAATATCGTTATTTGGAAGGCCTTTGCTGAAATTCGCATAAAAGGAAAATTATCCTATCCGGGACTCCATTCCAGAATAACTTTGGAGGACTTCGTACCATCATGCCATGGTTACTTCCGGCTAATGATGAAGCCATGGATTTCTTCAATACTTTGACACTATAGGAACCCTCTACCCTGAAACTCTCGACCCTTGACCCCTTAACGACCCTTGACCCCTTAACGACCCTCGACCCTCTACCCTAGTTCCCGACCCTCGACCCCTCGGCAATCCTTGACACCCTCGTTATATCGACAACGACGCGACATACATATACATGGGAAAATAATGTTATCGGGAGGGGTATCGTACCCCCCTCGTGTTGAAGTTTTTTCTTTCTCCTCTATTCCTTTCTTTCTTCTTCTCCTCTTCTTTTTCTTCTTATCCCTCGAGAAAGGAAAATAAGGAAAAGGAAGAAAAGAGGAAGAAGGAAGAAGAAGAAGAAGAAGAAGAAGAAAAAAAGAAGAAAAACAAAGAGGAGAAGAAGAAAAAATAGAATTTTTTTTTCTATTTTTTCTTCTTCTCCTCTATTCCTTTCTTCTTCTCCTCTTCTTTTTCTTCTTTTTTCCTCTTCTTATTTATTTCTCATCTTCTTTCCCCTCCTCTTCTTCTGCTTTCTTCCTCTTCTTATTTTCCTTTTTCCTCTCATTCTTTTTCTTCTTCTTCTTCCTTCTTCCTTCTTCCTCTTTTCTTCCTTTTCCTTATTTTACTTTTTCCTCTACACTAACCTAATTAAAATGCACTAACCTAAAATCGATATCTACTAACAACCTAAATAAAAAATTAATACATATATGAAAAACATATATAAACAAAAAATGCTATGAACATTATATTCATACATACATATATAGCCACATCCATTCATCATATAGCTATAAACAAAAAAATTAATACATATATGAAAAAACGTATATATAAAAAAATGCTATGAACAGAGCCTCGACGGCGGCGGCTCACAACGGGGGCGGCGAGGCGGCAACAGGCTCGGGCAGCGCAGGGCGAGGACGGCGGGCTCGGGCGGTGACGGGACGGCGGGCTCGGGCGGCGCTGGGCGCCTTCGAGGCGACGGCGGTTTCCTAACGGGCGCGCTGGGCGGCGACGGCGACTCTAACGGGCGCGCTGGGGCGACGGCAAGCTCACAACGGGCGCGAACGGGGCGACGGCGACGACGGGCTCGGGCGGCGCAGGCAGGGCGACGAGGACGGCGGGCTCGGCGGCGACGGGACGGCGGGCGGGCGGCGCGGGCGACGG
Source organism: Aegilops bicornis (assembly GCA_021605145.1). Taxonomy (NCBI): domain Eukaryota; kingdom Viridiplantae; phylum Streptophyta; class Magnoliopsida; order Poales; family Poaceae; genus Aegilops; species Aegilops bicornis. Next base: position 21,526,774 of record CM038674.1, on the reverse strand, counting down.
CGTAGGGCGGCGGCGAAGCCTTGGGCGGCAACGAAGCGGTCTGGGCGCGAAGCGGCAACGACGGGCGGCGACGAGGTGTCTGGCGGCAACGACGAGCAGGAGCGTCGGGGCAGAGGGCGGCGTCTGAGGGGCGGGGATGAGGAACTGAATGAAATTTTGCCAAGTGTTGTATATATAGCAAGACCATTGGTCCCGGTTCGTGAAACCAACCGGACTAATGCCCCTTTGGTCCCGGTTGGTGCCACGAACCGGGACCAAAGGCCTCTTCAAAGAGCCCAAAGGGCGGAAGCGGACCTTTGGTCCGGTTTGGCACCAACCGGGACTAAAGGGTGGCATTAGCCCCGGGTCGTAGCACCAACCGGGACTAATGCCACCCTTTAGCCCCGGTTGGTGCCACCAACCGGGACCAAAGGCATGTTGCCCCGAACCCAAATATTTAGTCCCACCTCGCTAGTTGAGAGGGAGGCGCACCTGTTTATAAGGTGCGGTACACCTTCCCTCTCGAACTCCTCTCTAAAGCAGGCTTTCGGGCCTAAACCTGCAATCTGTACCTGTGGGCCTACTGGGCCTCCCGCGGGCCTGAATCCTGGCCTATGGTAGGGTTTCTAGTCGTATTCAGGCCGTGGGGCCCAGTAGGTGGCACTTTTTTTTTGTTTTTTTGTTTTCTTTGTTGCTTTATTTATTTTATTTTGTTTCTACTTACAACAAAATACTTATTATTGCTATTTTTATTTTTTCCAGTTTTTTGTTTTGCTTTCTGCATTATTTATTTTTTGTTGTTTTTGCTTTATTTTTTAATTTTTTTGCTTTTAGTTTTAGAAAAATTATAAACATTCTGTTAGTGCCATTAGTTTTCAAATTTGAAAACACTTTTTTTGTTTTCTTTGTTGCTTTATTTATTTTATTTTGTTTCTACTTACAACAAAATACTTATTGTTGCTATTTTTATTTTTTTCAAGTTTTTTTGTTTTATTTTCTGCATTATTTATTTTCTTTTGGTTTTTTGCTTTACTTTTTAATTCTTTTTTGCTTTTAGGTCAGCAAAATTATAAACTTTCTATTTGTGCCGTTAGTTTTCAAATTTGAATTCTTTGAAATTTGTGTGAATCACAAGTTTGTGAGCTCAACAAGGCGTGTAGAGGGTCGGGCTTATAAACCGGTGTGAGCGCCCTTCGGTTGGCGAGGTTTTCAAATTCATAGTTTTCAAATGAACTCTGAAAAAAAGTTGGCATAGCATGTGCATGTACAGAACGGACAATGGTATCATACTCGTCTGTTACAAAGTGGGCATGGTATCATCATAATAGTTGCGGGAGAAAGTCTTCACTTTTTCTTCGCTTGTGTCGTTTGCTTATTGCGCCGTAACCATGGATAATCTTCATCGTTTATCAGGATGCTTGGGTCAGCCTTGACTTTGAAGGGAGGAATTTCATGAAACTTTTCATACTCTTCAGACATGTTTGTCTTGCCCTCCACTCCCAGGATGTCCCTTTTTCCTGAAAGAACTATGTGGCGCTTTGGCTCATTGTATAATGTATTCGCTTCCTTATCTTTTCTTTTCATCGGTCTGGTAGACATGTCCTTCACATAGATAACCTGTGCCATTTCATTGGCTAGGACGAACGGTTCGTCAGTGTACCCAAGATTTTTCAGATCCACTGTTGTCATTCCGTACTGTGGGTCTACATGTACCCCGCCTCCTGGCAGATTGACCCACTTGCACTTAAACAAAGGGACCTTAAAATCTACTCCGTAGTCAAGTTCCCATATGTCTACTATGTAACCATAATATGTGTCATTTCCCGTGTCGGTTGCTGCATCAAAGCGGACACCGCTGTTTTGGTTGGTGCCCTTTTCATCTTGGTCAATCATGTAAAATGTATTCCCATTTATCTCGTATCCTTTCCAAATCATTACAGTCGAAGATGGTCCCCTGGACAATAAGTACAGCTCATCACAAATAGTGCTGTCACCTCTGAGACGTGTTTCCAACCAACTGCTGAAAGTCCTGATGTGTTCACATGTAATCCAGTCGTCGCACTGCTCCGGGTGTTTGGAGCGCAGACTGTTCTTGTGTTCATCGACATACGGGATCACCAAGGTAGAGTTCTGTAGAACTGTGTAGTGTGCTTGAGACCAAGAATATCCGTCCCTGGATATTATTGAGTCCCTTCCAAGCGTGCCTTTTCCAGTCAGTCTCCCCTCAAACCGCTATTTAGGGAGACCTATCTTCTTAAGGCCAAGAATGAAGTCAACACAAAACCCGATGACATCCTCTGTTTGATGGCCCATGGAGATGCTTCCTTCTGGCCTAGCGCGGTTACGAACATATTTCTTTAGGACTCCCATGAACCTCTCAAAGGGGTACATATTGTGTAGAAATCCGGGCCCCAGAATGACAATCTCGTCGACTAGATGAACTAGGACGTGCGTCATGATATTGAAGAAGGATGGTGGGAACACCAGCTCGAAACTGACAAGGCATTGCGCCACATCACTCCTTAGCGTTGGTACGATTTCTGGATCGATCACCTTCTGAGATATTGCATTGAGGAATGCACATAGCTTCATAATGGCTAATCGGACGTTTTTCGGTAGAAGCCCCCTCAATGCAACCGGAAGCAGCTGCGTCATAATCACGTGGCAGTCATGAGACTTAAGGTTCTGAAACTTTTTCTCTGGCATATTTATTATTCCCTTTATATTCGACGAAGCCGGTCGGGACCTTCATACTGAGCAGGCATTGAAAGAATATTTCTTTCTCTTCTTTAAAAGAGCGTAGCTGGCGGGACCTTCATACTGCTTCGGAGGCATGCCCTCTTTTTTCGCAAGCGTTGCAGGTCCTCTCGTGCCTCGTGTGTATCTTTTGTCTTCCCATACACGCCCAAGAAGCCTAGCAGGTTCACGCAAAGGTTCTTCGTCACGTGCATCACGTCGATCGAAGAGCGGACCTCTAGGTCTTTCCAGTAGGGTAGGTCCCAAAATATAGATTTCTTCTTTCACATGGGTGCGTGATTCTCAGCGTCATTCGGAACAGCTAGTCCGTCGGGACCCTTTCCAAAGATTACGTGTAAATCATTGACCATTGCAAGTACGTGATCACCGATGCGCATGGCGGGCTTCTTCCGGTGATCTGCCTCGCCTTTGAAATGCTTGCCTTTCTTTCGACATTGATGGTTGGTCGGAAGAAATCGGCGATGGCCCAGGTACATATTCTTCCTGCAGCTTCCGGTATATACTATCGGTGTCAAGTAAACAGTGCGTGCATGCGTGGTATCCCTTGTTTGTCTGTCCTGAAAGGTTACTGAGAGCGGGCCAATCGTTGATGGTCACGAACAGCAACGCCTTTAGGTAAAATTCCTCCTGTTTGTGCTCATCCCACGTACGTACACTGTTTCCATTCCACGGCTATAAAAGTTCTTCAACTAATGGCCGTAGGTACACATCAATGTCGTTGCCGGGTTGCTTAGGGCCTTGGATGAGAACTGGCATCATAATGAACTTCCGCTTCATGCACATCCAAGGAGGAAGGTTATACATACATAGAGTCACGGGCCAGGTGCTGTGATTGCTGCTCTGCTCCCCGAAAGGATTAATGTCATCCGCGCTTAAAGAAAACCATACGTTCCTTGGGTCCTTTGCAAACTCATCCCAGTACTTTCTCTCGATTTTTCTCCACTGCGACCCGTCAGCGGGTGCTCTCAACTTCCCGTCTTTCTTACGGTCCTCACTGTGCCATCGCATCAACTTGGCATGCTCTCCGTTTCTGAACAGACGTTTCAACCGTAGTATTATAGGAGCATACCACATCACCTTCGCAGGAACCCTCTTCCTGGGAGGCTCGCCGTCAACATCACCAGGGTCATCTTGTCTGATCTTATACCGCAATGCACCGCATACCGGGCATGCGTTCAGATCATTGTAGGCACCACGGTAGAGGATGCAGTCATTAGGGCATGCATGTATCTTCTCCACCTCCAATCCTAGAGGGCATACGACCTTCTTTGCTGCGTATGTACTGTCGGGCAATTCGTTATCCTTTGGAAGCTTCTTCTTCATTATTTTCAGTAGCTTCTCAAATCCTTTATCAGCACAACATTATCTGCCTTCCCTTTGCAGCAATTCGAGTACGGTGCGAGCTTTGTGTTGCCATCTTCGCAATTGGGGTACAACCCTTTTTTGTGATCCTCTAACATGCGATCGAACTTCAGCTTCTCCTTTTGACTTTCGCATTGTGTCTTTGCATCGACAATGACCCGGCGGAGATCATCATCATCGGGCACATCGTCTGGTTCCTCTTGATCTTTAGCAGCCGCCCGTTGCAGCACCATCGTGCACATCGTGCAGTGCATCTTGATGTTCAGTAGCATCACCGTATTCAGGGGGCACATAGTTGTCATCGTACTCTTCTTCCTTGCCGTCTTCCATCATAACCCCTATTTCTCCGTGCCTCGTCCAAACATTATAGTGTGGCATGAAACCCTTGTAAAGCAGGTGGGTGTGAAGGATTTTCCGGTCAGAGTAAGACTTCGTATTCCCATATATAGGGCATGGACAACACATTAAACCATTATGCTTGTTTGCCTCAGCCACTTCGAGAAAATCATGCGCGCCCTTAATGTACTCGGAGGTGTGTCTATCACCGTACATCAATTGCTGGTTCATCTGCGTGCATTATATATAATTAAGTGTGTCAAAAATCATTACAGAACATCATGAATAGATAATTAAGTGACCAAATTAATAGAAGTTCATCATCACATAAAAACCAAAGTACATACATAGTTCTCATCTAACAACATAAAGCTCTGCAGAGAATCTAAATTAATTAAACCATAGATTGAAACTATGTAAAACATTTCAATGCGAAAACAAATGCGATCATAATCGCAACCAAGGTAACAACTGATCCAACGGCATAATGATACCAAGCCTCGGTATGAATGGCATATTTTCTAATCTTTCTCATCTTCAAGCGCATTGCATTCATCTTCATCTTGTGATCATCGACGACATCCGCAACATGCAACTCCAATATCATCTTCTCCTCAAATTTTTTTATTTTTTCCTTCAAGAAATTGTTTTCTTCTTCAACTAAATTTAACCTCTCGACAATAGGGTCGGTTGGAATTTCCGGTTCAACAACCTCCTAGATAAATAAAATCTATGTCATGTTGGTCGGCATAATTTTCATAAACAATAAATGAACCAATAGTTATGAAAAAAATAATATATACCACATCCGAATCATAGACATTACGAGGGCCGACGGGGGCGGATACCAAAACCATCGCACTATATAAGATGCAATAATAAAAGTAAGAAAATAATACAAGTAAGAATATTTTTCCTTTCAGAAAGAAGATAAAAACAAGAGGCTCACCACGGTGGTGCTGGCGATGAGATCGGCGCGGGTGATCGACGGCGGTGAAGACGGGGACGTGGCGTGACGGACCGCTAAACCTAGACAAATATTGAGGAAAATGGAGGTTGGAGGTCGAGCTTGGAGAGGAGAAAGCTTAAGTAGTGTGGCTCGGGCATTTCATCGAACACCTCATGTGCATAGGAGGTGAGCTAGAGCACCACAAAGCCCCCCCTCGCCGGCAAGAGAAAAACAGAGCACTGGAGTGCTCTGCTCGCGAGCGAGGGGTATATATAGGCAGCACTATTGGTCCCGGTTCGTGGCATGAACCGGGACTAAAGGGAAGCCTTTGGTCCCGGTTCATGCCACCAACCGGGACCAATAGTGGTGGGCCAGGAGCCAGACCCATTGGTCCCGGTTCGTCCCACCAACCGGGACCAAAAGGTCCGGACGAACCGGGACCAATGGCCCACGTGGCCCGGCCGGCCCCCTGGGCTCACGAACCGGGGCAAATAGCTCCATTGGTCCCGGTTCTGGATTGAACCGGGACTAATGGGCTGAACTGGCCTGGGCCATTGCCCCCTTTTCTACTAGTGCACACTTGATCCGATCTTAATTACACTTCATAGAGAAATGCGCTAAGAGCCATATCTCCACTAATATACCAATCCCTTCTCTTTCTTGTTTAATTGACGTGCCACGACAATATTTTAATAACCTATCAAGTCATGCCAAGAGACAACTATGCAGGAGTACGCATATATATACAGAAGTCGCGTATGTGCATAATAGATTAATCAAGATGGCAAAATTAATTAAAGTGGTGGCTCGTGCTAGCTAATGGTTACGTGCATCTAGAAGGAACTTTTTGTTTTAACCAGTCCAGTCCAACTCAGTGAATGGTTTGAACGGACCGTCATCGATCGTTTACTGCACTGCCCTGTTGTATACATGCATCACCTTCGTATTATCTTGGATTGTACTTAAGGTGTTTTTTTCAAATTGATGTTACATTCAATTGGTTTAGGGATCACATGTGCATCTCAATATTGTGGCCTAGTTGTAGAGAAAAGAAAAGGAGAGTAACATGGATAAAGAAGGCACACCAGATGAGAGCATTAATTACACTGTGTAGAGAAACATGCTAAGAGCCACATCTCCACTAACATACAAATCCCTTCTCTTTCTTCTTTAATTGATGCGCCATCTCAGCATTATAATGACCTATGAACTGGTGCCAAGAGACTACGTTACTAGAGTATGCATGCACGTGTTGTATGCCAGCATAATAGATTAGTCAAGATAGACTAATTAATTAAAGTGGCAACTCGTGCTAGCTAGTCATTGCATTTACCTAGAAGGAACGTTTTTGTTTTAACCAGTCCAGTCCTACTGAACGAACTATTTTAATGGACCGTCTTTGATCGTTCACTGCACTGGACTGCTGCATACATCTATCATATTTGTGTATGTATCTTCGATTCCCGGTTATGTGTTGTTTCTAATGATGTTGCATTCAATTGGTTTAGGGATCACACGTCCATATCAATATTGTGGACTAGTTGTAGAGAGAAGAGATGGAGAGAAACATAGAGAAAGAAGTCACACCGGATCAGAGCATTAATTATAATGTGTAGAGAAACGAGCTAAGTGGCGCATCTCCACTAAAATACAAGTCCCTTCTTTTTCGTTTTTAATTGATGTGCCATGTCAGTATTTTAATTACCTATGAACTCGAGCTAAGAGACTACTAAACAGGAGCACTCATGCACGTGTCGCATGTGTGCACAATAGATTAATCAAGATGGAATGATTAATTAAAGAGATGACTTGTGCTAGCTAGTGGTTGCATAAATCTAGAAGGAACGTTTTTGTTTTAACCAGTCCAGTGCAACTCAATGAACAATTTGAGCGGACAGTCATTGATCGTTCACGGCACTGCACAGCTGCATACATCCATCATATTTGTAGTAAGTATCTTAGATTGCCTCTTAGCTGTCGTTTCTAAGTCATGTTGCATTCAGTTGGGTTAGGGATCACATGTGCATCTCAATCTCATGGCCCAGTTGTAGAGAGAAGAGAAGGAGAGAAACATAGAGAAAGAAGGCACATCCGATCAGAGTATTAATTTTACAGTGTAGAGAAACACGCTAAGAACCGTATCACCACTAACATATAACTCCCTTGTCTCCCTTTATTAATTGACGTGCCACAACAAAAATTTAATTACTCATGAACTCGTGCTAAGGGACAATATACAGGAGTAAGCTTGCAAGTGTCGCATGTGAGCGTAATAGATTAATCCATGGACTAATTAATTAAAGTGATGAATCATGCTAGCTAGTGGTAGTGTGCGTCTAGTAGGAACTTTTTGTTTTAAGCAGTTCAGTCCAACTCAATGAACAGTTTGAACATACCACATCATCGAATATTAACCACACTGCACTGCTGCTTACATCCATCAGCTATGTAGCATGTATCTTGTATTGCCTTTTAGGTGTTGTTTCTAAGTGATGTTGCATTCAATTTGTTTAGGGATCACATGTACATCTCAATATTGTGGCCTAGTTGTAGAGAGAAGAGAAGGAGAGAAACATAAAGGAAGAAGCCACACTAGATCGGTTCATTAATTACACTGTGTAGAGAAATCGGCTAAGAGCCGTATCTCCACTAACATACAACTCCCTTCTCTATCTGCTTTAAGTGATGTGCCACATCAACATTTTAATTACCTACGAACTCGTGCCAAGAGACTACTATACAGGAGTATACATGCATGTGTTGCATGTCTGCGTAAATGAATAGTCAAGATGGACTAATTAATTAAAGTTGTGACTCGTCCTAGCTAGTACTTGCGATGTTTTTGTTTTAACCAGTCAAGTCCAACTGAACGAACGGTTTTAATGGACCATCTTCGACCGTTCACTACACTGCACTACGGCATACATCTATCATATTTGTAGTAAGTATCTTCGATTGTCTTTTATGTGGTGTTTCTAATGATGTTGCATTCAATTGGTTTAGGGATCACACATGCATATCAATATTGTGGCCTAGTTGTTGAGAGAAGAGAAGGAGAGAAACATAGAGAAAGAAGTCACACCGGATGAGAGCATTAATTATATTGTGTAGAGAAATGCCGCTAAGAGCCGTAACTCCACTAACATACAACTCCGTTGTCTTTCATTTTTAATTGATCTACCATGTCAGCATTTTAATTACCTATGAACTCGTGCTAAGAGACTACTAAACAGGAGCATGCATGCACGTGGCACATATGTGCCCAATAGATTACTCAAGATGGACTAATTAGTTAAAGTGGTGACTTGGTCTAGCTAGTGGTTGAATGCATCTAGAAGGAGCGCTTTTGTTTTAATCAGTTGAGTCCAACTCAATGAACGGTTTGATTGGACCATCGTCGATCGTTCACGGCACTGCACTGCTGCATACATCCATCATATCTGTATAAAGTATCTTGGATTGTCTCTTAGGTGTCCTTTCAAAGTCGTGTTGCATTCAATTGGGTTTAAGGATCACATGTGCATTTCAATCTCGTGGCTTAGTTGTAGAGACAATTGAAGGAGAGAAACATACACTACTAAGAAAACACTTATCAGAAGCATTGTTTTTTTGCTATTAGTAGCACTGGTAGACGCGCTACTGCTACGGCGCTACAACTATTTTTTAGCAGTAGTGTTTGTTTGCCCCAGCGCTACTGGTAACAGAAGCTAGCAGTAGCGTTGTTCCCTCCAGCGCTACTGATACTTCTGCAGAATGGGTATCTAGTCAGCACTACTATTATTTGAGTGCTATTAATAATCTTTACCCTCACGCCACAGCTAACTTTTGTAATCTTTTTTTTTTTTTGCATTTTGGTTCTGTACACATTTAAACAGATCCACCATTTAGGTTTAGGGATTATATGTGCATCTCAATATTGTGGCCTAGTTATAGACATAAAAGAATGAGAGAAACATAGAGAAAGAAGCCACACCGGATCAGAGCATTAATTACACTGTGTAGAAAAACTCTATGTGACCGGTATCTCCACTAACAGACAACTCCCTTCTCTTTCGTCTTTAATTGATGTCCCAATCCGCATTTTAGTACCAATGAACTCATGCTAAGAGACAACTATACAGGAGTATGCATGCACGTGTAGAAAGTGTGTGTAATAGATTAAACAAGATGGACTAATTAATTAATGGGGTGACTCGTGCTAGCTAGAGGTTGCATGCATCTAGAAGTATCATTTTTGTTTTAACTAGTCCAGTCCAACTGAACGGTTTGAACGGACTGTCTTCGATCATTCCTGTCAACGTTACCGCGACTGTTGGTTTGCCTCAGTCCAAATCCGCTCATAGTTTGCCGCGTCACACTTTCTGAAACGCCTCATTCCCATCGGATGTCACCGCGACTTCTAGTCAAGCTAATAGCACACTCTCAACACCAAGTTTCTTAACAGCGCAGCTAAGTATGGTACATCTATCGTAATCTAGCTCGTATGAATGAATGAATACTGGAGTCGCTATGGGAAACAATTTAGATGATGTGCGTGTTTCATTGGGGCCGCTAAAAGGCATGGAGATCCACCGTTTAAAGGTTGCTGCTTATGTATCGAGCAATCCACCTAACCCCGACACTGAGAAGGAGGATGAGACGGATGTCACATATGTTGGTCCGCTTATGTCCTACTTGGTTGGTGAGGTCACCGAGGTTGGATTAGATGATGCAAGACTCGGGTCCATGTTTTGCGACTTCACGGCGTCTTTGCATAAATCTAAATCTCATTCCTCCAAGAAGAAACGAAAACTGCCCAAGAACACGAAGATTTCCATCCCGACCTGAGTTTCCACATGAGAGGCATGTTTTGGAATAGTAGAGGTCTTTCAAACTTGGCTAATTATAAACATATCGATGATTGTGTACGAGAACATGGGATGGATTTTGTGGCAATTTCCGAGCCTCGTAAGTGTGACTTCTGTGTGAATGTCCTCGATCAGCTATCAGGTGGTTTTGACTACACATGGCACACCCTACAAGCACGTGTGGAAGAACAGGATGAATCCTTCTTGGGATACAAACCACAACCATTGATTTGTTGGCCTTTCCGACTATTGAATTTCACATCAAGTTCCACCTATGAAACAGAGGTGATAATTTTACATCCGCAACAACTCAGGCAGGGTCCGCAAGGTTATTGAATAGCTTTTCTGCCATCTTCTAGATGGTCCGGAGCCCACACAGACTCACTGGAACACTATGGATCCAGGCAGACAATGCCTCCTCGAGACACATTCCCGATCCCTGTCCTCTGCATACTGGTATGCTGTCTCCTTGTCCGCCCTTGATACCACCTGACACAAATCTCGCGAGCCCATCTATCATTATTAGCACATAGCAAAAATGGATATATCACACACATACACATTCATATACATGCATACACCAGTTACGTTGATGAAACAATAATTTAGGGTATTAGTCAAGCAAACAGAATATCACAAGGAAATTAATGAGGAAGTGCATGGTGTGCATGTTTGATCACACGATTAAGAGTTTGACAAACTTGAAAGTACTCTAGCTGGCGAAGAATGTCAGCAATCAACAAGTACAAGTTGTCGATGTCGTATCGCTATTTCTCCAGGCGATCATCCCGTTCCTCCTCCGTCACTTCCACGCTATAGAACATACGGCCCACCTGTGGGAATTACTCAACCGACCACCTGCACAGGTGTTAAACTAAAATATAAAATAGTTACATGTCAACAAAAAATTAATTAGTTATGTGCTAGCGTTGAACCGGAGCCGTACAAATATTCTGGCTTTCTCGCTTGGGTCTGACTTGGTTTCTAGGTAACTATCGATGGAAGAAGACCTTGTCGTTTACTGTGCCTATATGCATCACCAATGAATGTTAACAAATTTTATCAAACTTTTTTGGTGACAAAGGTGCTGAGATAATCCGTATAATTAAGCAGTAATGACTTGACTTGCTAATGCAGGCATACCAGCTTCGTTAATGTACTGATTGGCTGTACATATGTACTCTGTTATCTCCTCCAGGTTGATTAGTCCCCCTCCTATTTTGGATCAAACTTTGATTATAGATTTGATTAGCAAAATGTAAGTTGTATGCCAGAAAAACAGTAATTTACATTCATAAAACAGCTTTAGATCCTTAATGTTTTAAGAAGTAGAAAAAGAAAAGTTGCTTTAGAAGCTTGAAATTTTTTAATATTGACCCATGAATGCATACATCCGCAACACAACGTTGGAGATTGGAAAACATGCATGTAGGTACATCTAGGAGACTGGGACAACGCTTGTGCCGTTTGAATGTTATTTGGTAGTGTGGTTTAGCCCCCAGTTTCATTTTTATGAAACAACTTTCAATGCTTGAAGTTTTGAGAAGTAGAATAAAGAAAAGTTGCTTTATAAGCTGGAATTTTTTTGATACTGACCCATGAATGTACGCATACACACTACTAACCAATAACCGTCCACTTCTCTTCATCTCAATTTTAATTTCCTGTGGCTATTTTTATGTGATTATCTTTGACTTTTAATGATATCATTTTTTAAATATCAAGTTTGTTGGTCCCCAAAATTTGACTTGGTTGTGGCATGCAGCTTAGAAATTGACCAACAAGTCTCTATTTTCATTGTCTACAGGTCTATATCTCAGATACTTGAATCGTATTTCTGCCATATACTGATTTGTTGAAATTGGTTCATGCATTTTCAGTTTTTTGTCTAATATGTATCTCACATGTAATCAGTAAAAATATTTATGATTATCACATAAGTGGCATGGCGACCCAACGGCAATGACATTTACTTAATGATGTGAAATATTTTGCATAATTATTATTCCAGTTTCATCTCCTGTATTTTGAGGTTGAACTCATAATCGTTCATACAGTTATGTAGCTAAATATGGATATCATACTTTGGGATGAAACATTGAATTTATTAATCCGCGGTGCATTTGATACTATAGTTATCAAGCCAACAAGTTGATTCCTTGATGGATGTAACAGGAAAGCATAACAAAGTGATCTGTTAGTATTCTCTTATATACAATCCTGATACCACAGAGTGCAAAATTTATCCCAAAAGTCCTAATTAAATTTCTATACTTATGATTATATCCACATGTTATTTCTGAAAAATTTGCATACTATGGGTTCCCTCATAATGATATTTTCTTATTTTTATTAGCATCATCGTTCTTACTATTAATTTATGCAGATGCATGATGGTTCCTCATATGATTGTTTTAATATGAGAAGGAAACTAACAAAGCCATGAGATTTAATGGTATCCTGAGAGATATTTACATGTAGAATTATTTTTGTTGCACATTTGTAATATTCAAATGAAAACACAAGAGATGTTATAATTATAGATGTTTATGTGTTCTCGAATAGCATGCTCGTGCATGTGCACACGTTGACGACTAGTATACTACTAATACCTCTTTCACATGGTTAGATGCCTTTTGTTGGTTAGATCACACTAATGGCACTATAAAAAGCACCACACACATAACCATATTCCATATCCCAAGCTCTCGACTTAGCAGCAGAGAAAGCCAAGCACAGGCCCACACATCATGGAGATGGAGCTCAACCTTGTCTCGTACGTGTCCATCGCCCTGTTCGTCCTCTCCGCCGCGTACGTCTACTACACGACGCGGACATGATCGGCCACCCGGGTGGCCCGTGATCGGCCACCTCCACCTGCTGACGGACATGCCGCACCACGCGCTTGCGGAGCTGGCCAGGACCATGCGCGCCCCGCTACTCCGGCTGCGGCTTGTGATCTCCAAGCCCGACCTGGCCCGCGCGGCGCTCACCAGCAACGACGCGGCCATGGCGTCCCGCCCGCACCTTCTCTCAGGCCAGTTCCTTGCGTTCGGGTGCTCCGAGGTCACGTTAGCCCCGGCGGGGCCGTACCACCGGATGGTGCGGCGGGTGGTCGTCTCCGAGCTCCTCTCGGCGCGCCGCGTCGCCACCTACGGCAGCGTCCGGGGCAAGGAGCTCCGCCGCCTACTCGCGCACCTCACCAAGAACACCACGCCGGGGACGCCCGTCGACCTCAGCGAGTGCTTCCTGAACCAACGACGTGCTCTGCCGTGTGGCCTTCGGCCGCCGCTTCCCGCATGGCAAGGACGACAAGCTCGCCGCGGTACTCACCGAGGCGCAGGACCTCTTCGCTGGTTTCAACGTCGGGGACTTCTTCCCTCAGCTCGAGCCCTTTGCGAGCACCATCACCGGGCTCCGCCGCCGGCTGAAGAGCTGCTCCGCCGACCTCCGCGAGGTCTGCGACGACATCGTCGAGGAGCACGTGAGCGGCAAGCACCAGCGCCTCCCCGGCGACCGCGACGAGGACTTTGTGGACGTGCTCCTCCGCGTCCAGAAGTCGCCCGACCTCGAGGTCCCGCTCACCGACGACAATCTCAAAGCCCTCATCCTGGTACGCCACTCACTCTCTCGATCACCAGGCGAAAAACATACGCTGTGGATGACTTGCACTAAAGAATTATTTCGTCGGGAAGATCTGCTCACCAATGTTCACCAAATACGCTGTGGTTTCCTTCCAGGACATGTTCGTCGCCGGCACAGACACGACGTTCGCGACGCTGGACTGGGTGATGACGGAGCTGGTTCGCCACCCACGCATCCTTCAAAAGGCGCAGGAGGAGGTCCGGCGGGTGGTGGGCGCCAAGGGCCGGGTGGAGGAGTCGGACCTGGCGGAACTCCCCTATATGCGCGCCATCATCAAGGAGACCTTCCGGCTGCACCCGGCGGTGCCGCTGCTCGTCCCGCGGGAGACCGTGGCCGCGTGCACGCAGGGCGGCTACGACATCCCTGCCAAGACCCGCGTCTTCATCAACACATTCGCCATGGGCCGGGACCCGGAGATCTGGGAGGACCCGCTGGAGTACTCGCCGGAGCGGTTCGAGGTTGCCGGCGCCGGCGGCGAGATCGACCTCAAGGACCCGGACTACAAGTTGCTGCCGTTTGGCGGCGGGCGGAGGGGGTGCCCAGGCTACACGTTCGCGCTGGCCACCGTGCAGGTGTCGCTGGCCAGCCTGCTGTACCACTTCGAGTGGGCGCTGCCCGCCGGCGTGCGCGCTGAGGACGTGAGCGTGGAGGAGACCTTCGGGCTGGCCACCAGGAAGAAGGAGCCGCTCTTTGTCGCCCTCAAGAAGAGCGACGTGTACGAATTCAAGGGGGAGGAGCTCAACGAGGTTTAAATTATTTTTGCATAGTAGTAATTTCTTGTCATGCAAGTAGTAAGGGTCTTCTCTTCTTCAAACAATGCAAATAAGAGAGTAGGCAGCTAGGTAAAAAAGCAAAGGAAGAGAGAGAATAGGTAAAATAAAATGGAGCTAGCACAACACGTGTTGGTGCATAACTTGCTGTGGTAAGAGACCTATATGTGTGTAATTTTGTTGTGGTAATTCTTTTGGGTATGCCTAGGGCACATCTAGATGTGCCCTATTTATTGCACATCCAATTCACTTAATCAAGCATAAAAAGAAAAGGAAAAGGAAATACTAACACAAATATCCGCGTGAGATCGATGACATAGGACTTAGATGTGCTTTAGCAAAACTTTTCTTTAATATTATGTATTTTCACTGATTGGTCGTTCGTGACTTTGCTACTTCCTCCCTACCTTATCTAACCTGATTCCATTCAGCTAGGGAAAATAACTTTACATGACTTTTTGTCAGTATCTGGACATTGGACATTTTGTCATTATCTAGATTATTTTTGGAGCTATGATGGATATCAGGGTTGAAGACAGACCTGCGTTGAAATTAATCTACCAAATAAAATTATACTCCCTCCCTTCTGGTTTATAGGGCTCAATTCAGAAATTTTACCAACCAAAATAGATGGTGTGATAGAATAATTATTATAGTTTGCCAAAATACTCAATTAATGCAATTGTTTTTCTCAAAAATTATGTTTACCAGTGTATTAATTGCAATACATGAATGCGTGACCAACAAATGACCAAGAACTTTTACATGCATTTGTGAGTTCTCTTTTTAATCTTGCATGCAACCATTTAATGCCCCTCAAAGTCTGAACATTTGATGGGAAACTATAAAATTAAGACTTATAAAATGGAAAAATATTTTGTTGAGATAAGTCATGTAAACCGGAAGAGAGAGAGAGAGTACTCATGGCATATGTGATGCACACCTTCCGTAACAAAATGTAAAATGTTTTTCATGCCCTATACAAAACCAAAAAAATAGCAGAGGTTGTGCTATACTCCATCACATAACATACATATTTATCCGGAAAATATGTTTGTACAACAGACAATCAGAGTACTAGTCGCAACGGGAGTACTGGTCGCGTACCATATTCGTCGAATGGTGCATCATGGTCGTAGCTTGTCACAATGAACAGGCCATCGGCGGTCCAGTCCATGGTACTGAAAGACAGATTAAATGTTAGGTGTCACTACAACTTAAAACCGAAACATTGAGTGACAACATGTAGTAGTTGACGAAGGACCCGCACTTCTCAATGAACCTTACCACCACGATCGCCATGTCCTCCACCAGCCGTTGCAGCACCGCGCCACCAAATGCCGTGAACTTTACATCAATTGACATATTTGATCATGTCAGCAATGTCGTGACATGCTTGCTGTGCAGATTGCAATTCAAGTGATGTTTGTTGAGAAATTTTCGCGCTTGGTGCAAACTTAATTACCATCCAGGCCAGGCCTCGGTCCACATGGTAGGCTTGCTGTTGGAGTTGGGGCCGAAGTAGTTGCAGTAGAAGCCATTGCAGGTATTTTTTTGCAGCCATCACGAATCTATTCATCATTACAAAGGTAACAACTGACAAATCTGTCAATTTTAATAGAATAAAAGGAACGAAATAGCAATATATTTTGTGGTGCCAGTACCAGGCTCCAAAGTTGGCACCTTGATTCAGTGATGTGATGTCCTAACAGAAGCATGTGCCCAGTGCAAGAAAGCGAAGTGGTTAAATTATCTGGCACCGCAATTTGCTGTTTGCCGTTGCGCCATGGGCCATGGCATTGACAGCAATTGTGAGACGAGAACGAGAAGGAGAGGGTGTTGTAGCTTACCACGGCGTCGGGAGCATCGTCATGCTTGCACACCACCCACGGCAAGCTGGCGTCAGTGGCGACGACCATCTTGGCGTACGGCTTGGCGCCGCCGCCCATCGCCTACTCCATGTACCCGTCTCCACCTGCCACTCGAACATCTTCCATGGCTGCTGTGGCACCAAAACCAATCAATCACACACGGCGGCGGCGCAACATGTTAATAAAATAATAGCGCCCATCAACCGCACACACGCTACGATCTGACGACCCGTCGCCGGTGACGTAATCGAAACGGGAAAACCAGAGCAGAGCAGGCCAGAGCGTCCTTGACGTAATCGCCACCTCCTTCCTTCTTCTCCCCGTCGCCCTTGGCCTGCGAGGCCGCGGACGTGGACATCAGCCGCACCCACGCACCGTTGCCGCCGGCGCAGGCACCTCGCCTCCCCTCTTGTGTGCTCCCGATATCCAAATCGAGAAGATCGGGGAATACGAGGCTGGGGGAGGTGGAGCTCGGGACGGGAGGTGAGGAGGGCACGGGCACGGGCACGGGCGGCGCGCGGTGGATTTGGCGGAGAAAGAGGCGGCGGCGCGAGCGAGCGCCGTTTCCGCGACGATGAAAGGGGTTAATTTTCGTTTTGTCTTGTTCAATTCGATGAGTCCACAAGTCGTTTTTGGTGGTTTTACCACGCCGGAAGCGAGGATGGCGTGCGATGGTGGACCGTGCATGCATGCAGCGATGGATTTTCTTTTTCTTTTGAAACACAAGATCTCATCCGTACTTGCGAATCGACCGGACGAGACGACCGACCAAGTTCGCAAGCTGCATGTGTCGTGGACAACTTGCTTACCGCGCGCAGGTACGGCTCCAGGGACTGACACGAGGGCAACTAGGTACGTAGGTGTGACGTGCGGGATCAAAGGCGTCTAATAAAAACATGCGAGCACCGATTTCAAATTTTGGACTTGAATTCTGTTGGACTGAGAATATAATTGTCATGCTAAGAGACTTGGTAAATTCGACCCCTCAAACTGCCGCGGACACGTCTAGGCGCATCCACGAACAGTGACCGGTCACGCCTCAAATATTTGATTCTTTAACCGGATACCTCAAATTAAAAATCTCAAATCCATATCATGCAACGTAAACCGATCTTTAAGCGGAGCTCGTCATGCTCCGCCGTGCCCATGCCCGGCGGCCGGCTGCGCTCTCAGGGTGTTGGTCCGGTCGCCGGCAAGGTAGAGTAGGACATGGGACAAGAGCTGGCTCACGGGACTCAAGGCGCCACATCTCCCGTGCCTAGTATTTCTCGTTGGAGCCCATTTTCCAAACGGTGCCGGTAGACGTCAGATCGATGATGGATCCGTCCTGGAACGAACCGGCGACATCCACCACGACGGGTTCCGGCGGACGGGAGCTTGGGTGGCGAAGGGGAGTGGAGGGAAGTGGAGTGGAGTGCATGAAGTGATGGGGAGGAATATACACTACTAGGGAAAATCTTATACACATCATCTTAGCAGTAGCGCTGGGCAAAACAAGGCGCTACTGCTACTTAGTAGGAGCATTTTAAAATAAACCACGCTACTGCTACTACTTTAACAATAGCGCGTGCTAGAAAAACACGTTGATGCTATGTTTGTACTTGGCACAGATGGCTAGCCCCACTTAGCAGTAGCGCGTATATGCAGCCAGCGCTACTGCTACGTTCCATAGCAGTAGCGCGTATCTCGAAAACGCACTACTATTTACTTACCTTAACCTCACCACGCGCCGGACCCTCTCACTCACTCTCTCTCTCACTAAAAAACTCTCGCCCGCGCCGAACCCGTCGTCCGCCGCTGCCGCGCTGCTCCTCCACCGAGGTACTCCCTCCGTCCCTCCTCTCCTCCCTCCTCCTCCGGCCGCCCTCTGCCCACCGCCCTTCCCTCCTCCTCCTCTGGCCGCCCCCTACCTCCTCCTCCGGCGCCCCCTCCCCCTCCTCCTCTCTCCTTCCTCCTCCCTTCCCCTCCCCCCTCCATCTCTTTCTTCTGATTTTTACTATAGTTTTTTTAATATTGTATAATGTAGTTTTTTTACTGTTTTTAGTAAGTGCTTAAAATAGTTAGTAATTACATTAATAAAACTAGTTGAACTAGTTTATTTTTGTAAGAACTAGTTGAATTAATAGACCTAATGTATTTTTAGTAAGAAAATTAATATAACTAGTTGAACTAGTTTATTTTTAGAAAGAACTAGTTTACTTTTATTTAGTAAGTTTATTTTTAGTAAGAACTAGTTGAATTAATAGAACTAGTTGAACATGTCATATTTTTTGTTATTTTCCTAGTTTAAGCAATTATTCCCGCATCAACGTCGACGATGCCTATCCCGCATCCTCGTCGTTGATACCCGTCATTCGCTAGGGTTTTAGTTGTATTAGTGATGTTATATGTATGATACTATTCAGGATGTATTAGTGATAACTTATAGGGTTTTTGTTTTTGCAGAAATCTAGGAGCCCCTTCATCATCCCCGCCGTCGTCCCCGTCACCGACCCCCTCTGACCCCCTCCGACCTCGAGGTGAGACCAGCCAAATCTCCATGTCAATATGAGTCCTATAAGATATGATGTAGATAAAAAAATGTATACCTTGTGACAAGGTTGGAAAAAGCGGTAGGCATAAGCGAGGCAGTTGGCCTTTGCCTAGTGCCTAGGCGGTGCCTAAGCGCCCTAGCCGCGGCCTAGGCGGTAATATAGTTTTACTCGCAGTGTATTTGTGATTATTATATGGGTGTTGATATTAGTTTATTGCATATAAATAAGTTAATTACTGTCTACTGACATTGGAATATAACCCGTTTGGCATATCAGTGCAGTATGTGGCATGATTTCTTGCTTGGGTAGGCAATTCCTTTCTTGCCCTGCCTAGACCTCCATTTATGCCCTAGGCAAGGCGTTTGGCCATTGCCTAGTGCCTAGCCATGCCTAAGCGCCTCCTAGTCACTGCCTTTTCCAACAGAGCCTTGTGTTGCTCAAATAGGATATAAGGTTGCCCAAGTGGCCGGTCATGTTTGCAGGTTACACCTCCTAGTGGGCTATGTTTTGCCATAGTGTTGATTAATTTCTGTTCCGGCAAATTTCAGGTGCTCGATATGTCCTTTTTTAGGAAAGATCATGCCGGAATTTTTCATGAATTTTGGCATGACTTGTGCTAGAATGTGAAGGAAATATCGAGTGGCCTGGATTTTCTAGAAAGATAATTAAACGATATTTCGAGTTGACTTTAAGTCTGTTGAGGCCGAAGAATCCCGACTGTTGTCGTGGGGGTCGTTTCTCCTTCTTCTCCTTGTGCTAGACCTTTGTTATGCACTAGGGGAAGGAGGAGTAACGACCATCACCGACGGTCGCAAATGTCAGAGAGGAATCAGTGAGGGAGAGTCTCCACCATATATGAGAGGATGAAGAATCCCGACCGACGGTCGAATATATACACCACGTGAGCTGAGAGTTTTCAAGAAAAGACTCGACAAACCGATAATCAACCCGTGATGAATAATAATGATCTAATTTAGTTTTTGTAGTACATATATTTAATTGTACAAGTTTAATCTTTAAATTATGACCATAGGAAATGTCGTCGGACGAAGAAGGTCCCGGGGAGTGCTCCTGGTGCGGCGCCAACCGGGGTTTCTGCGACAGGCCTCACTTGGTAGAAGGTCGGCGCTTCAGCATAAGCTCGAGGAGGCCTTCAATTGTGACATGGTAAGCTATGACGCAAAGTGTTTTTTTTCGTAATTAAGCTCGACCTCTACTACTTTAACGTGTAATTTTTGTCTTTTACAATTCGACTAGCTTATCCCATGCCATGAAAGACGCTATGTCTTGAAGAGGATGGATTTTGAAGATCATGAGAGGAATGAAAAAAAGAAAATTAACCTAAGGACCCATCATGGTATGGATTTTGAGGTAAATCTATATAATTCTGAGAGCGTATCCCATTTTGGTGGCCCGGGTTGGGAAGCACTTTGCAAGATGTATGATTTTCAAGAGGGTATGTTTGTCACCATGGATCTTGGTGATCCTGACATCGAGGTGGAAAATTTCGACATTTGGGTCCTTGTTGATACGTTTCCAATTCTACCGCTATGTGAGTTTCTCAAACATAGTTATTAACTTATTTATATTTTTTATTTCAAAATAAATGACAGCTTATTTCCATAGATAGCTTACTTTCATTCTTCAAAGAATGTGCGAAAGATGGTAGACATAACCTACTACACCGATGGCTCCGAGCTAACTTATCAGGAGAAAAATCATCCGGTCGCATATTGTACTGAACTTGAGAATCACAATGCCTATTATCAAACTCCTCAACATTATGGTCAATATGTGCCACTTGTGCACGTGTTGAACCATGATAGCTTCCATGGAGATGCCCTGGTAAGATTTTTTACTATTACGACATCCGTGCATCTTTTGCTCTAAAACTGAACTACATTGCTAACTATGAAGTTATTACTATGTTTTTCAACAGAAAATACCGATGGATTGTGTGCCTCATTTGATGTATCAGAATGGTCGCCTTGATGTTTTATTTGAACATGCAGCCAGGTCGTCCTACGAATCTCACCTGTTCATACCGGATTTCTAAAACCGGTGAACACATGATAATCAAAGAATGGAAAAAAATGTATGGACAGTCGTAAGGAGGTTCTTGGAAGCAACATTGTGCGAAACGCAAGAATTGGAGATAGGATAATCTCCATTCACCATAATGGAGAGTCAGGGGCTATCTTGTTTTATGCTATTTTACCTAAGAGAATATAGTAGGTCCTAAGAGAATGTAGTAGGTCCTATGAGGTACAATATGTTTATGAGAGTTGATGATGAGGAGTAGTTGTGATTATGACTAGTGACCAACTTGCTATGTGAATAATGTGATGTCTCATTGATGAAAACGATGATCATGAGGAGGTGTTATATGACAATGATGTATTATAATGATAAGTTGTTAATGATATGATGATCATGATTATGATGATATTTATTATATCATTGGGTGAAAGAACCGCATATTAGTTTCAAGTGGATGTCCATCCACTTGAAACTAGTCCAAGGTTCTTTCTCCCAGTGACGTAATAACTCATTATGATGTAAAAACAATCTCTAAATTGCTGCGGTATGAAAAACTTGTATTAAGGTGTATGAATACAACATGAAATAGTAAAATACGGAATAATAGTGATAGCGCGTGCTGGGAGAAGCGCTACTACTAATTACATGTAGCGCTCATTGTAGAAAGCACTACTACTTAGTCGATATAGCAGTAGCGTGGTCTAACCCACACTACTGCTAACCTTTAGCTGTAGCGCCTTACTTGTAGCGCGGTTCCCCGCGCTACTGATAGGCATTAAACCTGCGCTACTGCTAGGGTTTTCCCTAGTAGTGATATATGGGGTGGGCTAGGCCAGCGTGGGCTGGGACCGACGTTGCGGACGCACCCGGGCGCCCCCATAACCGTCCGAACTTTGGGTTGGATATGAGGGGTGCCGGTCAGCCCGGGCGTTTGAGGCCCGTTTGGGGCACCCGTTTGGGTCAAATTTTCGTTATCGCTTAGTGACCGGGCCGTCCGCCTGGACGTTTGACGCGGGTTGAGGCGTCCGACTGTAGATGCTCTAACCATTGAACTGCAAGTTGGTTCGCACCACATTTATTTTATCTCTACTACGATATGGCAAGGGGAAGCAGATTTGGGGCACACAAGTGTGGGGCCACCTAGTCCCCAGCACGTGCTTTGCTTTCGATTTTTAAAACATTATATCTTCTGAACAAATAGTCCAAATTAAGTTATGTTTTCATATTTGTGTTTATCATGACAAGAGCTTTCAAATAAGATTCATTTTGAATACATTAAAACGAACACACAAAATGACCTCAAACACGTCCAGACGTGTCTGCGGACGGTGGCTAGGGGGCGGCCTTTCAACCCGATGCACAAAATGTTCGCCCTTGTCTTTTCTATATCCAAAGCACGCAACATAAATAAAGAAAAATATCATCTTCCATATGTAATCATGTCGTACAATTATTCCAATGCAACAATTTATTTTTCTAAACATCTTCAGCATCTTCCATTGTACAAGGCCTAAAGAGGCCTCGCACAAGCGGCCGCCGGTTGCCGGCCAATACTACAGCTGCCGCCGGCTTCTCTCGCAGCAGCAAAGGTGCATATCTTGAGTCTCACAACCAGCCCCTGCTTCCGCCCCTCCCCCGTGCAGATAGCACAGTTGCATCGTTGCTAAACGCATGCTCCATCTCTGTTGACCTTGTCGTCCGTCACCACGGCGCCGTCCGCGCGCGCGACCTCTCAGTGGCCCCATCCTCCCTTCCTTCCGGGCTCCGGTCTCCGCTGACTGCTGCAGTCCGATGTGCTACCAATCAGAACTGCCGCTCTGCTGCCGAGGCTGAGTAGTGCCTATGTTCACATCCTGATAACGATATTGCTTGGTAATTTCTAATTATCTCTGGAGCATGTGTTTCTGGTTGAACTGAGCATAACTAATTCATTTTATTATGATGAATTCATATGTCCACACCTAACACTTAATATATTTTTATTAAGTGCATTTGAATATATGAAGACCATTGAAAAAAACTTGCTTAATAAGGTCGAAATCGGTATCTTGCCGGCAACTTGTTTGTCAACATAGGGTGAAAATTCAATAAGAACAAAAGAGACCAAGTAGTGGCTAATGCCTAAAGCATTTCTTATCTTTTTTAACTTGGCCTGCCCAACTTTTTATTTGAAGCTCCACCATTGCCTGTAAACCCTAATTATTAAGAAGAGTACAAAAGCGTGTGTCGTCGGACAATCCAGAAAATAAAAAGAGGCGAAAGGGGTAAAATAGTATATCCATATAGAAGATGGATGCATGTTCATAGCCTTATTTGCCAACTAATAGGAATACTGTGCCATGCATGCATGCAGCTATAGCGACAGTAGGTACTACCTTCGTTTTAAAATAGATGACTCAACTTTGTACTAACTTTAGTACAAAATTGAGTCATCTATTTTGAAACGGAGATAGTAGAAAATAGTACGTAGTACCCAATAAAGTAAACAGTAGGTGATCGACTAGGTGACGACCATTGGCACAACCTTGAGAGGCACATCCATAACGAGGGTATCGTTGCTTGTATACCTCTCGGTCACGTCCACCTGGTCAGGTGACATGCCCTGGGGCAGCCGCCACTCCAAGGCATGCAACATAGACGCCACCATGAAGGGTACGAGGAGCTCCACCATGGGCAATGCGGGCACAGCCTCCGCCGGTTCCCAGCGGGATAAACTTGACCTCCTTCCCCACATGCCGAGCTCCGCCTTCTCTAGGAAACGCCCGCAGAAACTCCTCGGGCCTCTCCCATGCCGCGGGTCGCGCATGATGGACCATGAGTTGAAGATGACGGTGGCGCTTTGGCACGGGCGTAGCCGCCTATCTCCACGCCCTCCTCGACAACCAGGTGTGGCAGCAGTAGCGGCGCCACGGGGTGCAGCCGCATCGACTCCTTCACTGCGGCTTGCAGGTATGGCAGCTTCACCACATCTGCCTCCGTGATCATCCTCTTCTGCTCCTGCGGGAGGGCAGCCTTCATCTCAGCGTGCACAGCCGCCATCACGCCCGGGTTCCGCAACAGCTCCGCCATCGCCCACTCTACCGTGATCTTGGTCGTCTCTGTGCCCGCCGCCAGGATGTCGAATAGCATGGCCTTCACGTCTTGGCGGCTCAGCTTGCCGGTGGTCATCAACGCCGCCAGCGGCCCAGGGCGTCCCCATGATAATGCTTACCCTCGCCCAGCCGGGTGTCGATGATCTTCTCCAGCATATGGAAGGCGTGGTTCATGTGTGTGGCCGTCCAGCGGCGAAGTCCCTGCAGGTCGAGCACCCGCAGCAATGGGTACAAGTCTGACATGTTGGGCTCGGCCAGCAGCCCCACGATGTCCTCGAGAAGGTCCCTCAGCTTGTCCTGGCCATCGAGGGAGAAGATCGTGTTGGTCAGCAGGTCGAAAATGCTGTGGTACAGGACGTGGCCAATGTCGACCTCCAGCCCGGCGTGGCTGCGGAAGATGTCCAGCATGTGTTGCACGGCCCGCTCACGGGCGCCCTGCGCAGCCGCGAGGCTGCGCGGTGAGAAGACATGAGTGGCAGCGATACCACGCAGCGTCTTCCACATCGGGTCGGAGCTCGGTAGCCACACCATGGAACGGTCGGCATGCCCCACGGTGCGCCTCGTGTCCGGGACGTTGCGCGCCGCTATACGGCGGTCATGCTTGGCGAACGCCTCCACGCCGCATCCCGGGAGGACACGAACACGGTGCTCACCACGCCGAGCTTGAGCGTCATCACCGGGCCATGGGCGCGCGCCAGGCGCGCGAGGTTGTGGTGGAGGTTGCCGCCGCGTAGGTCAAGGAGGTTGCCGACAATGGGCCAGGACCGGGGGCCCGGCGGCCAATGGCAGGCAGCTCTTCTAGTGTACGTCATCAGGTAACACAGGAGAGGCACCGCAAGGAGTGCTATCCAAACAAGGCACTGCTCAGGGGCCATTTTATTTTATGTGTGATAGATGACGATGAGTTGCTTGATTTGGTGAATGGCGCAGGTTAGGTATATATACAGGCGGATGCGGGACACGGCGTGGCGGAGTGGGCGTTAGAGATCCGAGCTCGACACGAGTCGGATAGATGGTCAACTCGTGCGTTCAACCCGACTGCTGAAGCTGCTACATGCATGCAGGGATCGTTTTCGTCACCACAAAAAACCGCTTCTGCTTGTTCATATTTTCCTTTAGTCGTGCTTGTTCATATTATTAACTACTCCCTCCGTTCCTAAATATAAGTCTTTATAGAGATTCCACTAGATGGACTACATACGGAGGAAAATGAATGAATCTACTCTTAATATGCATCTATATGTGGTTCGTAGTGAAATGTTTACAAAGACTTACATTTAGGGACGGAGGGAGTAGTACCTTATTATAGTGTCAAAACTCCCCTAAAAATAGAGCGTCAAAACTACTACCTTATAATAATTTCCCTAAAAAAATACCTCATAATAATACATATCATGCGCAGATAAAAAAATATGTCATGCGGGAGCGCTTATGTCTGTATTGATGCTCAAAAAAGAATTGCATGCAGTACGTACCGTCATTCATGCATTCAACCCGATGAGGCGAAAATACCCTTATTTCAGGAAAAAAATAATTTGAGTTATTTCAAAAGACAGAATTCAAATATTTTAAAAACTGATTTCAATTATTGCAAATAGCTGATTTCACTTATTCCTGTCACTATTTCAATTATTCCACTAATTTCAGAGGCAACTTTTCAGTTATTTTACAAATTTCAAAAACTAATTGAAATTCTCACTTTTCACTGATCTGAAACATACAATTCCTTAGGCATTGAATCATACAGCTTTAAAGCACAAACAATGTTTCAATAGTTATTTTTCAACTATCTAATACAACTAAGCGATAAAGGGTGTAGGAGAATCACTGGGAGGCTGCTGCTGGCGCTGAGCACAAGCGGCCTCCATCCGGAAAACCTGCACGAATAGAAGAAGAGAAACTCGAAGGAGCGCAGAGAAATCGACATGACACCGGGGGAGGGGGTCAAGTGGCTAGGGTTTTCTCCCATGGTCCCACAGGTCGTCGCATTGGGTGACCGAGGTACACGGACGCCCACATCGCGTCCTTGTACCACCGGATCTCGAACCCGTTGGCGCTGTCCACCACGTCATACGCCGGACACTCGATGTGCTCGCATGACGGCGGCACGGCGGCGGGGCGGAGGGAGAAGGCCGCAGCCAGTGACTGGAGGATGGAGAAAGAGCGCTCTGGTGTTTTTACTTTTCTTTTCGAGATTGCTCGCATAGGAGCTTCCGGAGAGGGCAGAGATGAGTCAACTGAAAACGAAACCGACTATGGAAGGCCAGACCCAGAGGGAAAACAACGTTCGCACCTTTTGCCAGCGCTGACCCAGACGCTTCATAACGCCCCGATGCATTAGAGAGCTCCGATTTGTGCGAGCTTAGTAACTCTAGTGATTTCTTTGCCTAGTGTCTGTGAAAAAACACTATGCAAATTTGTCTTTGCCGACCATATGTTTGCCAAGTGGTTTAGTGTGACACCGGCAAATAGTTTACCGAGAATAATTTGCCTTTTGCGACACTCGGTAAAGAAGGCGACTCTGGTAGTGACTAAAAATCAGGACATAGGAAGTAATAGATTATATATGGAGTACATTAACGAAGCTGGTATACGTGCATTAGCAAGTGAAGTCGTTGCTGCTTAGTTATCCGGATTAGCTCAGCACCTTTGTCTCTGGAATAGATTGAGAAATTTTGTTTCTTTTTAACATGCGTGCGTGCGTGCGTATGCATATAGGCAGGGTAAACGACGTAGGTCTTCTTCCATCGATAGTTACCTTAGCTACGAAGTAGAGACTCGAGCGAGGAAGCCAGAACCCGTTGTACGGCTCCGGTTCGACGCGTGCACCTAATAACTAATTAATATTTTTGTTGTCTGTGTAAGTAATTGATATTTTAGTTCAACGCACGTGTGCAGGTGGTCGGTTGAGTAATTCCTATTAGGATTAATTAATTAGTTTAATTAATGGAAATCTCTGTTAGCAAACCGACATGCGGTTTTCTCTCCCGATGGGTCACGTCCTATTGTAATCGACACGCCCGTCGATCCCATCTCTTGCAAACGTCGCGTCTGTGCGACGCGTCACTTCCAGGGGTATATATTTGTACATCATCGCAATGAATAGACATCAATGATTACTGCACAGTTTATTTACACGTTATCAACACTTCTCTCCAGCGAGAGCGACAAGGCTGTACAAGAACCCGTCGGCGAAGAATCCGAAACAGTGAGGATGTCGTCCCTTGCCTCTCTTCTCCTTGGCCTTCTCTAGGAAGAGGGTCGCCGCCATTTCCTTGCGGAGCAACGCCGCCGGTTTGTCCGCCATCTATGGGGGGCACCACTAGCAGTTTCTGGCCTTGGCATTAACGGCCGCCGTTTCATCAACGCTGCCGATTTGTCTGCCATTTTATACACGAAGTGCATCCAGTTTTTACCGTAACCCTATCAAATTTTTTGCACATGCTATGTGGGTGAAATGGTGATACCATGCCAACTGTCAACCTTTTCAGAGTTCATTTGTAGTGCTTTTCAATTTCAGGGTCATTTAGCTCAACAAAAATCAGTAAATGAGCTGATAATTAGCAAATGATGTCAGAAATGTACACGTTTGTCCGAAGCTCAAAAGTGCACGTTTCAAATGCAAAACACACACTAGTAGAAAACATGGCTTTGGTTCGGGCCTGGCCAGCCCATTAGTCCCGGTTCTTCACGAACCGGGACCCATGGGGGGCCTTAGACCCGGTTCATGAGCCCAGGGGGCCGGTCGGGGCCTCGTGGGCATTGGTCCCGATTCGTCTGGATCCATTTGTCCCGGTTCTAGGCACGAACCGAGACCAATGGGCCGCGCTCCTGGCCCACAACCATTGGTACCGGTTCGTGCCTAGAACCGGTACAGAAGGGTGTCTTTAGTCCCAGTTCCTGCCACGAACCAGGACAACTAAGTTGCCTATATATACCCATCACCGCGGCAGAGCACTCCACAGTGCTCTATTTTTTTGGCCGGCGAGGGGAGGGCATTTGGGTGCTCTAGCTCACCTCCTTTGCACATGAGGTGTTCGATGAAATGCCCGAGCCACAGTAGTTAAGCTTTCTCCTCTCGAAGCTCGACCTCGGAGCTCCATTTTTCCCGAGATTTGTCTAGATTTAGCAGTCCGTCACGCCCCGTCCTCGTTTTCACCGTTGTCGATCGCCCGCGCCGATCTCGACGCCGGCACCACCGTGGTGAGCCTTTTGTTATTATCTTCTTTCTGATTTTCTTACTTTAGATAGATACTTGTCTGATTTTCTTACTTTTGACACACATAATTATATATAATGCACGCAGATGAACCGGCAATGGATGTACGGTGACAGAAACACCTCCGAGTACATTAAGGGCGTGCATCATTTTCTCGACGTGGCTGAGGCAAACAAACAGAATGGTTTTATATGTTGTCCATGCCCTAAATGTGGGACTACATTGTCTTACTCTGACCGGAAAATCCTTCACACCCACCTGCATTACAAGGGTTTCATGCCACACTATAATGTTTGGACGAGGCACGGAGAAATAGGGGTTATGATGTAAGATGGCAAAGAAGAAGAGGATGATGACAACTATGTGCCCCCTGAATACGGTGATGCTGCAACGGGGGGAGCTATTGAAGATCAAGAGGAACCAGACGATATGCCGATGATGCTGCAACTGGGGAAGCTGCTGAAGATCAAGAGGAACCAGACGATGTGCCCGATGATGATGATCTCCGCCGGGTCATTGTCGATGCAAGGACGCAATGCGAAAGTCAAAAGGAGAAGCTGAAGTTCAATCACATGTTAGAGGATCACAAAAAGGGTTGTACCCCAATTGCGAAGATGGCGACACAAAGCTGGGTACCGTACTGGAATTGCTGAAGTGGAAGGCAGAGAATGTTGTGCCTGACAAAGGATTTGAGAAGCTATTGAAAATATTGAAGAAGAAGCTTACAAAGGATAACGAATTGCCCGACAGTACATACGCAGCAAAGAAGGTCGTACGCCCTCTAGGATTGGAGGTGCAGAAGATACATGCATGCCCTAATGACTGCATCCTCTACCGCGGTGCGTACGAGGATTTGAACGCATGCTCGGTATGCGGTGCATTAGGGTATAAGATCAGACGAGATGACCCTGATGATGTTGACGGTGAGCCCCACAGGAAGAGGGTTCCTGCGAAGGTGATGTTGGTATGCTCTTATAGTACCACGGTTGAAATGACTGTTCAGAAATAAAGAGCATTCCAAGTTGATGTGATGGCACAGTGAGGACCGTAAGAAAGACGAGAAGTTGAGAGCACCCGCCGACGGGTCGCAGTGGAGAAAAATCGAGAGAGAGTACTAGGCTGAGTTTGCACGTGACCCAAGGAACGTATGGTTTGGTTTAAGCACGGATGGCTTTAATCCTTTCGGGGAGCAGAGCCGCAATCACAACACCTGGCCCGTGACTCTATGTATGTATAACCTTCCTCCTTGGATGTGCATGAAGCGGAAGTTCATTATGATGCAAGTTCTCATCCAAGGCCCTAAGAAACCCGGCTACGACATTGATGTGTACCTAAGGGCATTAGTTGAAGAACTTTTATAGCCGTGGAATAGAAACTGTGTACGTGTGTGGGATGAGCACAGACAGGAGGAATTTAACCTGTATGCGTTGCTGTTTGTAACCATCAACGGTTGGCCCGCTCTCAGTAACGTTTCAGGACAGACAAATAAGGGATACCACGCATGCATGCACTGTTTAGCTGACACCGAAAGTATATACCTAGACAAATCCAGGAAGAATGTGTACCTAGGCCATCGTCGATTTTTTCCAACCAACCATTAATATCGAAAGAAAGGCAAGCATTTCAAAGGCGAGGCAGATCACCGGAAGAAGCCCGCTATGCGTACCGGTGATCACGTACTTGCTATGGTCAATCATTTAAAAGTAATCTTCGGAAAGGGTCCCGGCGGACTATCTGTTCCGAGTGACGTTGTGGGACACGCACCCATGTGGAAGAAGAAATCTATATTTTGGAACCTACCCTACTGGAAAGACCTAGAGGTCCGCTCTTCGATCGACGTGATGCACGTGAAGAAGAACCTTTGCGTGAACCTTCTAGGCTTCTTCGGCGTGTATGGGAAGACAAAAGATACAGCTGAGGCACGCGAGGACCTGCAATGTTTGCACGAAAAAGACGGCATGCCTCCAAAGCAGTATGAAGGTCCTGCCAGCTACGCTCTTACCAAAGAGGAGAAGGAAATCTTCTTTGAATGCCTGCTTAGTATGAAGGTCCTGCCAGCTACGCTCTTACCAAAGAGGAGAAGGAAATCTTCTTTGAATGCCTGCTTAGTATGAAGGTCCCAACTGGCTTCTCATCGAATATAAAGGGAATAATAAATATGCTAGAGAAAAAGTTCCAGAACCTTAAAGTCTCATGACTGCCACGTGATTATGACGCAACTTCTTCCGGTTGCATTGAGGGGGCTTCTACCGGAAAACGTCTGATTAGCCATTGTGAAGCTATGTGCATTCCTCAACGCAATCTCTCAGAAGGTGATCGATCCAGAAATCATACCAAGGCTAAGGAGTGATGTGGTGCAATTTCTTGTCAGTTTCGAGCTGGTGTTCCCACCATCCTTCTTCAATATCATGACGCACGTCCTAGTTCATCTAGTTGACGAGATTGTCATTCTGGGCCCCGTATTTCTACAAAATATGTACCCCTTTGAGAGGTTCATGGGAGTCCTAAAGAAAAATGTCCGTAACCGCGCTAGGCCAGAAGGAAACATATCCATGGGCCATCAAACAGAGGATGTCATTGGGTTTTGTGTTGACTTCATTCCTAGCCTTCACAAGATAGGTCTCCCTAAATCGCGGTATGAGGGGAGTCTGACTGGAAAAGGCACGCTTGGAGGGGACTCAATAATATGCAGGGACGGATATTCTTGATCTCAAGCACACTACACAGTTCTACATAACTCTACCTTGGTGACCCCGTATGTCGATGAACACAAGAACAGTCTGCGCTCCAAACACCCAGAGCAGTGCGACGACTGGATTACAAGTGAACACATCAGGACTTTCAGCAGTTGGTTGGAAACACGTCTCATAGGTGACAACACTGTTTGTGATGAGCTGTACTCGTTGTCCAGGGGACCATCTTCGACTGTATTGACTTACAAAGGATACGAGATAAATGGGAATACATTTTACACGATCGCCCAAGATCAAAAGAGCACCAACCAAAACAACGGTGTCCGCTTTGATGCAGCAACCGAGAGGGGAAAGGCCACGTATTATGGTTACATAGTGGACATATGGGAACTTGACTATGGACATGATTTTAAGGTCCCTTTGTTTAAGTGCAAATGGGTCAATCTTTCAGGAGGCGGGGTATAGGTAGACCCACAGTACGGAATGACAACAGTGGATCTGAACAATCTTGGGTACACTGACGAACCGTTCGTCCTAGCCAATGATGTGGCATAGGTTATCTATGTGAAGGACATGTCCACAAACCGAGAAAAAGAAAAGATAAGGAAGCAAATACATCATACGATGAGCCAAAGCGCCACATAGTTCTTTCAGGAAAAAGGGACATCGTGGGAGTGGAGGGCAAGACAGACATGTCCGAAGATTATGAAAAGTTTCATGAAATTCCTCCATTCAAAGTCAAGGTTGACCCAAGCACCTTGATAAATGATGAACATTATCCATGGTTACGGCGCAATAAGGAAAGGACACAAGCGAAGAAAAAGTGAATACTTTCTCTCCACAACTATTATTATGATACCATGCCAACTTTCAACCTTTTTGTAATTCATTTGAAATGCCTGTTGTAACAGACAAGTTTCCGTATGAAATCCTGATACTTCGAAAGAGATTGTTCGTTTTGTACACGAAGTGCATCCAATTTTTGCCGTAACCCTCTCAACTTTCTTGCACATGCTATGTGGATGAAATGCTGATACCATGCCAACTTTCAACCTTTTCAGAGTTCATTTCAAATGCTATTCAATTTTAGGGTCTTATAGATCAAACAAAATAATATAAATTTTAATAAAATATATAAGTAGAAACAAAATAAAATAAAATAAAATAAAATTTAATAACATAAATAAAATTATATAAAATTGATGCAACTAAAATTATAAAAGTATTTTCTGTTCAAAATCGTTAGGAGCAAATAGAATTTTCGTAAAGAACTTTTTTTGTTAGAAACTTTAATAGCAAAAGGAATTATCATAAAGTAAAATACATAAGTAATTAGAAACAAAATAAAATAAAATAAATAAGTTTTTTGTTATAAGTAGAAGCAAAACAAGAAAAAGCAAAGAAGAAAAAAAACAGGGAAAAAATAAAAAAATATGCCACCTACAGGGCCACCATGGCTTGAATACGACTAGAAACCCATCCATGGGCCAGGATTCAGGCCCGCAGAAGGCCCAATAGGCCCATCAAGCATAGCAGTGACAATTAGGCCCGTAAGGGAATCTCCAGCCGTTGGCCCCCCCAGGACGCATATAAATCGCCTCAGGCGAGCAGCCGATACACTTTCGGCTGAGGCGGTTTTGCGCCCAGTCGTCGCCCCCAGCTCGCCCCCAGGCGCCGAAATTGGCCCACTTTGCAGCCCAATTTCGGCGAATAAACGACCCATATGGCCGAGAATAGGCCCATATTCGGCGTGGTTTCGCCGTGTCTCGGCGTTCAATTATCAACACAATTATTCCTTATCACATATTTCATCACAGAAAAATCAAATACTTCAACAAAATACTACAACAACAAATAGTTCAATACAAATTATATAGTTCAACCAAAAACTCAGATTTCATCACGCTGGCGTCCCCTTGAGCCTCCATAGGTGCTCAATCAGATCTTTCTGCAGTTGATGATGCACCTGTGGGTCTCGGATCTCCGACGATCTTGAGATAGGCAGTCCAAGTTGCCGGTAGCTGGTGATCAACTTCGCTAGAGGACCCTGCACGTAGTATGGTTCAGTGTCAAACACTGGTTCTTCTTGCTCGCTCTCAATGATCATGTTGTGCAAGATGACACAGCAAGTCATGATCTCCCACATTTGATCTTTCGACCAGGTCTGAGCGGGGTACCGAACAACAGCGAATCGAGATTGGAGCACACCAAATGCCCGCTCGACATCCTTCCTGCAAGCCTCCTGAAGCATCGCAAACCAGGCATTCTTGCCTCCTGCCACAGGGTTTGAGATCGTCTTCACGAATGTCGACCATCTCGGATAGATGCCGTCAGCTAGATAGTACTCTTTGTTGTATTGGTGCCCATTAATCTCGAAGTTCACCGGAGGAGAATGGCCCTCAACGAGCTTGGCAAAAACAGGAGAGCACTGCAGCACGTTGATGTCATTGTGAGTTCCTGGCATACCAAAGAAGGAGTGCCAAATCCAGAGGTCCTGTGTGGCTACCGCCTCAAGCACCACATTGCAACCGCCTTTGGCGCCTTTGTACATCCCCTGCCAACCAAATGGGCAGTTCTTCCATTTCCAATGCATGCAGTCGATGCTTCCAAGCATCCCAGGAAATCCTCTTGCTGCATTCTGGGCTAGGATCCAAGCAGTGTCTTCCGCATTGGGTGTTCTCAAGTATTGTGGCCCAAACACTGCCACCACTGCCCGACAGAACTTGTAGAAACACTCTAAGCTGGTGGACTCGGCCATGCGCCCATAGTTGTCGAGTGAATCACCGGGAGCTCCATATGCAAGCATCCTCATCGCTGTCGTGCACTTCTGGATGGAGGTGAATACAAGAGCGCCAGTGCAATCCATCTTGCACTTGAAGTAGTTGTCGAACTCCCGGATGGAATTCACAATCCTGAGGAAGAGCTTTCGGCTCATCCGATAACGGCGCCGAAATGTTCCCTCACCATGAAGTGGAGCATCGGCGAAGTAGTCGGAGTAGAGCATGCATTAGCCTTGCAGACGATGCCGGTTCTTTGCTTTCATCCGCCCCGGCGCCGAGCCACCTCGACGCGGCTTTTCATTGCTCGCCCGGTTGGCGAGGGCGGCGAGCACCATCAGATGCTCTTCTTCCTGGACGTCGGCCGCGGCTTCCTCCTCCAGCAACGCGGCGAGCTCTTCCTCCTCATCCGAGTCCATCGCCGACAGAGGCAAAACGCCGAACACCTTGCGCTCGGTGGGCGTGTACCCGCCGTTAAACCGCGCCTCCGCGGCCGGAAACGGCGGCCGGAAACGCCCAGCTGCTGCGGGAGGGCCTGCCGCGGCGAAGCGCTGCTATTTTCCGGTGGGGAATGGCTATCTAGCGGAGTAGACCGGCGGCCGTCTCCGGGATATAGCTAGTGGTGGCCGAGGGCGCGGGGGGTGCGAGGCGAGTCGGGGAAGAAAACCTTGACTTTTCCCCTGTCGGTGTGGGCCAGGCGTGCTTTTCCCTAGCGCGGAGCTAACGGCTCCCCAGCGCGCCGGGTTCGGCCTGTGACCGCCGGGCGGAAAAATGGTCCGAACCGGCGATTTTCGGCGTCCTGGGGGCGCGACTGGGCCGTTTTTTCGGCGCCGGCGCCGAAAAAGTGGCCTGGGGGGGGGGCTGTTGGGGGCGTGGCTGGAGATGCCCTAAGCTTGCAAAGAAGAGGAGCTCGAGAGGGGTGCGGCAGTGGGGCTTAAACCGCTGCGCACCCCTCTCAACTAGCGAGGTGGGACTAACCTCCCACCACCACACCGTTGTGCAAGGCCTTTGGTCCCGGTTGGTGGCACCAACCGAGACTAAAGGGGAGCATTGGTACCAGTTCATAGCACCAACCAGGAACAATGCCACCCTTTAGTACCGGTTGTTGCCACCAACCGGTACCACAGGCCTCTGCTTCCCACCCTTTGGGCTGCTGAAAAGAGGCCTTTGGTCCCGGTTGGTGACACCAACCGGGACTAAAGGTGGCATTTGTCCCGATTTCTGTCACGAACCGGGACTAATGCTTCGTCTATATAACTAGCACTGGTGAAAATTTTCATTCAGTTCGTCTTCCCTGCCCCGACGACGCCGCCAGGCTGCCCCTCTGCGCCTCGCCGTCGCCGTCGTCGCCCCTGCCTCCGACGCCGTCCCGCCCCGCCCGATTGTCCCGCGTCGCCTAGACGCCATCGGCGCCCCGCGCCCCCTGGCCCGACGCCGCCGGCCCTGCCTGCTCGTCGCCCATCGCCGCACCCCTCACCGTCACCGTCGCCGTGCCCTTCTTCATCGTCCCCCGTCACCGTGCCCCTCACCGTCGCCATCCCCGTGCCGGCCCTGCCTCCTCGTTGTCGCCCCCTTGCGCAGTGAGCTATATATGAATTTTCCTAAATTAGATGTGTAGTTAATTGAGTCGTTGTAATTTGTTCATATTGTGTTAGAATTTCTTTTCTGTTCGTAGATTTTTTTGTGATATTATTGTTGAATATGCAAATGTTTGTATGTTCATATATATGCAAAGAATATGTCGATTTTTTATGAGTTTTTTCTGTTCTTAGATTTTTTATGATTTTTTTCTGTTGTAATTCTGTTCATAGAATTTTAATGATTTTTTTGTTCATAGAATTTTCTTTGTCAATTTATGTATATGTTCATATTGTGTATGTATAGGAAAATTGTGTATGATCAAAGTCATTTATGTATATGTTCATATTTAGAATAAAAAGAAGGAGAGGAAAAAGGAAAGTAAGAAGAGAAAGTGTTTAATATAATTAGTTAGAAAAATAATGGAACTAGTTAAACTAGTTTATTTTTAGTAAG
The DNA here is from genome assembly GCA_021605145.1 of Aegilops bicornis. Taxonomy (NCBI): domain Eukaryota; kingdom Viridiplantae; phylum Streptophyta; class Magnoliopsida; order Poales; family Poaceae; genus Aegilops; species Aegilops bicornis. The sequence goes on along the minus strand of CM038674.1, from coordinate 21,490,869 downwards.
CACTACTTTATTTTATTTATAGTAAGTGCTTTAGAGTTGAACTAGTTGATTTAATAAACCTACTTTATTTTACTATATACAGAAGTAGTTTATTTTTAGTAAGTACTACTTTATTTTATTTATTATAAGTGCTAAGTAGTTGAACTAGTTGATTTAGTAAAACTACTCTATTTTACTATAGAAGTAGTTTATTTTTAGTAAGTACTACTTTATTTTATTTATAGTAAGTGCTTAGTAGTTGAAATAGTTGTTTTAATAAAACTACTTTATTTACTATAGAAGTAGTTTATTTTGAGCAAGAAAATTAATAGAAATAGTTTATTTTTTTAGTCCAAGCAATTATTCCTGTATCAGCGTCGATGATGCCTATCCCGCATCCTCATCGTCGACTCGGCGGAGGAGGCCGGCTTGATCAGAGGGGCCATGTCCGGGACTGGGCTCCGCCGGGCTGGTATTGGGAGGTGCTACCTTCCGGGGGGCGTAGGTTGGTGAGGAGCTAGCCCATCGTTGACCCGATCCTTGTTTGGTGGCGGTCGCGTGGGCCAGTGACGGTGCCGAGGCTCCGGACACCGCGGAGGTGGTACGTCACCGTGTCAGCGAGCAGGACGAGCACGTCCGTCGCTACAAGGTTGCGTTGGAGGGCAGGTTCGACAATACCTGGCAGGTTCTTCAGGGATCTCACTGGAGCTATGATCCTGTGATCGTTCCTTCTCTTTGGGTGTCCATTGCCCGCGTCGATACCCGATGGGCGCTAGGTTCTAGCTGTATTAGCGATGCTATATGTACGGACACAAGAGATGATGCAGTTTTTCTTATAATTGAATGCATGCTAACTTGAATACTACTTTATTTTACGATTTGGTTTTTCTTATTGAATGCTCAAATTGGAAAAATACTCCTAAGTTTAATATTTGAATTATGAACATAGGAAATGTCGTACCCGGACGACGAAAACCGCCCGGGGGAGTGTGACTGGTGACGTGACGACCGAGGTATGTGCGACAGGTTCCTTGAGCACCCTAACTAGTGACATAATTGCCTTTTTCCTACTAGTGACATAAGCACCCTAACTATTACAAAGATTCCCTGTTGTCTTTCGGTGTGAAACTTTTTCTTCGCGTGTGTCCCTTTGCGATGTGTCCATGGATAATCTTCATCATTTAACTGGATGCTCGGGTCAATATTCACAGTGAAGGGAGGAATTTCATGAAACTTTTCATAATCTTCTGACATGATTGTCTTGTCATCCACTCGAAACACAATGTTTCTTTTCCTTGAAAGAACTATGTGGCACTTTGGCTCATTGTATGATGTATTCGCTTACTTATCTTTTCTTATTCTCGGCTTGGTACACATGTCCTTCGCATAGAAAACCTGTGCCACATCATTGGCTATGACGAATGGTTCGTCTGCGTATGCAACATTGCTGAGATCCGCTGTTGTCATTCCATACTGCGGGTCTTCCGTTACCCCGCCTCGTGTCAGATTGACCTATTTGCACCAAAACAAAGGGACCTTCAAACCACGTCCACAGTCAAGTTCCCATATATCCTCTGTGTAACCATAATATGTGTCGCCTCCTCTCTTTGTGGTTGCATCAAAGCGGACAACACTATTTTGGTAGGTGCTCTTCTTATCACGGGCGATCGTGTAAAATGTCATTATATTCAAAGATGGTAACTGGGATAACAAATACATGTCATCTTCAACAGCGGCGTCATGCATGGTACGTGTCTTCAACCAAGTGGCGAAAGTCCCCATTTGTTCACATGTAATCCATTCGTCAGACTGCTCTGTGTGTTTGGAGCATAGAATATTCTTTGTTCCTCCATATACGGAGCCACCAAGGCGGAATTTTATAGAACTATGTAGTGTGCTTGAGTGAGAGAATGCCCGTCCATACATATTATTTGTTCTGGTCCTAGCGTGCCATTTCCACCCAGTCTGCCCTTATGCCGCGATTCAGGAACACCAATCGGCTTAAGGTCGGCAATAAAGTCAATACAATACTCAATGACCTCCTAATTTTCATGGCCCTTGGAGCTGCTTCCTTCTGGCCTAGCACGGTTATGCTCATATTTCTTTAAGACTCCCATGAACCTATCAAAGGGGAACATATTGTGAAGAAATACAGGACCTAGAACGTTAATCTCTTCGCATAGGTGAACTAGGACGTGTGTCATGATGTTGAATAAGGATGGTGGCAACACCAACTTGAAGCTGACAAGACATTGCACCAAATCATTCTCTAACCTTGGTATGATTTCTGGATAGATTACCTTCTGAGAGATTGCATTGAGGAATGCAAATAGCTTCATAATGGCTAATCGAACATTTTCCGGTAGAAGCGCCCTCAAAACAACCGGAAGCAGTTGCGTCATAATCACGTGGCAGTCATGAGACTTTAGGTTTTGGAACTTTTTCTCTGCCTATTTATTATTCCCTTTATATTCGACGAGAAGCCCGACGGTACCTTCATACTGAGCAGGCATTCAAAAAATATTTCCTTCTCTTCTTTGGTAAGAGTGTAGCTGGCTTGACCCTGATGTATGCCATATTTTCCTTGCATACGTTGCTGGTCCTCCCGTGCCTCCGATGTATCTTTTGTCTTCCCATACACGGCCAAGAAGCCAAGCAGGGTCACACAAAGATTCTTTGTCACATGCATCACGTCTATTGCAGAGCGGACCTCTAGGTCTTTCCAATAGGGCAGGTCCCAAAATATAGATTTCTTCTTCCACATGGGTGCGCGTCCGTCAGCGTCATTCAGAACAGATTGTCCGCCACGACCCTTTCCAAAGTTTACTTTCAAATCCTTGACCATATCATATACATTATCACCAGTACGGTGGCGAGGCTTCATCCGGTGATCTGCCTCACCTTAGAACTGCTTGCCTTTCTTTCTTACTCGAAAGAAATCGACGATGTCCCAGGTACACATTCTTCTTACAATCATCCAAAAATATACTGTCGGCATCATCCAAACAGTGCGTGCATGTGCAGTATCCCTTGTTTGTCTATCCTGAAAGGTTACTGAGAGCAAGCCAAGAATTCATGGTCACAAACAACAACACATGTAGGTAAAATTCTTCTTGTTTGTGCTCATCCCATGCACGTACACCTTTTCCATTCCACAACTGTAAGAGTTCTTCAACTAATGACCTTAGATACACATCAATGGCGTTGCCGGGTTGCTTAGGGCCTTGGATGAGCACTGGCATCTTAATAAACCGCTTCATGCACAACCAAGGAGGAAGGTTATAAATACATAGAGTCACATGCCAGGTGTTATGGTTGCTGCTCGGCTCACAAAACAATTAATGCCATCTGTGCTTAGACCAAACCATACGTTCCTTCCGTCACCTGCAAAGTCCTCCCAGTACTTTCTCTCGATTTTTCTCCACCGCGACCCATCAGCGGGTACTCTCAACTTACCGTCTTTCTTACGGTCTTCTCCGTGCCATCGCATCGACTTGTCATGCTCTTTGTTTTGGAATAAACATTTCAACCATGATATTATAGGAGCATACCACATCACCTTGGCAGGAATCTTCTTCGTGGGGCGCTCGCCCTCGACATCACCAGGGTAATCGCGGCTGATCTTATAGCGCAATGCACCGCATACCGGGCACACATTCAAATCCTCGTACTCACCGCGGTAGAGGATGCAGTCATTAGGGCATGGATGTATCATCTTCAGCTCTAATCATAGGGGGCAGACAACCTTCTTTGCTTAGTACGTACTCGCGGGAAATTTGTTGTCCTTTGGAAGCATCTTCTTTAACATTATCAACATCTTTCCAAATCCCTTGTCAGATACACCATTCTCTGCCTTCCATTGCAGCAATTCCAGTATGGTTCCCAGCTTTTTCTTGTCAGCTTTGCAATTCGGGCACAACAATTTCCTGTGATCCTCTAACAGGCGCTGCAACTTCTTCTTATCCTTTTCACTTGCGTAGTTTCTCTTTGCATCGGCAATAGCCCGACCTAGATCATCAGAGGGTTCATCTGATGCCTCTTCTTCATCTTCTTCCCGCATTGCCGGCTCAGCTTCTTCCCCCATTGTTGTACCAACGTATTCAGGGAACCCATGGCCACGATAGCTGTCCTCGTCCTCTTCTTCTTCATTGTCTTCCATCATAACCCCTCTTTCTCCATGCTTGGTCCAAACATTATAGTGGGGCATGAAACTGAACTCAAACAGGTGGACGTGAATGGTTCTTGACTTAGATTAATTCTGATCATTCTTACAGCCAACACATGGACAAGGCATAAAACCATCCACACACTTGTTTGCCTCAGCCGCAAGAAGAAAAGTATGCATGTCATTAATGAACTTGGAAGAGCATCGGTCGTCGTGCAGCCATTGCCGGCTCGTCTTCATTACACAACACCGAAAAGACCAAATTAATACAAGTTCATACATAAGGTTCATACAACACTTATTCTCATAAAACAACATACAAATAACTCTCTAGCTAAAGCATTTAAATGCAACAACAAATGCGATCAACATCGCAACTAAGGTAACAATTGACCCAACAACATAATGATACCAAGCCTAACTATCAATGGCATATTTTCCAATCTTTCTAATCTTCAAGCACATTTTCTCCATCTTGATCTCGTGATCATCGACGACATCGGCAACATGAAACTCCAATTCCATCTTCTCCCCCTCAATACTTTTCAATTTTTCTTTCAAATACTCATTTTCTTTTTCAACTAAATTTAACCTCTCGACAATAGGGTCGGTTGGAATTTCCTGTTCACATACCTATACTAGATAAAAGTATCTATGTCAACTTGATGGGCATAATTTGTCATAAACAAGAAATGCAACAAATAGTTATAAAAGAGAATATACCACATCCGGATCATAACCCGGACGAGGTCCAACGGGGACAGATATAAAACCATGGCACTATGTATAACCAACAACGTACGGGTAAGATAATTATACAAGTAACTATATATCTAAATCACACAAACATGATTTTTTTATATTAAAAAGATAAGAACAGGAGGCTCACCACAAGGTGGACCTGGCGAGGGGACGGTGCGGGCAATTGACGGTGGTTAGGACGAAGACGGGAAGGCACTAAGTAAACCACACCTAAATATGCAAACTAAGAGTTATCTTGACCTCAAATTGCATATAAATCAAATACTACCACATATAATTCCTCCCAAAATAAAACCCACAAATCACTATATGTCAGGACCCCGATCCTAGTCACACCGATCTAGCATGTAACACATCATATCGCTTTGCGGCCTCACGCACGGTATTCCCACGGGTGTCGCCTTACCATGGCCCGGGACCGTTTGCGCCTTTTGGCTCACGATATGATAGTGTCGCTAGCATCCATATGACAAAGAACCCGGCCGACATGGCTAGTCGTGAACCCAAAGCGGCGCTAACTCCATGGGGACAGGCATACATGAATCACATCGAGCATGTCGGTCATCAGCGTATAAATTCGGGCTGTAGCCTTTGGGCTACTTGAGGACTCCGGTAACCCGGGCTGTAGCAGGCTAAGGCAGGACTCGAATAACACCGTGACATTTCCCCAAAGGGGATGACATAGGAACGGCAGTGAAACACATGCCGCCAGTCAAGGGTCCAAGCAGTAGTGCTGGGCTAGCAGGACTCCGGTGAACCGGGCTGTAGTGGACTACTATCGCCCAGAAGCACGAGACTACATTTCCCCATATGAGAGGCTGCCAAGGATAAACAACTAGTTTGTCGGATCCCACACATACCAAGGGTTTCAAACATACACACAATATGCTCAATATGTGTAGATACAACATGGCATCACAACATAACTCTACGACTCAAATATTTATTCATTAGGCTCCGAAGAGCGAGATATTACAAACATGGGTCTCATGACCCAACACTCGAAACATACAAGTCAAAGCACAAGCGGAAGCTAAACATGCCTGAGTACGCATAACTATAAATGAAAAAGGCTGAGAAGCCTGACTATCTACCAGATCCTGCCGAGGCACAAGATCGTAGCTGAGGTAACAAGCTAACCGTCGAAGTCCAAGCGGAACTACTAGCGAGACCGAAGTCTCTCTGCAAAACGTAAAATAAGCAAACGTGAGTACAAACGCATTTCAGCAAGACTTACATCGTAACTAGCTACATATGCATCATTATCAAAAAGGGGTGGTGGAGTTTGGCTGCAGCAAGCCAGCTTTGACTCGGTGGCTATCCTGAACTACGATTTGCAAGTAACTCTTTTGAGGTGGCACACGAGTCCACATATTCACCATATCAATACACCACTATGGATCCGCTCCCGTCCCCCTACGAGAACGCCATCCATAGCACTCACGCTTATCTTGCGCATTTTAGAGTATCCACTTTCACTTGTCTATGAACTGATATAGGCAACCCAGAAGTCCTTCTCCGTGGACACGGCTATTCGAATAGATCATATTAAACCCTGCAGGGTAGTACTACTTCACACACGCTCACCACTTACCGCCCGTTTACACGACATGTACTCGGCAACCTTCAAGCGGAAGCCCAACGTGGGTGTCGGCCACGACCTACCTAAACACACAAGTCCCAAGTCCAGGTTTATCGCCTATTCGGGTTCCATCCGCAGGGAGTCCGGCCGAGGTTTCCCATACAGCCCCGAACGATGTGTACAGGGTTCCCGAGACACCAAACGGGCGAATCGGTACACCGGCCACGGTGCCTACCGCAACACAACACACCCTACGGTCAGCGTATGCGGCGGCCCCAAAGATACTACAAACGCCAAACTACTTGCAACTCCGGACCGAGGACAAGGGTGGTTAAGAAGCCGAGAGGGTCAATTAAGGATCCCAATGCATGGTAGTAACTGTTTCATGGATCACAAACACGTAACTTCAGTTCACGAGGACGGCTGCAATGAGACAACCCACCATGTACTCCTACATGGCCTCTCACCGCTACCTTTACCAAATCGTGTTCACACACTTAGCTCACACACAATAGGACATGTTCACACAACCATTCCAATTCATTCCCGATGAATCAGACCTGACTCAACTCTAAGCATTAGCAGGCATGACCAACAAGCAAAATGATTAGGCACAACAGGGCTCAAACAACTCCTACTCATGCTAGTGGGTTTCATCTAGTTCTTGTGGAATGACAGTCATGCAGAGGATAAAGGGGTTCAGCTACCGCAGCAAGTAACACATGAGTCGTTGTTGTCCTAATGCAGTAAAATAGAGCAGGAGCGAGAGTGGGATTATATCGGAATGAACAAGGGGGTTTTGCTTGCACAGCACTTCGAAGATAATATAGTTCTTCATCGGTGTCATCGAACAATCGCTTAACGTCGCTCTATCGAGAGGGGCAATTTCCGGCAAACAAGAGAGAACACAATCAATGCAATGCACATTCACATGAATGACATGTCATGTTAAGGTATTGAATTCACCTAATGCAACAGTAATCCAAGTTAATTGAAGTGGAATTCAAACAAGGTTGAACTCCAACTCCAAATGCTATTTCATAAATTAACCTAATCATGATTCATCTTATTCAGTGAGGTTAACTTGTTCAAACATGCATGATCATGGCATAAACAGATTCTTCATATTTTTCTGATCATTTTTCATATCTAAATTATTTAATTTGGAGTTACAGATTAAAAGTTATGAATATTTGAAGTTTGGGGTATTTTCTGAAATTTCCTGAATTATAATAAATCCAGAAAACTAGTTATTGCGTCAGCCTGACGTCGATGTGACGTCAGCGAGTCAACTGGGTCGCTGTCCAGGTCAACTCTGACGCTGGGGCCCACGTCAAGAGTTAGTTTAACTAACTAATATCGGTTAGTGTTAACCTGTTTAGTTAGTGGCCGGGCCCACTCGCCGCTGACCAGGGGGGTCAAATCCCTGGTCAACCGGGGCTAATCCACCGGCGTCGAGTCGCCGGCGAGGCCGAGACGGCGGAGGCCTTCGGGTTTGCATCTCCGGCGGCCAAACGAGCGGCAGAGAGGCTCTACGTGTTGCGGGTGCTTGGCCGCATCCATCTACGCAAGCAAGGGGGGCTGAGGTCAGCCGAGCTCGCCGGAATCGAGCTCACGGCGGTGGCCGGAGTTCGGGTGCAAGTGGGGATGGGGCTGCGGTGCACGGGAGGGCTAGTTAGTGTGTGCGTAATGCTCCTGATGGCTTCCCGAGCGCGGTGACGCGCTCCGAATCGAGTTCAAGCGGCTGCAGGGGCGGCGACATGGCCGGGCGGGGAAGCTCGGCCACGGCGGGGCTACGGCCTAGAGGGCGGGAGCGACCAGGGAGAAGGGGAGACGATGCGGGCTCACCGTGAGTCCGCTTGAGGGTCGATGGGCTCGGGGCGGCCGGAGTGCAGCGAATCGACGACGATGGTGGCCGGAGCCCGAGGTGGAAGACGACGGTGATGGCGACGTTGCTGGCCTCCCGGGGTCGCGTAGCTCGGCGGAGACGAAGAAGAGGTCGGGGCGGAGCTCTTGGGGATGGCAGAGGGCAAGGGGGTGGCTGTGGCCGCGGGTACGGCGATCGGCGTCGACGGCGGTCCGCGGTCGCGTGAGGGAGTGGGACAGAGGAGGGAACGAGGGGGAGGGAGAGAGCGAGGGGGTCCAGGGGGGTTGGGGCGCGTGGCCGTCTCCGTGGCGTCGCGAGAAGGTCGGGGAGGCCGCCAGCACGAAGCAGGAGGTGGCCGCGGCTCGGCTGTGCGCGCGCCACGCGCGATGCCAGAAGGCATGGGGAAGACGACGCGCGAGGAGGTGGGCTGGGCCAACTGGGCCAGCGAGGGGGGGGGGAAGCTGGGCCGGTTCGGACGCCAGGTAGGTGGGCTGCCAGGTAAGTTTCTCTCTGCCTCTTATTTCTATTTTCTATTTTCTGTAATTATGTTTGGCTTTAATAAAAATGCCAGGCATTTCCAAAAATCATGAAACTGGTCAATGTCACTGTTTGGAATATTTCCAGCAACAAACATTTCAGTTTATGATTATTTGAGCATTTAAAATATTTTATAGTATTTAAATGCCCAAATGCAAATACCATATGAATTAATTCAAAAGTCCAAATGTCATGGAAAAATGTGCAACATCTCTGGTTACTGTTTCCAGCATTTTTTTCCAAAAATGATGAACATTTTTGAAGGCCATTTGGTTCATTGAAAAATATTTCTTAGTTGAACCTATTTGAATTGTTTTTGGTGCTAGGGCTTGGTCATCCCCATTTCAAATTTAAAAGAAATTTAGACATGATGCATGGATGCAATGCCACTAGTTACAAGCAAGCTCTAGGGCTGATCTGGGTCAGGTGACAGCTCACCCCCACTAAACAAGAATCTCGCCCCGAGATTCAAGACGTGAGGTAAGAGGAAGAGGGAAATCACAAAACTATCACAATCTTCATGATCCATTTGCCCTTCTCGAAGATGTTGATTCACTCCATCATCTTGGTCTTGACGTCTTGCTTTCAAGATCTTCACTCGACACGACAATAGAAAGAAGGGGGAAACCCTACAGGATTTAATCTTCTTGAAGATCGAGCAACTCAAGATCAGTTCATGGAGAGACGTAAGAACAACTCTTGAGTTGAGACACCAAACACACATTAGGCTCACCACAAGGTGGACCTGGCGAGGGGACGGTGCAGGCAATTGACGGTGGTTAGGACGAAGACGGGAAGGCACTAAGTAAACCACACCTGAATATGCAAACTAAGAGTTATTTTGACCTCAAATTGCATATAAATCAAATACTACCACATATAATTCCTCCCAAAATAAAACCCACAAATCACTATACTTATAGAGCATTGCAAGAACTAATCTAGCAATGAGATATGAAAGGACAAAGTTCCTTACCTTTGTGATCACTTGGATGGATGGGGTGCCTTCAAATCTTCACAAATTTTGGCAAAAATGGAGTGTGAGCTCGAGAGGCAAAGGAAGAAAACAGAGGAGATGAAAGGGGAAGAACAGAGCACTCGGGTTGAACGAAGGGGTTTATATAGGAAGACCTTTAGTACTGGTTTGTTAGATGAACCAGGACTAAAGGTGCATTTCTAGTCCCGGTTCATGGCATGAACCGGTACTAGAGGTGCTGGTGGGGACCCAGCATGACAAAAGCCTGCCACCACCTCTTTAGTACCGGTTCGTGGCACGAACCGGTACTAAAGGTTTGTCATGAACCGTTACTAATGCGAGCCGCCCGCCTAGCCGTTGGAACCGGCACTAATGATCACATTAGTGCCGGTTCAAATACAAACCAGGACTAATAAGATTCACATTAGGCCCTTTTTATACTAGTGCAAGCAGTCGGCTTGGTAAGCTACCAACAAAAATTACAATCAATGAACAAAAAAGATCATCCACTTGTATCAACGAAAAAATAGAACGCTATTTCTATGTTATGTTCTAGCTAATTTGCTCGATATTGCACTATTCGTGCTATAGCGTGCTATCTCGACGCTAAACGAAATAATGTTGTATCATTTTAGCGTGTACCACACAACAGCCATCACATCACCGAATTCATTGCAACTCTCTCTCTCTCTCTCTTTCTCTGACGCAAACGCAAGGCTACAGCCTAATCTAGCCAACTTGTCACCAATTTTCCATCAGCTCGTCACTGAGGGCACTCTCTGACGCAAACACAAGGCTACAGCCTAACCTAGCCAACTTGTCACCAATTTCCCATCAGCTCGTCACTGAGGGCAGCAGCACATTCCTGACTCTTGAGCGAAGGCGACAACGTCGGCGACATCGGTTATTGAGCAGCGGCAGCTTATCTTCATCCCCTCTTCAATTAGCATTGTCGGCCAATACCCCAACTCTAGCAAGACAACGTCGATTTCAACCATGCCGCCAACACCGCAAGCCAGCCGCAATTCTTATCTGTTTAATTAGGTGTGTTCCCTATCCTTGCAAAATGGGAGTGTATGTGTCCTGATACTAGCTCTCTTAGGGCATCTCCAAGGTTAACCCGCAAATCATAAAGTATCGGGTCGGGAGGAGAAAAACTAGGTGGAGACCATGCATGAGGTGGGATATTTGTGGTTTAGTGTGCGCAGGCACGGAGCCCAATGGGCCAACCCTGTAGCACAGGCTACAGGATCCAATTTCATTTTACGTACCAAATATCAGGTATTTAGCTCGGGGCAACAGGGTGGGCTGAATAGTGTGCTACAGGGCCCAGCGTACCAGGCTCACCAGGCCTGCTTTGGTCTGATTCCAGCAGCCCATCGAGCACATGAACGATCCATCTGGTGTCCCCTGTAGCGAACAAAACAATCGATCTGACTAAAACAACCACGTCTTCTCATCGAGCGGTCGACTTGTGCAGCGGCCGGCGGCGATGGATCGATCCGCAGATTGAGAACTTGTGCAGCGGCGGCCGGCGAACCAAGAGGCAAAATCTAGCTAATTCTTCTAGTCTTCTACTATGTAGTAGTAGTACTGTAGTCTGTAGGCTGTAGCTAATCTTTCTGCAGATTTAAATATTGGAATTGATATGTTCCCTAGTCCTGACGAATTGATGATTTGTGGCAGCCAGCAGCATGGATCCGTTCTTATTTTCTTGGTTGATCCAATCATCCGAACGTCCGCACAGCTACGGCAGTGGCAGGCGGCAGCGGCACCGGCGGCGTCGTAATTTTGTATACTTCATATGAGTAGCAATGTGCTTTTCCTTTTTTTTCTAGATTACGGTGCGTATTATATGTATGAAATTGTTGCCAGTAGATTAAATCTTATTTAAATATATTTAAATGTATCATGCATGTGTTTTGGCAAAACGTCGGGCAATAGCTACTGTTTAACTTGTAATTATGTATACTTCATTGGATTCAAGCTTTTAGATATCTAATTTGTAATTTATTTGTTAAATGCAGATAACATGGATAAGTTTCTTCTCAAAAGAAAGGCGACATCACAAGTTACTCCAGAAGACATAAATTGGGAGGAGGAGATTCAATATGACCCAGGCAAGAGGAAACTGATAGAACATTATCATCCAAATTTGAAAGATCTGGTAAGAAGAAAATACTTGCTTAATGGACCTTGTCAGCCAAAGGATGTTGATTTTCCATATTCAAGTTTTGGGGCTAAGAGGAGAAGATTCAATCCTGAATGGTATAAAGATCATGGAAGTTGGCTTGAATACAGCGAAGAGAAGAAAAAAGCATATTGCTTTTGTTGTTTTTTATTTAGGGGTCAAAGCCACAACAAAGAAGCTGGGTATGAGGCATTTGTTCTAAATGGTTGGGATACTTGGAGCATTCCAACAAGACTAAAAGATCATGTTGGTGAGCCAGGTAGCGTCCATGATCAAGCAATGAAAAAATGTACTGCTTTACTAAAAAGAGATCAACACATTGATGTTGCCATGCAAGTTAACAGTGAAGCTTCGAAGGTTGCATATTTTACTCGACTAAATGCATCAATTGACACAGCTAGGCTACTGTTCAAGCAAGGGTTGCCTTTCCGCGGCCATGATGAGTCAAAGAACTCGCATAATAAAGGGAATTTCTTGGAAGTTCGTGACTTCTTAGCTGAGCATGATCCAGTTGTTGGCAAGGCTATGGGCAAAGATGTTGCACAAAGTGCTCTTATTGTTGCTCCTCAAGTCCAGAAAGATATTTCTGAAGGTTTTGCGCATGTGATAGTCCAATCTATTCTCAAAGAAGTTCACAATAATTTGTTTTGCTTGCTTGTTGATGAGTCTAGAGATGTCTCTTGCAAAGAACAAATGGTTGTGGCCTTGAGGTATGTTGATAGTTCTAGAGATTCTAAAGAAAGCTTTGTTGGTCTTGTTCATGTGAAAGAAACAACTTCTTCATACCTCAAGAGTTCAATTGATTCTCTTTTTGCAAAATATAAGCTGGGCTACAATCAAGTTAGAGGACAAGGATATGACGGTGCTAGTAACATGCGAGGTGAGTTGAGTGGTCTCAAATAATTGCTCATGAGAGGAAGTAGCACAGCTTATTATGTTCATTGCTTTGCTCACCAACTTCGGTTACTTGTTGTGGCTGTTGTAAGAAAGCATAAAGGAGTTAGTAATTTCTTCAATATGATTTCTACCTTGTTAAATGTTGTGGGTGGTTCTTCCAAGCGAAGGGACAGGATTAGAGATACTCCCTCCGTTCCAGAATATAAGGTGTATTGTTTTCCGTACAAGTCAACCATTTGAATGTGTGACCAAGATTATGCAATAAACTAACACCATGTGAAATACAAAAAATAGATAAAATATGGATATTGATATAAAAAATGATGGATCAAATGATATAAAAAATAGATAAAAATTTATTGTGTGACCAAGATTATGCAATAAACTAACACCATGATGGATCAAATGATATAAAAAATTTATTGTGGATATTGATATATTTTTTCTAAAAACTCGGTAAAACATGGCCTCGTTTGACTTTTGAAAAAACAAATACACCTTATATAAATGAATGGAGGGAGTATAAATCTTGAAGAAATGAGCAGGGCTTTAGGGTGTGGGCAGCTTACAACGGGAACAGGTCTAAATCAAGAGCAATGCCTTCAAATACCCGGAGACACTCGTTGGGGTTCACATGCTAAAACACTTAAGAGTTTGGTTGCCATGTTCAGGTCAGTTATTAAAGTTCTTGAAATTGTTGAAGAACAAGACACCGACAGAACAAATAGAGACCAAGCAATTGGCCTTCTAATGTGCTTTCAATATTTTGACTTTGTCTTCTATTTGCATCTCATGTTGACAATCCTCACTACAACCAACACATTGTCATTAGCATTGCAGCGGAAGGATCAAGACATAGTGAATGCCATGAAATGTGTCAAGTCAACTAGAACATTTTTGAATGAACTTAGAGAAAATGGATGGGACTCTTTGGTAGGTGAAGTTCATGTGTTTTGTGAGAAACATGATACTATAGAATTTGACATGGAAGAAGCATATGCGAATCCAAAAAAGAGAAGGCAGATAACTGAAATTACCAACAAACATCACTATCAAGTTGATTGCTTCAACGATGTTTTTGATTGGCTAGTTCAAGATCTTGACAATAGGTTTAGTGAGACATCATCTAACTTGCATGTTTGGTCAGCAGCTTTGAGTCCAAGAGACTCATTTCGTGATTTCAATTTGGAGAATCTTATGAGTTCGGCTAGCTTATACCCTTAGGATATTGATTCCGGGGATTTGAGGGATCTTGATAAGGATCTACGGCTCAATATTGCTGATGTGCGCACAGATGATAGCTTTTCCAACATAGCAACAATCACCGAGCTTTCAAAAAATATGGTGCAGACGAGGAGGCATATCACGTACCCTTTGTTTTATCTGTTGTTGAAACTAATTCTGTTGCCTATTGCTACCGCTATAGCTGAGAGGTGTTTCTCAGCAATGAAATTGGTCAAAACTTGCTTGCGCAATCGCCTCAACGATTACAGCCTGAGTGATGATGTTATTTGTTATGTGGAGAAGGAAGAACTAAAAAAAGTCACCAATGATCAAGTGGTCGAGTATTTCATGGCTCGAAGGAAGAGAATGTACTAAAGGTAATTTATAACATTTTAGCAAATATAAGTACTTTGATTTAGGCATTTTATTATATTCTACTCAAAATTTTAGTTCTAGTTTTCTTATTGTAGGTTAATAAACCTTTGGGTCCGATGATGTGTTTTCGAATTTCAGAATGCAAGACATGCTTTTCAAGTAATTTTTTTGTTTGATTAGGAATTATATTAAACAGTTTGAGTGTTGCATTTTTTTAACTTTTTATAATTTGACTTCTATTATGTTCGGAAATGCGTGTTACAAGCAATGAAACACACCTTTATTTAATGCATCGATTGCTGCAAAATTTATGCCATGGTTAAGTAGTGCATCAGGGTAAGATTAGCTCCACATCCGCCCCTGAGTGTGCTAGGAGGAGAGAGAGGAAAAGGAAACACACCTTTATTTAATGCATCGGTTGCTGCAAAATTTATGCCATGGTTAAGTAGTGCATCAGGGTAAGATTAGCTCCACATCCGCCCCTGAGTGTGCTGGGAGGAGAGAGAGGAAAAGGGGACCATGCATGTGCGGAGAGAGAGAGAGAGAGAGAGAGAGAGAGAGAGAGAGAGAGAGAGAGAGAGAGAGGAGGAGAACCACACGGAGGCTTTCAGTTGGTCCAGTGGATGTCTGGACTACGATATAGCACCCTCCATATTTGTTTCGCTGACCGATGCAGGAACATATTGGATTGCCAAGTGAACAAAGTGTCTGGTTGGACATATACCCGATTTTTTATGGTATCCATTGGAGATACCCTTATGCTTCTTTGTTTGACTAGAGAAGGAAGACGCGTGTGCCGCGCCCGTGCATGAGGATGTTACAAACAATCCATGAACAAAAATAATTTGATGGAAAATATAAATAAAGAATGCTAGAAATGTCTAAAAAAATTCCATTGAACATGTGGGAAATTCCGAAGGTTCAGATTACATGTCTCAATATAGGTACGGCATAAATCAGCACTCGCATGTTCGAGGAAGATACGATACTGATGTATAATTTCATAATTTAGAGTACGAAAAGGCGTGACAGCACCCGAAGCCCGACACCCTTTTATCCTGTGCGTCGAGGCCCGCTGAGATTCGTGCAGCGGCCGGACGAACTGCAGAGCATTTGCAGCGGGAGCTTGGTTTAGTAGGCCATTTTACCGAGGAGGTAAACACATTGGAGTGGTTGAACTTACACACGACGGTCATTTTGATGCACAAACTTGTAAAATACATGTTTCTGGTCATCAAATTGCACGGCGTTCATATACGGTCACATTTCACGTATGCGGCCGTATCTGTGGCCTATGCTGGCATGGCACCGTAGGCAGGGCCCACATTCAGCCGCTTCTCATGATTGGACCTAACTAGCTTGGCTGTGCTTATAATATCTCCATGAGCCAGAAATATGGATCTGAACTATTTTCTGTTCGGCCACACTAGCAGCAACTTGGCAAGTAGTCTGACTATGAGCACGAGCCATGGCAACATACATAGTTATGGCTAGCAAGAGGAAGTGGTAGCTTCCCGTATAGGAAGGAAAGAAACCAAGAAAAATTAGAAGGCTACATGAAGCAAGAGATCAGATGGAGACACCAACGGCGCGTACTTGACTCACAAGTCCCCTACCAAATTTATATCGCTCTACCCACCACCACATTCATGCCCATCTTCTCCTTATTTATACCACTGGGAACGTACAACGAAAAGTACAAGCGAATGAAAAAGGCCATATAGCGGGGCCATGGAGTCAACTTTAGCGACATGCTAGCTCTTGGGAGGAGTGCAACCATAAGAAGAGTTGGAATAGGGGCCTCCGGGACAAGCTCTTGTTTCTTTGAAAGGGAAATCCACTTGAAGCCACTGGGCATGGCAGACATCCGGAAAGGCCACACAAGTTAGATGGCAAGAACTTGATTCCCTGCGTCAACAGTTTCCTCAAACCTTGGAATGTGAACAAGCCAATTCTGAATGAAAAGGAGGTTTCAAGGGGGCCAACTTCAAACCATCTCCTTCTCAACCACTTGCTAGCCAAATCCATCAGGATGGCTTGCATGCCAGGATTGGGTCCAGTAACTCTCGCTCACTCTATATTAGCTAGCCATAGGAGATGTGAGCTTCCTGGAATGGAAGTGATGACCATTTGGCTTGTAGTAGGTTGAACACTGAACATATTTGGTGGGAGGTCGGGAGTAATGTATTTGTGAAAGAAAAAAAATCACCATAGCAAGCTGTTGTTCATTGCCATCAGAGGGCTATAGGGGAGAGGAACAAGGGAGCGCTCAAGGAGAGAGCCTCGAGCACTTCCCAAAACGATCCTGGCCTGCGTGCCTGCCAAGTCCATGCATCTCCACCTTACTGCTTGCCACTTCTGGCGTTGCGTCTCATTCAGTGCCACCAGCCACTAGTCGGAGCTCCTCAGTCCTCATGATCAAGTCCTTATGAACGACTCCACCATTAACAGAAATAGCACAGCAAAAAAACACATAAGTGCACATGAACAACTATAGAGCAAGATAAAACTGACCGACCAAAAGGTATCACTAGTAATACCTCCCTGGCATGTCAGTGTTTTAGGGTCGGTGATGACATCATCATGAAAGAAAGACGCGCTACAAAATTTATTAGCGCCGTCCTTCTCCAAATGTCATTCAAGTTATAGCGTGCTATACTTGAAAATAGCGTTTTGCAAATAAATGTCAAATATATATCACAAAATTTAAGGCTTCCATAATTTGGAAGCAAAGGAAGCCCTCCTAATTAAAAACAGAAGAATAAGGGAGCTAGGCTTAGGGCATGTACACTCCTAATTTGCAACGATAGGGACTACTCCTAATTAAACAGAGATCCATTAGAGGTTGACTTGCCGATGCCGGAGGCGAGGTAAACATTGACGCTGTCTTGCTAGAGTCGGCGGCGTGGCCAACGTCGCTACTTGAAGATGGGATGAAGAGAAACTGCCGCCACTCCCTAACCGCCAGCGTCGCCGTTGCCGCCTTCACTCAAGAGTCACGAACAGCACCACCGCCCTCGGTCACGAGTTGGTGGAAATTGGGGAGAAGTTTACTCTACTAGGCTGTATGCGTTGCGGTTTGCGTGAGTGAGTGAGAGAGAGAGAGAGAGAGAGAGAGAGAGAGAGTGACACTGAGTTTGGTCGGTGAGGTGCGGTGATGCCTGATGGGCTGTTGTGTGGTACAAGTTAAAACAGTACAACATTGTTTTGTTTAGCATCGAAATAGCACGCTGTAACACAAATATCACCGTAGTGAGAAGATTAGCTAAAACATAACGTGGTCCATGCAGATACGCTATAGCGTCTAAATAGGGTGCTATTTTTTTCGTTGGTCATAACCCAGTTGTCTGGTCACCGATGTCTAGTCATCAATGACTAGCCAAATGGTGGTTTATTGACGACTAGTTTTGTATTTCCACTGATGTGCTCTTGAGGGAAAAAATATAATAATAACAGCAGTCAGCTAGCTACTGCTTCACATAAGATGGATCTTCTCACAAAAGATCACATACACAGAAGGCAAAAAAATGCCAGCTACATGTTGCATAGTTAACATATACATTTCTCCAAAAACACCAATATATACCTAATTCAAATATGTGTCGCGGTTTTGGACTCTATCCTACTTAACCAAGTCCCAAATAAATGTGAAAGCGTGACGGGCGGAACAATGTTAAAAGAAACATGAATGGTTCGCCACAATAACTTAGCGAGTGGGCATTGGAAGAAAAGATGCTCCATTGTTTCGTCTTTATGTCAAAAGCAACATCTTTTACTTTCTTCCCACCTACGCTTGGCCAAGTTATCTTTTGTGAAAATTACTCCTTTACGCACAAACCACATAAACACGTTGATTTTCAATGGCACCTTAATTTTACAGACGTGGATCGACCTCGGGACAGACACGGTGTGAATCAAGTCTGTATACATATATTTAACCGTGAACACTCCTGACACAGAGAACTTCCAAAACAAGGAGTCTGCTGCATCAGATAGGTTTACATGCATTAACCTGCCACGAGATGCAGCCATTTATCCCATCTTTGACCCACTAACGATCGTCTGAACCAAATTTTAAGAGGAACATATCCCAACATTGTAGCAACATAATCCTCTTTCCGTTGTGCAATATTATATAAGGACGGATACTGCAAGGCCAGTGGAGTCTCGCCCGACAAGTTGTCCTCCCAAAACCTAGTGCCCTGTCCATTCCCTACAATAAAATTGCTCCTGTTAAAGAAGGCAACCTTTGTCCTCATAAGCCCCTTCCAAAACGGAGAGTCAGACGCATTTTCTTTGACTTGAGCCAGTGTTTTAGAGTGTAAATATCTATTAAGAAACTGCTCAATTCATACTCCGTCCCTCTCTACCGCCAATCGGTATAACCATTTGCTAAGTAAGCACTTATGTTTCACTTCAAGATTCCCATTTGGCCAACCTATATTTAGTTTTAGTTTGATCAATTTGCCGAACATATCGAGATATATAAAAACCCAATCTTTAACGTAACCCTACCAGTACTTCAAAGATGGGAAGGAGGAACATCGACATGCTCTGAGCACCGAATTTATGAGATGCAACCTCCCTCCATAAGAAAAGAATTTTCCCTTCCAGCAACTCAATTTCTAATCAAACTGATCTTCGATGCATTTCCGCTCTTTATTTGTGAGTTTGCAATGATGAATCGGGATCCCTAGGTAAGTAAAAGGTAGTTAACATCTGCAGTATGTGTGAGGGATACTAAATGAAGAACTAATCGAATTAAACAACTGAGTTCATGAAAGCACCCACTTCATTTGTAGCACCTCAGTGAAATTCCTCGGTGTAAAATGGCAGAATGAGCCGGTATCATCATGGAGGAACCAGTTTTTTCGTCAAAGAATCGAAGTCTGTTGTCATTAGAGCAAATTTTGTTGTCATACTGTAATTCCAACTCAAGCCAGTTTGCTCTAATGTCCAAAGAAAACGAACAGTCGGTGAAAATGGGGAACAAATGCATTACTTTGAATTCTGAGTGCACGTGATGTTGAAACTACTGTTGCACTATCCTAAACCCTTGCCCTCTTCTTTGGAAACAGAATCTCCATGAACAACAAGGATATCATGAATCTTTTGGGTGGATTATTGTCACTGTCATCAAGGAGATGACAGAGCTGCATTTTCTTACAGGAGCAGCTCTAGTTTCTATGTAATGATATTTTTGTTCACTATAACTTGTAGACAATTAATTAGGATCGTACTTGTGTAACCGGAGCATCGGGGAATGGTATGATATGCTAGTATGGTTACTGTTAGCTGCCAAGACCCGTGAGCTTTTGTTGCAGCAGACATAAGTGTTCTTGGAGATTTACTTAAAAAAATTGCGAGATGTTTGTTTATAGTTGATAAGTATGGCAGCTGAATTTGGCGTAACCATCTTGTTACGTATGGTGTACATTTTATTTTCCCGATGGGCTCGTACCATGGTCTGCTCTCCAATGTAAATGGGCCAAACGGGCTGGACCTCACCTGACTGATATGGTCACAGTCACACCGACATTCCCCCTGCCTCCTCTGCCTTCTCACTCACTTTACTCGCTCCAGGCCACACTGCAAAGCAAAGCAGCAGCCGAAAGAAGCGACGAGCGACCTGAGCCAGTCCGCGGCGGCCTTCGTCTTCATCACGAGATCCGATGTTAGTCTTTCTCCTTCCCTGATGTATTCTTCTTTTTCCTCTCTTATCTTGTGGCGATTGGGATCAAACCCTAACTACCTACCTACCTACAGATTCCCCCCTCAACTAAAAAATATGTCTAAAATTCTTGTGGGGACGGCAGTGTTCGTCTGGAAAGATAGAAGATGGATGTTGTTGCTGAGGAGGTTTGTCGCCGCCGCCGGCAACAGTAAGTTCACTCTGTTTGTGCACTCTGTTTTCACGTTTCGTGCACTCTGTTTGTGTTTGTGGCTGTTGTGCTTGTGCTTGATTGTCTCATGGATGCACTAAAATGTTGTTGTATGTCCACTACCGGTTGCAGATTGTTTGCTCTAGAATTATTGGTTCAAGAACTTGTCTCTGATGCTCATCTGCATTTGTTGTTGTGGCTGCTGCCCATTTTCATTTTGCAGGGTCGAACCATGTGTGGATGGCGAGACAGAGCAGTCAGCCAATGCCGTATCCAAGGTCCTCGGTGACGACAACCTCCTCAGGGAGATCATAATTCGTGTCGGCTTCCCCACCACCCTTGTTCGTGCCGCCCTCATGTGCAAGCGCTGGCTTGGGCACCCCACCCATCCTGCCTCCTAGGCTACTAAATATCCAAGCGGTCGGTCGAGCCGGAGCAGCAAGATGCTCCACGCTTTCACCCAATGTTGCCTCAACACCTGCATCCAGAACTTTTCGGCCCTGTCGCCGCCCCCTTCCATGTTTCTGCTCCACGCTTTGTCCCGGTGCTACCTCAACACCCAGAGATTGCCACCGTCATCTGTCGCCTTGCTGACTACAGGTTCGGTGCCCACGATTGCGGTCTACTAATCAAGCACTGCCAGAACGGCACCGTCTTCACCGACCACGACATAAGAGAAACAAAATTGAAAATTGGAGCGCACCACCCGCTGTGCCCTGAGAGAGGCATGCCCATCGTCCCACCGTCCCCTTGCGTGGAACGCAATCTCAAATCGTTCGGTGCAATGCTCTCCAAAGAAGGTGGCGACAGTGGCTTGTCCTACCTCTATGTTTTGGGTACCATTGACTCAGGGAAGTTCCTGGTGTTTGTATATGCATTGCAGGATGGTATTTGGTGCCTGCATACCGCAGCCACATGCCAGCACTGTCGTATCCAGTGGGAACCAAAAGCTGTGCTTGATGACAACAAAATCTATATACCATCTGTTAGTTACGAGATTGTTGTCTTAGATTTGACGACCTGAAGTTTCTCCAGAATTCAGCTCCCACAAGGAGTAAGCTATAACTATTTTAGAACCATGTTGTCATCGGCCGATGATGCTTTCGGTGTATATCTCATCCATGTCGATGGATTTCAACTTTGCCTCTAGTTCTCAAAGGGGGACAATTGGTTGCTGGTCGATTCCATTTGTTTGAGGATGTTAGATCACACGCTCGAGGACGAGCATAATGCAAATGTCCAGATAAGCCAGGTCGAAGAGAATGCTTAGTTTGTTTTCTTGAGGATGCGTGGATGCACTCTCTATCTGGACATCACCAGCAAGACATTGCGTAAAGTGCATGAGGACACATAAAATGAGGACACATAATTGAGACTTTGAGCACACCGCCCGCTGTGCCCTGAGAGAGGTATGCCCATCGTCCGACCGTTCCTGTGCATGGAACCCAATATCAAATGGTTCACTGCAATGCTCTCAAAGAAGGCGGTGATGGTGGCTTGTCCTACGTCTATGTTGTGGGTACCAAGGACTCAGGGAAGTGCCTGGTGCGTGTTTATGCATTGCAGGATGGTGTTTGGTGCCTGCATACCGCAGCCACATGCCAGCGCTGTCTTATCCATTGGGAACCAAAAGCTGTGCTTGTTGACAACAAAATCTATATACCTTCCAACACTGATGAGATAGCTGTCTTGGATTTAACGACCTCAAGTTTCTCCACAATTCAGCTCCCACAAGGATTAAGCTATAACTATTTTAGAACCATGTTGTCATTGGCCGATGATGCTTCCGGCGTATATTTTATCCATGTCAACGGATTTCAACTTCGCCTCTGGCTCTCAAAGGGGAAAAACTGGTTGCTGGTCGATACCATTTGTTTGAGGATGTTAGATCACATGCTTGAAGACGAGTATAACACAAATGTCCAGATAAGTGCGGTCGGAAACAATGCCGAGTTTGTTTTCTTGAGGCCGCGTGGATGCACACTCTATCTTGATATCACGAGCAAGACACTGCGTAAAGTGCATGTGATGACAGAAAATAATCAACATTTTAGTGAAGCCAAGCCTTTTATGATGATTTGGCCGCCCATATTCCCTGTGCTCAAGGATGATCCTGCAAGGTTTGCTTTTTGGACTTCAGATCATCTGTATATTGCTCTTGTTGAGGTTACATAGTTTTGAAATTTTCACCATCCATTGCATTGTTTGGTAGATGTAGAATGGTTTTGGGTATTGGATTGATTCCTTAGCCCATATTAACAGTACTCAACTGCTCATTAAGCGACATCCATAATGCTTACCTTCAGAGTTTTTTATATCACTTGTATGCTGGGGTAATATTACAAGTATAAAACATGTATTAATGTTGAAGTGCATAGCCACTTTCTTAACACTGTACTCCCATGTCCTGAAAATATCATCATATTCTCTGAACATTGAACTTCTGAAATACTACATATGTGCTGCCCCGTTTGTCACATTTGAGACCAAGGGCACTCGATCGCTCCGCCATCGTGCAGGACGTGCCCATCTCCATGCCAACTTTTACGCTCCCATATTGCCTGCTTGCAGTCTCCACTTGGCGCCACCCGAGAGCTTCTTGAGGTTTGGAGTTCACACATTGTTTGTCTGATCATTCCTCAGAATTATCCTATTGTTTTATCTAATCTAATATTCAACATAATAGAGCTGTGCAAATGTGAAAAGAATTAGTCAAATGGAAGTGACTATGCAATTTCTAATGGCTTAATTGTCCAAATTATGTACCAATGCATACAGGCTGAGTCATAGAATTAGTAATGACCTTGATCAAACCTCCAAACTACTTCTGTTGTTGTTGAATCCATAAACTAGATATTCACATAATTTGCCAGTAGTAAAGATAGCTTAGCTTTGATTTCAGGAAAAGATGCTTTAACATGAGGAAGGTTTGTCTTGTACTCACGTCTGATTTGTTTAACATGAACATAAGTGCTGAAAGTGCCTAGCTTGGAGTTTTGGCTTCCCATTTCTTAAATGATGGTGTAATTTTGTACCGCCTAACTTTGAACTCTGAACCACAAGCTATGCATGAGATGTTTTTCTGAACTTATGCATGCCAATGTCTTTGTTTATGAAACTAGAGCACGAGATGGTTCTTTCTGAAACTTATGCATGGGATTGTCAATACTTATGCACGAGATGGTATTTTATTTGAATACAAAATACAAAATGGAAATACATTCGTCTGGGATATGAAGGCATTTAATTTGTACTGCTGTAGCTAGTTGGAAAAAAGAAACTATAGTTCTGAACCGAATTCATTATTTAGATATCTGGGCACAAGAGAAACTATATTGACTATTGTTGCTATATCCACTTTTCTTGTTAATTCATTTGTTATGTTCATGCTTTAAAGTGGCAAAACAAATTGATGCTATCCTGAACCTCCTCCGCTTTCTCTGAAACAGGGATGCCATGTGAAGAAGGATATGTGCTAGCTTTTGGATGGCGAGTGACAACGGCTCCAGCAAGGAAGATAACAGAGCTGCATTTCCTTGTTGGCAATTATAGTAACTATCTTTGTTATAACTTGAAGAGTAATGGATTAATTAGGATGCTATGTAACTGGAGTATGTACCTATCCTATGTATCATGACAACTGAGGTCTGTGTTTCGTGAAGAAGACTCCGTTCGTATGTTTATTAGTTATATTGTCTGATCCGCTTGGTTGCAGAGTTGTGTTTGCTCTACTAGTGGTGTACAGTATTCGTGGAATTTTTCTTGTTGTTCACCATTGCTTAAAATCTGTTTCAGTCAGTGATATTTATGTATCTCTAATGCAACTATAAAACTGAAATGTCGCTTTGAGGCTACATATTTTCGGCTACACAAGGAGGGCCATACATGGTGTACAACCCATCACCAAAGTGCACTTGAGCTGGTTGATTCCGGATCGTTTTTTCTTTTCTTCCTGGGAGGTTGATTCAAGAGTTGGTACTTGCTACCAAGAGAATAAAGTACTGACGAATGATGAACATGCAGATATGTAAGCTCTGGTAGATGCATCTTTTATATACCCGGGGTAAGAGAATGATGTGTTGATGAACCTCAGGCAGCAAGTAAACTAAGTAGTACACTAGTAGAAAACAAGGCATACGTTCGGGCCAGATAAGCCCATTAGTCCCGGCTCAGTCATGAACCGGGACCCATGGGCCTACTGGTCCCGGTTCGTGAGGCCAGAGGCCTGCCGGGCCTCGTGGTGGCATTGGTCCCGGTTCATCTGGCCCGTTTGGTCCCGGTTGGTCAGACAAATCGGGACCAATGGGCCTCGCTCCTGGCTCAACACCATTGGTCCCGGTTGGTGACTTGAACCGGGACCAAAGGCTGCCCTTTAGTCCCGGTGTCGATGTCAAAACCGGTGGATCTCGGGTAGGGGGTCCCGAACTGTGCGTCTAGGCGGATGGTAACAGGAGACAAGGGACACGATGTTTTTACCCAGGTTCGGGCCCTCTCGATGGAGGTAATACCCTACTCCTGCTTGATTAATATTGATGATATGGGTAGTACAAGAGTAGATCTACCACGAGATCAAGGAGGCTAAACCCTAGAAGCTAGCCTATGGTATGATTGTTGTTGTCCTACGGACTAAAACCCTCCGGTTTATATAGACACCGGATAGGTTAGGGTTACACAGAGTCGGTTACAATAGTAGGAGATCTACATATCCATATCGCCAAGCTTGCCTTCCACGCCAAGGAAAGTCCCATCCGGACACGGGACGAAGTCTTCAATCTTGTATCTTCATAGTCTTGGAGTCCGGCCGTGATGATAGTACGGCTATCCGGACACCCCCTAGTCCGGGACTCCCTCAGTAGCCCCTGAACCAGGCTTCAATGACGACGAGTCCGGCGCGCATATTGTCTTCGGCATTGCAAGGCGGGTTCCTCCTCCGAATACTTCATAGAAGGTTTTGAACACAAGGATAGTGTCCGGCTCTGCAAAACAAGTTCCACATACCACCGTAGAGAGAATAACATTTGCACAGATTTGCTGACGTATTCCGCGGCGTGACATCACACCACGGCCAGACCTTTATATGAATCTTTTTTTACTGTTCCACCTTAGTGCGTTTAGCGAGGCGGTTTCCTTGGCACGTCTTATCAAAGCATAGATCGTGCCCCCTTATTTCGGGATTCTCATCAATACGGACGTGGGTAACCCATCCGCGCCATTGATTACGGCGCTTGGGAGATAAGCGAGTTTTACCAGGCTGGTGGGGGACGCATAGCTTCGTCCGTCCATATAAGGGATAAGGATCCACCTTTTTCACCTACGCCTTCTTCCTCCTTTGCTCATCCATTTCACTTTTCGAGCTCCAGCGCCCAAGTCCGCACATCCCACCTCAACCTTTCTCCAACCATGTCGGGAGGCGGGAGGCAGGTGGATGGCCTCCTCGTCACGGAGGGGCACATCACAAGACCGCTGGAGGCCGGATATTTGTCCGGCGACATCGCCAAGACAGGCTGCCCGACGGGGCAGCTCATTCCAACCCCCGGGCACCATGAGAGGGTGGTGTTTCTCCCCCACTTCCTCCGCGGACTAGGTTTTCCACTTCACCCATTTGTCCGGGGGCTCATGTTCTACTACGGCCTGGACTTCCACGACCTGGCCCCGAATTTCATCCTCAACATCTCGGTGTTTATCGTCGTGTGTGAGGCCTTCCTCTGCATCCAGCCCCACTTTGGCCTATGGCTGAAGATCTTCAACGTCAGGCCGAAGGTTGTGGGCGGCCGTCAAGTGGAGTGCGGAGGCGCCATGGTTGGCAAGATGGCCAAAGTCCCATGGCTCGAGGGCGCCTTCATGGAGACAATAAAGGGGTGGCAATCGGGGTGGTTCTACATCACCGAGCCCCACGACCCCGAATGGGTGGCGGCCCCCGAATTCAGATCTGGCTTCCCAACACGGCTCTCGTTATGGAAAGAGACGGGCCTGACGTGGGGGAATTCGGACGAGACATCCGGACTCCAAACATGCGTCCGAAACCTGGTGGACAAGAATCTTAGGCTCGTCGACGTAATCCAGGTGATGCTCATCCGCCGGATTCTCCCATGCCAACAACGGGCCTTTAATTTGTGGGAGTTCGATCCGGCCAAAGACCGGAACCTTGAGCCGCTCTTCGACACTTCGTACGAAGACGCCTGGAAGGTGCTGTTCAAGGGCGCTGAAGCCCCAGCATCCGCTAACAAAGATCGCGGATAAAGCTCATGGCGTCAAGCCGGCGAGGTAAGTTAATTTACCCTTTACGAGACTCTTTTTTCATAGATTGACTCTATGTGGGATCTAAAACTCCCTAAACTTTGACAGGACTGGCTGAAGATGTCCGGACAGATTAACTGTCTAGCTCCTTTGCCGGAAGACCCAGCGGACGCCCGATTGACGGGGCTGCTGGCTCCGGCACCCCTTGTGGTGCCGGAGAAGAAGGCCAAGAAGGAGGCCACGGGAACTCGAAGGAGCTCCCGATGCAGTGATGTCGATTCTCAAGCGAATCTTCTCCGGAGGACGCAGGAGGAGGAAAGAAGCTTCTCCCAGGGGAGGAGAGGAAAAGGAAGGCCGCCCCAACCGGGAGGCCGGAGGGTCCAAGAAGGGAAGAACCCTTCCTCCGGACTTCTCCACCAACGTCGACAGCGACGAGGAGGATTGGCCAACAAGGGCCAAGCCGCTGGCGAGATCGTAAGTGTCCGGATACCCATGGCTTTTTATATACATAGTGTTCTCTAATGTCGAACAATTATGCAGCCCGCCCAAGAGCGAGCTAGCCGCTTCGACGAGCGGGTCCCTGGGTTCGTCGGAAATGGAGAGTACTTCACTTCCGACCGCCTCCTCGCCTCACGCTGCGGACGACGCCGAGGTGGTGCCCCAAGGGGGGCCTGGTCAAGAGGAGGTGGCGCAGGAGGCGCCACAAGGCAACCTCCCGGACTCCAGGCACGTGGGGGGCAAGACCCCCAGGGGCTCTAAGCCCGACCCTTGTCCGGACTCCATGCCGGAACCTACAACGGTTCCGGAGTCCGGCAAGCGGTCCCTTCACAAGAAGGGTAAGACGCCGGTGTCCTCCGTCCAACCGAAGGCACCGGATAGCTTACTGGAGGCGCTTAACAGCGCCTCCATCGAGGAGGAGCACCGCACTGTTATGAGTGCGGTGATCCGGACAGTTCAGTCCGCCAAGAGCGGGCTGACTGAAGCCTGTACCAGCCTTCTAACAGGCTTTGAGGTAAGTTTAGAATATGTAAAAATATTACCGCATAGACAGTAGTTCTCGATGCTTAGTTCTTGTTCGGAAAGAAAAGCCGTAATAAGGATCTAAAAAGATATACGCAGGAGTCTAACATAAGTATGTCAATATGGGAATGCAGGTTGCGCTGCTGACCTCTGCCACACTGACTGCGGAGGTTAATGCATTAAAGCAGAGCCTCGAGCGGTCAGAGAACGAGCTCGGCCAAGCCAAGAAGCAGCTCGAGGACAAAGAAGGTAAGTAGTACCTTACTAAAGAAATACCTTATAGAAAGGTTTCGGTTGCAAAAAATAACAGGAATAACATGGGTACTGCAGGTGCCACGAACGAGGTGGTGACCCTGAAGGAAGCGGTGTCCGTGGCCGAAAACAAAGCGGCAGCGAGAGAAGGGGGAGGCGCAGCTGGCCAAGGTACGGCAAGAGCTCCAAGCTCTCATGGAAAAACACGAGAGTTTGGAGCGTGACTCGAAGATTCGAGAGTCCGAGCTTGCCTCGGCTCTTGAGAGTGCCAAAGCTGCTAAGGCTGAGGCCCAAAAAGCTCTCCAAGAAATTGAATCATTAAAGAAGATAGCGGCGGGTAAGGCATTCTTTATGCAAAGCAAGCATGTGAAAGTGAATTACCTATTACTTACCCGGATTCGGAGCTCTCCAGGAGCATTCGCAGATTTGCCCCGCAGTGTGTCTGATGCTGCCGCATTCTACCGCACCAAGTAGGGGAGCTCAACGGAGAAAGTGTTCTGGTCTCAATATGCTGAGGCCGGACATCCGGTGCCCCTAAGCGACCAGCTGAAGCAGCTGGTCGAGCTCCACAAGGTCGCCGAACAGGCCATGAAGGGCCTTATAGCGCGGCTGTGGCCATTGGAAGCCATGCATGTGAGCTACTTCGGCTTAGTGCAGCGGCTGGTGGACGCCTGTCCACGGATTGAAGTCATCAAGCGCTCCGTCTGCATCGAAGGTGTCCGTCGGGCCCTTGCCCGTGCTAAAGTGCACTAGGGCAAACTGGATGCGGAGAAGCTTGTGACGGACGGGCCACCGAAGGGCAAGGAGCATCGCACGCCCGAAATGTACTATGAGGGCTTCATCAAGGGTGCCCATGAATAGTGGATGAGTGCTCCAAAGATGTAATTTTTTAATAGACTCACATTTCTTATCCTGTACGCTGAAAACTTGTTCATATGCGCGAAGCAACGCTTTGTTATTTTAAAATATTACCTTCAGGCGGCCGTTTATCAAATTTGAGAGATGGCAAGTCGTTGGCTTCAGCCCCCATGCCACGAAAGTGTGGGGTGTTCGGGATAAACTTGAGCATTCTTGTTCCCATTCTTGGGTCCATCTAGGAGGCGCTCAACGCATAACGGTAACAAGGCAACCGGAATTATAATGCTTGAACACTCTCACTTAGCCATAGAATTTTATAATTTTAAATTTTGGCGAAGCCCCTAGTATTCGAAGACCGAGTTCGGGCGCTATCCACGCCTGGCCGGACAGTTCCGGTTCCTCGCTCTAAGAGGCATAAGTCTTTAAGGACCCGAAAAAACCTCTTGAACAGCGACCGGCTCTCGCCCTATCATGACGGTCAGTTTTAGCTTTCTCCACTGAGGACCCAGCTCAACTGGGGCACAATCGCAGTGATTCTCCCGGTGCTACCTTAGCCGATATAGCGGAACGTAAGGTACCAAAACACGGGAGTCGGGCAAACCCAACTATTGACCCAAGACATGATTCGGAGCCGATTCATATAATGCTATAAGTTAGGGGTGCCGCACTTGTGAAACTGCTCGGACTTATCACACCATAATTTTGGGGTACTTAAGCCCCTGGTGTATTGGCCGTACCAAAGTGTACGGGTGCAACATGTCATAAAATGAACATATATATAGATAAAGAAAGGAGTGCAATAATAGACAAAAACTATGTATTGTTTATTCAAAAAGGTACTACAATGAAAGCAGAAGGATACAAATAGTGCGATAAGCAAGGGATGGGACTATCTATCATGTCCCCCTCCAGGGGTAAGCTGCGGGATGGTATGTAAAACAGGTATAATGCTCGTAATAGAGACCACCTGAACACTCGACGGAGCTTTACTGCTCCCCTGGCTGTTGCATCGTGAGTTCGGCGATTCTAGTGCAGGACAGGGCTTCTGAAAAACGGAGTCCTGAAAAAAAAGAAAAAAAAAGAAAAAGAATGACCCAATCGGGAGCCCCTGGTGTGATTGAGCCACATTCTTGGCGTGCCGTGGTCGTGCCCCTCCCCATATGCCCATGGTATCTCCAGAGCGTAGTTATGTACGCGTAATACTGGCTTCACAATTTCGCGAGGGCGGGGGTTGTGGCCGGATTGCTATGCGTGCTTGAATCGTGCCAGGCGGTCTTGTTGTAGGTTACTCTGGGCGCGCTTGACAGTGTTCGGACGCTTAGTGGCCGGACTCAAGAATTGCTGTGAGAGGCTGCTTTGCACCTCCACCGCGAGGGCCGCCGTGTGCTCCTCCGTTTGGAGAGAGCATTCGGTGTTTCCATTGACCGTGATTACTCCTCGAGGGCCTGGCATCTTGAGCTTGAGGTATGTGTAGTGCGGCACCGCATTGAACTTTGCAAATGCGGTTCGTCCGAAAGCAGTGCATGATAGCCGCCATGAACGGGACTATGTCGAAGATTAACTCTTTGCTTCGGAAGTTATCCGGGGATCCGAAGACCACTTCGAGTGTAACTGAGCCTGTACAATTGGCCTCCACACCCGGTATGACGCCTTTAAAGGTCGTCTTTGTAGGTTTAATCCTTGAAGGGTATATGCCCATTTTGCGCACTGTATCCTGATAAAGCATGTTCAGGCTGCTACCGCCGTCCATCAAGACTCTGGTGAGGTGAAATCCGTCAATGATTGGGTCAAGAACCAATGCGGCGAAACCGCCGTGACGGATGCTAGTGGGGTGGTCCCTTCGATCAAAGGTGATCGGGCAGGAAGACCATGGGTTGAACTTCGGGGCGACTGGCTCCATCGCGTATACGTCCCTTAGCGCACGCTTCCGCTCCCTTTTGGGTATATGGGTTGCGTATATCATGTTCACCATCCGCACTTGTGTGGGGAAACCCTTCTGTCCTCTATTGTTCGGTGACCGGGGCTCTTCCTCGTCATCGCTATGCAGCCCCTTGTCATTGAGTTCGGAACTTAACTTGCCTGCTTGCTTGAACACCCAACAATCCCTGTTGATGTGATTGGCTGGTTTTTTGGGGGTGCCATGTATCTGGCACAAGCGATCGAGTATGCGGTCCAAGTTGGACGGGCCCTGGGTATTTCTTTTGAATGGCTTCTTCCGCTGACCGGGTTTAGAGCCTCTGAATCCGGCATTGAAGGCCGTATCTTCAGTATTATCACCGCACGCGGCGCTTGTTCTTGTTGCGACGTGACCTGCCATTGCTGTCCTTGGTATCCGAACTATCGTGGTGTTTGGCCAAGTTGTTGCTTGAGCTAGCCAGCTGTCTTCTCCGCACAAAAGCGAGTCATGAGGGTTGTGAGAGCTGCCATAGATTTCGGCTTTTCCTGTCCTAGGTGCCGGGCAAGCCACTCGTCGCGGATGTTATGTTTGAAGGCTGCAAGGGCCTCTGCATCCGGACAGTCAACGATTTGATTTTTCTTTGTGAGGAACCGTGTCCAGAATTGTCTGGCCGATTCTTCTGGCTGCTGAATTATGTGGCTAAGGTCATCGGCGTCTGGTGGTCGCACATATGTGTCCTGGAAGTTATCAAGAAATGCGGCTTCCAGGTCCTCCCAACAACCAATTGATTCTGCTGGCAAGCTGTTGAGCCAATGCCGAGCTGGTCCTTTAAGCTTGAGTGGGAGGTATTTGATGGCATGTAGATCATCACCCATGGGCCATGTGGACATGGAGGAGATAGTCCTGGATCAAGACCGCAGGATCTGTGGTGCCATCGTATGATTCGATGTTTACGGGTTTGAAGCCCTCGGGGATTTGATGATCCATTACTTCATCTGTGAAGCATAGTGGGTGTCTTGGCGCCTCAGATTGGGCATATCACGAGGCAGCTCAAATGAGCTTTGTCTATTGTGTTCGGCCCTGCCGGAGTATCTGTATCCGGCGTGACGGTTATCATCACCTGTCGTGGGGCGCCCACGCGATCCGTAGATCCACTAGTAGAAAAAGGGCCTATAGTCCCGGTTGGTGAGGGCCTTTAGTCCCGGTTAATGAACCGGGACTAAAGGGTCGGTACTAATGCCCTGACCCTTTAGTCCCGGTTCAATCCGAAACCGTGATGTATGGGACTCCACGTGGCCTGTCCACGAGCCCAGTAGGAGGGCCTTTGGTCCCGGTTGGTGGCACCAACCGGGACCAATAGGCATCCACGCGTCAGCATTTCTATGGCTGTGGTTTTTGTTTCGTTTTTGAAAAGGGGGGGGGGGGTGGGGCGTTGGGGGGTTTTGGGGGGTTAATTTAGGTGTTTCATATATTGTGCTATAGCTAGCTAATTAATAGAGAAAAGTGTCCTCTCTTTTGTCCGTGCTTGGTCGACGCTACATACTATACATACGTATAGAGAGGACTAGCTAGACACGCTAGCTAGCTAGTAATTAAGCAAACAGAAGATCATCATGAACATATATGCATACAGAGAAGTGATATCGACCACCTCTCCTTCTCCGAGAGATTGGTCGAACAACAAGTTCTCGTATATCTATCCGACACTACCGGCTACATATATACAATAATTATCTTTTACAAATATATAATCTCCTAACATTCGGACGCGTGGTCCACATAGTATTCTCCGTCTTCATCGATCACGTGGTCAAGAAAGAATGCCGCCAATTCCTCTTGAATTGCTCGCATGCGATCTGGTGCTAGGAGTTCATCCCGCATCCGAAACATCTAATTTTAAGAAAGGGGTCAATATATATAGATATATATATATATATATATATATATATATATATATATATATATGAATGAAACTCAACACAAATGATGGTAATAAAATAAAATTGTGAATATTTTTCTTTACGCCCTTCATATTGTTTGTCGGAGTAGCCCCGCTCACAGGTCGTGTGGCGGATGGACTCGCAAACGTAGTATCCATAGAAATCATTCCCTTGTTCCTGCCACAACCACTTTACAAGAAATAGAGGTCAATCAAACTGATAATTAGCAATCATGCTAAATGGTATTGATGAAACTAGCGCTTGAATCACTAGGAGATGCGTGGAATATGCTACTATATAGTACTTACTTTCGGGTGTCTAAATTGCAGCTTCTTCGGTAGTCCGGGAGCTTTTTTGGTGAATTTTCTCCAAGCCCTGCCATACAAAGAAAACAATTACTTGATATCAGAAATGAACAAAGTTGCTGATATGGTGGATAATGATCGATTTAACTTACTTCTCGAGCATTTCAGTCATGTCCGCATACTCCTTGGGATCTTTTCGCTTGGAGTCTAAGACAGTTACTACTCCCTTCTCAAGCTTAATCTCTAGGAGAATATAGTGGTAGCTGCGCACACATGCATAACTCATCAATATTACATTACTATAACCTGGACTAATAAGGAAACCGAATATGCCACAAGACAAGAACACTCACTTGAAGTTGTAAGGAAAGAGTATTATATCTTTGTGTTCATTTATTACCAACGATTGTAGCAAGTTGGCCTCGGTATTTTCTTTACGAAATTCAACCTCTGTTTTATCTATGAGATATGTGTTAATGAACCCAATATCACCCACTTGTCTTTTCTTCAATTCGGCGATCTTCAATCTGCATAATATAGTGAGAATAATTATAAATACATGCAATGAAAGGGCTGAGTTATATAGAGAGACTTAATGACAGAAGTAGTACTACTTACAGACAGTAGCAGGTGACCGTTGCTTTATCGAGGACAATTGATTGAAAAATGATAGAACTCCTCAAATGGAATAGGAAACAGTTCAATTCCAAGGAGGTCATGCTCCTTTTAACTCTCACATACAAAGTACTCCTCCTCGGACTCTTTGTAGGTTTTCATGTACCAATCATGCAATCTTCGTGATCATCGTTGATATAGAACTTTCATCTTTGACGAGAGGCTTCCCGTACTCGTATCTTTGTATCTGCACCTCCAAGAAATCATAATGTACATCATCGGGCAGGTAATCTGCAGGATTGCCATAACCGGGCCCCATCCTCGGATCGACGATGTCGCTAGCAGTGCACCTTGAGCGGGGGCACGATTGCTTCATTTTGTTCGCCGAGCTGGGCAATTTGTTTCCCAGCTCGCCGTTCTTTCATCCTTTGATTACCGATGCATTTCCCGACCTCTCTGCTTCGGCAAATGCCTTTCCAATAATGCGCTCATAGTTGCCTTTCGGCGGAGACTTGGGTGGTTTGTCAGGGCAGCCAGAGTGCGCTTCGCTTTCACCGGATCTACATTCTCCTCCAGAGGTGGATGTCTCTTTGCTTTCAACCCTTGAAACCAGTCATCCACTTCGGCCTGCGCGATCTTCACGTTTTCCTCCTCGCTCCTCTCGTACGGTAAATTCTCTAGAGTCTTCAGAGAAGGACCGAATCTGTATCTCCTCCCGCCTTTGGCTGTACTGCTAGACGCCCGGCAGAAAGCGGGCAAGCGGATGTCTTCTTTCCTTGCTTACGAGGCGGAGGAGAAGGACTACGACGCCACGGAGCAGCCGGAGCGGCGGCGGGTCTCTTCCGCCCTTGCCGACGAGGCGGAGAAGGAGGAGGCTGGCTGCTCGGCGCGCCGGGCGCAGGCGGAGAAGGAGGCGGAGTGCCGCCACGCGCCGAGAAGGAGGCCGGCCGAGTGCCCTGATCGTCACTCACGGGAGGAGGAGGCGGTGGAGGAGGCGGAGTGCCCTGACTCACGGGAGGAGGAGGAGGAGGCGGAGACGCCCAGTTCGGAAGGTTGATGAGATCCTTCCGCCATAGGCATGGAGTCTTGAGCGTAACCCAGCCGATACTCCCCTTCACCGGGTAGGGTGGTCAAGCCGAGGTCCTCAAATCCCTCCGTTATTTCATCGACCATCACCTTAGCATATCCTTCTGGAATCGGCCGGCAGTGAAAAGTTGAGTCGGGTTTAGTAGGATAAACAGAGCCAACAGCCGCCTTGACCTTCAAATTGCTCCATTGCGCCATAAGGTGGCAATTTTGAGACTCCGTGATAGCATCCACGGGATAGCTGGCAGGAGCCGTCAAGGCATGCTACTCTGGCTGAAACAGCTCGGTGGAAGCAACGCTGCTTCTCCGGTGAGATGGCGGGGTGGCTCCGGGGGAAGCTTCGGCAGGTCGTTTGCTGCGATCTGCTGCTTCTCGTTCCTCTTCTCGTTCCTCTAGCCCCATTACCCTTTCGTGCAGCGCCTGCATTTGGCTCTGCTCCAGTTTCTTCCTCCTCTCATGGGTTTTGTAACCCCCTGCGTCCGGAAATCCAGCCTTCCACGAAACGGAGCCTGGCGTGCCTCGTGTCCGTCCAGGGTGCTCAGGATTCCCGAGGGCCATTGTGAGCTCGTCCTTCTCCCTGTCTGGAACGAACTTCCCTTGCTGCGCTGCTTCGATATATTGTTGAAGCCTCTTGACTGGTATGTCCAATTGTTCGTCCGTCCAAATGCACTTCCCGCTTATAGGGTCCAAGGATCCGCTGCCCCAAGAACCAAGTCCGCAACGGTCTGGCCAGTTCATTGTCTCGGTTCGATCCCTTTATCAAGCAGATCATTCTCAGCCTTGGCCCACTTAGGCCGGGCTCACGAGGTAGCCACGACCCGTGCGATGGTGAAGCTTCTTCTTCGCAGCATTTCTCTTGTTTGCCGCCGACATCTTTTTACTCTTTTCCGATGTCTTGTAGGCCACAAATGCGGGCCAGTCATCTCTGATCTTCTCATATTTGCCCTTGAATTCTGGTGTCTCATTTTTTTACATACGTATTGAGTTATTTCTTCCAATTCCTGAATAGGTCTGCCATCTTCTTAAGAGCAAAAGACTTGATTAATGGCTCTATTACTGGCTTCTCTCGATCATCCTCTAGCGGTAGGGTAAAATTTGACTTCAGCTCAGTCCAAAGATCATTTTTATGCATATCATTGACATAAGACACCTCAGGGTCTTCGTTCTTAGGCTTATACCATTGGTGGATGCTGATCTGGATCTTGTCACTAACCGTAACCCCGTGACCGAGCAACAAATGCCTTCTTTGTCCGGTAGGGTTCAATCGGTTGGCCGTCAGCTGCGATTTGTATGATCTCAAACTTTTCATCCGAGCTTAACTTTTTCTTAGGGCCTCGTCTCTTTACCGAAGTTGTGCTCGATCCGGAGGGCTAGAAAAAGAACAAAGACGAGAGTTAATTAATATGTGTACATACCAAAACAATGAATGCATCAATTAGCTAGTCAGCACAGGCTTAACTAATATATATACCTGGCCGGACTCGGTTTGGTGATCACCGGAGCCGTCCTCACGGTCTACTTCTTCACCCTCTCCTTCTTGCACCGGCATTGGGTCATCGGAGCCATGTAAATCATAGCCAGCTGCTTCTTCATCCTCTCCTTCCAGACCATCATTATCGTTGAGAAACATCAACGAGCAGACGGCATCACTTCCTTGTGCGATTATGTCCCTCAACAATGCTTCTTGTGCTTCGTCTCGGGGGGTGTCCATAGTTTCTACAAATATTTTCTAATCTTTCTCATCTTCAAGCGCATTGCATCCATCTTGATCTTGTGATCATCGACGACGTCCGCAACATGCAACTCTAATATCATCTTCTCCTCCTCAAGTTTTTTTATTTTTTCCTTCAAGAAATTGTTTTCTTCTTCAACTAAATTTAACCTCTCGACAATAGGGTCGGTTGGAATTTCGGTTCAACAACCTCCTAGATAAATAAAATCTATGTCACGTTGGTCGGCATAATTTTCATAAACAATAAATGAACCAATAGTTATGAAAAGATAATATGTACCACATCCGAATCATAGATGTGACGAGGGCCGACGGGGCGGATACCAAAACCATCGCACTATATAAGATGCAATAATAAAAGTAAGAAAATAATACAAGTAAGAATATTTTTCCTTTTAGAAAGAAGATAAGAACAAGAGGCTCACCACGGTGGTCTTTGGCGATGAGATCGGCGGGTGATCGACGGCGGTGAAGACGGGACGGGCGTGACGGACCGCTAAACCTAGACAAATATTGAGGAAAATGGAGGTTGGAGGTCGAGCTTGGAGAGGAGAAAGCTTAAGTAGTGTGGCTCGGGCATTTCATCGAACACCTCATGTGCATAGGAGGTGAGCTAGTGCACCACAAAGCCCCCCCTCGCCGGCAAGAGAAAAACAGAGCACTGGAGTGCTCTGCTCGCTCGCGAGGGGTATATATAGGCAGCACTATTGGTCCCGGTTCGTGGCATGAACCGGGACTAAAGGAAGTTTTGGTCCCGATTCATGCCACCAACCGGGACCAATAGTGGTGGGCCAGAGCCAGGCCCATTAGTCCCGTTCGTCCCACCAACCGGGACCAAAAGGTCCGGACGAACCGGGATCAATGGCCCACGTGGCCCGGCCGGCCCCCTGGGCTCACGAACCGGGGCAAATAGCTCCATTGGTCCTGGTTCTGGATTGAACCGGGACTAATGGGCTGAACTGGCCTGGGCCATTGCCCCCTTTTCTACTAGTGATCGAACTTGTATGTTTTGCCTTATCCTCCAATATATCTTGCAAGTCCGGCGCGTTTTCCCGTGCCCTGGTACTTTTTGAACGGCGTCGGGGTACGGCTTGAACGGAGGGTTTAGAGGCCTCTCTATCGCGGCCACGAGGTGGCCGGTCTGCCATGTCGTATGCTGGTGACTTGGGGGCAACGGCCTGCGTTTGGGGTAGCTTTGGGAGGGGCGTTCGAGTTCATACTCTTCGGCTGCGAGGACTTCAGTCCATCTGTCAGCTAGCAGATCTTGGTCAGCTCTAAGCTGTTGCTGCTTTTTCTTGAGGCTGCTTGCCGTGGCTATAAGCCTGCGTTTGAAACGCTCCTGTTCAGCGGGATCCTCAGGCACGACAAACTCGTCGTCGTCGAGGCTTGCCTCGTCTTCGGAGGGAGGCGCATAATTATCGTCCTCGACCTCTCTTTCTGCCGCACTGTCGTGCGGACTTACTTCTCCTTCCTCCTGTGTTGAGTCCTGCTGGAGGAGGTTGTCTTCGGCACTGTCCGGGGTGTTATTATCTCCCGTGCCG
This sequence comes from Aegilops bicornis, assembly GCA_021605145.1. NCBI lineage: Eukaryota > Viridiplantae > Streptophyta > Magnoliopsida > Poales > Poaceae > Aegilops > Aegilops bicornis. The sequence goes on along the minus strand of CM038674.1, from coordinate 21,452,949 downwards.
GAATCACCGTTTTTGCTGTGGCGGGATTTAGAGCGGCCGCTGACGTCGGCACTTCGGTTGCCTCTTGGAGGGGTCATCCTCCGTTGTTCCATCGCCGTTTCCATCTTTTGGGATGTCCACCATGTATATGTCGTATGACGAGGTGGCCTTCCAGTGCGCTGTAGGCGCTGGGTCTTGGTCGTCTCCGGCATCGTCGTCCATGCCGTCGATGTCTTCAGAGTCGAAGTCGAGCATGTCGGTTAAATCGTCGACAGTGGCTACAAAGTGGGTGGTGGGTGGGCGTTGAATTTCTTCGTCGTCCACATCCCAACCTTCCTGTCCGTAGTCCGGCCAGGGCTCTCTGGATAAAGAGAGAGACTTTAGTGAATTCATGTAGCGACCCGACCTCAGATGGTCTAGTCTCTGTGCTTTCGTGTCATCCCTGGACCGGTAATGCTGACACACACAATACTCGAAGGATTTATAACAGAGTAGCAATCACACACTTATTACATCGAATGTCTCAAAAGAGAACTTATTACAATAATAAGGCTTAAGGCCATCTAATGCGATAACAGCGGAAGGCTTGGAAGATAAAGTGAGTCCATCAACTCCAATGGTATAACTGAGCTGCACGACAACGACCTATCGAACTTTACTCCTCGTCTGAAAAGTCTGCAACATAATATGTTGCAGCCCGAAAATGGGTCAGCACATGGAATATGCTGGCAATGTAACACATAGAGAGTAATGAAAGAATAAGCTGTACTACATGCATATATGGCTGGTGGAAAGCTCTATGGTTACAGTTGTGCAAAAAGCCAATTTTTTCCTACATCAAAGGAATAAATTTTTAATTTAACTATCATGGTGGTTGAAACATCATTGAGAAGGTATAACCCCAACTCAATCCCAATTAAGGTAATTAACAACCCAACAATATTAACTTAGCGTGATGAGATACATGTGAAAACTCAAGTACTAGATACTCAGAATTGTCCATAACCGGGGACACGGCTAACCATGATTAGTTTGTACACTCTGCAGAGGTTTGTGCACTTTTCCCCACAAGACTCGATCGCCTCCGTTCTCGCACTACGTGGTGTTTGAGAAACGGATGACCGAGACACAGTCTTTCAAAAAAATTAACTCTCTACTCCGGATAGATCATACCAAACCTATAAAACCCACTACCTGCTGATCTACCTCTTCGAGAGCTTCACGTAACTTACTCAACTATGCTAGAGCCCATAATAGCTTGTGCCTTCACACGGAAGTTTCTAGCATGAATAATCTCAGTTCTCTTTGAGCCTGGGTGGCGGTCCATAGGAAGATCACACGGGTGCCCGGGGATTTCCAAAAAAAAAAACAGACAACACTGGGTTCCCCAGGTGCCTCAATCCACCTAGATGTGTATTTAAGTTGCCACCTTAAAGTAAACCATTAATTTACAATCTCACATCTGTCATGAATATCTCTCAACCCAAACCACGTCTACGAGCATAGCATAGCAATATAAGCAACACGTAGAAGTAACTCACAAGGGTTTGATAGTAACAGGGCAATAGGTTCCTACCTCATCATTTACTTCCCAACCCACAAATTAATGACATCCTAATCATGCAATGTTTGAGGATTGAGCTAATGCATAAAAACTGGGTATGAAAAGGTATGATCAAGTGTTACTTGCCTTGCTGACGATCCGTGAATCCTAGAGAATCGTAGTAACACGCTTCGCACTCCGGGAATTCTATCGCAAGCAAACAATACATACATAAGAAACAAACAAGATGCACAAACGAAACTTCAACTGAAAGAGGTTGACCGGAGAGTTCAACTTAAGAACTCCGGTTTGCAAAAAGAATCAAACCAAACGGAGCAATGAAACTCAAACGGCGAGAAAAACAAGATCCGTTTACTAATCTGAACTAGGGTCAAATTTTACTGAGGCAAAAACTGATTTAAGTTGGCTATTCGGAAAGAGAGTTTCGAGATGAAACTCCAGGCGCTTGAATCGCCTGATTCCGATAAACGAGCGAAAAGTTATACTAATTTGAACATCGGTTCAGAAATCGCGATCGGAATATTCGTGGAATAAAACCGATAAAAGAAAACGACAAACGGCTAAACGAACGAACGTTCATTAGCAGAAACTAAACGGTGAACGGTTCGTAAAAACGAACGAACGGGTGAACGTTCTCAAAATAAATAAACAAGAAAAAAAACCAATCAAAAAAACGGCTAGGGTTTTCTAAAAAAAACCGAAGGGTTATTTAAAAAAAACCGGCGACGAGTGCTACCTCCGTCGAGGTCGTCCGGCGGGGCGGGCGGCTCGGCGAGGGGCGGCGGTGGCGGCGCTCGGGCTCGGCTCGGCTCGGGTCGGGTCCGAGGCGGGCGGCGGCGGCGGTGGTGGTGGGTTAGAGGGGTGGCGGTATTTAAAGGGGAGGGAGGCGGTGGCTTGGAGGAGGGCAAGGCGGCGGGAGGAGAGTCCAGCTCGGACTGTCCGGCTGGGCGGCGGGCGGGCGGCGCAGCGGGCGGCGGCGGCGACTTGGGCTCGTCTGCTCGGTTGGGCCTTTGGCCCAGCCAAGGGTTCTCTTTTTTTTTAAACATTCCACTAAAATTATAAAACCCTAGAAAAATAAATAAAATCTAAAAATGCCAAAACAAGTTTTCTTTGCCTAAATAAAATATTTAGAACAAGATGAACTTTTCTTGGCACCTAAAATGCAATTTTAAACATATGCAAATTTTTTCTCAAGGCAAACAAAATTTCAAATAAACATAATAAAATTCCGAATAATGATTTTAACATTTTTCCTCCGGTATTTCAATTATTTTTGGAGAAGTCATATTATCTCCTCTCGTTTATTATTAAAGATGAAATATTTTCCGGAGTGAAAAATAATAAAATCCAAAATCCTCGTCTTCATTATTTGATAAAATTCAAATATGAAAATCGGAAAATCCCCAACTCTCTCCGAGGGTCCTTGAGTTGCTTAGGATGTCGAGGATAGCAACGAGAATGCAATAAAATATGATATGCATGGATGACCTATGTATAACATGCCAAATTGAAAATTTGGGATGTTACAAACCTACCCCCCTTAAGATGAATCTCGCCCTCGAGATTCGGGTTGGCTAGAAAATAGGTGCGGATGGTCCTTGCGAATATCATCTTCTCGCTCCCAGGTGGCTTCCTCCTCGGTATGGTGGCTCCACTGAACTTTACAAAACTTGATAACTTTGCTGCGAGTGATTCGGCTGCCGAAATCTAGAATCTTTACTGGCTTCTCCTCATAAATCAAATTACTATCTAACTGTATCGCCTCTAGGGGCACTGTATCCTTTAACGGTATGTCGGCCATCTCAGCGTGGCACTTCTTCAGTTGTGATACGTGAAACACATCGTGAACTCCTGACAATCCTTCAGGTAACTCCAGCTTGTAGGCAACTTCTCCCATCCGTTCCAAAACACGATATGGTCCTACAGATCTTGGGGCTAACTTTCCCTTTACTCCAAAACGTTTCACTCCCCTCAGGGATGATACTCGCAGATAGGCTCTGTCTCCAGTTTCATAGGTTACTTCCTTGCGTTTCGAATCTGCGTAACTCTTCTGTCTAGACTGAGCAATCTTTAGTCTGTCTCTGATCAGTTTAACCTTCTCCTCTGAGTCTTTGATCAGATCTGGTCCAAACAATTGACGGTCTCCAACCTCATCCCACATCAAGGGTGTTCTACATCTGCGTCCATACAGAGCTTCGAACGGTGCCATCTTCAAACTGGCCTGGTAGCTGTTGTTATATGAGAATTCTGCTTACGACAAATTGTCATCCCAACTAGATCAGTAATCCAGCGCACAGGCTCTTAACATATCCTCCAGGATCTGGTTAACTCTCTCTGTCTGTCCATCCGTCTGTGGGTGGAATGCGGTACTAAACTCCAATCTGGTACCCAAAGTCTGGTGTAACTGATGCCAAAACTTTGAACTAAACTGTGTTCCTCTATCTGATACGATGCTCCTCGGAACTCCGTGCAAACATACGATCCTGGTCATATATATTTTGGCCAACTTGGCACTTGTATAAGTTGTTTTCACTGGGATGAAGTTAGCTACATTGGTCAAACGATCCACAACCGACCCTATTGTCGAGAGGTTAAATTTAGTTGAAGAAGAAAACAATTTCTTGAAGGAAAAAATCAAAAAAATTGAGGAGGAGAAGATGATATTGGAGTTGCATGTTGCCGATGTCGTCGATAATCACAAGATCAAGATAGATGCAATGCGCTTGAAGATTAGAAAGATTAGAAAATATGCCTTTCATACCGAGGCTTGGTATCATTATGTCGTTGGATCAATTGTTACCTTGGTAGCGATTATTGTAGCATTTGTTTTCGCATTGCAATGTTTTACATAGTTTCAATATATGGTTTAATTAATTAGATGCTCTGGAGAGCTATATGTTGTTCAACGAGAACTATGTATGTACTTTGGTTTTAATGTGATGATGAACTTATATTAATTTGGTCACTTAATTATCTATTCATGATGTTATGTAATGTTTTTGACACACTTAATTATATATAATGCACACAGATGAACCGCAATGGATGTACGGTGACAGACACACCTCCGAGTACATTAAGGGCGTGCATGATTTTTTCGAAGTGGCTGAGGCAAACAAGCAGAATGGTTTTATGTGTTCTCCATGCCCTATCTATGAGAATACGAAGTCTTACTCTAACCGGAAAACCCTTCACATCCACCTGCTTGAGAAGGGTTTCATGACACACTATAATTTTTGGACCAAGCATGGAGAAATAGGAGTTATGATGGAAGACAACGAAGAAGAAGAGGACGATGACAACTACCTGCCCCCTGAATACGGTGATGCTGCAACGGGGGAAGCTGTTGAATATCAAGAGGAACCAGATGATGTGCCCGATGATGATATCCACCGGGTCATTGTTGATGCAAGAAGTCAGTGCGAAAGTGAAAAGGAGAAGGTGAAGTTCGATCACATGCTAGAGTATCACAAAAAGGTTTGTACCCCAATTGCGAAGATGGAAACACAAAGCTCGGTACCGTACTGGAATTGTTGCAATGGAAGGCAGAAAATGATGTGCCTGACAAAGGATTTGAGAAGCTACTGACAATATTGAAGAAGAAGCTTCCAAAGGATAACGATTTGCCCCACAATACGTATGGAAAAAAGGTTGTTTTCCCTATAGGATTGGAGGTGCAGAAGATACATGCATGCCCTAATGACTGCATCATGTACCGTGGTGCGTACGAGGATTTGAATGCATGCCCGGTATGCGGTGCATTGCGGTATAAGATCAGACGAGATGATCCTGGTGATGTTGATGGCGAGCACCCCCGGAAGAGGGTTCCTGCCAAGGTGATGTGTTATGCTCCTATAATACCACACTTGAAACGCCTGTTCAGAAACAAAGAGCATGCCGAGTTGATGCGATGGCACAGAGATGACCGTAATAAAGACGGGAAGTTGAGAGCACCCGCTGACGGGTCGTAGTGGAGAAAAATCGAGAGAAAGTACTGGGAGGAGTTTGCAGGTGACGCAAGGAATGTATTGTTTGGTTTAAGCGCAGATGTCATTAATCCTTTTGTGGAGCAGAGTAGCAATCACAGCACCTGGCCCGTGACTCTATATATCTATAACCTTCCTCCTTAGTTGTGCATGAAGCGGAAGTTCATTATGATGCAAGTTCTCATCCAAGGCCCTAAGCAACCCGGCAAAGACATTGATGTGTACCTAAGGCCATTAGTTGAAGAACTTTTACAGCCGTGGATTGGAAACGGTGTATGTGTGTGGGATGAGCACAAACAAGAGGAATTTTTCCTGCATGCGTTGTTGTTTGTCACCCTCAATGATTGGCCTGCTCTCGGTAACCTTTCAGGACAGACGAACAAGGGATACCACGCATGAACGCACTGTTTAGATGATACCGAAAGTATATACCTGGACGAATGCATGAAGAATGTTTACCTGGGGCATCTTCGATTCCTTCCGACCAATCATCAATGTCGAAAGAAAGGCAAGCACTGCAAAGGCAAGGCAGATCACCAGAACAAGCCCGCCATGCGTACCGGTGATCCCGTACTTGCTATTGTCGATGATTTAAAAGCAATCTTCGGAAAGGGTCCCGGCGGACTATCTGTTCCGAGTGACGCTGAGGGACACACACCCATGTGGAAGAAGAAATCTATATTTTGGGACCTACCCTACTGGAAAGACCTAGAGGTCCGCTCTTCAATCGACCTGATGCACGTGACGAAGAACCTTTGTGTGAACCTGCTTGGCTTCTTGGGCGTGTATGAGAAGACAAAAGATACTGCGGAGGCACGGGAGGACCTGCAACGTTTGCACGAAAAAGACGGCATGCCTCCAAAGCGATGAAGGTCCCGCTACCACGCTCTTACCAAAGAAGAGAAGGAAATCTTCTTTGAATGCCTGCTCAGTATGAAGGTTCCGTATGGCTACTCGTCCAATATAAAGGGAATAATGAATATGACAGAGAAAAAGTTCCAGAACCTAAAGTCTCATGACTGCCACGTGATTATGACGCAACTGCTTCCGGTTGCATTAAGGGGGGTTCTATCGGAAAACATTCGATTAGCCATTGTGAAGCTATGTTCATTCCTCAATATGCAATCTCTGAGAAGGTGATCGATCCAGAAATCATACCAAGGTTAAGGAGTGATGTGGCGCAATGTCTTGTCAGTTTCAAGCTGGTGTTCTCACGATCCTTCTTCAATATGATGACGCACGTCCTAGTTCATCTAGTCGACGAGATTGTCGTTCCTGGCCATGTATTTCTACACAATATGTTGCCCTTTGAGAGGTTCATGGGAGTCCTAAAGAAATATGTCCATAACCGCGCTAGGCCAGAAGGAAGCATCTCCATGGGCCATCAAACAGAGGATGTCATTGGGTTTTGTGATGACTTCATTCCTGATCTTAAGAAGATAGGTCCCCCTCAATCGCGGTTTGAGGGGAGACTGGGTGGAAAAGGCACGCTAGGAGGGGACTCAATATTATGTAGGGACGGGCATTCTTGGTCTCAAGCACACTACACGGTTCTACAGAATTCTACCTTGGTGACCCCGTATGTCGATGAACACAAGAAAATTCTGTGCTCCAAACATCCGGACCAGTGTGACGACTGAATGACATGTGAACACATACGGAGTTTCGGCAGTTGGTTCCAAACACGTCTCAGGTGTGACAACACTATTTCTGATGACCTATACTCGTCGGCGAGGGAACCATCTTCGACTATAATGACTTACAAAGTATACGAGATAAATGGGAATACATTTTACACGATCGCCCAAGATCAAAAGAGCACCAACCAAAACAGTGGTGTCCGCTTTGATGCAGCCACCAAGAGGGGAAAGGACACATATTATGGTTACATAGTGTACATATGGTAACTTTCCTATGGACATGATATTAAGGTCCCTTTGTTTAAGTGCAAATTGGTTAATCTGTTAGGAGGCGGGGTACAGGTAGACCCACAGTACAGAATGACATCAGTGGATCTGAACAATCTGGGGTACATATACGAGCCATTCGTCCTTGCCAATGATGTGGCGCGGGTTTTCTATGTGAAGGACATGTCTACCAAACCAAGAAAAAGAAAAGATAAGGAAGCGGATACATCATACGATGATCCAAAGCGCCACATAGTTCTTTCAGGAAAACGAGATATCATGGGATTGAAGGGCAAGACAGACGTGTCTGAAGATTATGAAAAGTTTCATGAAATTCCTCCCTTCAAAGTCAAGGCTGACCCAAGCACCATGTTAAACGATGAAGATTATCCATGGTTACGGCGCAATAAGAAAAGAACACAAGCGAAGAAAAAAGTGAAGACTTTCTATCGACAATTATTATGATGATGCCTTTGATGTAGAATATCACTGCAGTTACATTTGAACAAATGAAATCCCTTTGTAACAGATGAGTTTTCGTCCGAAACCCTGATACTTCCAAAGATATTGTATGTTTTGTACACGAAGTGCATCCAGTTTTTTTCATAACCCTCTCAGCTTTTTAGCACATGCTATGTGTGTGAAATGATGATACTATGCCAACTTTCAACCTTTTCAGGGTTCATTAGAAATGCTTTTCGATTTCAGGGATCAACCAAATTTATAAACCTCTAGTATTATTGAAACTAAAATTATATAAAATTTATGCAACTAAAATTATCAAAGTATTTTCTCTTGAAAACATTAAAAGAAAAAAGAATTTTCATAAAATAAATAAATAAATAAGTAGAAACAAAATAAACTTTAATAAATAAGTAGAAACAAAATAAACTTTAATAAATAAGTAGAAATAAAATAAACTTTAATAAATAAAATAAATAAAATTTTTAAATAAATAAAAATAGCAATAGTAAGTAGAAAAAAAATAAAGCAAAAAAATAAAAAAGAAAAAAAGAAAATAAAATAAATAAGTAGAAACAAAATAAAATATATAAGTCAAAATGTCGGGGGTTGGGAGCGACATATGCCAAAGGATGGCTTATCATGGAGGGGGCGAGTAGAACGTCGCCGGTGCCTGGAAACGGGATGAGGCGAAGACATGCACGCCGGCGAATCTTACCCAGCCTGTGGCTCTCCGGGAGATAACACCCATATCGCTGCTCATGAGGTCTCCGCATGATCACTATGGCAAAGTGAGTACAAGGTTGCTCCTTGAGCTGTTCGGGGTGAGGAAGGAGAAGGGCACGGCTAGCTCTTCTCTTCCCTCTATGTGTGTGTCAAACTACTAGGTTCCAACCCTTTGCATGGGTGCCCCGGGGGGTTTATATACGCCTACCTCCCGGGGGTCCAATGGTTATCCGTCTGGGAGCGGAGCCCAGGCGTCAGTCTCTTTAGTCGTCGTCTTCTCCGCCGACTTCTGGGGCCCGCCGACTGGTGGGCCCCGCCGACGGTCCAGCATGGGGCCGACAGGCTTTGTCCGCCGCGGGCGGGTCTAGCCGGCTGCAGGTTACTGTAGCCGCGCTTCTAATGACGCGAGCTTGGTCGTGGGGTCATGGCAATAGTGCCGCCGCCTGGCGGGCGATCACTGTTGCCATTCCTTGTCTTGTCTGGTTAATGGCGCATGGAGCCCGTGGGAGGGGCCGGCCGACTCTCGGAGGCCGACTCCCAGCGGGCCGTCTTGGGATGCTCTCGCCGTCTTTCTCAGACTCCGCCAACAAAGCGGGTCCCGCAGTTGTTCGGTCGCATGCAGCCATCGTGGGTACAGGGATCTGCCCACGGGGCTGATGTCAGGGTCGGCGTGGCAACAGTGCCGCACCGGACGCAGATCTCCGTCAGTACGACGCTCTGTGGCCATGCCTGCCCTTTATGAGTGGGGCAGGGATAGGCCGCGAGGCGGCTTTATCCCATCCCGCTCGTAGTCGCACAAGCAGGAGGCGGTTGGAGTCGCGGGCCGACTCCCCGTGGCCGGCTTCACCGGAAGTCGCCGGCTGGGAGTCGGCTTATCTTGAGGCCGTCTCTGGGACTCGGCTGGGAGGGGCAGTCGGCGGCTCTGTCGCCGACTCTCAGAAGGCGGCTCTTCGTCTTGGGGTCTTGAGGGGCGCAGTCTGCCCCGATGTTTTGAAAGGTCCAGGGCTCGGGTTTGCCTACCCGTGGCCCATTACTCCGACAAGAAACAAAATAAACTTTAATAAAGTAAAATAAATAAACTTTAATAAAATAAATGAAAATAGCAACAGTAAGTAGAAACAAAATAAAATAAATAAAGCAGAAAAAGTGCCACCTACTGGTCCACCGCGGCCTTAATACAACAAGAAACTCAATCATGGGCCAGGATTCAGGTCCGCAGAAGGCCCAATAGGTCCATAGGCACACAGTAACAGGTTAGGCCCGAAAGCCTGCAGTCGAGGGGGTTGGCGCAGCAGCGCTTATAAACAACTCTCGAGCGCTCTCAACTAGCGAGGTGGGACTAAACTTTGGCCGTGAAGCAGGCAGCACATGGCCTTTGGTCCCGGTTGGTGGCACCAACCGGGACTAAAAGGGGTGCATTGGTACCGGTTCATGGCACCAAACGGGACTAAAGGGGGTCATTGGTCCCTGTTGGTGCCACGAACCGGGACGATTGGCTGTGCTATATAAGAAAACACTTAGCATTTTTTTGGTTTAATCTCAACAGTTGCCCCGATGATGCCGCTTGGCTGCCCGATCGCCCCGTCGACACCGTCGCCGCCTCGCCGCCAGCGCCAGCCGCCTAACGCTGCCGCTGTGGCGCCACCTCGAGTTGCCGCCATCACCCCTCCGCCGTCGCCGCCCAGCGCCACCCCGATGCCATCACCGCCCCGCCCCATCGCTGCCCCGACGCCGTCGCCGCGCCGCCCCATGGTCCTGCGGGTTTTTTTTCATATATGTGATGATATGTTTTTTTATCATATATGTGATTATATGTTATATATATATATATATATATATATATATATGTTGATATGTTTTTCATATGATGTTTTTTTATTTAGGTTGTTAATTAGTAGATATCGATTTTAGGTTAGTGTAGAGGAAAAAGTAAAATAAGGAAAATGAATAAAAGAGGAAGAAGGAAGAAGGAAGAAGAAGAAAAAGAAGGAGTGGAAAAAGGAAAATAAGAAGAGGAAGAAGGATAAGAAAAAGGAGAATAAGAGGAGAGGAAGAAGAGGAGGAGAAATAAATAAGAAGAGAAAAAAAGGAAAAAGGAGGAGAAGAAGAAAGGAATAGAAGAGAAGAAGAAAAAATAGAGTAATTTATATTTTTTTCTTCACCTGTATTCCTTTCTTCTTCTCCTCTTTTTTCCTTCTTTTTTTTGATCTTCTCCTCTCTCTCTCTCTCTCTCTCTCTCTCTCTCTCTCTCTATTCCTTTCTTATTCTCCTCTTTTTCTTCTTCTTCTTCCTCTTCTTATTTTTTATCGGGTATGCCGTTGTCGATATACCCCCTCCCCGATAACTTCGACATGAGGAGGGGGAGGGGGTCGAGGGGTCGAGGGTTCTAGGGTCGAGGGTTCGAGGGTCGCCGAGAAGCCGAGGGTTCAAGGGTCGAGGGTCGTCGAGGGGTCGAGGACCGCCTAGGGGTCGATATACCCCCTCTCTGATAACTTCGACATGAGGGGGCGGGGTCGATATACCCCCTCCTCGGTAACTTCGACATGAGGAGGGGGGAGGGGGTCGAGGGGTCGAGGTTCGAGGTTTCGACGGTTCTAGGGTCGAGGGTTCTAGGGTCGAGGGTTCGAGGGAGGGTTGTCGAGGGGCCGAGGGTTCGAGGGTCGAGGGTCATCGAGGGGTCGAGGATCACCGAGGGGTCGATATACCCCCTCTCCGATAACTTCGATATGAGGTGGGGGGGGTCGATATACCCCCTCCCCGATAAATTCGACATGAGGAGGGGGAGGGGGTTGAGGGGTCGAGGGGTCGAGGGTCGAGGGTTCGAGGGTTCTAGGGTCGAGGGTCATCGAGGGGCCGAGGGTTCGAGGGTCAAGGGTCGTCGAGGGTTCGAGGGTCGAGAGGTTGCCTAGTGTCAAAGTATTGAAGAAATACATGGCTTCATCATTATCCGGAAGTAACTGGTGCATGATGGTACGAAGTTCTCCAAAGTTATTCTGGAATGTAGTCCCGGGTAGGATAATCCGCCTTTTGGTACAAATTTCAGCAAAGGCCTTCCAAATAGCGATATTCGGAAGGCCCTTGCTGTACTTTGTACCAAAAAATGAATTATCCTATTTGGGATTCCGTTCCAGAATAACTTTGGAGAACTTCGCATCATCCGCCTGTTACTTTCGCCTAATGACGAAGACATGGTTTTGTTGAATCCTTTTACACTAGACCCTAGAAGCGCTGCCGAGGCCACCCCAATTTACCAAGTTAAAAGAGCATTGTCGTCGAGGCCACCCCGAACCCTTGATGCGTTGCCGAGGCCACCCCAAACCCTAGAGAAGCATCGAGGCCACTAAATAATATTATTCCTTGTTTTCATTAGCTATAGCTAGGTCTACGTTTGCCACTAATATATCCATCTGTCATGTTTGTATAATAATTGCCATGTTGTAATATTTGCAGAAACTATGGAGAACGGCCGAGACGAGGAAGCAGAACAAGTGTTGAGGGACATAATCACAAATGGAGGTGATGTCATGTTGTATCTCAATGAAACCGATGGTCTGGAAGGAGAGGGTGAAGCAGGCTACGATTATCGAACAACGGACGAGGAAGGACATGATTATGATGGCTCCGGTGACCGAATGCCGGTGCAAGAAGGAGAACGTGATGACGGCTCCGGTGGCCGAACAGAGTCCGGCCAGGTATATATATTAATTAAGCCTGTGTTGACTAGCTAATTGATGCATTAATTGTTTTGGTATGTACACACATTTACTCTTCTTTCTTCTTTTATATAGCTCTCCAGATCAAGCAATACTTCAGTAAAGAAACGAGGCCTGAAGAAAAAGTTGCGCCCGGATGAAAGGTTCACGATCACAGAAATCGCGCGCGATGGCCAACCGATTAAACCCCTCCGGACCAAGGAAGCATTTCCTGCTCAGTGCGGGGTTCTTGTTAGGGACATGATCCCAATTAGCATTGAGCTACGGAATGAGCCTAGGAAGGAAGAGCTTCAAGTTTCTTTTGTCGAAGATAGACATAAAGAAGATCTTCGGAAAGCGCTGAAGGTAAATTTCACCCTACCGGAACAGGAGGATCCGGAGAATCCAGTTATAGAGCCATTGATCAAGTCATGTTCTCTCAATAAGATGGCAAATCAATTCAGGAGGTGGAATAATGAGTTGAAAATAATGTATGTCGACCAAGACAATATTCTAGAATTCACCGGCCGATTTGAGAAGATAAGAGATCACTGGCCCGCATTTGTGGCCAAATGGACATCGGAGAGGAGTAAGAAGATGTTAGCGACTAACAAGATAAATGCTGCAAAGAAGGAGCATCACCATCGCACGGGGTTAGGTGTCTACCTCAAAGCCTAGCCATTGTGGGACAAGGCTGAGCATGACTTGATTGCTAAAGGGGTCTAACCAGAGACATTGCACTGGCCAGACCATTGTAGGACTTGGTTCTTCGGGGCTGGTGGAACATTGGACCCTGAAACAAGGAAGTGCTGCTGGACGAACGAGCAACTTGCAACACCCGTCATGAAGCTTCGGAAAGAAATTAACGAAGTGCGGGAAGGGAAGTTCGTTCCGGAAAGAGAGAGCGACGAGCTCACAAGGGCCCTCGGAATCCTGAGCACCCTGGACGAACACGAGGCACGCCAGGCTCCGTTCCGTGGAAGGCTGGGTTTCCCGACGCATGCAGTTACAAAACCCAAGAGAAGAGGAGGAAAGTGGAGCGGATCAAACTGCAGGAGCTTAAAGCAAGGGTAAGAAAGCTAGAGGAACGAGATGTTGAGAACCAGCAGCCGCGAGATCCTTCCCAGAAGTTATCGCGCCATCTCAGTGGAGAAGCAGCATGGCTTACACCCAGCTTGTTCAGCAGCCTGACTTGACGGGTCCTAGCTACCCTGTGGATTTTATCACGGATTCACACCAATGCCACCTTATGACGCAATGGCTTCAGCTCAAAGTCAAGGTGGTTGACGGATCTGTGTTCCCTCCTTCACCCGGAGCAACTTTTCGTTGCAGTCCGATTCCACATGGCTATGCTGTTGTGATGGTGGACGGAATAACAGAGGGATTTGAGGAGCTCCAGCTTGACCATCCTACAGGTCATGGGGAGACTCGGCTGGGTCTTGCTATGCATACTCCGTGTCTATGGCAGAAGGAGCACATCAAGCTTCTAAACTTCACAGCACCTGCTATTCAGCTAGGCACTCCGCCTCTGCCGCCTCCTCCTCCTCCTTCGGTGAGTGATCAGCGCACTCCGCTGAGAGGGCGCCAGTACTCCGCCTCCTTCTCCGCCTGCTCCGGCGCGTCCGAGCAGCCTGCCTCCTGCTCCGGCGCGTGAGGGCGGCATTACTCCATCTTCTTCTCCGCCTGCTCCAGCGCGTCCGAGCAGTCCGCCTCCTCCTTCGCCACCTCATAAGCGACGAGGACACAGACGCTACCGCTCCGGCTGCTCCGGCGCGTCGTAGTAGTATGCCTCCGGCTGCTCCGCCTCTTCAGCAACGAAAGAAGACAGCCACGGCCGCTCCGGCTGTTCCGACGTCTAGCAGTACAGCTCGGCAAAGGCTAGCAGACCGAAGAAAAGGGGAAAAAATCCCTAGCTCGGCGAACAAGCGAAGCAATCGTGCCCCTGGCTCAATGTGTCTAGCGATATCTTCACTAATCTTCCGGGGATGTTACCCGGTGCCAATCCTGGAGATTACATTACCGACGATGATGCAAATTTTTTTGAAACAATGGAGGTGGACACATTAAGATTTGAGCACGGTAAGCCTCTCGTCAGAACTGGTACTTCCCTAAGAATGATGATGCAAAGATTCCATGTTTGGTACATGGACATTTGCAGGAAGTCTGAGAAAAATACTTTCTCGCTGAGAGTTAAAGAGGAGCACGACCGCATTGGAATTGATGTGTTGTTAGTTCAATATGAGGAGTTCTTCCAGTTTTTCTATCAAAAGGCCCTCGATAAAACAATCATCACTTGCTACTGTCTGTAAGTACTACTTCTCTGTAATTAATTAAATCTCTATATATAGCTCAGCTCTTTCATTGCATGTATATATAATTACCCTCACTATATTATGCAGATTGAAGATCGCTGAATTGAAGAAAAGACAAGTAGGTGATGTTGGGTTCATTAACATAAATCTCATGGATGAATGGAGTGTTAAACATTCTTCCAGAGAAACCGAGGCCAACTTGCTCGCATCGTTACTTCGAAATCAAAACAAAGCTACAATACTCTTTCCTTACGAATACAAGTGAGTGTTTCTGTCTTGTGCATATTCAGTTTCCCTTATTACTCGAGGTTATGGTAATGTAATTGATGAGTTATGCATGCGTGCACATTTTACACTCTATTCTGCTAGAGATTAAGCTTGATCAGGGTCTTGTAACCGTCATAGACTCCAAACAAAAAAATCCGGAGGAGTATGCGACCGTGACTAAAATGCTCGAGAAGTAAGTTCAATCGATCATTATCGCACCATATCAGCAACTTTGTTCATTTCCTGATATCAAGTAACTATTTTCTTTGTCTGGCAGGGTCTGGAAAAAGTTCACCGCACAAGCTCCGAGACTGCCGGTGCAACTACGATTTAACCACCCGAAAGTAAGTACTAGCTAGTAGCTAGTTCCGCGGATCTCCCATTGATTCTAACTAGCATGCTTGCTTATCAGTTTGATTGACCTCTATTTCTTGTAAAGTGGTTGTGGCAGAAACCCGGAATGATTTCTATGGATACTACATTTGCGATTTCATCCACCACACCACCAGTGAGGGGGGCTACTCTAAACAACAAAATGAAGTGCGTAAGCAATAATATTCACAATTTTATTTTATTACCATCATTTGTGTTCAGTTTCATTCATATATATGTATTGACCCCCTTCTTGAAATTAGATGTTGCAGATGCGGGATGAACTCCGACCATAAGATCGCATACGAGCAATTCAAGACGAATTTGCGGCATTCTTTCTTGACCACGTTGTTGGGGAACGTAGCAGAAATTCAAAATTTTCCTACGTGTCACCAAGATCTATCTATGGAGAAACTAGCAACGAGGGAAGGAGAGTGCATCTACATACCCTTGTAGATCGCTAAGCGGAAGCGTTCATGAGAACGGGGTTGAAGGAGTCAGATTGCCGTGATCCAAATCACCGGAGATCCTAGTGCCGAACGGACGGCACCTCCGCGTTCAACACACGTACAGCCCGGTGACGTCTCCCACGCCTTGATACAGCAAGGAGAGAGGGAGAGGTTGAGGAAGACTCCATCCAACAGCAGCACAACGGCGTGGTGGTGATGGAGGAGCGTGGCAATCTTGCAGGGCTTCGCCAAGCATCACAAGATATGAGGAGAAACAGAGGGAGGGCTGCACCAATAGGCAGAGATCAAATCGTGTGTTATGGGCAGCCCCTAGGCCTCATATATATAGGGGAAAGGGAGGGCTGCGCCCCCATCTAGGGTTTCCACCCCCAAGGGGTGCGGCCAGCCCTAGATGGGGCTTGGGGAGGCGGCCAAGAGGGAGGGAGAGGAGGCGCCCACTAGATGGGCCTTAGGGCCCATCTGGACTAGGGTTGCCCCTCCCACTCATCCTGCGCCTTGGGCCCCTTGTGAGGCGTACCAGCCCTCCTAGGGGCTGGTCCCCTCCCACACTTGGCCCACGCAGCCTTCTGGGGCAGGTGGCCCCACTTGGTGGACCCCCGGGACCCTCCCGGTGGTCCCGGTACATTACCGATATCGCCCAAAACTTTTCCGGTGACCAAAACAGGACTTCCCATATATAAATCTTTACCTCCGGACCATTCCGGAACTCCTCGTGACGTCCGGGATCTCATCCGGGACTCAACAACATTCGTAACCACATACAAGCTTCCTTTATAACCCTAGCGTCACCGGACCTTAAGTGTGTAGACCCTACGGGTTCGGAGACATGCGTACATGACCGAGACGTTCTCCGGTCAATAACCAACAGCGGATCTGGATACCCATGTTGGCTCCCACATGTTCCACGATGATCTCATCGGATGAACCACGATGTCAAGGACTCAATCGATCCCGTATACAATTCCCTTTGTCTAGCGGTATTATGCTTGCCCGATATTCGATCGTCGGTATCCCGATACCTTGTTCAATCTCATTTCCGGCAAGTCTCTTTACTCGTTCCGTAACACATCATCCCGTGATCAACCCCTTGATCACATTGTGCACATTATGATGATGTCCTACCGAGTGGGCCCAGAGATACCTCTCCGCTTACGCTGGAGTGACAAATCCCAGTCTCGATTCATGCCAACCCAACAGACACTTTCGGAGATACCTGTAATGCACCTTTATAGCCACCCAGTTACGTTGTGACGTTTGGTACACCCAAAGCATTCCTACGGTATCCGGGAGTTGCACAATCTCATGGTCTAAGGAAAAGATACTTGACATTAGAAAAGCTTTAGCATACGAACTACGATCTTTGTGCTAGGCTTAGGATTGGGTCTTGTCCATCACATCATTCTCCTAATGATGTGATCCCGTTATCAACGACATCCAATGTCCATGGTCGTGAAACCGTAACCATCTATTGATTAACGAGCTAGTCAACTAGAGGCTTACTAGGGACATGGTGTTGTCTATGTACCCACACATGTATCTGAGTTTCCTATCAATACAATTATAGCATGGATAATAAACGATTATCATGAACAAGGAAATATAATAATAACTAATTTATTATTGTCTCTAGGGCATATTTCCAACAGTCTCCCACTTGCACTAGAGTCAATAATCTAGTTCACATCGTCATGTGTTTAACACTGATAGGTCACATCGCCATGTGACCAACACCCAAAGAGTTCACTAGTGTCTCAGAACTAGTTCACATCATCATGTGATTTAGGCTCAATGAGTTCTGAGGTTTGATCATGTTTTGCTTGTGAGAGAGGTTTTAGTCAACGGGTTTTAGTCAACGGGTCTGAACCTTTCAGATCCGTGTGTGCTTTGCAATTCTCTATGTCATATTGTAAATGCTGCTTCCACGCTCCACTTGGATCTATTCTAAATGGTTGCTCCACTATACGTATCCGGTTTGCTACTCATAGTCACTCGGATATGTGTTAAAGCTTGCATCGACATAACCCTTTACGCCGAACTCTTTATCACCTCCATAATCGAGAAACATGTCCTTATTTACTCCAAGGATAATTTTGACCGCTGTCAACGATCCATTCCTGGATCATTCTTGTACCCCTTGACTGACTCATGGCAAGGCACACTTCCGGTGCGGTACACAGCATAGCATACTGTAGAGCCTACGTCTAAGGCATAGGGGACGACCTTCATCCTTTCTCTCTTTTCTGCCGTGGTCGAGCTTTTAACTCTTAACTTCATACCTTACAACTTAGGCAAGAGCTCCTTCTTTGACTGATCCATCTTGAACACCTTCAAGATCATGTCAAGGTATGTGCTCATTTGAAAGTATTATTAAGCATTTTGATCTATCCTTATAGATCTCGATGCTCAATGTTCAAGTAGCTTAATCCAGGTTTTCTATTGAAAACATCTTTCAAATAACCCTATATGCTTTCCAGAAATTCTACATCATTTCTGATCATCAATATGTCAACAACAT
The DNA here is from genome assembly GCA_021605145.1 of Aegilops bicornis. Lineage (NCBI taxonomy): Eukaryota > Viridiplantae > Streptophyta > Magnoliopsida > Poales > Poaceae > Aegilops > Aegilops bicornis. The sequence goes on along the minus strand of CM038674.1, from coordinate 21,434,697 downwards.
ATACTCATCGTAAATTCTCAGTAGTGCTCCCACTCATTTCTTTGGAAATACAAGTTTCTCATAAACTTTGTATAAACCTAAAATCTTTGATCATCTTATCAAAGTGCACATTCCAACTCCGAGATGCTTACTCCAGTCCTTAGAAAGGATCGCTGAGCTAGCATACCTTTTAGCATCCTTAGGATCGACAAAACTTTTCCGATTGTATCACATACAACCTTTCCTTACGTAAACTGTTAAGGAAACTCGTCTTGACATCCATCCGCCATATTTCATTATTGCAGCTAATTCTAACATGATTCCGACTGACTTATGCTTCGCTACGTATGAGAAAATCTCATCGTAGTCAACTCCTTGAACTTGTGAAAAAACTCTTCGCCACAAGTCGAGCTTCATAGACGGTGACATTACCGTCCACTTCCGTCTTCTTCTTAAAGATCCATTTATTTCAATGGCTTGCCAATCATCGGGCAAGTCCACCAAAGTCCATGCTTTGTTATGATACATGGATCCTATCTCGGATTTCATGGCTTCTAACCATTTGTCGGAATTTGGGCCCACCATCGCTTCCCCATAGCTCGTAGGTTTATCAAGACAGGATCACCGTACCACTCTGAAGCAGTACGCGTCCTTGTCGTCCTACGAGGTTCGGTAGTGACTTGATCCGAAGCTTCATGATCACTATCATAAGCTTCCACTTCAATTGGTGTAGGTGCCACGGGAACAACTTCATGTGTCCTGCTACACACTAGTTGAAGTGACGGTTCAATAACCTCATCAAGTCTTCACCATCATCCCACTCAATCCTTTCGAGAGAAACTTTTCCTCGAGAAAGGACCCGTTTGTAGAAACAATTACTTTTGCTTCCGGATCTGAGATAGGAGGTATACCCAACTGTTTTTGGGTGTCCTATGAAGATGCATTTTGTCCGCTTTGGGTTCGAGCTTATCAACCTGAAACTTTTCCACATAAGCGTCGCAGCCCCAAACTTTCAAGAAATGGCAGCTTAGGTTTCTCTAAACCATAGTTTTCACGGTGTCATCTCAACGGAATTACGTGGTGCCCTATTAAAGTGAGTGCGGTTGTCTCTAATGCCTAACCCATGAACGATAGTGGTAATTCGATAAGAGGCATCATGGTACGCACCATATCTGATAGGGTGCAACTATGATGTTCGGACACACCATCACACTATGGTGTTCCAGGCGGTATTAATTGTGAAACAATTTGCACAATGTCTTAATTGTGTGCCAAAACTCGTTACTCAGATATTCATCTCTATGATCATATCATAGACATTCTATCCTCTTGTCACGAAGATCTTCAACTTCACTCTGAAATTACTTGAACCTTTCAATAATTCAGACTTGTGTTTCATCAAGTAAATATACTCAACATCTACTCAAATCATCTGTGAAGTAAGAACATAACGATATTCATCAGCATGCCTCAAAGCACTCATTGGATTGCACACATCAAAATGTGTTACTTCCAACAAGTTGCTATCTTGTTCCATCTTACTGAAACCGAGGCTTTTCAGTCATCTTGCCCATGTGGTATGATTTGCATATCTCAAGTGATTCAAAATCAAGTGAGTCCAAACGATCCATCTGCATGGTGTTTCTTAAGCGTGCGGACCCTACGGGTTCGAGAACTATGTAGACATGACCGAGAACTATTCTTGGTCAATAACCAATAGCGGGACCTGGATGCCCATATTGGCTCCTACATATTCTACGAAAATCTTTATCGGTCAGACCGCATAACAACATACGTTGTTCCCTTTGTCATCGGTATGTTACTTGCTCGAGATTCGATCGTCGGTATCCAATACCTAGTTCAATCTCGTTACTGGCATGTCTCTTTACTCGTTCCGTAATACATCATCTCACAGCTAACTCATTAGTTGTAATGCTTGCAAGGCTTAGTGATGTGTATTACAGAGAGGGCCCAGAGATACCTCTCCGACAATCGGAGTGACAAATCCTAATCTCGAAATACGCCAACCCAACATCTGCCTTTGGAGACACCTGTAGTACTCCTTTATAATCACCCGATTACGTTGTGACGCTTGGTAGTACCCAAAGTGTTCCTCCGTAAACGGGAGTTGCATATTCTCATAGTTATAGGAACATGCATAAGTCATGGATAAAAGCAATAGCAACATACTAAACGATCGGGTGCTAAGCTAATGGAATGGGTCATGTCAATCAGATCATTCAACCAATGATGTGACCTTGTTAATTAAATGACAACTCCTTTGTCTATGGTTAGGAAACATAACCATCTTTGATTAACAAGCTAGTCTAGTAGAGGCATACTAGTGACACTCTGTTTGTCTATGTATTCACACATGTATTATGTTTCCGGTTAATACAATTCTAGCATGAACAATAAACATTTATCATGAAATAAGGAAATAAATAATAACTTTATTATTGCCTCTAGGGCATATTTCCTTCAGTCTCCCACTTGCACTAGAGTCAATAATCTAGATCACATCACCATGTGATTAACATCGATAGTTCACATCATCATGTGATTAACACCCATAGTTCACATCGCCATGTGACCAACACCCAAAGGGTTTACTAGATTCAGTAATCTAGTTCACATCGCTATGTGATTAACACCCAAAGAGTACTAAGGTGTGATCATGTTTTGCTTGTGAGAGAATCTTAGTCAACGGGTCTTTCATATTCAGATCCGTTATGTATTTTGCAATTTTCTATGTCTGCAATGCTCTGCACGGAGCTACTCTAGCTAATTGCTCCCACTTTCAATATGTTCTAGATCGAGACTTAGAGTCATCCAGATCGGTGTCAAAACTTGCATCGACGTAACCCTTTACGACGAACCTTTTGTCACTTCCATAATCGAGAAACATATCCTTATTCTACTAAGGATAATTTTGACCGCTGTCCGATGATCTATTCCTAGATCACTATTGTACTCCTTGCCAAACTCAGTGTAGGGTATACAATAGATCTGGTACACAGCATGGCATACTTTATAGAACCTATGGCCAAGGCATAGGGAATGACTTTCATTCTCTTTCTATCTTCAGCCGTGGTCGGGTTTTGAGTCTTACTCAATTTCACACCTTGTAACACAGGCAAGAACTCTTTCTTTGACTGTTCCATTTTGAACTACTTCAAAATCTTGTCAAGGTATGTACTCATTGAAAAAACTTATCAAGCGTCTTGATCTATCTCTATAGATCTTGATGCTCAATATGTAAGCAGCTTCACCGAGGTCTTTCTTTGAAAAACTCCTTTCAAACACTCCTTTATGCTTTGCAGAATAATTCTACATTATTTCTGATCTACAATATGTCATTCACATATACTTATCGTAAATGTCAGTAGTGCTCCCACTCACTTTCTAGTAATTACAGGCTTCACCGCAAGTCTGTATAAAACTATATGCTATGATCAACTTATCAAAGCATGTATTCCAACTCTGAGATGCTTGCACCAGTCCAGAGATGGATCACTGGAGCTTGCATATTTTGTTAGCACCTTTAGGATTTACAAAACCTTCTGGTTGCATCATATACAACTCTTCTTTAATAAATCCATTAAGGAATGCAGTTTTGTTTATCCATTTGCCAGATTTCATAAAATGCGGCAATTGCTAACATGATTCGGACAGACTTAAGCATAGATACGAGTGAGAAACTCTCATCGTAGTCAACATCTTGAACTTGTCGAAAACCTTTTGCGACAATTCTAGCTTTGTAGACAGTACCACTACTATCATCGTCCGTCTTCCTCTTGAAGATCCATTTATTTTCTATGGTTTGCCGATCATCGGGCAAATCCATCAATGTCCATACTTTGTTCTCATACATGGATCATATCTCAGATTTCATGGCCTCAAACCATTTTGCGGAATCTGGGCTCATCATCGCTTCCTCATAGTTCGTAGGTTCGTCATGGTCAAGTAACCTGACCTCCAGAATGGGATTACCGTACCACTCTGGTTGACCAACGAGGTTCGGTAGTAACTTGATCTGAAGTTACATGATCATCATCATTAGCTTCCTCACTAATTGGTGTAGTAGTCACAGGAACTGATTTCTGCGATAAACTACTTTCCAATAAGGGAGAAGGTACAATTACCTCATCAAGTTCTACTTTCCTCCCACTCACTTCTTTCGGGAGAAACTCCTTCTCTAGAAAGGATCCATTCTTGGCAACGAATGTCTTGCCTTTCGGATCTGTGATAGAAGGTGTACCCAACATTTTGGGTATCCTATGAAGACGCATTTCTCCGATTTGGGTTCGAGCTTATCAGATGAAACTTTTTCACATAAGCATCGCAACTCCAAACTTCAAGAAACAACAACTTTGGTTTCTTGCCAAACCATAGTTCATACGGTGTCGCCTCAACGGATTTAGATGGTGCCCTTTTTAACGTGAATGCAGCTGTCTCTAATGCATAGCCCCAAAACTATAACGGTAAATCGGTAAGAAACATCATAGTTGCACTATATCCAATAAAAGTACGGTTATGATGTTCGGACACACCATTATGCTGTGGTGTTCCAGGTGGCATGAATTTGTGAAACTATTTCACATTGTTTTAATTGAAGACCAAACTCGTAACTCAAATATTTTACCTCTGCGATCATATCGTAGAAACTTTTTATTTTCTTGTTACGATGATTCTCCACTTCACTCTGAAATTCTTTGAGCTTTTCAAATGTTTCAGACTTATGTTTCATCAAGTAGATATACCCATATCTGCTCAAAAACATCTGTGAAGATCAAAAAAAATAATGATACTTGTTGCGAGCCTTAATATTCATCGGACCACATACATCAGTATGTATGATTTCCAACAAATCTGTTGCTCGCTCCATTGTTCCGGAGAACGGAGCTTTAGTCATCTTGCCCATGAGGCATGGTTTGCAAGCATCAAGTGATTCCAAAAGCCCATCAGTATGGAGTTTCTTTATGCGCTTTACACCAATATGACCTAAACGGCAGTGCCACAAATAAGTTGCACTATCATTATTAACTTTGCATCTTTTGGTTTCAATATTATGAATATGTGTATCACTACTATCGAGATCCAACAAATCATTTTTGTTGGTGTGTAACCATATAAGGTTTTATTCATGTAAATGTAACAACAATTTATTCTCTTACTTAAATGAATAACCGTATTGCAATAAACATGATCAAATCATATTCATGCTCAACACTAAATAACACTTATTTAGGTTCCGCACTAATCCCGAAAGTATAGGGAGTGTGCGATGATGATCATATCAATCTTGGAACCACTTCCAACACTCATCGTCACTTCCCCTTCAACTAGTTTCTGTTCATTCTGCAACTCCCGTTTCAAGTTACTATTCTTAGCAACTGAACCAGTATCAAATACCGAGGGGTTGCTGCGAACACTAGTAAAATACACATCAATAATCTGTATATCAAATATACCTTTGTTCACTTTGCCATCCTTCTTATCCGCCAAATACTTGGGGTAGTTCCGCTTCTAGTGACCAGTTCCATTGCAGCAAAAGCATTTAGTCTCGTGCTTAGGTCCAGACTTGGGCTTCTTCACTCGAGCAGCAACTTGCTTGCCGCTCTTCTTGAAGTTCCCCTTCTTCCCTTTGCCCTTTTCCTTGAGACTAGTGGTCTTGTCAATCATCAACACTTGATGCTCTTTCTTGATTTCTACCTTCGTCGATTTCAACATCACGAAGAGCTCGGGAATCGTCTTCGTCATCCCTTGCATACTATAGTTCATCACGAAGTTCTAGTAACTTAGTGTTGGTGACTAGAGAATTCTGTCAATCACTATCTTATCTGGAAGATTAACTCCCACTTGATTCAAGCGATTGAAGTACCCGGACAATCTGAGAACATGCTCACTAGTTGAGCGATTCTCTTCCATCTTTTAGCTATAGAACTTGTTGGAGATTTCATATCTCTCAACTCGGTATTTGCTTGAAATATTAACTTCAATTCCTGGAACATCTCATATGGTCCATGACGTTCAAAACGTCTTTGAAGTCCCGATTCTAAGCTGTTAAGTATGGTGCACTAAACTATCAAGTAGTCATCATATTGAGCTAGCCAAACGTTCATAACGTCTACATTTGCTCGTGCAATAGGTCTGTCACCTAGCGGTGCATTAAGGACATAATTCTTCAGGCAGCAATGAGGATAAACCTCAGATCACGGATCCAATCCGCATCATTGCTACTAACATTTTTCAATACAATTTTCTCTAGGAACACATATAAAAACATAGGGAAGCAACAACGCGAGCTATTGATCTACAACATAATTTGCAAAATACTACCAGGACTAAGTTCATGATAAATTAAAGTTCAATTAATCATATTACTTAAGAACTCCCACTTAGATAGACATCTCTCTAGTCATCTAATTGATCACGTGATCCAAATCAACTAAACCATAACCGATCATCACGTGAGATGGAGTAGTTTTCAATGGTGAACATCTTATGTTGATCATATCTACTATATGATTCACGCTTTCGACCATTCGGTCTCCGTCTTCCGAGGCCATATCTGCATATGCTAGGCTCGGCAAGTATAACCTGAGTATTCTGCGTGTGCAAAACTGGCTTGCACCCGTTGTAGATGGACGTAGAGCTTATCACACCCGATCCTCACGTGGTGTCTCAAGACGAACTTTGGCAACGGTGCATACTCAGGAGAACACTACTTGATAATTTTAGTGAGAGATCATCTTAAAATGCTACCGTCAATCAAAGCAAAATAAGATGCATAAAGGATAAACATCACATGCAATCAATATAAGTGATATGATATGGCCATCATCATCTTGTGCTTGTGATCTCCATCTCCGAAGCACCGTCGTGATCACCATCGTCACCGGCGCGACACCTTGATCTCCATCGTAGCATCGTTGTCGCTTACGCCATCTATTGCTTCTACGACTATCGCTACCGCTTAGTGATAAAGTAAAGCAATTACAGGGCGTTTGCATTTCATACAATAAAGCGACAACCATATGGCTCCAGCCAGTTGCCGATAACTTCGGTTACAAAACATGATCATCTCATACAATAAAATATAGCATCACGTCTTGACCATATCACATCATAACATGCCCTGCAAAAACAAGTTAGACGTCCTCTACTTTGTTGTTGCAAATTTTACGTGGCTGCTACGGGCTAAAGCAAGAACCAATCTCACCTACGCATCAAGACCACAACGATACTTCGTCAAATAGACTCCGTTTAACCTTCTCAAGGACCGGGCGTATGCCACACTCGGTTCAACTAAAGTGAGAGAGACAGACACCCGCCAGCCACCTTTAAGCACGAGTGCTCGTAGCGGTGAAACCAGTCTCACGTAAGCGTCACGCGTAATGTCGGTCCGGCCGCTTGCCTCACAATACCGCTGAACCAAAGTATGACATGCTTTGGTAGGCAGTATGACTTGTATCGCCCACAATTCACTTGTGTTCTACTCGTGCAAAACATCAAACCATAAAAACCTAGGCTCGGATGCCACTGTTGGGGAACGTAGTAATTTCAAAAATTTCCTACGCACACGCAAGATCATGGTGATGCATAGCAACGAGAGGGGAGAGTGTTGTCTACGTACCCTCGTGAGACCGGCGGAAGCGATCACAACGTAGAGGAAGTAGTCGACGTTCTCCTCGCGATCCAACCGATCCCAGCGCCCGTTACTCCGGCGCCTCCGAGTTCTTGGCACACGTTCAGCTCGGTGGCGCTCCTCAGCTCCGATCCAGCAAAGCTCCGGGAGAGAGAGTTTCACAAGACGACGGTGTGGTGACGATCTTGATGTTCTACCGACGCAGGGCTTCGCCTAAGCACCGCTTCTGATATGACCGAGGTGGAATATGGTGGAGGGGCACCGCACACGGCTAAGAGATCCAAGAGATCAATTGTTGTGTCTTTGGTGCTAGCCCTGCCCCTCTATTTATATGTTGAGCCCCAGGGTCGAAACTTGGAGCAAAAGCCTCCTCAAAGTCGGTTTTGCCCGAAAGGCAAGAGTCCCACTCGGACTCCAGGACCAAACGCCACAATCCTTGGCGTCTGGCCCAGACGCCATGGGCCTCGGCGTCTGGCCCAGGGCCAGACGCCAGGGTCTCCGGCGTTTGGCCCCCTAGCCTCCGCAAAACTCCTTTTGCACCGACCTAAAGCCTCATGGGCTTGACCCCTTGGCCTAAACATATCATCCAATATATGAATCTTTACGTCTCGACCATTTCGAGACTCCTCGTCATGTCCCCGATATCATCCGGGACTCCGAACTCCTTCGGTACATCGAAATACACAAAACTCATAATATAACCGTCATCGAAACCTTAAGCGTGCAGACCCTACGGGTTCGAGAACTATGTAGACATGACCGAGAACTATTCTTGGTCAATAACCAATAGCGGGACCTGGATGCCCATATTGGCTCCTAAATATTCTACGAAGATCTTTATCGGTCAGACCGCATAACAACATACGTTGTTCCCTTTGTCATCGGTATGTTACTTGCCCGAGATTCGATCGTCGGTATCCAATACCTAGTTCAATCTAGATTCTTGGCAAGTCTCTTTACTCGTTCCGTAATACATCATCTCACAGCTAACTCATTAGTTGTAATGCTTGCAAGGCTTAGTGATGTGTATTACCGAGAGGGCCCAGAGATACCTCTCCGACAATCGGAGTGACAAATCCTAATCTCGAAATCGCCAACCCAACATCTGCCTTTGGAGACACCTGTAGTACTCCTTTATAATCACCCGATTACGTTGTGACGCTTTGGTAGTACCCAAAGTGTTCCTCCGTAAACGGGAGTTGCATATTCTCATAGTTATAGGAACATGCATAAGTCATGGATAAAAGAAATAGCAACATACTAAGCGATCGGGTGCTAAGCTAATGGAATGGGTCATGTCAATCAGATCATTCAACCAATGATGTGACCTTGTTAATTAAATGACAACTCCTTTGTCTATGGTTAGGAAACATAACCATCTTTGATTAACAAGCTAGTCTAGTAGAGGCATACTAGTGACACTCTGTTTGTCTATGTATTCACACATGTATTATGTTTCCGGTTAATACAATTCTAGCATGAACAATAAACATTTATCATGAAATAAGGAAATAAATAATAACTTTATTATTGCCTCTAGGGCATATTTCCTTCAGTCTCCCACTTGCACTAGAGTCAATAATCTAGATCACATCACCATGTGATTAACATCGATAGTTCACATCATCATGTGATTAACACCCATAGTTCACATCGCCATGTGACCAACACCCAAAGGGTTTACTAGATTCAGTAATCTAGTTCACATCGCTATGTGATTAACACCAAAAGAGTACTAATGTGTGATCATGTTTTGCTTGTGAGAGAATCTTAGTCAACGGGTCTTTCATATTCAGATCCGTTATGTATTTTGCAATTTTCTATGTCTACAATGCTCTGCACGGAGCTACTCTAGCTAATTGCTCCCACTTTCAATATGTATCTAGATCGAGACTTAGAGTCATCCAGATCGGTGTCAAAACTTGCATCGATGTAACCCTTTACGACGAACCTTTTGTCACTTCCATAATCGAGAAACATATCCTTATTGTACTAAGGATAATTTTGACCGCTGTCCAGTGATCTACTCCTAGATCACTTATTGTACTCCCTTGCCAAACTCGATTGTAGGGTATACAATAGATCTGGTACACAGCATGGCATACTTTATAGAACCTATGGCCAAGGCATAGGGAATGCCTTTCATTCTCTTTCTATCTTCTGCCGTGGTCGGGTTTTGAGTCTTACTCAATTTCACACCTTGTAACACAGGCAAGAACTCTTTCTTTGACTGTTCCATTTTGAACTACTTCAAAATCTTGTCAAGGTATGTACTCATTGAAAAAACTTATCAAGCGTCTTGATCTATCTCTATAGATCTTGATGCTCAATATGTAAGCAGCTTCACCGAGGTCTTTCTTTGAAAAACTCCTTTCAAACACTCCTTTATGCTTTGCAGAATAATTCTACATTATTTCCGATCTACAATATGTCATTCACATATACTTATCGTAAATGCTGTAGTGCTCCCACTCACTTTCTAGTAATTACAGGCTTCACCGCAAGTCTGTATAAAACTATATGCTATGATCAACTTATCAAAGCATGTATTCCAACTCTGAGATGCTTGCACCAGTCCATAGATGGATCCTTTGGAGCTTGCATATTTTGTTAGCACCTTTAGGATTTACAAAACCTTCTGGTTGCATCATATACAACTCTTCTTTAATAAATCCATTAAGGAATGCAGTTTTGTTTATCCATTTGCCAGATTTCATAAAATGCGGCAATTGCTAACATGATTCGGACAGACTTAAGCATAGATACGAGTGAGAAACTCTCATCGTAGTCAACATCTTGAACTTGTCGAAAACCTTTTGCGACAATTCTAGCTTTGTAGACAGTAACACTACTATCAGCGTCCGTCTTCCTCTTGAAGATCCATTTATTTTCTATGGTTTGCCGATCATCGGGCAAATCCATCAAAGTCCATACTTTGTTCTCATACATGGATCATATCTCAGATTTCATGGCCTCAAACCATTTTGCGGAATCTGGGCTCATCATCGCTTCCTCATAGTTCGTAGGTTCGTCATGGTCAAGTAACCTGACCTCCAGAATGGGATTACCGTACCACTCTGGTTGACCAACGAGGTTCAGTAGTAACTTGATCTGAAGTTACATGATCATCATCATTAGCTTCCTCACTAATTGGTGTAGTAGTCACAGGAACTGATTTCTGCGATAAACTACTTTCCAATAAGGGAGAAGGTACAATTACCTCATCAAGTTCTACTTTCCTCCCACTCACTTCTTTCGGGAGAAACTCCTTCTCTAGAAAGGATCCATTCTTAACCTTGAATGTCTTGCCTTTCGGATCTGTGATAGAAGGTGTACCCAACATTTTGGGTATCCTATGAAGACGCATTTCTCCGATTTGGGTTCGAGCTTATCAGATGAAACTTTTTCACATAAGCATCGCAACTCCAAACTTCAAGAAACAACAACTTTGGTTTCTTGCCAAACCACAGTTCATACGGTGTCGTCTCAACGGATTTAGATGGTGCCCTTTTTAACGTGAATGCAGCTGTCTCTAATGCATAGCCCCAAAACTATAACGGTAAATCGGTAAGAAACATCATAGTTGCACTATATCCAATAAAGTACGGTTATGATGTTCGGACACACCATTATGCTGTGGTGTTCCAGGTGGCATGAATTTGTGAAACTATTTCACATTGTTTTAATTGAAGACCAAACTCGTAACTCAAATATTTTACCTCTGCGATCATATCGTAGAAACTTTTTATTTTCTTGTTACGATGATTCTCCACTTCACTCTGAAATTCCTTGAGCTTTTCAAATGTTTCAGACTTATGTTTCATCAAGTAGATATACCCATATCTGCTCAAAAACATCTGTGAAGATCAAAAAAATAATGATACTTGTCGCGAGCCTTAATATTCATCGGACCACATACATCAGTATGTATGATTTCCAACAAATCTGTTGCTCGCTCCATTGTTCCGGAGAACGGAGCTTTAGTCATCTTGCCCATGAGGCATGGTTTGCAAGCATCAAGTGATTCATAATCAAGTGATTCCAAAAGCCCATCAGATGGAGTTTCTTTATGCGCTTTACACCAATATGACCTAAACGGCAGTGCCACAAATAAGTTGCAGTATCATTATTAACTTTGCATCTTTTGGTTTCAATATTATGAATATGTGTATCACTACTATCGAGATCCAACAAATCATTTTTGTTGGTGTGTAACCATATAAGGTTTTATTCATGTAAACAGAACAACAATTTATTCTCTTACTTAAATGAATAACCGTATTGCAATAAACATGATCAAATCATATTCATGCTCAACACTAAATAACACTTATTTAGGTTCCGCACTAATCCCGAAAGTATAGGGAGTGTGCGATGATGATCATATCAATCTTGGAACCACTTCCAACACTCATCGTCACTTCCCCTTCAACTAGTTTCTGTTCATTCTGCAACTCCCGTTTCAAGTTACTATTCTTAGCAACTGAACCAGTATCAAATACCGAGGGGTTGCTGCGAACACTAGTAAAATACACATCAATAATCTGTATATCAAATATACCTTTGTTCACTTTGCCATCCTTCTTATCCGCCAAATACTTGGGGTAGTTCCGCTTCTAGTGACCAGTTCCATTGCAGCAAAAGCATTTAGTCTCAGGCTTAGGTCCAGACTTGGGCTTCTTCACTCGAGCAGCAACTTGCTTGTCGTTCTTCTTGAAGTTCCCCTTCTTCCCTTTGCACTTTTCCTTGAGACTAGTGGTCTTGTCAATCATCAACACTTGATGCTCTTTCTTGATTTCTATCTTCGTCGATTTCAACATCACGAAGAGCTCGGAATCGCCTTCGTCATCCCTTGCATACTATAGTTCATCACGAAGTTCTAGTAACTTAGTGTTGGTGACTAGAGAATTCTGTCAATCACTATCTTATCTGGAAGATTAACTCCCACTTGATTCAAGCGATTGAAGTACCCGGACAATCTGAGAACATGCTCACTAGTTGAGCGATTCTCTTCCATCTTTTAGCTATAGAACTTGTTGGAGATTTCATATCTCTCAACTCGGGTATTTGCTTGAAATATTAACTTCAATTCCTGGAACATCTCATATGGTCCATGACGTTCAAAACGTCTTTGAAGTCCCGATTCTAAGCTGTTAAGTATGGTGCACTAAACTATCAAGTAGTCATCATATTGAGCTAGCCAAACGTTCATAACGTCTACATTTGCTCGTGCAATAGGTCTGTCACCTAGCGGTGCATTAAGGACATAATTCTTCTATGCAGCAATGAGGATAAACCTCAGATCACGGATCCAATCCGCATCATTGCTACTAACATTTTTCAATACAATTTTCTCTAGGAACACATATAAAAACATAGGGAAGCAACAACGCGAGCTATTGATCTACAACATAATTTGCAAAATACTACCAGGACTAAGTTCATGATAAATTAAAGTTCAATTAATCATATTACTTAAGAACTCCCACTTAGATAGACATCTCTCTAGTCATCTAAGTGATCACGTGATCCAAATCAACTAAACCATAACCGATCATCACGTGAGATGGAGTAGTTTTCAATGGTGAACATCTTATGTTGATCATATCTACTATATGATTCATGCTCGACCTTTCGGTCTCCGTGTTCGAGGCCATATCTGCATATGCTAGGCTCGTCAAGTATAACCTGAGTATTCTGCGTGTGCAAAACTGGCTTGCACCCGTTGTAGATGGACGTAGAGCTTATCACACCCGATCATCACGTGGTGTCTCGGCACGACGAACTTTGGCAACGGTGCATACTCAGGAGAACACTACTTGATAATTTTAGTGAGAGATCATCTTAAAATGCTACCATCAATCAAAGCAAAATAAGATGCATAAAGGATAAACATCACATGCAATCAATATAAGTGATATGATATGGCCATCATCATCTTGTGCTTGTGATCTCCATCTCCGAAGCACCGTCGTGATCACCATCGTCACCGGCGCGACACCTTGATCTCCATCGTAGCATCGTTGACGTTACGCCATCTATTGCTTCTACGACTATCGCTACCGCTTAGAGATAAAGTAAAGCAATTACAGGGCGTTGCATTTCATACAATAAAGCGACAACCATATGGCTCCAGCCAGTTGCCGATAACTTCGGTTACAAAACATGATCATCTCATACAATAAAATATAGCATCACGTCTTGACCATATCACATCACAACATGCCCTGCAAAAACAAGTTAGACGTCCTCTACTTTGTTGTTGCAAATTTTACGTGGCTGCTACGGGCTAAAGCAAGAACCAATCTCACCTACGCATCAAGACCACAACGATACTTCGTCAAATAGACTCCGTTTAACCTTCTCAAGGACCGGGCGTAGCCACACTCAGTTCAACTAAAGTGAGAGAGATAGACACCCGCCAGCCACCTTTAAGCACGAGTGCTCGTAGCGGTGAAACCAGTCTCGCGTAAGCGTCTGGCGTAATGTCGGTCCGGGCCGCTTCATCTCACAATACCATTGAACCAAAGTATGACATGCTTTGGTAGGCAGTATGACTTGTATCGCCCACAACTCACTTGTGTTCTACTCGTGCAAAACATCAAACCATAAAAACCTAGGCTCGGATGCCACTGTTGGGGAACGTAGTAATTTCAAAAATTTCCCTACGCACGCCAAGATCATGGTGATGTTTAGCAACGAGGGAGAGTGTTGTCTACATACCCTCGTGACCGAAGCGGAAGCGATCACAACGTAGAGGAAGTAGTCGACGTTCTCCTCGCGATCCAACCGATCCCAGCGCCGTTACTCCGGCGCCTCCGAGTTCTTGGCACACGTTCAGCTCGGTGGCGCTCCTCGAGCTCCGATCCAGCAAAGCTCCGGGAGAGAGAGTTTCACAAGACGACGGCGGCCGACGATCTTGATGTTCTACCGACGCAGGGCTTCGCCTAAGCACCGCTACGATATGACCGAGGTGGACTATGGTGGAGAGGGGCACCGCACACGGCTAAGAGATCCAAGAGATCAATTGTTGTGTCTTTGGTGCTAGCCCTGCCCCTCTATTTATATGTTGAGCCCGGTCGAAACTTGGAGCAAAAGCCTCCTCAAAGTCGGTTTTGCCCGAAGGCAAGAGTCCCACTCGGACTCAGGACCAAACGCCACAATCCTTGGCGTCTGGCCCAGACGCCATGGGCCTCGGCGTCTGCCCAGACGCCATGGGCCTCGGCGTCGCCCAGGGCCGACGCCGAGGTCTCCGGCGTTTGGCCCCGGCCTCCATAAAACTCCTTTTGCACCGACCTAAAGCCTCATGGGCTTGACCCTTGGCCTAAACATATCATCCAATATATGAATCTTTACGTCTCGACCATTTCGAGACTCCTCGTCATGTCCCCGATCTCATCCGGGACTCCTAACTCCTTCGGTACATCAAAATACACAAAACTCATAATATAACCGTCATCGAAACCTTAAGCATGCGGACCCTACGGGTTCGAGAACTATGTAGACATGACCGAGAACTATTCTTGGTCAATAACCAATAGCGGGACCTGGATGCCCATATTGGCTCCTACATATTCTACGAAGATCTTTATCGGTCAGACCGCATAACAACATACGTTGTTCCCTTTGTCATCGGTATGTTACTTGCCCGAGATTCGATCGTCGGTATCCAATACCTAGTTCAATCTCAAGCATCGCATGTCTCATTACTCGTTCCGTAATACATCATCTCGCAGCTAACTCATTAGTTGTAATGCTTGCAAGGCTTAGTGATGTGTATTACCGAGAGGGCCCGAAGATACCTCTCCGAGCAATCGAGTGACAAATCCTAATCTCGAAATCGCCAACCCAACATCTGCCTTTGGAGACACCTGTAGTACTCCTTTATAATCACCCGATTCGTTGTGACGTTTGGTAGTACCCAAAGTGTTCCTCCGGTAAACGGAGTTGCATATTCTCATAGTTATAGGAACATGCATAAGTCATGGATAAAAGCAATAGCAACATACTAAGCGATCGGGTGCTAAGCTAATGGAATGGGTCATGTCAATCAGATCATTCAACCAATGATGTGACCTTGTTAATTAAATGACAACTCCTTTGTCTATGGTTAGGAAACATAACCATCTTTGATTAACAAGCTATTCTAGTAGAGGCATACTAGTGACACTGTTTGTCTATGTATTCACACATGTATTATGTTTCCGGTTAATACAATTCTAGCATGAACAATAAACATTTATCATGAAATAAGGAAATAAATAATAACTTTATTATTGCCTCTAGGGCATATTTCCTTCAAATTCTTCTCCAGTAGTTGTTCCCCTTATTACAGAAGCACTTAGTCTCGGCTTTGGGTTCAACCTTGGGTTTCTTCACTGGAGCAGCAACTGATTTGCCGTTTCATGAAGTGTCCCTTCTTGCCCTTGCCCTTCTTGAAACTAGTGGTTTCACCAACCATCAAAAATTGATGCTCCTTCTTGATTTCTACTTTCGTGGTGTCAAACATCGCGAATACTTCAAGGATCATCATATCTATCCCTGATATGTTATAGTTCATCACGAAGCTCTAGCAGCTTGGTGGCAATGACTTTGGAGAAACATCACTATCTCATCCGGAAGATCAACTCCCTTTCGGTTCAAGTGATTGTTGCACTTCAGACAATCTGAGCACAAGCTCAACGATTGAGCTTTTCTCCCTTAGTTTGCAGGCTAAGACAATCGTCGGAGGTCTTATACCTCTTGACGTGGGCACGAGCCTGAAATCCCAATTTCAGCCTTCGAAACATCTCATATGTTCCGCGATGTTTCGAAAAACGTCTTCGGTGCCTCAACTCTAAACCGTTTAACTGAACTATCACGTAGTTATCCAAATGTGTATGTCCGATGTTCGCAATATCCACAAACGACGTTTGGGGTTCAGCACACTAAGCGGTGCATTAAGGACATAAGCTTTCTACTGTCCGCATAATCGCTACTGTCAACTTTCAACTATATTTTCTCTAGGAACATATCTAAACAGTGGAACTAAAGCGCGAGCTCACGACATAATTTGCAAAGATCTTTTGACTATGTTCAGGATAATTTAAGTTCATCTTAGGAACTCCCACTCAGATAGACATCCCTCTGGTCATCTAAGTGATTACATGATCCGAGTCAACTAGGCCGTGTCCGATCATCACGTGAGACGGACTAGTCATCATCGGTGAACATCTTCATGTTGATCGTATCTACTATACGACTCATGCTCGACCTTTCGGTCTCTGTGTTCCGAGGCCATGTCTGTACATGCTAGGCTCATCAAGTTAACCCCAAGTGTATTGCGTGTGTTTCGAGGCCATGTCTGTACATGATAGGCTCGTCAACACCCGTTGTATGTGAACGTAAGAATCCATCACACCCGATCATCACGTGGTGCTTAGAAGCGACGAACTTTTGGCAACGGTGCAGTTAGGGAGAACACTTCTTGAAATTGTTGTAAGGGATCATCTTATTTACTACCGTCGTTCTAAGTAAACAAGATGCGTAAACATAATAAACATCACATGCAATTATATAGTAGTGACATGATATGGCCAATATCATATAGCTCCATTGATCTCCATCTTGAGGCTCCATGATCATCATCGTCACCGGCATGACACCATGATCTCCATCATCATGATCTCCATCATCGTGTCTTCATGATGTTGTCTCGCCAACTATTACTTCTACTACTACGGCTACCGGTTAGCAATAAAGTAAAGTAATTACACGGCGTTTGTTCAATGACACGCAGGTCATACAATAAATAAAGACAACTCCTATGGCTCCTGCCGGTTGTCATACTCATCGACATGCAAGTCGTGAATCCTATTACAAGAACATGATCAATCTCATACATCATATATCATTCATCACATTCTTCTTGGCCATATCACATCACATAGCATACCCTGCAAAAACAAGTTAGACGTCCTCTAATTGTTGTTTGCATGTTTTACGTGGCTGCTATGGGTTTCTAGCAAGAACGTTTCTTACCTACGCAAAACCACAACGTGATATGTCAATTGCTATTTACCCTTCATAAGGACCCTTTTCATCGAATCCGTTCCGACTAAAGTGGGATATAAAGTCACCCGCTAGCCACCTTATGCACCAAGTGCATGTCAGTCGGTGGAACCTGTCTCACGTAAGAGTACGTGTAAGGTCGGTCCGGGCCGCTTCATCCCACAATACCGTCGAAACAAGATTGGACTAGTAACAGTAAGCATATTGAACATCATCAACGCCCACAACTACTTTGTGTTCTACTCGTGCAAAGAATCTACGCAATAGACCTAGCTCATGATGCCACTGTTGGGGAACGTAGCAGAAAATCAAAATTTTCCTACGTGTCACCAAGATCTATCTATGGAGAAACTAGCAACGAGGGAAGGAGAGTGCATCTACATACCCTTGTAGATCGCTAAGCGGAAGCGTTCATGAGAACGGGGTTGAAGGAGTCGTGCTCGTCGTGATCCAAATCACCGGAGATCCTAGTGCCGAACGGACGGCACCTCCGCGTTCAACACACGTACAGCCCGGTGACGTCTCCCACGCCTTGATCCAGCAAGGAGAGAGGGAGAGGTTGAGGAAGACTCCATCCAACAGCAGCACAACGGCGTGGTGGTGATGGAGGAGCGTGGCAATCTTGCAGTGGCTTCGCCAAGCATCACAAGATATGAGGAGAAAGCAGAGGAGGGCTGCACCAATAGGCGGAGATCAAATCGTGTGTTATGGGCAGCCCCTAGGCCTCATATATAGGGGAAAGGGAGGGCTGCGCCCCCATCTAGGGTTTCCACCCCCAAGGGGTGCAGCCAGCCCTAGATGGGGCTTGGGGAGGCGGCCAAGAGGGGAGGGAGAGGGAGGCGCCCACTAGATGGGCCTTAGGGCCCATCTGGACTAGGGTTTGCCCCCTCCCACTCATCCTTGCGCCTTGGGCCCCTTGTGAGGGCGCACCAGCCCTCCTAGGGGCTGGTCCCCTCCCACACTTGGCCCACGCAGCCTTCTGGGGCAGGTGGCCCCACTTGGTGGACCCCCTGGACCCTCCCGGTGGTCCCGGTACATTACCGATATCGCCCGAAACTTTTCCGGTGACCAAAACAGGACTTCCCATATATAAATCTTTACCTCCGGACCATTCCGGAACTCCTCGTGACGTCCGGGATCTCATCCGGGATTTCAAACAACATTCGGTAACCACATACAAGCTTCCTTTATAACCCTAGCGTCACCGGACCTTAAGTGTGTAGACCCTACGGGTTCGGAGACATGCGTAACATGACCGAGGCGTTCTCCGGTCAATAACCAACAGCGGGATCTGGATACCCATGTTGGCTCCCACATGTTCCACGATGATCTCATCGGATGAACCACGATGTCAAGGACTCAATCGATCCCGTATACAATTCCCTTTGTCTAGCGGTATTATGCTTGCCCGAGATTCGATCGTCGGTATCCCGATACCTTGTTCAATCTCATTTCCGGCAAGTCTCTTTACTCGTTCCGTAACACATCATCCCGTGATCAACCCCTTGATCACATTGTGCACATTATGATGATGTCCTACCGAGTGGGCCCAGAGATACCTCTCCGTTTACGCGGAGTGACAAATCCCAGTCTCGATTCGTACAACCCAATGCACACTTTCGGAGATACCTGTAATGCACCTTTATAGCCACCCGATTCGTTGTGACGTTTGGTACACCCAAAGCATTCCCTACGGTATCCGGAGTTGCACAATCTCATGGTCTAAGGAAAAGATACTTGACATTAGAAAAGCTTTAGCATACGAACTACGATCTTTGTGCTAGGCTTAGGATTGGGTCTTGTCCATCACATCATTCTCCTAATGATGTGATCCCGTTATCAACGACATCCAATGTCCATGTTCAGGAAACCGTAACCATCTATTGATTAACGAGCTAGTCAACTAGAGGCTTACTAGGGACATGGTGTTGTCTATGTACCCACACATGTATCTGAGTTTCCTATCAATACAATTATAGCATGGATAATAAACGATTATCATGAACAAGGAAATATAATAATAACTAATTTATTATTGTCTCTAGGGCATATTTCCAACACACGTCACCGACAAACACGGAGAATACCATGTGGCAGTTGAGTTTAAATGTTAGGGGACGTAAGAGATTTATAGTGTATATATATATATATATATGAATGAATGAATGAAACTCAACACAAATGATGGTAATAAAATAAAATTGTGAATATTGTTATTTACGCACTTCATATTGTTTGTCGAGTAGCCCGCTCACAGGTGTCGTGTGGCGGATGGACTGCAAATGTAGTATCCACAGAAATCATTCCCTTGTTCCTGCCACAACCACTTTACAAGAAATAGAGGTCAATCAAACTGACAATTAGCAAGCATGTTAAATGGTATTGATGAAACTAGCGCTTGAATCACTAGGAGATGCGTGGAATATGCTACTATAGTACTTACTTTCGGGTGTCTAAATTGCAGCTTCTTCGGCAGTCCCGGAGCTTTTTTGGTGAATTTTCTCCAAACCCTTCCATACGAAGAAAATAATTACTTGATATCAGAAATGAACAAAGTTGCTGATATGGTGGATAATGATCGATTTAACTTACTTCTCGAGGATTTCAGTCATGTCCGCATACTCCTTGGGATCTTTTCGTTTGGAGTCTAAGACAGTTACTACTCCCTGCTCAAGCTTAATCTCTAGGAGAATATAGTGGTACCTGCGCATGCATGCATAACTCATCAATATTACATCACTATAACCTGGACTAATAAGGGAAACCGAATATGCCACAAGACAGTAACACTCACTTGAAGTTGTAAGGAAAGAGTATTATATCCTTGTGTTCATTTATTACCAACGATTGTAGCAAGTTGGCCTCGGTATTTTCGGCATGAAATTCAACCTCGATTGCATCTATGAGATATGTGTTAATGAACCCAATGGAACCCACTTTTCTTTTCTTCAATTCGCGATCTTCAATCTGCATAATATAGTGAGGATAATTATAAATACATGCAATGAAAGAGCTGAGTTATATAGAGAGACTTAATGACAGAAGTAGTACTACTTACGTATGAGCAGGTGACCGTTGCTTTATCGAGGGCCAATTAATAGAAAACTGATAGAACTCCTCAAATGGAATAGGCAACAGTTCAATTCCAACGAGATCACGCTCCTTTTAACTCTCACATACAAAGTACTCCTCCCTCGGACTCTCTCGCAGGTTTTCATGTACCAATCATGCAATCTTCGCATCATCGTTGATAGAGAGCTTTCATCTTTGACGAGAGGCTTCCTGCATCAGATCTTTGTATCTGCACCTCCAAAAAATCATAATGTACATCGTCGGGCAGGTAATCTTCAGGATTGCCATAACCGGGCACCATCCTTGGATCGACGATGTCGCTAGTAGGCACCTTGAGCGGGGGGCATGATTGCTTCGCTTGTTCGCCGAGCTGGGCAATTTTTTTCCCAGCTCATCGTTCTTTCATTCTTTGATCACTTTTAGTACGTACCGACCTCTCCGCTTCGGCAGATGCCTTTCCAATAATGCGCTCATAGTTGGTTCTCGGCGGAGACTTTGCCGGTTTCCTCAGGGCAGAGTGCGCTTCGCTTTCACCGGATCTACCTTCTCCTCCGGAGGTGGACGTCTCTTTGCTTTCAACCCTGCAAACCAGTCATCCACTTCGGTCTGCGCGATCTTCGCGTTTTTCTCCTCGGTCCTCTCGTACGGTAACTTCTCTGGAGTCTTCAGAGAAGGACCGTATCTGTATTTCCTCCGGCCTTTGGCTGTACTGCTAGACGCCGGCAGAGCAGACGGAGCGGATGTCTTCTTTTTTGCTTGCTTACGAGGCAGAGGAGAAGGACTACAACGCGTCGGAGCAGCCGGAGCGGCGGCGGGTCTCTTCCGCCCTTGCTAACGAGACGGAGAAGGAGGAGGCTGGTTGCTCGGCGGCCAAGCAGCGGAGAAGGAGGCAGAGTGCCGCCACGCCACGGGAGAAGGAGGCGGAGTGCCGCCACGCTGCGTGCCTCGATCGTCACTCGCCTGAGGAGGAGGCGGTGGAGGAGGCGGAGTGCCCTGACTCGCCGGAGGAGGAGGAGGAGGCGGAGGCATCGAGTTCGGAAGGTTGATGAGCTCCTTCCGCCATAGGCATGGAGTCTTCAGAGCAGAACCCAGCCTAGTCTCCCCTTCACCGGTAGAGTGGTCAAGCGGGAGGTCCTCAAATCCCTTCGTTATTTCATCCTCCATCACCTTAGCATATCCTTCTGGTATCGGCTGGCAGTGATAAGTTGTGCCGGGTCCACTAGGATAAACTTGGCCAATAGCCGCCTTGACCTTCAAAGTCATCCATCGAGCCATAATGTGGCAACTTTGAGACTCCGTGATACCATCCGCGGGATAGCCGGCAGGAGCCGTCAAAACATGCTCCGGCTGAAGCAGCTCGGTGGAAGCCACTCTGCTTCTCCGCTGAGATGGCGGGGTAGCTTGGGGGGAAGCTTCGGCAGGTCGTTTGCTGCGATCTGCTGCTTCTCGTTCCTCTTCTCGTTCCTCTAGCCCCATTAACCTTTCGTGCAGCGCCTGCAGTTGGTCCTGCTCCAGTTTCTTCCTCTTCTCGTGGGTTTTGTAACCCCCTGCGTCCGGAAAACCAACCTTCCACTAAAGGGAGCCTGGCGTGCCTCGTGTCCGTCCAGGGTGCTCAAGATTCCCAAGGGCCATTGTGAGCTCGTCCTTCTCCTTGTTTGGAAGGAACGTCCCTCGCTGCGCTGCATCGATATAGTGTCGAAGCTTCCTTACAGGTATTTGCAGTTGCTCGTCCGTCCACTGGCACTTCCTCGTTATAGGTCCAAGGTTCCGCCAGCCTCAAGAACTAAGTCCGCAACGGTCTCTGCCAAGACATTGTCTCTGGTTCCATCCCTTTTTCAAGCAGATCATGCTCAGCCTTGGACCACTTAGGCCGGGCTTTGAGTTAGCCACCTAACCCCGTGCGACGGTGAAGCTTCTTCTTCGCAGCATTTTGCTTGTTTGTCGCCGACATCTTCTTACTCTTTTTCGATGTCTTGTGGGCCACAAATGCGGTCCAGTGATCTTTGATCTTCTCATATTTGCCGATGAATTCTGGTGTCTTATCTTTCTCGACAAACTGGTTCAGCTCTTTCCTCCACCTCCTCATTAGGGTTGCCATCTTCTTAAGAGCACAAGACTTGATTAATTGCTCTTTAACTGGCTTCTTCGGATCCTCCTCTGGCGGTAGGGTGAAATTTGCCTTCAGCTCAGTCCAAAGATCTTCTTTCTGCATATCATTGACATAAGACACCTCAGGGTCTTCCTCCTTAGGCTTATACCATTGATGGATGCTGATCGGGATCTTGTCCCTAACAATAACCCCGCACTGAGCACAAAATGCCTTCCTTGTCCGCATGGGTTCAATCGGTTCGCCGTCGGGCGCGATTTCTATGATCTCAAACTTTTCATCCGAGCTCAACTTTTTCTTCGGGCCTCGTCTCCTTACCGGGTTGTGCTCGATCCGAAGGGCTAGAAATTATAAGGAAGAAAGACGAGAGTAATTAATATGTGTACATATACCAAAACAATGGATGCATCAATTAACTAGTCAGCACGGGCTTAACTAATATATATATATACCTAGCCGGACTCTGTTCGGTCACCGAGCAACAAAGACGGTGTCCTTCTGCTTGTACCTCCATTGTGTCACCGGAGCCATCATGAACATAGTCCTCTTCTTGTACCGGCATTAATGGGTCGAAGCCATCATGAACATAGCCCTCCTATTCACCCAGTCCGGTGTCGTTGAGATATGACGCAACTTCATCACTTCCTTGTGCGATTATGTGCCCCAACATCGCTTCTGTTTCTTCGTCTCGGGAGTGCTCCATAGTTTCTGCAAATATTTACAACATGTCAATTATTATTCAAACATGGTACAGATGGATATATATATATATATATATATATATATATATATATATATATATATATATAAGAGGCCAACGAAGAGCTCTATAGCTAATCACAAAAAGGAATCATGTGAGTTTGGGTGGCCTCGAGAGAGTTAATTTGTCGGGTAGGGGCGCGGCGGGAGGGGTTAGGAGACCAACATCGTTTTCTCTCTAGTGTTTGGGGTCGCCTCGACACAATGCTTCAAGGATTAATTTGGGTGGCCTCGAGAGAGTTAATTTGTCGGGTAGGGGCGCGGCGGGAGGGGGTAGGAGACCAACATCGTTTTCTCTCTACGGTTTGGGTGTCCTCGAGAGTTTTGGTCGGCGAGAGGGCCGAGGGGGTGCTGCCGTTGTATAAGTTATCACGGTCGAGAGGGGGTATATATATCGACCGCCCCTCATGTCGAAGTTATCTCGAGGGGGTTATATCGACAACGACGCGACATACATATACATGGGAAAATAATGTTATCGGGGAGGGGGTATCGGTACCCCCCCCCCCCCTTCATGTTGAAGTTTCTTCTTTCTCCTCTATTCCTTTCTTCTTCTACTACTCTTCTTTTTCTTCTTCTCGCGAGAAAGGAAAATAAGGAAAAGGAAGAAAAGAGGAAGAAGAAAAAAAGAATAAAAAAAAGAGGAGAAGAAGAAAGGAATAGAGGAGAAGAAGAAAGGAATAGAGGAGAAGAAGAAAAATAGAAATTTTCTATTTTTCTTCTTCTCCTCTATTCCTTTCTTCTTCTCCTCTTCTTTTTCTTCTTATTTCCTCTTCTTATTTATTTCTCCTCTTCGTCCTCTCCTCTTCTTCTCCTTTCTTCCTCTTCTTATTTTCCTTTTTCCTCTCATTCTTTTAGTATTGCTTGTTTAAAAAAAATGTTCAAATAGAAAATTTTGAAAAAAACAAAGGTTTTGCCTAATGCATTGTTCATATGAATATACAAACATTTGCATATTTATACAATAATTAATATCACCAAAAAAAATCTATGAACAGAAAAAAACCTAACTTTTCTAAAAATCTATCTTTTGCATATATGAAAACATTAATACACATATGAACAAAAATACATATATGAAGAAAAACATGCTGTGAACAATTTTTTTATACATTTTGAACATCTACATACACATAGCCACATACATACACATATACATTATATATATATGAACAAAAAATTGAACTAATAAAAGTAAAAAAAACAGAGCCGGTGTGGCGGCTCACAATGGGCGGCTAGATGACGATGGTGACGGTGGGGCGGCGAGGCGCCCTGGGCGGGACGACGGGCAGGGGCTCGGGCGTCGCGCTGGGCGGACGGGCGCTGGCTCGGGAGGCCGGGCGACGAGGACGGCACGGGCTCGGGGAGGCCGGCAACGAGGACGGCGCGGGGTGGGGGCGTTGGCCTTGGCGGCGGCGGCGGCGACGGCGAGGTGGAGCGGCCTGGCGGCGTCGAGGAGGGTCGGCGTCGTCGGGGCAACTGTTCGTGAAACCAACCGGGACTAATGCACCCTTTAGTCCCGGTTGGTGCCGCCAACCGGGACCAAAGGTCTCTTTTTCGGCAGTCCAAAGGGCGGGAAGCGGCGGCCTTTGGTACCGGTTGGTGCCACGAACCGGTACCAATACCCCCCCCCCTTTAGTCCCGGTTGGTGCCACCAACCGGGACCAAAGGCCCCTATATGCTGCACGCGTCGGGGCCAAAGTTTAGTCCCACCTCGCTAGTTGAGAGGGGCGCGCAGTGGTTTATAAGCCCCACTGCCGCACCCCTCTCAACCTCCTCTCCATTGCAAACTTACGGGCCTACTTGTTACTGCTATGCTTGATAGGCCTGCTAGCCCTGTTGCGGGCCTGAATCCTGGCCCATGGATGAGTTTCTAGTCGTATTCAGGCTGTGGTGGCCCAGTAGGTGGCAGTTTTTTTGTTTTTTTTTTGTTTTCTTTACTTATTGTTGCTATTTTTATTTTTTTTCCAGTTTTTTTGTTTTGTTTTCTGCATTATTTATTTTCTTTTGTTTTTTGCTTTATTTTTTAATTCTTTTTGCTTTTAGTTTTAGGAAAATTATAAACTTTCTGTTAGTGCCATTACTTTTCAAATTTGAAAACACTTTTTTTGTTTTTTTGTTTTCTTTCTTTCTTTATTTATTTTATTTTGTTTCTACTTACAACAAAATACTTATTGTTGTTTTTTTGTTTTGATTTCTGCATTATTTATTTTCTTTTGTTTTTTGCTTTATTTTTCAATTCTTTTTTCTTTTAGTTTTAGGAAATTATAAACTTTCGTGTTAGTGCCATTATTTTTCAAATTTGAACACACTATTTTTGTTTTCTTTCTTTCTTGCTTTATTTATTTTATTTTGTTTCTACTTACAACAAAAAACTTATTGTTGCTATTTTTAATTATTACGAGGGCCGAACCATAAGACATTAAAGCATTTCGAATGAACTATGAAAAAGTTGAAAGTTGGCATGGTATCATACTCGTCAGTTACAAAGTTGGCATGGTATCATACTCGTCAGTTACGAAGTTGGCATGGTATCATCATAATAGTTGCGGGAGAAAGTCTTCACTTTTTCTTCGCTTGTGTCATTTCCTTATTGCGCCGTAACCATGGATAATCTTCATCGTTTATCAGGATGTTGGGGTCAGCCTTGACTTTGAAGGGAGGAATTTCATGAAACTTTTCATAATCTTCAGACATGTCTGTCTTGTCCTCCACTCCCACGATGTCCCTTTTTCCTGAAAGAACTATGTGGCGCTTTGGCTCATCGTATGATGTATTCGCTTCCTTATCTTTTCTCTTTCTAGGTCTGGTAGAGATGTCCTTCACATAGATAACCTGTGCCACATCATTGGCTAGGACGAACGGTTCGTCAGTGTACCCAAGATTTTTCAGATCCACTGTTGTCATTCCGTATTGTGGGTCTACCTGTACCCCGCCTCCTGACAGATTGACCCATTTGCACTTAAACAAAGGGACCTTAAAATCATGTCCGTAGTCAAGTTTCCATATGTCCACTATGTAACCATAATATGTGTCCTTTCCCCTCTCGGTTGTTGCATCAAAGCGGACACTGCTGTTTTGGTTGGTGCTCTTTTGATTTTGGTCAATCGTGTAAAATGTATTCCCATTTATCTCGTATCCTTTCCAAATCAATACAGTCAAAGATGGTCCCCTGAACAACAAGTACAGCTCATCACAAACAGTGTTGTCACCTCTGGTACGTGCTTCCAACCAACTGCTGAAAGTCCTGATGTGTTCACATGTAATCCGATCGTCGCCTTTGCTCACGGGTGTTTGGAGCGCAGACTGTTCTTGTGTTCATCGACATAAGGGGTCATCAAGGTAGAGTTCTGTAGAACTGTGTAGTGTGCTTGAGACAAAGAATATCCGTCCCTGCATATTATTGAGTCCCTTCCAAGCGTGCCTTTTCCAGTCAGTCTCCCCTCATACCAGGAATGAAGTCAACACAAAACCCGATGACATCCTCTGTTTGATGGCCCATGGAGATGCTTCCTTCTGGCCTAGCGCGGTTACGGACATATTTCTTTAGGACTCCCATGAACCTCTCAAAGGGGTACATTTTGTGTAGAAATACGGGGCCTAGAATGACATTCTCGTCATCTAGATGAACTAGGACGTGCGTCATGATATTGAAGAAGGATGGTGGGAACACCAGCTCAAAACTGACAAGACATTGCACCACATCACTCCTTAGCCTTGGTATGATTTCTGGATCGATCACCTTCTTAGAGATTGCATTGAGGAATGCACATAGCTTCACAATGGCTAATCGGACGTTTTCCGGTAGAAGCCCCCTAAATGCAACCGGAAGCAGTTGCGTCATAATCACGTGGCAGTCATGAGACTTTAGGTTATGGAAATTTTTCTCTGGCATATTTATTATTCCCTTTATATTCGACGAGAAGCCAGTTGGGACCTTCATACTGAGCAGGCATTCAAAGAAGATTTCTTTCTCTTCCGTCAGAAGAGCGTAGCTGGCAGGACCTTCATACCACTTCGGAGGCATGCCCTCTTTTTCGTGCAAGCGTTGCAGGTCCTCCCGTGCCTCAGGTGTATCTTTTGTCTTCCCATACACGCCCAAGAAGCCTAGCAGGTTCACGCAAAGGTTCTTCGTCACGTGCATCACGTCGATCGAAGAGCGGACCTCTAGGTCTTTCCAGTAGGGTAGGTCCCAAAATATAGATTTCTTCTTCCACATGGTGTGTGATTCTCAGCGTCATTCGGAACAGCTAGTCCGCCGGGACCCTTTCCAAAGATTACGTGTAAATCATTGACCATAGCAAGTACGTGATCACCGGTATGCATGGCGGGCTTCTTCCGGTGATCTGCCTCGCCTTTGAAATGCTTGCCTTTCTTTCGACAGTGATGGTTGGTCGGAAGAAATCGACGATGGCCTGTACACATTCTTCCCGCAGCTTGCCGGTATATACTATCGGTGTCAAGTAAACAGTGCGTGCATGCATGGTATCCCTTGTTTGTCTGTCACGAAAGGTTATCGAGAGCGGGCCAATCGTTGATGGTCACGAACAGCAATGCCTTTAGGTTAAATTCCTCCTGTTTGTGCTCATCCCATGTACGTACACCGTTTCCATTCCACAGCTGTAAAAGTTCTTTAACTAATGGCCTTAGGTACACATCAACGTTGTTGCCGGGTTGCTTAGGGCCTTGGATAAGAACTGGCATCATAATGAACTTCCGCTTCATGCACATGCAAGGAGGAAGGTTATACATACATAGAGTCACGGGCCAGGTGTTGTGATTGCTGCTCTGCTCCCCGAAAGGATTAATGCCATCCGCGCTTAAATCAAACCATACGTTCATTGGCTCAATTGCAAACTCATTCCAGTACTTTCTCTCGATTTTTCTCCACTGCGACCCGTCAGCGGGTGCTCTCAACTTCCCGTCTTTCTTACGGTCCTCACTGTGCCATCGCATCAACTTGGCATGCTCTCCGCTTACGAGCAGACGTTTCAACCATGGTATTATAGGAGCATACCACATCACCTTCGCAGGAACCCTCTTCCTGGGGGGCTCGCCATCAACATCAACAGGGTCATCTCGTCTGATCTTATACCATAATGCACCGCATACCGGGCATGCGTTCAGATCCTTGTACGAACGCGGTAGAGGATGCAGTCATTAGGGCATGCATGTATCTTCTCCACCTCCAATCCTAGAGGGCATACGACCTTCTTTGCTGCGTATGTACTGTCGGGCAATTCGTTATCCTTTGGAAGCTTCTTCTTCAATATTTTCAGTAGCTTCTCAAATCCTTTGTCGCACAAGATTCTTCGCCTTCCATCGCAACAATTCCAGATGCGGTACCGAGCTTTGTGTTGCCATCTTCGCAATTGGGGTATAACCCTTTTTTGTGGTCCTCTAACATGCGATCAAACTTCAGCTTCTCCTTTTGACTTTCGCATTGCGTCCTTGCATCGACAATGACCCTGCGGAGATCATCATCATCGGGCACATCGTCTGGTTCCTCTTGATCTTCAGCAGCTTCGCCCGTTGAAGCATCATCGTGCACATCGTCTGGTTCCTCTTGATGTTCATTAGCATCAACGTATTCAGGGGGCACATAGTTGTCATCGTACTCTTCTTCTTCGCCGTCTTCCATCATAACCCCTATTTCTCTGTGTCTCGTCCAAACATTATAGTGTGGCATGAAACCTTTGTAAAGCAGGTGGGTGTGGAGGATTTTCCGGTCAGAGTAAGACTTCGTATTCCCACATATAGGGCATGGACAACACATAAAACCATTCTGCTTGTTTGCCTCAGCCACTTCGAGAAAATCATGCACGCCCTTAATGTACTCGGAGGTGTGTCTTGAACCGTACATCCATTCCCGGTTCATCTGCGTGCATTATATATAATTAAGTGTGTCAAAAATCATTACAGAACATCATGAATAGATAATTAAGTGACCAAATTAATAGAAGTTCATCATCACATTAAAACCAAAGTACATACATAGTTCTCATCTAACAACATAAAGCTCTGCAGAGCATCTAAATTAATTAAACCATACACTGAAACTATGTAAAACATTTCAATGCGAAAACAAATGCGATCATAATCGCAACCAATGTAACAACTGATCCAACGGCATAATGATACCAAGCCCTGGTATGAATGGCATATTTTCTAATCTTTCTAATCTTCAAGCGCATTGCATCCATCTTGATCTTGTGATCATCGACGACATCCGCAACATGCAACTCCAATATCATCTTCTCCTCCTCAATTTTTCTAATATTTTCCTTCAACAAATTATTTTCTTCTTCAACTAAATTTAATCTCTCGACAATAGGGTGGGTTGGAATTTCCGGTTCAACAACCTCCTAGATAAATAAAATCTATGTCACGTTGGTCGGCATAATTGTCATAAACAATAAATGAACCAATAGTTATGAAAAGATAATATATACCACATCCGAATCATAGACAGATTTAGGGCCGACGGGGGCGGATACCAAAACCATCGCACTATATAAGATGCAATAATAAAAGTAAAAAAATTATACAAGTATCTATATAAACATACAAGTAAGAAATTTTTTTCCTTTCAGAAAGAAGATAAGATAAGAACAAGAGGCTCACCACGGTGGTGCCGGCAACGAGATCGGCGCGGGCGATCGGCGGCGGTGAAGACGGGGACGGGACGTGACAGATCGCTTAACCTAGACAAATATTAAGGAAAATGGAGCTTGGAGGTCGAGCTTGGAGAGGAGAAAGCTTAAGTAGTGTGGGTCGGGCATTCCATCGAACACCTCGTGTGCATAGGAGGTGAGCTAGAGCACCATTAAAGCTCTCCCTCGCACATTTAAAAACAGAGCACTGGAGTGCTCTGCTTTCATGGCGAGGGGTATATATCGGCAACTAATGGGTCCCGGTTGGTGACTTGACCCAGGACTAAAGGGCAGCCTTTGGTCCCGGTTCGTCCCACCAACCGGGACCAATGGTGACGGGCCAGGAGCGAGGCCCATTGGTCCCGGTTTATCCCACCAACCGGGACCAATGGTGATGGGCCAGGAGCGAGGCCCATTGGTCCCGATTCGTTCCCACCAACCAAAAAGGTCCGCATTTAACCGGGACCAATGGCTCACGTGGCCTGGCCGGCCCCCGGGGCTCACGAACCGGGTCCAATGCCCCCATTGGTCCCGGTTCTGAATTGAACCGGGACTAATTAGCTGGCCCGGCATGGAGCATTGCCCTGTTTTCTACTAGTGTGTTTTGCACTAATTTTTGCTAATTACTAAAAATACTAGGACTAAGTATATACAAATCTGGGGCCCCACTGATTTGGGGGCCCATGTGCAGGCGCACACCCTGCACATGTCCACGGTACGGGCCTGCCATCGCTCCTGGTCCTCGAGCTCCGGTCTGCGCTTGCCAAAAGAGTACAGTATTGTCCCCTGTGAGCTCATTCTTCTGTCTCTTATTCTGGCTTAGTGGTGGATCCGCCTTGCAATTGCGTGGTGTGGGCGCACAACGCCCAGGGAGCCTATCACCCCTTTTCTATTCCTTGATTGTTACATAGATTCATCCCTGTCTCGGTTATCGATTTTGTTCTTTTCCATAGGATGTAATTTCTTTTGCCGAGATAGATTAAGCCTGGGTTGAGGTGGCTGTAGTGTGTCGGTTGCCCAGTACTTGTTTGTTGTCATATGCCTTACTCAAAGTGAGATTTATTTTCTACTTCCTATACTCAGCAGTTACGCTTGAAGATCCTCTTATCACTTCCTTTGATCTTTTTGCTGAGATCTGCTTCCTGTTTACTTAAGTGTTACCAGACTTTAAATGTACAATCTCGCATACTAGCACGTCTGTACATGATGCCTCCTTTTATCCTTGAAGGTATAGGGAGTTCTTTAAGAGAAATGATAACAAGAGTGTATGAAAGGCAAATGGTGTTCTTCACTAAATATATGTGCTATGATATTATGTAAGGTTAGGCACACCCTAAGTTGGTTAAGCTTTTGATATAGCTTGTTAGGAGATAATGAAAATAATAATGTTTATTTGCTCACGAGCAAGATTCTGATGTCAAACAAATGACTATTTTCCCCTTTCAGAGTTTCTACCATTTAATTGTGTTCTAAAACTTGGAGTAGAGATTTCTTTGACCGCGCCGAAATTGTACAGTTATTAATGCTGCTGGCAGGAGGCCTGAAGCTCTAACCCTGGTATTTAATGAAATCAGCCATAGCCATATCTCTACCACTAAACAAATTTGCTGTAGTCGTCACAACATCGGATTTTATATAGTTTGGCTAATGGAACTCTTTCACTGAGCTATTGCAGGTTCTTCGGAAAGGAATAGATCTTGGAGTTGTTGTCCTGAGATATTGCAAACTTCCTTGACCTCAACAAAAAACCTGTTATGACTGAACTAATTCACTGATGAGAAAAAGGGTTTCCCCCGCTTTATATTATAAAGCAAATCTCCGATACATCCAGCACGCTGGGGCCGCAGCACAGATAAGCCCAAAAGAAAATGAAAGAGAAATGAATGCCGATACCGGCAGATCACCGACAAAAGGAAGACCGGCAACCGCTGCACCCTCCGACGAAGTGCCACCACGCTCCCAGCATCTCGAAGCGCCTCACACCAAGCAACACCTTTAAGAAGGAATGCGACGACGCCGCCGCTGTTGCCTGAACAAGTTCTAGGGTTTCCCCCGGTACGCGAGGGATGGTGGGGAAGAGATATATCCGCCGCCCCTAAGGAGGGTCCAATGGCGCCTGCAAGCGTCACCGCGTCGGTGCCGGACAAGCCGACAAAGATTTCTCCTGATCCACAACCACCACCATCACCCGAGGCACTTCGAGATGCACCACCACAACAGCCACCCACCAGCCTGTGCCACCACGGTTACCGGACACCCCCGTCGCCTCTCTGGAGCTGCCAACACGAGGCCTAGCTCGGGCAAGGAGACCCCGGCCACGGGAGCGAGCACAACTCGGACGGGGGGAGGGGACAACCTCCACCGCCGCAGCGGAGCCGACCGGACGCGGCGACGAGGACTTGCCGGGCCTCGACGGCCCGGCCGGGTCCACTTGGACCCGGACAATCCTGTCGCCATGCTGCAGCTCGCCGACCGACGAAATCCCCACCACCCGAGACCGCCGCCACCATGCCATCACCAGGAAACGACGCCGCGGAACACCGAGCCACCGGCCCACCCAAACCCAGATGAGGCCCAAAAGGGCCCGGATCTCTGGGCGGCGCCGCCAGCCCACCGCCACCACTGCAGCCGCCCCCACGGCCAACGGCCGCACCGCCGCGTCGAGCACCACCGAGGCACGCGGCATCACCGCTTAACGGGCCACACCGACGCGCCGAGGAGCACCGCCCGCTAGCCCCCACCGGCCGGGCATGGGGGCAGCGCCGGGAAGTGCAGGCCCGTCGCCAAAGACCACACGGCCGAGGCCGTGGCGCCGCCAAGCGGTGGGAGGAAGGAGATGCGAGGAGAGAGCCTGGAGGGGAGCGGCGGAAGGGCCCCCCGGCCGCCTCGCCCGGGGAGGCGACGCGGGGGGTACGGGAAAGGGGGGAGGGGCGTGGGGAGGGGTGGGTGAGGGAGTCCCGGACTAGGGGGTGTCCGGATAGCCGGACTCCAAGATTATGAAGATACAAGATTGAAGACTTCGTCCCGTGTCCGGATGGGACTTTCCTTGGCGTGGAAGGCAAGCTTGGCGATACGGATATGTAGATCTCCTACCTTTGTAACCGACTTTGTGTAACCCTAGCCCTCTCCGGTGCCTATATAAACCGGACGGCTGTAGTCCATAGGACGAACAACAATCATACCATAGGCTAGCTTCTAGGGTTTAGCCTCTTTGATCTCGTGGTAGATCCACTCTTGTAACACACATCATCAATATTAATCAAGAAGGACGTAGGGTTTTACCTCCATCAAGAGGGCCCGAACCTGGGTAAAACATCGTGTCCCTTGTCTCCTGTTACCATCCGCCTAGACGCACAGTTCGGGACCCCCTACCCGAGATCCGCCGGTTTTGACACCGACATTGGTGCTTTCATTGAGAGTTCCTCTGTGTCGTCACCAACAGGCCCGATGGCTCCTTTGATCATCAACAACGACGCAGTCCAGGGTGAGACTTTTCTCCCCGGACAGATCTTCGTGTTCGGCGGCTTTGCACTGCGGGCCAATTCGCTTGGCCATCTGTAGCAGATCTAAAGCTACGCCCTGGCCGTCATGTCAGATTTGGAAGTTTAAACTATACGGCCGATATCCACGGAGACTTGATATTCGACGGATTCGAGCCGCAGCTGCCGCCGCCTGTCTCGATGGGCACGATCTAGCTCTGCAGCCGGTCAAAGGCTGGAGGCCGCACGAGAATCCGGCCCGACCCTTAATCCGGGCGGATTCCCCGATCGAGGACGAGTTGTTGGACACCGCCTCGGGGGCTTTAATCTCTACGGCGATCGAGCGAACTCCATCCCTGTCCTTTGCGAAGACCTCGACTCCAGGGTGTCGGACTCCTCTCCGGACTCCGAAACCTCCGCGCCCTTGCCAATCGAATCCGATTGGGCGCCCATTATGGAGTTCACGGCCGCGGACATCTTTCAGCACTCGCCCTTTGGCGACATCCTGAATTCACTAAAGTCTCTCTCTTTATCCGGAGAGCCCTGGCCGGACTACGAACAGGAAGATCGGGATGCGGACAATGAAGAAACTCAATGCCCACCCACCACCCACTTCATAGCCACTGTCGAAAGCTTACACGACGTGCTCGATTTCGACTCCGAAGACATCGACGGTATGGACGACGATGTAGGAGACAACAATGAACCAGCACCTATAGGATGCTGGACAACCTCATCCCATGATGTATACATGGTGGATACACCTAAAGGAAATGAAGACGAGGAACAACGGGACGCCACGAAGGATAAATCCCTCGAAAAGTAGTCAAAACGGCAAAGTAAACGCCGAACAAAGTCCCGCTTCAACAAAGACCCAGCCATAGAGCAGGGCGAACCGGTGGACAACGAACAAGCTATCGAGCAATCGTCCGAACAAGACAACTTGGATAAACAATCTGTCCCCGGCGAAGACAACAGTCCGGACGACCTCACGCCGGACAAACCATTGGAGCAAAATGACCTCCGAGAAAAGGCTCGCCGCCACTGCGCGTAGCCTGAAAAAAGCAAGCGGAAGCTCAAAACAGCGGAAGATGCACTCAGGATTAGATGGAGCAAAGTATTCAGCACCGCAGATAAGTGCGGCGACAAATACGAACAAAGAGCTACCCGAAAAGAAAGCTACTGCCTGAATTCGACGAGGAGGCCTTAGAGCCCCCGCAATTAAAAAGCAAGAAGGCCACCCGGTCGGATGGACGACCTCACGGCAAAAAGAGAGCGGAGAATGGTGCCGCACACAATCCAATATGCGATCCGCCTAGGGATTCACATAAAAAGGATGACCCAGTTAGGTCCATCTATGGGCCAAGACAGCACGCTCGTCAAAGCAATGCAACACGCCAAAATTCCGAAAACCACGGCACACCCAAATATAGGGGCGCTGCACACCCCCTATGTTTCTCCGATGAGGTGCTGGATCATGAATTTCCAGCGGGATTCAAACCCGTAAACATAGAGGCATACGACGGAACAACAGACCCTGGAGTCTGGATTGAGGATTACATCCTCTACATACACATGGCTAGAGGAGATGATCTCCACGCCGTAAAATACTTACCCCTTAAACTCAAAGGGCCAACTCGGCATTGGCTTAAGAGCCTCCCCAAAAATACCATTGGAAGCTGGGAAGAGCTCGAGGATGCATTCCGGGAAAAATTTCAGGGGACCTACGTCCGCCCTCCGGACGCAGACGATCTAAGTCACATAACTCAACAGCCCGGAGAGTCAGCCCGGAAATTCTGGAACAGGTTCTTTACTAAAAAGAACCAAATAGTCGACTGTCCGGATGCCGAAGCCTTGGCAGCTTTCAAACACAACGTCCGAGACGAATGGCTCGCCAGACACCTCGGCCAAGAAAAGCCGAGAACAATGACTGCATTAACAAGCCTCATGACCCGCTTTTGCGCAGGGGAAGACAGCTGGCTGGCTAGATGCAGCACCAGCGACCCGAGTACATCCGAAATCAGGGATGGAAATGGGAAATCACGACGCAGAAAAGATCAGCGCCGGAATAAGGAAAATGGCCCAAATAGTACGGCGGTCAACGCCGGATTCAAAAGCTCTCGGCCGAACAACAAAACACTGCCCTAAAGGATAGCAGTGACGAGCTATCCAACCTAAACAAGATTCTGGATAGGCTGTGTCAAATACATGGTACCTCCGGGAAGCCTGCAAACCATACCCACAGAGATTGTTGGGTGTTCAAGCAGTCCGGACGACTTAACGCCGAACACAAGGGGCTCGACACACCAAGTGAAAGTGACGAAACCCAAAAGCAGCACTCCGGAAAACAAAAGACTTTCCCACTAGAAGTCAAAACAGTGAACTCACTTCATGTGATAACACACAGCGCGGCACCTGCCATACCAGGACACCGTCCGCATAATGGGGATAGAACCTACCAAAATTCGCTATAGCAGCACTTCCTTCAAAGGAATGACGCCAGGCCTTCTTTATTATACAGGCTCTGTACCACTAGAGGTTGTGTTCGGTTCATCCGACAACCCCCGTCGCGGAAAGCTCACTCCCCATCGCCCCATTCAGCAGTAGCCCTTAAGCACTACTGAGGCGTACAGCTTTCGCCCGCTTTTACGCAATACCACATTATGCATCTCTAACACTTAAAATGCACGGTCCACGCGGCATCGTCTCGTTAAAAGGAAGTATTAAGTGTCACTTGAGCACGGAAGAACGGGAGACTGCTTGACAGCCCCACAGCTATCCGGCTCTGCTAGGCAAAGAACCTGAATCGGTCATTCCAACCCCGGACTCGGTTAGACGAGTCAGGCGCCTACTAGCGGCATACCCCCATACGAGGGGCCGCATACATGTATAACAAGAGACAATAAAGCTCAATTTTATTTAATTCTTCGAACCGTACTCTGTTTATTTAATATTAAGTACACCTTTCGCACGACCCTTTTTCTTTCAAACTAAGTTCCTCTCTTTTACAGATGAACAACGTGCTACACCCGTCCAGGATACGGCACAATGGAGACACAGGCGCAGACGTGCAGTAGGGACCCGTTGCAAGGATTCTTTTCAGATTAAGACCCTGCGTAAACCTTTTTTACTGTCTCTTGTTGATATACATCCCCTGGTTCCTTAATATAACCGAGGAGGAGGCTGGTGCTTTGGCATTGGCCGCATCAAAAATTTTGCGCGTACCTAGACACCAAGGGTTTAGGGCATTATTCTGCCCATTTTCATAAAGACCAAATACCTTAGGGAGTATTCAGCGTCTCGAGTTAGGCCTTATATGCATCAGCTCCGAATCATGTCTTTGGTCAAATGTTGTGTTGCCCGGCTCCTGTGTTTTGCTGCCTTACGTTCCGTTTTCACGGCTAACGCGGCACCAGGAGAACTACTGCGATTGTGCCCCGGTTCGCCGGGCGAGCACCTCGAGAGAAAGCCGTAACTGACCGGTCATGATATAGCGAGAGACTGGTCAACCACTCGATGACTCACAGGAATGTTTAGGATTCCTCCGCATTAACGAAGGACCGGTTTTCCGTCAGGCACATACGCACCCTGAATTCGGGAGAGTGCGGTGCCCCCAGGGGCTATATAGTAGCCCCACCCTCGAACTCCTATGGCTAAGTGAAAGTGATAAAGCATTATAGTCCGGTTGCCTGGTTTGCTACGCTATCACCTCCTTAACAGGACCAAGACGCACTAGTGCAGAACCGGGCAATAGCACCGGTTCGTAAGGCCCTTTAGTGTCGGTTCCACAACCGGCACTAAAGTGTGGTCACTAAAGCCCCCCCCCCCTTTAGTACCGGTTCAGCACGAACCGGTGCTAAAGGCCAACCACGTGGCACGAGGCAGCTCCGGGTCGGAGTTTTTAGTACCGGTTGGTAACACCAACCGTACTAAATGTTTGTGGGTTTTTGTTTTATTTTTATTTTTCAATTAAATTTGTGTTATCAATTTAATTTAGGATTGTTTTACGTTATAGTGAGTTGTAGTGGTCATCATCATCATCATCATCATCGCATATTAATAAATAAATAAACTTTAGCTAGCTCATCATAGTCGTCATTATAGTTACCACTACTATTTAATCATCATAGTCATTACCGCTAGCTATCTAATCACCAACATAATCATCGAGTTCACTTTGTAATGAAGCAAAGATATCATCGAGTTCAACATAATCATCACCAACATCAAGTTCAGGACAATACGGACATGCATGAGAGAGGACAAGTACTAATTAATTAAGAGCATGAACTAGCTACTCCTGTTGCTCCCTCTCATGTAGAATAGCATAGAACATGTATAGCTCTCCATCTTCATCATACTGGAGCATGCAGATGAATCTGTCTCCTAATCTTGTGTTGCGCTTCTCCTTGCTGCGCCCTAGTACTTCTCTTCGATCGTTTACAATTTTGCTCCAATCTTTCACTATTAAGCATTCTTCGCTTTCGGAAATCCTGAATGCACTCATGTGTAATGTAGGAAATCTTGGTCGTAAGCTAACCATTGACATGCGACCTTTTGTCTCGATCCACTGAGGCACAAATGTCATCGGAAGTCCCTGTTGATGAAAGAACATCGTATAGTAATTAATATACTAAGCAATCAAAGTTTAGCTTCAAAAATAATGTATGCAAAGATGCACTAATTAAGGACAAATAGTTAAAATCTTACCATCTTTCAATTATAGATGTGACCGTAGTTCAATACGATCACCATTGGTTGCACGTTTTGAGTACTAACATTTCTAAGTTCAGGAAAAAAATTGTCTTGACAGTATTATGATCCTCAAGCCATGAAACATAATGACTTATCTCCTCGCAGTTTAGTTGAGCCCCGGGCAGTAGTAGGTCCTGTCTACCAAGCTACCGGACATGTTTGCTTGAACCGAAATAAGCTGACAATACAAATTAGTTGTCAACTATTTTTGAGTAAACTGTATCAAAGACATAAACATATGCATGCATGGTTGAGAAAAACTCACATAATGGTAGAACTGGAGGCGTTTGCACATCAACCCAGATGTCTATATTACCTTCAATATCATCTTCCGGACGAATATCAAAGGTGATAACCATATCAGGCTCAAATGCATAAGCCTTGCATAGTGCTTGCCAAGTTTTGCATTCAAAATGGGTGTATGTGTCTCCATTATATGATTTGACGTTGAAAGTATACCCATGCTCCGTCTTCAAGTAAACTCTCTTTACCTCCATATCATCTATAGCACTAAAACCTATCTTATCCAAGACAAAAATTCTTGCATGGCAGGGGATGCGCTAGTAGAATAGTGAAAATTTAAAATTATAAGTTGAAGCAAATGAAGCATAAGTCACGCTTTAAAATTATAAGTTGAAGCAAATGAAGCATATGTTTTGCATTCAAATAATAATTGCCGTTGTGACTTACTCTATCCACTTCGAATGTCTCATTCAGCTTGATGCTGAAGCGCCTACCATCAACAAGGAAATTTCTGTCGCACAGGCCGCTTGGTCTTCACAGTGTTCGCACATAATGAAATCTTTGTCGTCGTCAGATGACATTTCCTATATGTTCATATAGGTGAAACATTAAACATTTATTACTATCTAACATTAATTAATATCTAGCCAATTCAAATATATATCTAACTATATTCATCTCTAACAATTGACATTACTATTAATTATTCAACTAGTTCAAATCTCAAATACCTAAATAAACTAGTTCGACAATTTTCTTACTAAAAATAAACTAGTTCTATTAATTATTCAACTAGTTCAAATCTCATATACCTAAATAAACTAGTTCGACAATTTTCTTACTAAAAATAAACTAGTTATATTAATTATTCAACTAGTTCAAATCTCAAATACCTAAATAAACTAGTTCGACAATTTTCTTACTAAAAGTAAACTAGTTATATTAATTATTCAACTAGTTCAAATCTCATATATATACCTAAATAAACTAGTTCGACAATTTTCTTACTAAAAATAAACTAGTTATATTAATTATTCAACTAGTTCAAATCTCAAATACCTAAATAAACTAGTTCAACAATTTTCTCACTAAAAATAAACTAGTTATATTAATTATTCAACTAGTTCAGTTAATCTCATATATATACCTAAATAAACTAGTTCGACAATTTTCTTACTAAAAATAAACTAGTTATATTAATTATTCAACTAGTTCAAATCTCACATACCTAGCTAATTAATATCTAATTAAATTTTCTAAAAAACAGAAAATAAGTAAAAAAATGTGTGTGTGTGTATGTGTGTAGTGTGTGTATGTGTGTATATATATGTGTGTATATGTGTATGTGTGTGTACGCCCAGACGTCACCAGACGAGCGGGCGCCAGACGGGCGGGGCGCGAGAGACGAGTGGGATCAAGCGACGACGGCGGCGGCGTTTCGGCGGCGCGAGACGACGACGACGACGGGCGGCGGCGGCGGCAGATGGGCGGGGCGGCGGCGTCTGGCGGGGTAGCGGCAGACGGGCGGGGCGCCAGCGTGACGGGCGGGGCGCGAGACGTAAGGATCATGGCGACGACGACGGACGGCGGCGCGGCGTTGGGCGGCGCGAGACGAAGACGACAACGGGCGGCGGCGGGGACAGCGACGACGGGCGGCGGCGGGGACAGCGACGACGGACGACGGGCGACGGGCGGCGACGACGGGATCGGCGGCGGCGATGTCGCGCTAGAGGTTGGAGACGAAGTGGGGCGATGTAACTGAAATTTTCGTAAGTACTATATATATAGGATGGGCCTTTAGTACCTGTTGGAGCCACCAACCGGTACTAAAGGCCAACTTTGGCCTGGCCAAGCGGCGGGAAGAGCAGGCCTTTAGTACCGGTTGGTGGCTCCAACCGGTACTAAAGGGTGATCTTTAGTACCGGTTGGAGCCACCAACCGGTACTAAAGGCCTCGCTGCCACCCCAAAGTTTAGTCCCACCTGCCGGGCGAAGGGCAGCCGCACTGGTTTATAAACCCAGCCGCGGCTACCTCTTTGAACTCCTCTATATAGCAGGCTTGTGGGCCTGTAATTGCACGCCCGTGGCCTAGCAGGCCCACAGGGCATCGCCCCAATTTTTTATATTTTTTTCTTTTCTGCTTTATTTTCTTCTATTTATTTCTGCGTAGTTTTTTGTATAGTTTTTTCTTTTCTGCTATATTTCACGGTCATTTTATATAGTTTTTTTCTTTTCAGCTATAGTTTTCTTTCTGCTATTTTTTCTTTTCTGCTATTTTTTATTTTCTGCAAAACTTGATGGTCAAAGTCTGGAGTTATAACCAAAGTTTAAAAAAAATGCCGACGTGCAATTAGTTTTTGCCATAACAGAAGAAGTCAGGAGTTGTAATAAGTTATTAAAAATAAAAAAGAGGTGCAATGCTCGTTAATTTCCTTCAAGCCTTTCGGAATAGTGTAAACTGCACTGCGCATAGCTCCGTGCAGTTTACCATATTCTGAAGGCTTGAAGCTAAGCTAACGTGAGCATTGAGCCTCTTCTTCATCGTCTCTGCACTCAGGGCTTATAAACCGCTCCTAGTCCCTCTCTCTTCGCGAGGTGGGACTAAAAAACAGCTTACTAAGAAACTTTAGTACTGGTTCATGACTGGTTCATCCATGAACCAGTACTAAAGGTGCTCGTGGGGCCCCAGCCTTACCTGACACAATCTCATTAGTACCAGTTCGTGGCACGAACCGGTGCTAAAGGTTCGCCACGAACCGGTACTAAACAGCTCCTCCCGCCTAGCAGTTGGAACCGGTACTTAAGAGCTCCTCCCGCCTAGCAGTTGAATGGTGCATACTGAATGCACAAAAAGTCCTGGAGTTGTAATAAGTTTAAAAATGAAATGCTTTTATAACAGATGAGTTTAATTTCGTCATAAACCCGAATACTTGAAAGAGATTGTCCAGTTTGTAAACGGCGCATCCAGTTTTTGCTGTAACCCTCTCTACTTTTTGAACATGATATGTGGGTGAAATGATGATACCATGCCAAGTTTCAACTTTTTCAGAGTTCATTTGTAGTGCTTTTCAATTTCCAGGTCATTTAGTTCTCAAAACAAATCATTAAATGCATGAAAAATAGCAAATGAAGGCATAAACGGTTGAAAGTTGATGGCGTCGCTTTGAATGGTGCATACTGAAAGCAAAAAATATAAGAGCATTTAGATCATGATCTTATATTTCTTTACAGTCTAAATTGTCAATATGATCTTATAACATCAAAAATACTTTGATCATCAATGATCTTTGTGTGTACAATCTGAATTGTCAATATGAGTCATCAACGATTTATAAACCGATGAAGACTCATATTGCGCCACAAATTCTACACATAGAGTTCAATGAAGACCAAGTGCTTGTGATAGTTTGAAAAATAACATATTTAAGGTGGTAAAAGGCTTGTTAGGGGAGCGAGGTGGGACTAAAACAGCTTGCCATAACCTCATTAGTACCGGTTCGTGGTACGAACCGGCACTAAATGGTGATGGTGGGGCCATAGCCTGACCGCAGGCTGACACAGCCTCTTTAGTACCGGTTCGTGGCATGAACCGGTACTAAAAGTTCGCCACGAACAGGTGCTATTGGTCGCCGCCACGAACCGGCACTAGTGTACACATTAGTGCCGGCTGAAATTCAAACCGGCACTATTGTGCTTCACATTTGACCCTTTTTCTACTAGTGACGTTGGATTAAGTGTGAAAAAACGCCTTTTTTTGCAAACACCCCCGCACTATGTGCGTGGGGGCTGAAGCCAAGGACTGCCATCTTTCAGGTTATATACACATATACATAAACGGCCGCACAGGGAGTAGTTTACTACTTGAACGCACAAGTATAAAAAGCACTTATATTACATTGAAACATTGTTTTCACAAATCATATATGTCATTTAAACATAATATCCTTCGAGCACTGCGTCTCTATTAAACGAGCGCCCGGCAGGACTTCTTCAAAGTAGTGCTCGGCAGGTACTCGGCCTCTGTCCGAATCCTGGGATGCAACGTCAGTGGCCTTCATCTCTGTCCAGTATGTCTTGACACGGGCAAGAGCCATCCGCGCTCCTTCAATACACGCCGATCGCTTCATTGCGTCGATGCGCGGCACCGCACCAAGAAACCGTTGCACTAAACCAAAATAGCTCTTCGGCTGGGGTCCGTCCGGCCACAAGTGAGTCAAGACATGCTTCATGGCAAATCCGGACAATCGATTCAGCTCGGCCCATTCGGCCAACCGATCGGTCAGCGGCAGAGGACGCTCCGGACTATGGAATTGCGACCAATATAGCTCTTCCCTTTTGTGCCCCTTTCTGGCCCCGGAAGTGCTCAACGCGTCCACAGCGCTCGCCGCCAAGCCCAGATAAGCATCCTATGAACTCCACAATTTATCCAACTGAGCATACTTTGGATCTGTATATTTCCTCCACAGCAGAAACGGTTTTCCAGCCACAATTGCCCCGACCTGACTCAGCTCCTCCTTGGAAGCTCTCAAAGCCGATTGGGCATTCTTGGATTCGGCGGCGGCCTTTTTTAGGCCCTCTTGTTCCGCTTGACGTTCCTTTTCAAGAACCGCGCAGCGATCGGCCTTATCGGCCATCTCCTCTTTGCTTCGGCAGTGAGCAGCCCGTTCAGCTTCTAGCTCTTCGACCGCCTTTACAGCGGCCGCATTACTAATTCTGGCTTGCTCTTTCGCTCGGGCGAGTTCTGCCCGCAGCTCCTCCACGGCAGCGGCACCATCTGCATTAAGCATACAAACAGTAAGACTTGGGCGTCAGGCTCCCTTACAAGGTGTCCGCATAGAGGTCGCATACCTTGTGACTCGTCAAACCGTTTATTGACCAGCGCGATGTCCGCATCCGCCTCGTCAAGTTGCCGCTTTAGTTCGGCATATTCAGCAGTCCGGCTGGCCTTCGGACGCCCCGCCACCTGTTCAGGAGCGGCGATATGTTATAACTGAGAATTTGATCCTCGGCACATTGTCAATTTTGACAACATACCAAGTCTCAGGGGCTACTATCTATACAGGGCGCATTTTATATGCACAACTTTCAGAAGGTACATCATTTTTGTTTACCTCAAACCCCATCAGTAAGCTTCTGACGGCTTCATGCAATCCGCTCTCCACGGATGCAATTCTTTCAATCACCGTACCCATTAGAGCACGGTGATCCTCTGAAATAGCCGCTCGCCCGAGCAGATCCTTCAGCTCCTCCGACCAAGCACGCCACTTGGCGCTGGACCTTCCGGCCCGCGGACTTGGGAACCCTCTGCGGCGACACCTCCGGGTCGTCCGCCTCCTATGAGGGTGTGACAGGTGGAGGCGTTTCGCTCTCCATCATCTCCGGAAGAAGATCCCCCGAAGACGAGCTCTGCTGAGAAGGGCTGAAGTCCGAACTACAAGGTACAATTTTGGTTATCCTCATGAACAAATACAGGGATGTTCCTTATTTACAGGACCCCTTCTTTGTACTTACGGCTGGCTGGAGGGCTG
This sequence comes from Aegilops bicornis, assembly GCA_021605145.1. Taxonomy (NCBI): domain Eukaryota; kingdom Viridiplantae; phylum Streptophyta; class Magnoliopsida; order Poales; family Poaceae; genus Aegilops; species Aegilops bicornis. The sequence continues at coordinate 21,390,422 of CM038674.1, read as the reverse complement.
ATCCCCTTGGGGAAATAATGCGGCTGGGTTACTTCCCAGCGCCGGACTCTCTGCCGAAGATTCCTTCCCCCTCTTTGAGGCCTTGACCTCCGGATCTTCCGAAGCGGTCCCCTTCTTTCCTCAGAAGGTGGGACTCTTAATCCCTCCTTCCTTGATATCCTCCTTCGCAGAGGCGGTTGCTTGCCCGCTCCCCCCTTCGCCTTCTTCAAAAGGCGCGACCTTCAACATCTTGGTCAACATGGGATCCGGCGTGGTCTCTAGGAGGGGAGCCGGACACCTTATTAACTTTGCCTTGGCTATCCACTCCTGTTCAAGAACGGCTCCTTTAAAGGGCATATATATATATATATATGAAATAAATGAATGAACAGCTTGTCCGGTTACAGGACTACTTACTTGAGTATCTGGGCGATTGCAGCTTAGTCCTGCGTCCTCGGTCAAGTCCGGACACTTCCCTTGTGATCCGAAGAACAGTTTATACATCTCCACGGGCGTCGTGCCCATAAAATTTTGGAGAGCTCGTGGTTCCTCCGGATTGAATTCCCACAGGCGGAGGGGGCGACGTTTGCAGGGCTGAAGGCGCCGGATCACCATAACCTGTGCCACTACAACCAGATTGATCCCTCTTTCCTGGAGATCTCGAATACGGCCCTGCAGCAGGGGAACGTCCTTGACGGCCCCCAGTCGAGCCCTTGTTGACCCATGATGCCACCACTGTGGTGGACCTGAGCGGAAGGCAGGAGCGCCGCCCATTTGGTGCCCCTGGGAGCGGTGATATAAAACCACTCCCGTTGCCAACCAAGCTCCTCTTGAAAAGAGCCCTCGGGCCACAGAGCATCAGCACATTTGCTTATGACCGCCCCTCCGCACTCCGCTTGCTGCCCCTTGATCATCTTTGGCTCCACCTTGAAGGTCTTGAGCCACAATCCAAAGTGGGGGTAATATGGAGGAAGGCCTCACATACGACAATGAATGACGAGATATGGAGGATGGACTCCGGATTCAAGTCATGGAAATCAAGCCCATAATAAAACATGAGCCCCGCACAAAGGGGTCCGTCGGGAAGCCTAAACCCCGAAGGAAGTGGGACATGAACACCAGGTTCTCGCCGGGCTCAGGAGTGGGAATGACCTGCCCTGGAGCAGGCAGCCTATGCGAGATCTCGCCGGTCAGATACACAGCGTCTCGCAGCTTTAGCACATCTTCTTCGTGACGGAGGAAGACATCCATCGGCCGTCTTTGGTCGGAGCCGGACATCGTCGAAAGTCCGAAGCGCCTGAATCAAGCTTTGGGTGTTGGAACTCGAAGCGCGAGGCAAACTCGATGGAGGGTGTAAAGAAGAAGAGGGCCTTGGTCTCATCATAAAAAGCTTGAATACCAAGAGCCCACCCCGTGGTCGATTAGGACTCGCCTTCGATAGAGAAGGCAGGCCAACGGGCATGGTTGGGTTACCCACGTCCGTATTGATGAGAATCCCGGAATAAGGGGGCACGATCTACGCTTTGATAAGACGTGCCAAGGAAACCGCCTCGCTAAACACGCTGAGGTGGAACAATAAAAAACGATTCATATAAAGGCCTGGTCGTGGTGTGATGTCACGCCCATGGAATACGTCCGCCAGATCTGTGCAAAAATTATTCTCTCTACGGTGTTATGTGAAACTTGTTTTGCAGAGGCGGACACTATCCTTGTGTTCAAAACCTTCTATGAACTATTCGGAGGAGGAACCCGCCTCGCAATGCCGAAGACAATCAACGTGCCGGACTCATCGTCATTGAAGCCTGGTTCAGGGGCTACTGAGGGAGTCCAGGACTAGGGGGTGTCCGGATAGCCGAACTATCGTCATGGCCGGACTCCAAGACTATGAAGATACAAGATTGAAGACTTCGTCCCGTGTCCGGATGGGACTTTCCTTGGCGTGGAAGGCAAGCTTGGTGATACGGATATGTAGATCTCCTACCTTTGTAACCGACTTTGTGTAACCCTAGCCCTCTCCGGTGCCTATATAAACCGGACGGTTGTAGTCCATAGGACGAACAACAATTATACCATAGGCTAGCTTCTAGGGTTTAGCCTCTTTGATCTCGTGGTAGATTCACTCTTGTAACACACATCATCAATATTGATCTCGTGGGAGAGGGAGAGGCGCGCGGCGACGGCGAAGCCTCGTCATGCCGCTGACTCAGCTGGGAGCCTCAAGGGCGGCGCGCAGGAACCCTAGGCGGAGGAGGCAGCTCGGGGTCTCAGCTCACCACACGTCTCAGCTCACCATTTGCTAGCCGCTACTATTACCAACTCAATGACGGCTCTTTTTTCTCACCATTTTATGTCTCTGTCATTAAGCTTTTGAAATGATGGGTGTACTTCAACGGTATCAACCAATCAAAGCTCCAACAACATGTTTTCAATCAAATTTGTCGCATGCACATTAATGGCTAGCGGTCGTTGTTCTAGTCCAATCCTAAGCATACCCTTTTTTTTGACAAAATGCAATCAACATTGCATTTCATTCAAGAAGAAGAGAATGTGTTACAAAGCGTAGCATCAACATGTTTTGTATCAAATCTGCCCCGTGCACCTTCATGGTGGTAGTAGTAGTAGTAGGTTTACCATTTCATTCATGAAAAAGAGAATGTGTTACACAGTTCGCCTTGCCCGTTGTCCGTCTGATTGCCAATCCACAACACCACAAGAAACCCTTGTCTCTAGTTTCATCTTTTTGTGAAGATCATGGGTTTCCCCGAGCAGTGGAGCAAGCAGGACACCTACAAGAAGAAAGTGGCGCCAGCTGTCGCCTAGCCCGGCTAATGACTGGCGGCAGGGTCTTCGCACGCACTAGTAGAAAAAGGGCCTATTGTCCCGGTTGGTGAACCGAGACTAAAGTGTCGGTACTAATGCCTTCCCCCTTTAGTCACGGTTCAATCCAGAACCGGGACTAAAATTTTATGTTTTTTTTAAAAAAAATTTTGAAATTGTTTTTGAATTTTTTTTATTTTCAAATTTATGAATTATTTTAACCTCTAATATCTAATCAGCACCCCTCATCACTGCTCAATTTATCCTCTAATCTCTAATAACCCTCATCATTCCAAATCATCTAACTTCCCGAACGGTCACCCATCCTTCCACTCCCCCAGCCTGAGCACGCTTAACTTCCAGGTTCTATTCTCCCTCGTTTCCAAGTCTGCACTTGTTGTTTTCCTAACAATAGTAAGATGTCAATCCTATTAACCCTCAGGAATTTTGCTTGAGCATGAAGTGACACATTTCACCGTTTGAGTTTCAAACTATTGTTTTAAAAAACAATAATTATTTAGAAAACAATAGTTATTTTGAATAATTAGTTTGACCATTGTTTGACCATAGTTTGACCACACTTTGACCATAGTTTGACCAGATTTGACCAAAATTCAAAATAGCTGAACAAATTATTTAGTAAAGCTAATATTCTAGAATAATTAGTTTGACCATTTTTTGACCATAGTTTGACCACAGTTTGACCAGATTTGACCAAAATTCAAAATAACTGAACAAATTATTTAGTAACACTAATATCTTATATTTACTAATTGGAGGCACCATTGGAGTCTCCACCTTAATCCACATCATCAAAATTAATATAGCCATTAGATTAAAAATTTAATGGTCGAGATATATTAGAATGCACGTACATGTACAAAAGAAAAAAGATGCCCCACCACATATATAAGAGCTTAGGCTAACACGTTCAAAGAAAAAGAGTCCTGTAGAAAAAAAGAGTGCTACAAAAAGAGCACGTGTCTTCTCTTTGCAAAAGAAAAAAAAGACGTACAATTAAAAGATCGCCTCACACTAAAAAAAGAGCCCACGTCTCAATACTCACAGAAACAAATACCACACATGCGTTTGTATTTAAAGAAAAAAAGAAGCCGTGTGCATATATGGAGTCCTGAAGGGTCACGTCACATCAATGAGCCATTGCGATCCTCAAAAGAAAAAATGAGCCATTGCCCCACGCTAAAAAAATCCCACACCTCTATCTCATGGAAACAAATACCAGATACATGTCTACTTGAAAAATAAGACATGTACAAATAAGGACTCGTCCTTGAGGGTCACGTTAAAGACATGAGCCAGCGCCTGTTTATTAAAAAATCAGAACCACCGCCACAATCTCCCTAATGGCTCCCTAATATCACCACTACCAAAGTAAAAAAAAAGAAGTCAACAATTTAATATGTGAAGTCACGTAATTATGACAGAAGTAGGAAAAAAATATTGTCACATATAAAATATCATATATGCACATAAACCTATTATTAATGGGAAAATGTCATATATGCTGCTACTATGACATGAAGGCTTCACTCAAAGCAATAACAGAAGTTTCTCTAACATTAATGGGAAAATAATGCCCCTATCCAAAAATGAAGCTTATAATACATGTGTTTCTTATGTGTTATCATTTTTTTGAATCACTTAGAATCACGCCGGTCGCATTTATATCTGAAAATTAAACTCTTGCATCTCACATGCTAATATAACTTTATATATAGTTATGTATCCCAATAATAGCTAGACCGTGCAGGTGCACGGGTTGATGACTAGTTCTAGAATAATTAGTTTGACCATTGTTTGACCACAGTTTGAATTTTTTTTTTTTTCCACTCTAGATCTTAAAAGCCCCGTAACTTTTTTTCTGTTAGGTTTTTGAGGATTTTGAAAAAAACAATCAGACAAGTAAGAAGAAAAGAAGGAGAAAGTAAGAAATAGCACAAGAAGCGGTGTGGGCGAGTGTTTTGCATAAGCTTTATGGTACCGCGAGGTCCCGGGATCGATTCACCGCGAACGCGCACTAAGGGAGTCGGGTTTTGTTGTTTTAGCGGGAAAAAGGAAAACTATTCAGGCCGGCCCAGCTCGTAGGGAAGGTGTGCGCCGCTTTGCGTTTAACACATTAACGGGCGCAGCGGGCGCCAAATAGGAAACGCCTTCATCGGGACCATCACATGCGTTATTTAATAGGCATGTTCATTATGGACTGTTTCGTTATGGGCTGCTGATGGTGCTTCTCCACATGGTAATACTTGCAGGCTCACGACAACAACCAAACATCTGTATAGCAGGCAAGCCTGACCAGGCAAGATCCGCAGATTATTCAGGCATAGCCCGGGGATCGATTTTTCTCCACGCATGAACACCACATAAATAAGTAGTTATCACAAATTTAGAAACATGCTCTGATTTCTCTTATCGAATTTCATTCAGATTTTCCAGTATTCGAGTTGCTTGAGAAAATGTCTAGTCAGGGTCGGTTCTGTTCGGAGTTTCGGGTTGATTGGAAAAAAACACCCTAATTAAGACTTGGATGTCAACCAAACTAGCTCTCTGTCCGCCGTATATGATGTACACGTGTACAGTGAACTGGGCCGGCCCATCTTTCTTCTCTCTTTCTGGTTTTAAATCGCCAAAAAAAGTGAGAGCCTCTGAAGACTATAGTTGGATCTGATAACCAACCAGCCACCATGAGCAGTTATATGTATGCAGTAGATAGTTGGATGTGATAACCAACCGGAGACCGTGAGCAGTTATGTTTACACAGTTCTTTCTTTTTCTTTTCTTCTTTCTTTTTTTCCTTTTTCTTATTCCTTTTTCCTCTCATTTTCTCAAACGATTTTTTTGGTTTCATTTCCCGTTTTCCTTTTTCGCTTTCATTTCTTCTTTTTGTTCCTTTTTGGTTTTCTTTTTCTTTTGCAATATGCAAACTTTTTCCGTTTCCTTTTTCTAAAAAAATCAATGAAACTTTTTTAATATTGATGAATTTTATGAACTTTTTTATTCTAAACCTATGAACTTTTTTCAAAATAAATGAATTTTTTTCAATGTCAATGAATTTATTATTCAAAATGGATGTACTTTTGTCAAAATTGATAAAAAAATTCAAACAATTGATGATTTTTTGTTCAAATCCTTGAAATTTTTATTAAAATCTGTATTTTTTTTAAATTCATGGTATTTTAGTATGGGAACATTTTCCAAATCCGTTAATTTTTCAAATCCTTGAACTTTTCCAAAAAGATGAACCTTTTTTTCGAAGCCAATGGTCAAAGGACAAACATGTCTAGTCAACCTTTCATCCAGGTCAACCGTGAAGAACTTTGTTTGGTCAAACCATAAAGAAGTGATCAGGCGTATGCGCTTGACGAGCGACAACTGATCGCTCGTGTGGTTGGCTGGCCCATGAAAGGTGACGTGCAAGTGCTACTTCCGCTAATTAGCGCAGAAAGCGGTGACTAGGCACTCCCACTGTACAGGGAGTAGCGTCACACAAACTGGCGCACACACCCCTCCGTCTTAGGTCTGGCCCATTTTTCTTTTGTTTTCTTAACCTTAAAAAAATTGGTGAATGAATTAGGATTCAAACTATGGACCTCTGTTCTTACTTCCGTCCACTATAACCAACTAGGACAACTTACTTGTTGTGTCTAATTACTTCTTCTACATTTTTTTGTTCACCTTCTCAGTCTGTTTTCTTTTGCTTTTGTGTGTCCTTTTTTCTTCAATTTTATTCTTTTTTTCCTTTGTTCTTCTTCTTTTTCATTTTCTGAAATTTTTGAACTTTTTTTTTCAAATCTATGAACTTATTTTAAGGATGCCAAGAAACAACAAGCTCTCAGACGGAGCGTTTTGGCCTATCAGGCACCCTTTGCCGAACATGGTCTAGCTTTACATCGTTCAAATTACCCCAACTTTTGCAGGAAGGTGGGCATTGCCCATGGTAGGCATCAGTGCCAGGTTTGAATGATTTCTGACAACATATACAAGTTGTGACACGTCCAATCATTAATCGGTATTTTTCAACGGAAAAACTCCAAGAAATATAAAACATGTTGAAAATCATATATAAAGTTTGAATAATTTTTGAAACCGTATGCCAATTATGAACGATTTTCGACACTATATGCAGCTTACGAGACATCCAACATTTTATCGCCCTTTTTGACCAAGAAAACTCAAGAAAATGAAAAATTGTAGAAGACCAAAAACCCTTCGCATGGTGCCTTGAAAATTGTTCATAGAAGCCAAAGACAATAAAAAGGTCATTTGACGGATGTCGAGAAAAAACATACTCTCGGATGGAGCCTTTTGACCTACCTGGAAACCTTACATTGAACATGGTAATTTTTTCTACACGAATACAAAAAATATTCGAGAATATTAAAGAAAATATTGTTTCAAATTTTTGTTCATATTTGTCTTGAAATGCCAAATTTAGTACTGATTTTCATAAAATGTTAAAAAAATGTTTGTGTTCAAAATTTTGATTGCTCTTTTTAAAAATGATCATGTTTTGAAATTATGAGAAATTTTAAAAAAATACAAACGTTATGAGGAATTCATAAAATGTTCGCGTATGAAAAAATTGTTTGTAGTTTCAGAAAATGTCCATGTTTTCAGCTTTGTTCCTGTTTTAAGAAAATGTTCGTATTTTCAAAATATTGTTTGTAGTTTTGAAAAATGTTCCTGTTTTCCATTTTGCTCCTATTTTTTAAAAACAAATTTTGAGATTCTGAAACATTGTTCACAAAAGGTTTGAGTCTTTAGAAATATGTTCACAAATTTTGAAAATGTCCGCGTTTAAAAAATATTTACTTTGTCAAACAGAAATTCACATACAAATATAAAAGAAAATAATCTTTTTGGGCTTGTGATGTTATGCAGTCGCGGGAGCTTTTGTGTTAGATCCGCTCACTCATTTTGGTATTTGTGAATTTTTGTTCAGGTGTTGCTGGTTTCCCAAGTTTTCTAAGTGCGGCACTGCTAATCGAGCACTCGAGGTTGTGAGATCGATCTCTGCTAATCGATCTCTTGTTGTGAGATCGATACCCATCCACTCCAGACCCGTTTTGTATCCATATAAACATTAATATGCAAAGCTCTCCCGTTCCCTCAAAAAAAAAAAGGGTGATCCATCGTACAGACGAAAATCAATACGATTTGTCAAAGGTCTAAATTGCCTTTTATACGCTTTGTGAGGTGGGGTGTACCGAAACTGGGCTCAAATTTCTTTCTAAAGTGAAGTTTCCTCTGAAAATTAAAGTTTTATACATGGCTAGTTTTTGAAAACAGAAAACATTTAACCAGGACTTGGCTGGGAGATAAACCTGTCAATTCTGTTCTATAGCAGAGATGCTGCTATTGATCACTTATTTTGAATTGCTCGGTTGCTAAATTGAACTGGAGCATTTTGAGTTCTGCCTTCAAGCTGAAAAATGTACATGATACGGTTAATGACTTATTTTGCTCCAGGCTACTTAGATTGAGGAAGCAAGATAATTTCTTTACTAAACTGAGGTTGGCTGCTACAATATGGACGATTTGGAGATACACTGATGCATGTTTTGAGAAAGAACAAAGGCATTTGGTCCTTCTGTTTTGATCACTGAAAATAATAGTGCGCTATAGCGTCGCTAATAGCACGCTATAGCGTATTGAGAATTGTCTCGCTAAATATATCGGTGTACAATGTCTCGCTAATAGATAATTCCAGAATTGGTAGGTCTGGAAGTATTGGTCCATATACACTAAGTTTGTTCTTGTATGTAGCAGATGAGTACTCATTGTGTTTGTAGATCTCTTCATTGGCTCGTGGCATAATCCACATAAACAGGGGTAGCCCACTGCATGCAGCTTGGTATTGTCCCCACTGGGATTCTGCTCAAATTAGGCAAGGATTCGTTTTCTCAGGCAGGCATCCAAATATTAGCTCTAGGTAAGTGATTTTTCTGTACGTAACGGATATCTCCTGGGTTTAGAGTCAATCACAAGTTTATTGGGCACTGGATTAGGATTTCATATATAACCGCATGAGGTTCTCCTATGCCCTTGGTGAGAATCCTTGTACTTTTTACGTTTGAGATACCTACAACCAGTTGCAGCCCAACATTCTGCGCTCTGCCTGCTAGTTATGTTACTTGTCAAGTATCATGTCCATTTTAAACCACGTTTTAGTTAGCAATGTGCGTCTCTAGCAAATTAATTGGTTGTTAGTTTGAGGACTGTTGTTGCAAAACCTTGCCCTAGCTCTCCCTCTAGCCTACCCCCCCCCCCCCCCCACACACACACACCCCCACCCCCTCTCTCTGTCGTCTCGCTATGGCTTAAACACGACGGAGGAAGAAGAGAAGGGAGAAGAACAAAGGACATGGTGGTGTTCCCGGTGCACGAACGCCGCGGCCGCAACAACGGCTAAGATTTTCCCTTAAGCATGAACTCGAGCTACACCACACCATTATAACGATCGCCGTAGCGCACTTATACCAGGGCCAGCGCTGGGCCACGACCCGCACGCATCCACCCACTCCCATGCTCCGTTCAGCCTGATCTGGACACGCCCGTGACGTGCTCCGCTCGCGAACACCGCATCAAGCCCTCAACGAACCAGCGCACTCGCTCCGCCTGGATCGCAAACGACCTGGTACACACACACACACGGTGTCTACCTACACGCTCATCCCGTGCACCACACGCACGCCTATGCCGCGGACCCAGCGCGTCTGACATGATCAGCTCGTGCCCATACACGCGCTGGTCGTGCCTGACTTGTCGCCGCGGCTTATTCACTCAACACTTCACCCCTAAGTCGCGGATCAGAGCAGGTCGCCGTCTTCGACGCCGGCGTGTGCCATCATCGCATGCACTATCGCCGGCGCCTTCCGCAGCTGGGGGCACTCTCACTTGAAGTGGCCGCGCTTGCCGCACTTGTAGCAGCGGCCGCGTCTGTTGCCACCGCAGCCCGACGCCACGCTCCGCCATTCGTCGTCGTCCCGAGCTCCGCCATGTTGCCGCTCCCGCGCCTGCCACTGCGCCGCCGTGAACATGAGCTGGCCGTCAGCATGATCGCCGCCCGCCTGTCAACGCCGCTGCAGCTGCTCGTCGAACGCCTTCAGCTGACCCAGCGCCTCCTCGAACGACAAGGTTGACACGTCGCAGAACTGCTCGATCCCGGCCACCGTCGCATATAGGCGGTCCGGCACGGAATCGAGCAGCTTCTTCACCAATGTCGCGTCCTACAACGTCGAGCCAAGCCCTGCGAAGCGCGTCGCCGTCCCCCATGTGCAGGAGCTCGAACTCGCTGTAGAGTGTGCCCAGCCGCGCCACTCGCACGCGATCCGCTTCGATGAACCTCCCCTTGAGGCTGGCCCAGACCTCCGCTGCCGCCTGCCACAGCCCCGCCGCGCCGAGGTTGGCCTTGACCTTGATCGCCCACGCGGTGTAATTCTCACCGGTGAGCATCGGCACCGGCTGAGGCAGTGCGCTGCCTGATCCGCCGGTGTACGGCACCAGCGACACCTCCGGCGAGCTCCTCCGCAACGAGGCTCTGATACCAAATGTTGTTGCAAAAACTTTCCCTAGCTCTCCCTCTAGCCTACCTCTCTCTCTCCATCGTCTCGCTGTGGCTCAAACACGACGGAGGAAGAAGAAAAGGGAGAAGAACAGAGAACACGGTGGTGATCTCGATGCATGAACGTCGCGACTGTAACGATGGCCAAGTTTTTCCCTCAAGCACGAACTCGAGCTACACCACACCGTTACAACGATCATCGTAGCGCACTTATACCCGGGCCAGTGCTGGGCCACAACCCGCACGCCTCCACTCAGTCCCGCGCTCCATTCGGCCCGCTCTGGACGTGCCCGTGATGCGCTCCGTGCGCGAACACCGCGCCGAGCCCTCAACGAACCAGCGTACTCCCTCCGCCTGGATCGCCAACGACCTGATCTACACACACACACACACACACACACACACACACACACACACACACACACACACACACACACACACACGGTGTCTACATACATGGTCACCCCGTGCACCACACGCACGCCTACGCCGCGTACACGACGCGCCTGACACGATTAGCTCGCGCCCATACAAGCGCTGGTCGTGCCCGACTTGTCGCCGCGGCTTATTCACTCAACAAGGACACAATCTGACTTTCAGTTTCCAACTGTGTGTTCCATTATAGGTTATGTTTGTTAATGTCAGTTTGCTCAGTCGTGTCCTGTGGGATCGTACAAGCTCTGAAATTGCTCCTACTGCTGCTATTCAGATATGCATTAGATTCTCATCAGGTTTGGATTTGTGGTTATTTTGAATTGCGTGCATAAATTGGGAACAGGATCCAGCAAGAATGTTGAGCTGCTGTTGCTGCAAATACTTGAAATTAGCTTGAGGTAGAACTAGGATAACTAAACCTTGTCATAAGCTTGTTCATTGGCACTAATAGCTTCTCTATGCAATTTCGTAGGCGCTCCCATGATCTTGGGCTGCGATAGCAGTCATCATATTTTTCTTATAACATGGATGGACTTTGGATAAGAAGAACAACAGGCAGCCACAGTAGACGGAACGAAGAAACTTGTAAAAGATTCAACACCACCTATGGCTCTTTCTTTCTCCATACCTCTCATGCCTACATGCTTGAACTGGTTTTGCATTGAAAACAAACATGGAGAGAATGCCATGCCACCAAGTTTCTACCATAGTTTTAACAGTAAATACTACTGGAAGACTTTAGAGAACTTATGGCACAAATAAGAGATGTAAAGATAGAGAAATATCCATCTCAATGATGAATGAAAAGTTCAAGATGTATATATATATAGCGCCCGAAGGTTTATTATACAGTGATTGTGGTGCATTCAAAACGGGAGTACTATTGGTAGGCTAGTTGCTAGGTTGGGTGAATGATTGAGCTAACTTCATTGGTAGCTACTGCCGGTTGCATTCGCTTTGGTCTTCATACTTGTTTATCACTATGATGCTAACTGAGTAGCTCGTCTCGGTGCCCAGCATAAAGATCACCACCTCATGCAAGATCGAGGTGGACTTAGAAATGATCGCCGAAGGTGTCATCGTACCGTCCGGAAAGGCCCAGATAGAGCAGGGCATGAATCCTCCAGCTCGATTGCCAGCAGTTTTTATCTTTTTCACATGCATACAACGTCCTATCTCTTCCCGAGACAAACAGTGCACCCATAGGTACTCTGTCACCAATGTAGCAGCGAAGTTGAAAAGGAATATTCAGAGTTAGAAAAATGAATACAAGTTCGTACAATCGGTAAAGTTGGCTCAAACATGCATCACACTGGCCAAAATAGGCAGAAATAATCAAAAATTGTTAGCCCAGGATGGAAGTTGATATTTACATTCTAGACAAATATGCTTCAGGAAAATTACCCGAACAATTGTAAAGCTAAAAAATAATCTTGAAAAGGAGTGAGGGTGTTGGTATATGGGGGCTTCTGTCACATCTTTTCTGAGAGGTCAAGTCATGTGCGCGGCCAACCACGACGAATGGCCTGGAAATGATGTCCGCCAGACTGGATACGGCGATTTGATGTGGAGGGAGAAAAGAATCAAGGCGACATGCGCACCTGCGCCGATGGCCGAAGACCGCTCCGGCTCTTTTGTTGGAAGATTGTGTAACATGTCAGTTAATTTTGGTTATTCAACCAAGCACGTCTTGTTCAACAAGCTAGGCGGCTCCTATCAGCCCGAAACAACCTGTGTGCTCGGGTTTTCATGGCTAATTATTCGCAAACCTGGAAGGGTTGTGGTTTATTGCCTTCACCTCGTCAAGAAAACTATTATATGGCGCATCGACATTGTACGAAACGTAGTATTTGGCACGACCCCTGGATGCCACATCCTATAGCACGTACTCCGTTCTGATCGCAAGGTAGATGCCACCTTTGGCATGTCAAGGAATTTTTGGATGCTTCCAAGACTCCGCAACCACGTGCTACCTTGGGGTGGAGATGAATGGGGTCTTCATCATCATGAATGCTTCGCTACCTTAGGACCGTTATAGTAACGGCCGTCGTTCACCGGGGCTTCGGTTATTGGCTGGTGCTAGAAGATAATGTAGGCCATCTTCAGTCGTGGCGAGCAGGGCACAAGCCTGGCGACGCTCTTAGATTGCTTTTGCTACTTGAAAATAAGAACACTCGGACATGTGAGTTTGTGAACGGGATAACACATTTCTTGTGTTCTTCTGGTGTCCGAGGGCGGTCGCGCTGTGGCAAGGCATGGTGCGGGTATGGTGCATCCTTTATGTGGTGATGTTTCCCCTCTCTTCTATGTCTAGCGTATGGTTTCTTGTACAAATCGCTCTGTTTTGTGCTAGAGACATAACGGCAATTGGGTGTGTTCTTGTGCAGGAAATGTGCAACTTTCCCTCTACTCATGGATTGTAGTTTTCAATTATGCCGTCCTTTCTCAACCACCTTACCAGTGAGGTGTGCAACTTCGTCTTGTGCCCCAGCCAACTACCTAGCAGTTGCATCGCAACTTCAACTGTTAAAACCCCGTCATGTCCAGTCAAAATTGAGCTGGGCATATTTTTCTCACATAGGATAGCTTGGATGGGGTGCCAGTAATCAAATTTCCACATCCACGGGTGTCGAAGTTTCACTTCTCATTGGTAGGGTAGTTGCGGGCTACAAGCACTGAAAACTGCACATTCACGGGTAGGAGGGAAATTGCACATCGACCGCGAGGAAGTTTTATTTGTTATTTTAGTAAAAACTAACCTTCAGAAAGCACATAACAAATGCGACGTTGCATTGCAAGAAAATCCCCATTCAAAGTGAAAAAAAACAACATTCGAGAAGACAATACTAGTGGCCAATCAAACGGGATTGCTTAAATTTAATTAGCACTTCCAAATTGTCTAGATAGCCAAACGATACAATGTTGGGCAGAGAACTACTGACAATGTTCAGACTGAGAGTAGCTTAAAGATACAGAATAAAGTCAACTAATATCAGCATATGTTTAAGAATTAGAACACATTAGTTAGCTGAAACACTTTCAGCAGCTGTGAGCTCATGGTTCATAAGCTTCCGTGCTTCATATGCTTTCTTGGCCTGCTCAGCATATTTTATCAACAGCTTTTTTTTGGAAGTCCGAACACTATGAGCTTTCGTGATTTGTCTCGAAAGTGTCAAGCAAGCATCCTTAACCAGCTTAACTTTATATTTATCTGCATGGTTCACCAGCCTTGATACCTCGTCTTCTGAAATTATCTGAAAGAGAGATAATTTGGATGTAAAAAGAAGTGCCAAATTTCCATGAAATGCACAGCTGCAGCTGGCAACACATTAACAAAATAGTACATATAATTTACCTCGCAAGAATTGTCAGCTTCTTCAGGGCACCATATCTTCTTCAGAGCTGTTGCTATTTTCAGTGAGCCCCAACCCTCGGTGTCGATGCCAGACACCATCTTAATTACATCAGCTAAAAAGTCCAACTCTTCAGACTTCTCTTCCTCAAGAGCATCACACTCAAACAAGGAGTAAGACGTTAAAATAATTGGCTGGTCGAGCTGGATACAAAAAGGATTGTTTCATCACTAAACCAAAGATGGAAAGGATAATTTTTCTATGGAAGTTGCAGGTAAAAAAATGAAGGATCATAATGCACAGAAAACAAGCTCTCCTGCAGTGTAACGCTAAATGACCGGGGGCTATAAAGCAAAAAGGCCCGGCAACTAATTAACTCAATAAACAATATTTGTATTCTACGAATATAATGCGATATTCTTTTACCACAGATTACAGTCTTACTCTTCAGTACGTAGTGCCAGCATATCAAGTATGAATCATGCTAGCTAGCAGTTACATTTCACTTTGGTGCATATTAACTAATACCCCCACATAATGTTAAGCTGCTTGCACTAATTCAATAAAAATCACATTACACCCACGGTGGGCATTTAGCAAAAGGTTGTTTTTGGGTGTCCATTCATTCACGAACAGGCTGCATGCTTTACAAACTTGTGTTCCCTCTTATCCAGATGGCAATGAACAGTGTGTGTATGTTCTCCTCGGAGCAAGAAAAATAAAATAAACAGATAAACACGAAATAATGATTGGTGCAAGATATTAGTACTAGTAGAATTGATTTTGCACGGAGCAACATAAGGAAATAGCAACACTTGAAGAAGGGAACCGAAGGAAAGAAGAAGGCACTAACACTCTTTGCCGTCCCAATCAGAATGAAGCGAGTCCATATTTCCTGGAGGAGACAAGGACAACACAGAAAATAAGGTACTTGACATAGACGGCAAGAGAAAGCAAGCACACATCCAAACCAAGGATGAACATATATAGCACCTCCAGGGCATTTGGTTTTTCAATGACCTCCGCAACAAAATTGAAAATTGCGAAGCCACAGGGCGTCTCAAACAGCAGCAGCATGAGACGATCATCTGCAAACCAGAAGTAAACAATCCTGATAACCAAGAAAAAGGTACTCATATAGAATTCAGATATCAAGCGTGAAGCCATCCCAAGGGGCTGTTATACCGTATAGGCGTATAGGTGGGCAACTAGGAATACCCAACAGATTGAGTGCCCATCATACCCAAAATATGCCGCTCGAGAATCCTAGTCGGGTCGGGTGGGCCAGAATCACCCAAATCACCAGTAACCCACACTGCCAAAACCCCATCCAACCAGAGCCGCGAACCTAAACTAACTCAACGATGGACCACAGTGTCCGAATCTGTGGACTCGAACCCAAATTTTGTGAAGGCGGAGAACACGCCCCCAAATCTCACCCAGACCCAGAGTGGCTTACCCATCATGAGGGAAGAACGTAGTTGTTTGGCTATAGCCGCCGGAGGAGGAGCATCGAGATTGAAGCTGCGTGGCCGCTTCGGCGCCAGAGAACGGGCGGACCCGATCTGCTGCTCCATCACTGGAGGCGGTGATGTGCCCTAGTTCCCACTTGAGGTTTGCGAAGAGACAGGATTTTTGACTCCCGGGTGCACAGACACCCCACTATCTACACCGTTCACGTCACTTTCACTCCTTTTGGGATCTGGACCACACCCTGCCTCGTCCTTGCGTTTTGCAGAGAACACGAATAGTAATCCCAGCGGCTGCATAGGGCATTGTTTATTTGAGATTTCTGACACCGCCGCGTACATATTCAGCCCGTGACTCCAATGAGTAGACAGCAAAGTTGACCATGACTTCACTTAATACGAACTCTCAGGGCCTCTCTCTCTTTTCTTTTAAGGGAGCCTCTCTCTCATCGCTCCTCACTCTCACATTCGCGTGGAAGACACAAACCAGTAGTGGTGCGGGCCCTCTCTCTCTCTCTTCTCTCCTTTCTCATCTTTCTCTCTTCACATATGACTAGATACTGTAAGCTGCCAGTAACTCATGTCAGGATAAGCTCCCAGACCTAGCACCTACTACATGCGTGGATGAGCCACATGCATCGCCTACGTCTCGTCTTCTCAATAGTAATCAGCCAGCCAGACCAACATGCAAGAGGGCCTGGCATCTTTTGCCTACTCTGCCTATCCCTACACCCTACTTGTCCCTAGGAGCGCCCCCATTAGCTTGCTCAAATGGACTAGATAAATAGGCAACTGCTGCTAATGCTTTGCTGTTCGGTAGACAAGGGCACAAATCTCATCAAGGGTGAACGGCTAGATAAAAGGGTGTCGGGACACCCGGGTGTTACCACAGCTTTCCGGTTTGCGAATCGGTGACAAGATGTAAAAGAGCCACCGTGCACACGAAACTGTCGTTTGGGCACTTCAGGCAAAAAAAAAAAAGAAGATCTAGCGTTGGATGAGAAGCACATATCTTGAAGCAGAACACGGACTCTACCATTTTTCTTCCAAGAAAAGTTTCAATCTATTCATCATCAATCACGACAGTACAACGAATGCCAAAATAATAAAAATTATATCCCGATCTGTTGACCATCTAGCGACGACTACAAGCACTGCAGCGAGCCGAAGACGCGCCGCCGGCATCGCCCATCCCTTCTTGGAGCCGGGCAAAACTTGTTGCAGTACATAGTCCGGAAGTCGTCCTGCTAACGCCCTATAGGACAAGCACAACAGAACAGCAACCACGTCATTGAAGAGAAATTTAGATCGAAAGGATCCAACCTGTAGATACACGAACAAAGACCGGATCCACTTTGATCCACCAAGGACAAACGCCGAACGGATCCCACGAGACCCGTCAAAGAAAAAAACTTCATATGCGCTCTAATGATGCTAGAAGCACCACCGGAACGGGGGCTAGACAGAGGTAATCTTATTCCATCTTCAGAGAGTTGCCGCCGCCTCATTTCTCTGAACGGGAAAAATCCTAAGAAAGCTCAAAAAAGCATCTAAAAACGAAGCCCTCCCGCCGGCAAGGGCCGAGATCCATCACGCCTCCTTGGCCCTAAGGCCACAGGAGATGAGCTGGAGCAGTGCCGGCGCCAACAGGAGGCAGGAGGAACCCTAGTCGCGGCCAGGAACAAGTACCCATGCGACTGGGAACCCTTACACCCAGGGATGTTGGAACCGCGCTCTCTCTCTCTCTTTCTGATGGATGGAGCACTTTTTCTAGCGACCAACGACCCGGCGACGAACGCCTCTGTGCCCAAACGCCTCCCTTATATTCAGCACACAGGCTACATCACGGCTCATTCCAGCGCCCGGCTTGACGCACGCACACTCTGATCACCTACTCATAGATTATGCCTAACACTCACCCCCTAAGTCATGACCTCGTCCTTGTCGGAGTTGTTGCAGCTCCCGTCGCCGATGTCGCCACGACCGTGACCCAGCCCGCGGACTTGACCTAGCGCAACGATGCCGGTCCCACCATGCTCCGTCACGATTCCGGCAACACACGCCGAGCTCCTTCTCTGTCAGCGACACACGCCTGGCGTCCCTCTGCGCCCCGCACGTCTCGCGCGCACCCGACGCGTCCGACGAACCCGACCGCACACTAGTAGAAAAGAGGGCTTTGGTCCACCCCGAGTTAGCCCATAGTCCCGATTCAGTCTAGAACCGGGACTAATGGGGGCATTAGTCCCAGTTCGTGCGCCCAGGGGCCACGTGGGCCATTTATCCCGGTTCGTGTGGACCTTTTAGTCCCGGTTGTTGCCACGAACCGGGACTAAAGCAGGCGATGCCCATTAGTACGGTTAAGGCACCAACCGGGACTAAAGGTTAGACCTTTCGTCCCGGTTCGTGCCACCAACCGGTACTAATGGGGTTTGTGGCATTAGTACCGGTTCATGGCATGAACCGGTACTAAAGGTCACATTTTCAAACTCCACCCCCCCCCCCTGGAGTGTGGATCGCCTTTTCACTTAAAAAAATAAAAAAAATGATGAAAATGTCAGAAAAATAAAAGAAAATAAATTTCCCATGTGATATGTGGTCTAGTTGTTGGGAAAATTTGCAAATGTGAATTTCGACTTTATTTACAAAATCTCTCTAGAATTTAATAAAATGGGCATAACTTTTGCATACTGACTCGGATGAAAAAGTTTTTTATATGAAAAATCATCTACTCAAAAAGTTACATCCAAATTTAACTGGGGGAACCCCGTTAAACATTTTCAAAATCCTCAAAAACCTAACAAAAAAAGTTACGGGGCTTTTAAGATCTAGAGTGGAAAAAATCGAAAAAATTTCAAACTGTGGTCAAACAATGGTCAAACTAATTATTCTAGAATATTAGTATTACTAAATAATTATTTCATTTATTTTGAATTTTGGTCAAATCTGGTCAAACTGTGGTCAAACAATGGTCAAACAATGGTCAAACTAATTATTCAAGAAATATTAGTGTTACTACATAGTTATTGTTTTTTAAAACAATAGTTTCAAACTCAAACAGTGAAATGTGTCACTTCATGCTCACACAAAATTCCTGAGGGTTAACAGGATTGACATCTTACTATTATTAGCAAAACAACAAGTGCAGACTTGGAAACGAGGGAGAATAGAACCTGGAAGTTAAGCGTGCTCAGGCTGGGGAGTGGGAGGATGGGTGACCGTTCGGGAAGTTAGATGATTAGGAATGATGAGGGGTGATTAGAGATCAGAGGATAAATTAAGCAGTGATGAGGGGTGCTGATTAGAGATTAGAGGTTAAAATAATTCAGAAATTTGAAAATTTAAAAAGAAAATAAAAAAATTGTAAAATTTCCTTTAGTCCCGGTTGATGTTTACCAACCGGGACTAAAGGTGGAGCTCCACGTGGCCGCGGAAGAACCGGGACTAAAGGGGAGAGGCATTAGTAACGACCCTTTAGTCCCGGTTCAAAAACCGGGACTAAAGGGCCTTACCAACCGGGACAAATGCCCCTTTATCTACGCGCACCCGACGTGCCCGACGAGCCCGACCGCACCAGACGCTCACCGTGCGCCGCCTCCGCGTCTGCCATGGCAGCCCGAGCGACAAACGCCGGAAGGATGTAGCTGAACTCGAGCGCAACGGCGACATACGCCTCCTCCCAACGTCAACTGCACACTCGTACGCGCGCCCGCGGTCCCGACGCGCCCGACGCGTCCAGTGTGCACCCATAACACGCACCGGTCGCACCCGGCTTGCCGCCACGGCTTATTGCCCTGCACCGCTGCGGCCTCAACCGCAGCGCAGCACCTCCATGCCGCCATGCCGCTGTGTGTCGTTGAAGCCGCCACCATGCAGGTCCTCCGCGGCCTCCTCACCGTGCCGCCGCAGCCACCGCGGCCTCCTCGCCGCGCCGCACACCTGCATAGACAGACACATGGCCCGGAGCTTCACCGCGCAGCCGCCGGCGAACTCCGCCACCGCTGGCACGCCTCCGGCAAAAAAAACGACGTCCAAGATGAACCAGCTCTGATACCAAATTTTGGAACCGCTCTCTCTTTCTCTCTCTGATGGATGGAGCACTTTTTCTTGCGACCAACGCCCCGGCGACGAACGCCCCGGCGCCCAAACGCCTCCTTTATATTCAGCACACAGGCTACATCACGGCTCATTCCAGCGCCCGGCTCGACGCACGCACACGCTGATCACCTACTCATTAGCTTATGCCTAACAAGGGACACGCCCACTTGTTTGGGGATAAAAATGACAAAATGGAGGTCGAGCAAATCATCAAAGTAGAGATGACGCATTTTTCACCTTACTTTCCATCTCGGATGCATCAACAAAACACGCGCGCAGCACACGAAATACAAAACACCATCAGCCCAACACTGAGACCGCTCAAAAGTAAATGCATCAAGCACTAATGCCTCGATAACCCAAACAGGACAATCTGAATCATCCCAGTCTTCTGCTTTTTCTTCCTCCATCAACCATTTGTCCTTCCAAAACAAGATCAATGAACCACCACCACATTGAGATGTCGATATTCCGGGAAAGCTGAAGGAATAATATCCTGCAAAAAGATCTAAAGTAAAAGGAATCTGTTTGCCTTAGCTGACAATCAAGGTGCACATCGATTGCAATCAATTACTTCTAGCAAATTTTATTTACTACGGAATCACAGGCGAACGAACATAAGTTCACATGGGATGATTCATTGAACGCCCCATAGCGTTGCCCGGAGCAAGGATTTGGATTCCGTTTCAAGTTTTTTACCAGACCTGAACGAAATGGGCAAAATTCGGCATTTCGGAAAATTTCCATGAAATTATGTAAGAAAATAAAAAAACCAAAATTTGAAATTTGAGACAAAAATGGCCGAAAAATTGAATAAAAATGACCGAAAATTGTTCAAAAATTAGAAATTAGGCACAACAAGCGACCATACTCGATTTTGTTGCCGTTGCCAACTCAATCGATGCACAACTGCAGCCGTGACTTCATGTGGCTCCTATACACGGTGTTGCTGGTGTCGACCGGGTTACCGCATGTACTAGCACTATCACAGTCGCGACCTACATCGTCCATGGGAAGGAGGAGGAATCCTTGAGGAGCTGGGGTGTCCTGCGTCGGCCGCCATGCGAGGGCAGCGCTTGTGCAGAACTAGGACGATAGGGACGGATGTGTGATGGCTCGTTTTTCCTTTTCCGCGTAAAAGCATTCTCACTTGTGTAAGGCACACCACATAATTAAGCCCATGAGGCCCAATTTCACAAGAGATGGCCAGAACAGTTACCGGAGCACCGGCCCGTTACTTTTAGTGTGCATGGTGAGGCGAGGAAGCCTAGACGGGATTCACAGTAAATCAAATGGCCGAAAATGCATGAAACTATAGATCCAACGGTCAAAAGTGTAATGGCCTGAGAGGGCCGGAAAAGTGTGCAGCTATAATGTCTTGAGATATTATATTAGCAAACTTCATTTGACCATGTGCCACCTGGGAAGGCATTACTTGTACTGGAGGTAGAGTAATTGAGCCCTATTTCAAGCATGAGTTTCTATTGAAGCTGGGGTTTGAATGAACCGTAGACCATACTATATTAATGGACATGAACTGTAGACCACACTATATTAATGGACTCCAGGGCTACATATATCATGAAGTATTTAATCATCATCGAGACATTGATCTTCATCTCCAAGTTCCTCTCTTCTTTGTGTCAAAACTCTCGTAGTACCCCATTCTAGCGACTGCTCAAATTATAGGATGGACTCGATAGATGTCATGGATTTATTTTCAAGAGTGAACCGTTTCGAGCATCTAGCTAGGTATGGGAGGCACACGGAAATAATGAGCCACTTACTGTGGCGAATCCTGTGCCAGGATCTTTGGAATAAGGGTCCAATAGTCTATTACTGTCCTTGGAATAAGTCATGTGTCAGGATCTCATGGTCTTAGGTTGACTCTGGTTCAGTCGTTCAAGTACACACCCAGCACATGCATGTAGATAACTTGCAAGACAAGCAGGCCGAGTAGGACGCGCGTCAAAAGAGCAAGCAAGCATAGGTAGCTATCGCAAGCATGTACATGGTACTATATCTTATGCATGAAGGGACGGAGCATGAGCTTACAAAATCCGTACCACAGCAAGATGAAGCAAGGTTTGCCAAAATCTGAGACGCAGAGTAGTTTCTTGTGTAAGAACTTGCAAGATAGTGCTGTCTTGCGGTTGCTCAAGATGCAGCTTCCGGTCAGGTTCAATCATGTGTGAATCGTGACCACTAATCAAATCAAAAGAAGAAGAAAAAGCGTGTTAATCATTCACTAACCAATTTTCAAGCTATCCATTTTCGCCCAGGCTCATCAGTTTTTAGGCACTCCTGTACATATGGAAAAATCAAATGCAACCAAAACCAATTTATTCAGCGAAAACGAGACTACCGCAACAACCTGCTGGTAGGCCACGTGCCGGACTAGCTAGCATGGAGAACATGTGAACTGATGCAGAACATGAACCAACAAAACAAACTACTCCCATCATAGCCTAAACTAAGAGATTTGATTTTCTATTCACGCGGGTGCACCTACAACCGGAGCAGCCACACATTTCTCATTTTTTTTATTTTGCATTCCCCCCCTCTGAATTTCTTCTAGGACAATTAATCTAACAAATAATTATTTTTCCCTCCGATCCCCTCAGTCTCTAACATTTGAATTTGTCAGCATCCAAGTTCTAACCACGCTTGAATCTTTATTACCTCTTAGGCACATCAAGGAATCATATCTTGACTATTGACAACGGATGTATTGGCCGACGACAGTTTGAGGCTGCTCAAGCGGTTACCGTGGACAGCAAGGCTTCAAAGTCAAAGGAGAACGACAGACTATTGATTCTTCCCCACAACACAGTGGGTCCTAATCAGCCAGAAAATAAGTATGTATGGCTTAACTCCGAAAGGGGATTTTCTAGCAGAAAAAGTTTCTACGGGCATGGGCCGGCTGCAGGATCGCTCTACCAAATTCGTGTTGTATTCAGCGTGTCAGAGAATAAAAGGTATCTTGTGTACCGAACTATTGCCAATGTGTCCACTTGTACATATAGAATGAGGTATGCAAATCGGCAGATCCGTTAATATACTTGGGTTTTTATGTCACGGGGCACTCTGATCTCTTCCGAGATCTGGCGGCTGGGACAGGAAAATTTTCATTTCAGGCGACGGCTACATGGATGCGGAGTGCAGCCTGGAGTTGGGTTCGGCCCGGTAAATATATCTATATTACAATGCTACTTGGCAGCACTATGCTGCTGCTGCTTATCAATTTTGGCGTTTTTCTACAAATAAAATGGATGCTTGCGTAAACTTTGCAGCATCTGAAAGTTCTATACACGAGAGGATTTTGCTTGATCCATCCATGGAATTTACTCAACTACTGCAAAGCTTGTACTTTCCATCATCACCAGGAGAACTAGGCCGAATGTAAGCTATTTCGGTTTAAATTTTCATGATAGCTGCTCTAGCATGTGGAATTAGGAAGGAAAGTTCTATAGAAAGATTATAACCAATGAAATATGGGTTCGACATGCAAGGAAATTTTGGCGAAATTTTTATTGCCGATACTGAGTTTGCATGTTGCCTCGGCAACCACGAAAATGAGTATTCTCCATATGTGTTTTGGAGCCTACAGATTTGGCGACTCTGCTAGAATTGCTCTTATATAGTGCTTTGTCTAAATGCTTTTTGTTAATATCACATGGGCACATTTATGAGTGCATTGAGAGAGAGTGAGAGAGAGAGGGCAGAGAGAGAAGGACGGAAGGAATGCAGGTACAAGTGATAACAGCCAAGTACCAATGAAGTTAGCTCCATCATTTTACACAACTTCTACAAGAAGTACTAGTAGCGGCTTCAAAGCGAAAAAAATCTTATATAAGAGGACTCAAGGGCAACACACGATCTTAGACTTTTCCTTTAAAAATGAGACATTGACCTCTCTTCCATGGGCCTTCTCTTTATTGTTCTAGAACTCCCTGATCTACCGCTTGCTAAAATTGCAATGAAATATTCGATCAATGAAGCACACGAAACAAGCTGGCATTTATGTGCATGCCGGCCATATATCATGTTTGTACATCTGTCAGTGGCCGGTATTCCTTCTTGACGTTTTTACATATGTCAGTGGTTCCATTATACAACAATTTTATGATTCAACTATGGATTAAAAAAAGCCTTTTTACAGTAACTTGTTGTTGATTTCAACGGTAGGGAGATAATTAACCCATGGTTGCACCACAGAACCAAGCTTAAATTCAGGGTTGGTGGGTCTGTGATAATATTTCATGACAAGAGTGTCTGGTGGTAGAGTTTCTTTGTACAAGCAAGTCTATTAACACAAGTGTGTACAGTTTAGTCAGAAGAGATTACCTAGTATTACTGAATGACTTGCAATGCCTAAATGGTCGATCAGCAATGGTTGGATCTAGGCGTGACGTCACCCGAGTTGCATTACAAGTACTCATCAATAGGTATCTGGTTTTTTGGACTGCCTATATATGCACCAAAGGAAGAGGAGGTAGTAGCAAACCAGCCCGTGATTAATCTTTTGAATTTGCTACCTAAAGGCTACATGTAGCATCTGCGAGCCATGTGACTCCACATTTCCCTTTGCCTCCGATGCCCTAATTGCACGAATGTTGTCCCTTGTAGAGAAACAAGAGCTCATCTTAAGGCCCATGATCCCCTGATTCACACGCTTCTTTAGGTTTGTACTCAACCAAGAGCAGGTCCCCAGCTTGGGGAAGATGTGCCCAAGGCCTCGTGGATAACTCAATGACCATGCTCCATCACTTTACACACTTGTTTTCTTTCTCCCCTCCCACTTATATCACAATGGGAGAAGTAGATTAGCCGCAAGTAGCAAACATGCTAGAGGGGTTATGAAGTTAAGTGGAGGAAAAGAGTATACCAGAAGCAGATGTTTGAACTACAAGAAGAATTCAATGCAATTGGAAGAAGAGAAAGAGTAAGAATGCTATATCTAATGCCGAGCCTAGTATGGTGAGAGGGATATCTCTACTCGGAAGGAGTTGATAATGAGCAGTGATTGGAGCCAAGTGAGGCATCAATTCATTTCACATGAACATATGGTCAGTTCTGGCACATGCATCATGTCGTACATCTCCATCTAGCCCGCTCCAACATGTCATCACCAACAACATTTTCTTGCAAAGAGATGTACTGAATTGAAAAATATAGCATGCTTTAAGCTTCAAAATGTCCCAATCAATTAACTATTTCACATATAAGATGATTTCTTTATGTTGTTTTAGTGCATGCAGTTGCTGCCACTTTCCAATTCTAAGAGAGAAAAATAGTGAAAGGATCAACATGAACAAATATATTGTCTAGAAATAGCAGGCGGAAATGGCTACATTTATATTTAGGTGCTAGATTTAATTTAGCCCGGAATAAATATAAAGAATTACATTGCTAAAAATATCACCAAACTGATCAAGAAACAAACTCAAATTATTCTGCAGTGTCATCTCATTGCTTGTATGTCGAGGTAACCTTCTCAGGTCTGGTTTGTTGATTTCCCTTGGCTGCTGACTAAAACAATGTACTACTCCCTCTGTTCCTAAATATAAGACCTTTTCGACATTGCACTATGAATCACATACTAAAAAGATGAGTGAATCTACACTCTAAAATATGCCTATATACAACCGTATGAAGTCCATAGTGGAACTAAAAGTCCTAGATTTTGAAACGGAGGGAGTATTTTGTATTTACTGGCGCATCTAAGTTGGATTGCTGATGCATTGCTTTATTTTTGGGAAGCACTTGCAATCTGTAGTCAGATTGGAAGCAATGCGTTAGACCAGTCAAGCGTCAATCCTTTCCTTCACGTCGCCCCTTTTCCCCAAAACTAATTTGTATCGCCCAGTTAACCATCCGCATCTGCCACATATAACTACTTGATCCCTCTAATCACTCTCCCGTGCATCCCTCTATAAACATCTTTCATCACACCGAGCTTGTCGTCAACCGGACTTAACCGCTCCCGTCCTCTCCAATTAGGCCGCCCACCACCTGATCAGATCCGTTCACCCGCTCGTCCCCTCCTCATGGCTGCCCTTCACTAATAGGCTAAGCACTCCAGCCGGGAGGCTCACTAGGAGCAGCGGTAGGTCATCGACTAGCCCCTCATGTTCCTCATCGGCATCGTCTACATTGTCCGTGGTCGTGGCTTTGATCACATCGACACTCTTCCTTCATCGACAACACCTGTCTAGAAAGAGGTGCACATGTTCAAGCATGCATCATTGCAGCGGGTGTTCTTTGATCTCGTCGGCGCGTCTCGAGACTATCTAGTGACTTCAGTACATCACTGTGATCAGCAAGGCAGACTACTGATGCCATGGTCGCACCGACGTGTCCCCCGCACACGTACCCTGCCATCAAGTTGGACCATGGTGGTTACATGCTCATATACCACAACCTAAGCATGTGTCCCATTCTTTGTTCTATGTGAAAGAAAATTCTGGCAGCAAACACTATTTTTTCCAGAATCAAATTATATTTTGTTCTTTTGCAAGCTACTCTTTGGAAGCAGAGAATATTTTCTTTGGAAACATTTTTCTCTTTTGGAAGCCATCATGTTTATATAAAAAAATATTTGTTTTTATTTCAAAAATTAATGCTACATCATTATAATTTTCTAATCGTCTGAAGCACAAATTTGCTACATTGGAAACAAAATACAAGATGGAAACAATCTTAGTTGTCATGGAAGCAATATTTATGCGGGCGAGCATATTTTTATTTTGATAAAAGCAATATCCTGATGCTTCCAGACAATATATAATGTTCCAAACACACAACACTAGATATAGTCTACATAAGCAAACATCATTACAGATGGAAGCTAATTTTCCTGCCACGGGAAACATAAATTTAATGTGTTGTAAAGGTTTTTTGTCAAATTGAAACAGATTTCAATATCGTTGGAAGCAAATTGAATAACTATAGAAACGAGTTTTACTTAGTGAGCAAACGATAATCACATTTTTTAGTGTTAATATTTTCCTCACCATCCAAAAAATAACTTCCTAAATATCGTGCAGGATAGTAATGAGCACATCCAACGTAATCGGAAAATCAGTTTCCTGATTTATAGTTAGCAAATCCCACATAATTAGCATTAATCGGGTCCTGTTATGGAAACTCCCAACAGGAGGTGCTTTGCTTATCCAATGGATGTGCCGAATCCCATCCAACAGTTGGTTACTAGTCTGATAGGATGCTAGGCATCAGTAATTTGATGCCTCGTGATGCCCTAATAAATTTTGGTTCGTGGTCACTCCCCCCCCCCCCCCCCCCATACTCATGTCAAAGTACAGTAGAAAGGAAATGGCATTGACCAATACAATGGAAGAGAATAGAACAAGCAATTGCATACAATATATTTGATGCTGCTAGTTAATGAAAACAGAGGGGCTCGGGCTAGTAGCCAGTAGGAGTTGTACCATGTGCATGTGCGTGAACTTAGCATATTTTACATCACCTTGTGAAATGCATTACTTTGGCAGACTCTATCCACTCCTCGTGATCCCCACGGACCTTATGAAATTATCGCTCACACCTTCCTTAGCTCCACATTTGACCTTGCGTTCTCATTCCTTTGTTTTCTTCAACTTACTTGCATGCTAGTTCCAGCTGAAACATCATCGTGTCATATATATCTTACTTTTTTCCTAGTAAATTCTACCCTCTCATCTTCATAATCATCTTCTACAAACCTGCTAGTTCCATCATCCAACCCTCTTCCTGGCCTTGGAATGTGAGGAAACATGCATGGCCTTTGAATTTGCTATAGCGCACTATAGGCAGCCTCCTGCCCAAGCTGGGGGACCTGCTCTTGTATTGGTGCAACCAAAAGAAGAGTATGAATCAGAAGATGGGCACATAAGGAATGAGGTCTTGTTTGGTTTATGGGATAACAATTTCAAGCAACTAACAATAGGAGGCATAGGGAAAGCTGCAGTTACATGGGCCACTTATTCCACTACATGGAATCTTTGATTATCTACCATTTTCCTTAGTATCTCTATGGTTCTCTCAAAAATGATATCTTTTCATCACGGAGTTTACACAAGTTCTTTATCAAATTGACCAAGCTCTTAATTAATTTCAAAGTCATTGGTCATCAACATCTTTGTACACCACAAGAAAAGTTATCGCCGCTATGTTTGTATTTCAATAAACATTACTTTTATGAAAAATGTACAATTATTAATGGGTGTACCATAGTTCTCATTTGGACCGCCTTTTAGCCCTCCAAAGATCATCAAGCCATATTATATGCGGAGAACCTGAGCCAGAGCTCAAGTATGGGGGCCCCCCATGTAAATAGAAATTTTTATGATCATGTATTATAAAACGATGAATTTTTATTGATCCTGTATAAAAAAATGGAATCAAACATTTAAAGAAAAATGTTGAAAAGTATTACAAACATGTAATTAAGCATTTAAAAAATCTTAAATGTGCATAGAATAAATGTTGACCATGTATTAAAAAATGATGAAACAATTTAATCATGTGTACAAAAATGTTAATCAAGCATTTGAAAAAATGTTGAACAAGTACTTCAAAAATTTAATCAAGCATTTGGAAAATATTAAATGTGTAAAGAAAAAATGTTGACCATGTATTTAAAAAGGATGAAAAAATTGATCATGTATAAAAAAATGTTAATCAAGAACTAAAACATGCTTACCATGTTTCCAAAAAATGTTAATGTTTTATTAGAAAACTGTTAATTAAGATTTTTAGAATGGTTAAAAATGTATAGAAAGAATGTTGACAATGTATTAATAATTGTCAATCTTGTATTTACAAAATGTTGACCAAGCATTTTAAAAATGTTTAAAATTTGTACTGAAAAAATGTTGACCATGTATTACAAAAATGTTTAAGTTTCGTGAAGAGTTAAATACACTGGAGGTGCCTTAACTTGTCATGTGCGGTCTGTTTAGTGCCTAAATTTGCAAAATACATGAAATTGATACTCGAACTTGTCTAGTTGCGCAAATACAGTGCCTCCATCTGTATCTGGACATACTTCTAGCACGTGTGGCATGCCAACGTAGCAGTGGCCCACTTCAAAGTGGTTGAGAGTGGGAATGCGCTAGGTGGCCAGCGCGTGAGGACTTGTTAGCTCTTTTGTGGAAAAAATGTTAGACATGTATTAGAAAAGGGTGTGGCTAGATCTCACTCGACTTAAACTTAACCAAGTCTCAGTCAAGTAATATAGTACAAGAAAAAAAAAGGAAAAACTGAAAAGAAAATTTGTGTATGAATCTCCATGCAAGATCAAGAAAATATAGCATCGACTGAGACATAGCAAAGTCTCAGTCGATTGAGACTTAGCAAAACTGATTAGAAAAATGTTATTGACATATACAAAAAATATAGAGTAACTACCAAAAGAACAAAGAAAACCGAAAAAGGAAACAAAATAGACAAAAGAAAAAGAAAATGAATAAACAAAAGGCACAAAAAGATTGAATAAATACTAAAAAATGGAGAAGAAAAAAGAAAATAAACAAATGAAAAAAAAATGTTGACTATGTATCAACTATTCCACGCCTCCTCTGTAACCACGAGCGGAGGATAAAGACGGAGAATAAAAAAGCTCTAGTATTTTATCTCAAGTAATCCACGCCTCCTCTCTATCCACCAATGTAACAGTGGCGCACTGGCTAGCAACTTGTCGCGCGGTCAAAGCGACCTGGGACCGAATCCCTGCGCGCCCATCTGTCTCGCTCTCACTCAAGTACGGGCTTGAACGATAAAGGGTTTTCCCCTACTTTAGATCATAAAGCAAATAACCGATACAACGAGCTTGCTGTGGCCGCAACACAAATAAGCCCAAAGAAAAAAAAAGAGAAAGAAAGAGAAGTAAATGCCAGACGACCGCTCTAGCACTCCGGTGCGTCGCGTACCGAGCAACACCTTTAAGAAGGAATGCGACGATGACGACGCTGCTGCCCGGACGAGTCTAAGGGTTTTCTCTGGTACGCAGAGGGCAGTGGGGAAGGGTTATATTCAATGCCCTTCAAGAAGGTTTGGCGGCGCCCGCAGGCGTCACCGCGTCGATGACAGACGAGCCACCAGGGATTTCTCCCACCCAAACAACCACCATTACCCCGGACGATTTGAAGTGCACCACCAGAACTGCCGCCCACCAACATGTGCCACCACGGTCACCGAATCATCAATGTCGTCTCTCTGAGCCACAGATACGAGACCTGAGGGACGGGGAGCCAACTGGCTCAGGGTCATCGGCCACTCGGCCGAAGGGAGGGGACTACCACCAACGCCATCACGAAGCCGACCGGACATGACGGCAGGAGATTACCAGGCCCGCACAGGCCCAGCACATCGGCCCAAGGGATTCGGACAACCCCTGCCGCCACGCTGCAGCACATCGGCCCACGAAGCCGCCACCGCCCGCAACCCCCGATGCCACGCCATCTCCTCCAGGAAGCCGCTTCGCCGTGCGCCAGAGCGCCGGCCTGTCCCAACCCAGATGAGGCCCAGAAGGGCCCAAATCTGGTGGGAGCAGAAGCCGGCGGCCAGACATAGCATGTAAACCCAGATGAGGTCTTAGTGGTTAATTCATGTGCCTGATGAGTGTTGCTATTTACCTGATGAGTGTTTTGTATTTCAAAACGGCATGAACAATTGCAACGTACTGTTCGTTATCTCCGAGCTGCACTGAGCATTCTTACATCGTTCGCCTTGTAATATTGTATAATTTCTTAAACACCATCAAGTTTCCAGAAAGATCATTGTTAGAGGCATTGGATAATGTGACCCGTGCAACATATGCGCGAAAGGGCATTTAAGGCCCCTTTCTTCTTCTATTTAGATAACAGTGTGCTGAAAACCATGACCTTATTATTCAGATCATTTGAACGCTCTGTCTTGTTTCAGTTACCACCATATTTTCCTGAGAGACATTGTTCTGTCCTTTTCAGATATTCTACGAGCAGCCTTGCCTGGGAAGAAAACATCCAGCATGGGCAACTTGAGCATGGAGAAGAAAAACCAATCCAGTTATTTGACTTCCTTGGCCACAACCCTCAAAGAACAATCAAAAAGAGAATGACTATGCCCTGAATATATTCATTTACATGCTAAGTCTGACTATGTCCTGAATAGATTCATTTACATGGTAAGTCGATACAGATTCATCCATACAGCCTGAATGTTAATTTTATTCATTCAGTCATACAGATTCGAATACTATACTGTTAAAACAAATGAGTTGGTTTCATATTCTTGGCTTGGTCTTTCTTCTCCTCTTTGTTCGACTGGGTTACAAATAGATCATACATGGTTTATTCATTCAGTCATTCAGTCATACAAATTCGAATACTATACTGTTAAAATAATATGATGGAGGGCTCCAGTTTGTTACAGATTCAAATATCCATGCCATTAAATTGTTATACACTGTGCACAAGTCACTGCTGTAAATTCTGAAAGCCAACTTTTTCGACACCAGGAGCAGGAGATAGGGTGCATGATTCAGTTAGAAAAACCGATAGGGTGCACCAACGGCTAATAGCATTTGTAGCATTTTGCTGCGGAACTGCTTATTATTTAGTCATATTCTTGGCTATTCTCAAACATCTAATCATGAGTAATGCCGCAACAGGTCAAAGGAAGAAGTCTGACCTGAAGAAATGGACAGAGGAATCACAGCTGCGTATGGCTGGCTCGTTCAAGGAACGCGGCGGGCGCGGGTGCTGGGGCAAGCTCTATCTCCTGTGCACCGGTGATCTCGTGGGCACGGTGGCAGGGCCGGTGCCGGGGCAGGCTCTATCTCCTTGGCACTGGCGATCTCGCAGGACGAATGCCACGCAGTGAGCGGCAACAATCGGTGATGGAGATCCTGCAGGGAGGTGACAGAGCGGTGCAGTGCGGCGAGATCGCCGTGCAGGTAGGAGACGTTGTTGGTTGACGGCGTCTGGCACCAGCTCGCCGTAGTGCCAAACGGTGAGGCCGAGGTCAAGGGTGTGTAGTTGCCTAAGTTTTTTTTAGGGTGGAGTTGCGTTACTTTGTGATCAGATTTCCTTGATTGTAGGGAGCCCCCATCTTGAAGGCAACCTTAATAATATGTCATTTATTTATATGAATTCTTAGTCCGTAGCAACGCATGGGCGTTGTACTAGTTTATGTTACATCACGAGCAAATTGGATAAACATTTATTTTCACAATCACATTAATATAGGCAGATAAATCACAAGCTAACATACAAGACTATTTACATCATGTTCCAACACCAGGGCATTGTCCTATTTATTTAAAAAAAATAGTCCTCGTTTTTGTTCGGCGAAGTGCTTCGTCCAACATTCCATATTTTTCCTGCTGATCACTACTTGAAAACCACCATAATTGTCTCACCTTTTATTGACTTACCAAATAAATTAAATTTTCTTTAGTAAGCCAATAATTGGTTATCTAATTTAAATAAATTAAAAAATAGTGTTCCTTTCCTTGCCAGACCGAGTGGTTCGTCAACATTCCGTATTTTTCCTGATTGTCTCATCTTTTATCGACTTATTAAATAAACTATATTTTATTTGATAATTTAATAACTAATTAAAAAACAATCAAGATAGAATTTGATAAATATTTATTTACACAATCATACAATAGAGAATTACAGATTAATATACTACTTTCTCTGTCCCATAATGTGAGATGTCTAGTATAAAAAAAATGTCTTACATTATACTCCCTCCGTCCGGGAAAAGTTGTCCAGAGCGCAGTGTAATGTTCTTTTTACAAAACAACCCTCGAAATTTGAAAACTTTCTGAAGTAGGTACCAGTCTCCTCCTCCCTCCGCCCGTCCTCCGCCCGTCGCCAGGGGCCGTGAGGTCGGATTCGCCGCCGTCTTTGGCGATTCCGGCGCTCGCAGACACCCACGAACACCCGCGCCGCCCACCCGAGAACATCTGCCCATTGATTCCGCCGCCCACCGGAGGCGAGCTGGTCCCCGATTCCCCCGCGTGTCACCAGGACCAATCGCCGACCACCTGCGCGATTCCGCTGCCGCCTACCTGCGTGATTCCGTCGCCCACCGCCACTGCCGGCCACCTGAGTGACGGAATCGCCCACCCGACGGTCACCGAGCTGGTAGCCGAGCTTGGCTGGTGGAACGCTCTTTCCCGCCCCGCCTCTGCTGCTGCTGCTGAATCCAATCACCGGCCCCGCCTCTCGTGAGGCATTCCTGGGCGCATGAAGATGTTTGGAAACAAACAATCAATCATTTTTTGGAAGCAAATTAACAGTCCATTTTTGGAAACAAACAATCAATATGATTCCACCAGGTTCCTCGAGATTGGAGTATATTTCCAAATAATTTCAGTGCACTATCAATCAATTTTATTTTGGAAAGAATCAATATGATTCCACAAATTCCTCAAGTCTGGAGTATATTTCCAAATATTTTTAGTGCACAATCAATCAATTTATTTTGGAAACAAATCAATGTTCCACCAGATTCCTCAAGACAGCAGTATATTTTTCAAAATAATCAATCAAATGTTGTAGTCTTGACCAGGAGAATAACATTTTCAATCAAAAAGTTGCAGTCTTTATACATACGGTTTTCTTCAGTTAGTCTTATGGGTCATCCAAAAAATGGTTCATTGGAACATTCTTGTTGACAGCTCCTTGTGGTCAAATTCTAAATTATTGTAAGGAGTTAACTGAATTTAGTTTCGGTAAAGTTTACAGTAAAGCCATATTAACTGAATTTTCAGTAAATTTAACAGCAGGAATTTTCTTGCTGGCATATCTGAGAAACTCTAATTTCTCACAATTTTTTTGCACTGCAAATTCACACTGGCGTTGCAAATCGTCAGGTGTAGTACCGGCATTGCATTGCAAATTCACCATATATAATCCCTCATGACAGTTAGATGGAGTAGCACTCTTGATTAACAGGACAAGAACATGGTGGCAACACTGTTAGATGGAGTAGCAACTAACAGGGTGTGTTTCAGAATTAACAGGAACATGGTGCATATCTAGACATTGTGTACTCTTGATTGCGGTGATTTTGGTAGATAATGTACTCCAGCAACGACATCTAGACACACAAAATCTTCAGATCCTACTACTTCACATGTACTCCAGAAATCACAGTTTCAGAATTAGCAATCTGACATTAAGAGTTAAGATTTACTGAACTTGGTGAAGGTAGATCAAAATTTCAGTGTGGCACTGAATTTGTAAACATCTGAATTACAACACAGGATATTGACAGTAAATAAATTAGGCTAGATTTTGGACACATTTTGTGCAATCACTGAACTACAATGGACAATTTTGTTAGCTAGCAGCTCCTGAAGGAATACCTGTCATTGGCCTGAATAACCTAGACCTGCCCACCATTGAGGAAGCATAAGTTAGCAGATGAGTAAATGTTGATGTTGATTTGGATAATCAGAGTTATGACCAAGTTGCAAACATCAAAAATCGCATTTGGTACTGCAGGCACTAATGACTGAACATCACATTGCAGCGAGCTATAACAATTAAATCACTAAACTAGCATCAAAACCTACTATAGTCCTGCAGGCACAAAAAAGGAAGGGGAATGCTAAAAATAGCAGCTTGTTGAGCTGGTTCGTCAAGTTCAGGAATTTCCAGAGAGGTTCAATGCAATTCTTTGCAAACTGAATTTCAACATTCTTCTTCCCGTGAAGCACAAAGATCACATCAAGCACAAGCACAGCGGGACAATATCAAGCGATTGGGACGCGGCATGGGGCTGAAAGGGGCAAAGGGCCTGACCTTATCGTCAAGGACAAGCCGCAAGCGCGGCACGGCCATGCTCTGCCTCCGCATCCGGCGGCCCAGCACGGCGTTCCCGAGCAGCGCGATGGCGACGGGCACCGACCACGCGCTCCTCGCTGCGCGCGTCGCCCACAGTAGCAGCACCTCCACGGGAAGCCTCCACCACGGCGCCGCCGCGCGCCCTCCTTTCGCACCGCACATGGTGACCTTGACGGCGTTCGTGAGTTCGATTAACGCGCAGCGGCATGCGGCGTCGCGGCCAACGCCAAGGTGATCTCCTTTGCCGCATACTTTCGCGTCCACTTCTGCTGCTCGGCCCGCCGCCGCCGCGCCGAGGAGGAGGACCTGGAAATGGCCGCCGCCGAGTAGATCGAAGAAAAATCGAGCCTTCTCCTCGCCGTGGATCACCATGGGGAAAGAGGAGGAACAAGGAGAGGAAGCTGCGGGGAGGCGTGGGGTGGAGGAGGCTTGGGGAGGAGAGCTCGGCGATCACGGGGACCTGCGGGGGGCTGCGGAGGAGCCGAGCTGCCGAGGCGCGAGGGAGCACGACAGAGGCGGGGGGAGGCAGCCAGGAGCTGCGGGTTTGTCCGGAATTCGCTGGGGGTGTTTTCAGAAAAAGACCATGAAGACAACTTTTCCCGGACAGAGGGAGTATGACGGAGGGAGTAGAATATTTATACACGGTAGCATCGCGTGGGCAAATACCCAGTACAAATCTATACTACTATATAGTGTACGAGTAGCAGACCATATGGACCGTTGGATCAATTCAATCAGACGGCTCTAATTG
The DNA here is from genome assembly GCA_021605145.1 of Aegilops bicornis. Taxonomy (NCBI): domain Eukaryota; kingdom Viridiplantae; phylum Streptophyta; class Magnoliopsida; order Poales; family Poaceae; genus Aegilops; species Aegilops bicornis. The sequence goes on along the minus strand of CM038674.1, from coordinate 21,355,092 downwards.
ATTGATTTGAAATTGGTAAAACATGGCATCATATATGCCATTGAATCACGCAATCCTATGGTCCATATTGAAGGGATTCGTGTTGGGACCACTACCCCTGCCGGCCATGTGATATGACCCTTGCTCCAGAACATTCAGCCAGCTAGGAAATTATGAGGAAATCTGACTTAAGGGTGAGAAAAGGAGGGAAATTGAAAAAGTGAATAGTTGTTACGTCAAGCTTATTTTTTCTATATCTCAATTTTGAATTAAAATAAATAATAAATATATCATGACATGTCAATAATATTTCTTTTTGAAAAGACAAAGGTTGTGTCTAGAACCTTCCGCATAAAGAAAAAAATTGTTTGCTATTGTGTTCTGATGCAAAGAAGAAGGAATTTTTCAGGAGTTCGTACTTGGAGATATGATCTCTTGAAAATTCCAACATTAAATTTATCATAACATATGTGCATTAGTTGTAATTTTTAATGTTTTCGTATTTTGCTTATATATACATAACTACAAATGACTAGTACAAATAGAGTCCGCCAGGCGTGGACGTGGACGTGCGACTATGAAGTTGCTACACTTGCGTCGAGACGGGCGAGCTCCTGCGCAAACAACCTCCTGAACTCCGGCATGCTCTCTGGCTCCAATCCAGTGACACCGCAAGCGTGAGGGCGCCGTCCTTTCCCGGCGCATTCATCACGTACACAAAGCCGCTGTAGTACATAAGCGCAGGCCCCATGAACGCCGGCGCTCCGTGCGTCATTCAGCGACATGCCCATCCAGCTTATGACACGGAGACGGAGGTGCGCGCGCGAGATGCCGCTCCGAGGCAGGTTCATCATGTCTGTCCTCCACCCCTTCAAGGTAGTCCACCAGCGAGCGCGCATAGTCGCCACCCTGGTTCGTCGCGCCTCGTGCCAGCCGGGCGCCGTGGCCGACCGTATTGGACACCACTTCCCCAACGGTGGCCGCCGTGGACGTGCGGACCACCGCGTTGCCGAAGTACCCCTGCGCCTGCGGGAGCGGCGGCACCAAACGTGCCCGCATGTCGATCATTGAGTAGAGCCGCGTCTCTGCGTCCAGGGGAAGTGCCCGCGCACGGCACGCGGACTGCCATACCAGCGCTACCACGGCGCGGAACGTGGAGGCCCCTGCGCACCGCGCCCTGAGCGCGCTCGCCTGCTGCTTGGTCACAGTGACACGGTGGTCGTGTCCGTAGCCGCCGGCTCGGGTTTGTACTCCGGATGGTCGTACAGCAGCGTGCGCGCCGGCCGCGCGGCGAGCAGTTTGTGGTCGAAGCAAGGCTCCACGAGCACGTCCTTGGTGGAGCGGCGGGAAGAGCGCCGCACTCCTCGCGTCTGTGGCCGAGTGGTGCAGTGCCAGGCCGACGACGACACCGCCGCAGCGCAGACGCGTGACCTGCGCCAATAGGAGGTGGCACACCGGGTACGACGCCCGCGTTGGTGGCACCAACAGGTCACCACACGGCACGAATTCTTTCATCAAGTCGTCGAGAGGGGAAAAGTCTGAATAAAACCTTGAACTCGTACTTCCGGTCGAAATCGGACCCTTACCTTCTAATCACTGAAATCAAATCAGTACCCCGTACTCATCAATTCCGGTCAATCCTAACCTTGCAAAATTCTAGACTGTTTGGTGCATTAGGAAAACGCAATCCCCACCGGGATCATCCTCTTCTCTCACTAACTTGGTGAAGCTACAGTCAGATCCATCAATCTGCATCTGCACGTCCACTGTAAGCGTGAGGTGAACGTGCCTTCTCAGTGTTGGAACCTCCAGCTGCTCGCCTCACTCCTCCTAGCTCGCTCTGTCGCCGTAGCTCTCACCGAGGAAGAAAAGGATCAGAGGAAGAAGAAAGACACACACGGGGACACGGTGGATTTTCCCGGCGCACCAACGCCAACACCCACGAGCTCGTACTCGTTACCACCACGCCGTTACAACGATCACCCTCGCCGCTTTATACCCAGAGCCAGCGACTGGGCACGCACCCACGCTCCCTCCCCCCTCGCACCCGTGATCTGCCGGCCATGCTCGCGCCCACGACGCGCTCTCCGCGCGCGAGCCACGACATGACTCCAACAGAACGCACGCGATCACCCCTCGCGGCTCGCATACGGCTTGCGGTCACACTCACACACACTGCATGCACCCGCACGGACATGCCCGTGATACACACACACACGCACACACGCGCTAGTCGCCGCGGACCCGGTGCGCCCGACGCGTCCTGCTCGCGCCCATACACGAGTTGGTCGCGCCCGACACGCTACATGCGGCTTATTAGCCCTACATTTCACCTCCCTAAGCCGCAGCTCAGAGCAGGCCACCGTCCTCGACGCTGGCGTCCGCCATCATCGCATGCTCCACCGCCGGTGCCTTCTTCAACTGCGGGCACTCCCGCTTGAAGTGGCCGCGCTCGCCGCACTTATAGCAGCGTCCACGCCGGTTGTTGCCGAAGCCCGACGCGTCGCTCCGTGCGTCGTCATCGTCTCGTGCACCTCCCTGCTGCCGCTCGCGCGCCCTCCACTGCGCCGCCGTGAACATGAGTGCGCCGTCCGCTCGCTCGCCGTCTGCCTGCCCACGACGCCGGAGCCGTTCGTCGAACGCCTTCAGCCGCCCGAGCGCTTCCTCGAACGACATCGTCGACACGTCGCAAAACTGCTCGATCCCGGCCACCGCCGCGTACAGGCTGTCCGGCACGGAGTCGAGCAGCTTCTTCACCAGCGCGGCGTCCTCCAGCTTTGATCTGAGCGCCGCGTAGCGCGCCGCCATGCCACCGAGCTTGCCGGCGAACTCGTCCAGCGTGTCGCCGCTCGCCATGCGCAGGAGCTCGAACTCCCCACGCAAAGTGCCCAGCCGCGCCGCCCGCACGCGGTCCGCGCCGAAGAACCGCGCCTTCAGAGCAGCCCACACCTCCGCTGCAGTCTTCTTCGCCGCCACCTGCAGCAGCAGGTCCTCTGCGAGCGCGCCCAGCAGATACGCCCGCGCCGGCTTGTCCTTTTTCGCGATCACGGCCGCCGCCGCGTCCTCCGGCACCACCACCGCCTCCCACAGCCCAGCCGCGTCGAGATTAGCCTCGACTTTGATTGCCCACGCGGTGTAGTTCTCACCGGTGAGCATCGGCACCGGCTGCGGCAGTAAGCTGCCCGATCCACCGGCTTACGGGATGAGCAACATTGCCGGCGCGCCCTGAACTGAACGTGGCTCTGATGCCAACTGTTGGAACCGCCAGCTCCTCGCCTCACTCCTCCTAGCTCGCTCTGTCGCCGTAGCTCTCACCGAGGAAGAAAAGGATCAGAGGAAGAAGAAAGACACGGGGACACGGTGGATTTTCCCGGCGCACGAACGCCAACACCCACGAGCTCGTACTCGTCACCATCACGCCGTTACAACGATCACCCTCGCGGCTTTATACCCGGAGCCAGCGACCGGGCATGCATGTTGGGGAACGTAGTAATTTCAAAAATTTTCCTACGATCACGCAAGACCATGGTGATGGCATAGCAACGAGAGGGGAGAGTGTCCGTCCACGTACCCTCGTAGACCGAAAGCGGAAGCGTTATATTAACGCGGTTGATGTAGTCGTCGTCTTCACGATCCGACCGATCCAAGCACCGTTACTCCGGCACCTCCGAGTTCTTAGCACACGTTCAGCTCGATGACAATCCCGAGCTCCGATCCAGCAAAGCGTCGGGGAGGAGTTCCGTCGACAAGACGGCGTGGTGGCGATCTTGATGTTCTACCGTCGCAGGCTTCGCCTAAGCACCGCTACAATATGACCGAGGTGGAATATGGTGGAGGGGCACCGCACGGCTAAGGAACGATCACGTAGATCAACTTGTGTGTCCTAGGGTGCCCCCTGCCCCGTATATAAAGGAGCAAGGGGAGGGCCGGCCAGCCTTGGGGCGCACCAAGGGAGGGAGTCCTCCTCCTAGTAGGAGTAGGACTCCCTTTCCTAGTCCTACTAGGAAGAGGGAAGGGGAAGGAAAGAGAGGGAGAGGGAAAGGGGGGCTGCGCCCCCCCTCCTAGTCCAATTCGGACTCCCCATGGAGGGGGGGCGCACCACCTCCTGGTGCAGCCCTCTCTCTCCCCTCTTGGCCCAATAAGGCCCATAACTTCCCCGGGGGGTTCCGGTAACCCCTCCGGCACTCCGGTTTTCTCCGGAAACTTCCGGAACCTTTCCGGTGTCCGAATATAACCATCCAATATATCAATCTTTATGTCTCGACCATTTCGAGACTCCTCGTCATGTCCGTGATCACATCCGGGACTCCGAACTCCTTCGGTACATCAAAATACATAAACTCATAATAACCGTCATTGAAACCTTAAGCGTGCGGACCCTACGGTTCGAGAACTATGTAGACATGACCTAGAACTATTCTCGGTCAATAACCAATAGCGGAACCTGGATGCTCATATTGGTTCCTACATATTCTACGAAGATCTTTATCGGTCAAACCGCATAACAACATCCGTTGTTCCCTTTGTCATCGGTATGTTACTTACCCGAGATTCGATCGTCGGTATCCAATACCTAGTTTAATCTCGTTACGGAAAGTCTCTTTACTCGTTCCGTAATACATCATCTCACAACTAACTCATTAGTTGCAATGCTTGCAAGGCTTATGTGATGTGTATTACCGAGAAGGCCTAGAGATACCTCTCCGACAATCGGAGTGACAAATCCTAATCTTGATTCATGCCAACTCAACATATACTTTCGGAGACACTTGTAGAGTACCTTTATAATCACCCGATTACGTTGTGACGTTTGGCAGCACACAAAGTGTTCCTCCGTAAAAGGGAGTTGCATAATCTCATAGTTGCAGGAACTTTGTATAAGTCATGAAGATAGCATAAGCAACATACTAAAACGATCAAGTGCTAAGCTAATGAAATGGGTCATGTCAATCACATCATTCCCCTAATGATGTGATCCCATTAATCAAATGACAACACATGTCTATGGTTAGGAAACATAACCATCTTTGATTAATGAGCTAGTCTAGTAGAGGCATACTAGTGACTATCTGTTTGTCTATGTATTCACACATGTATTATGTTTCCGGTTAATACAATTCTAGCATGAATAATAAACATTTATCATGATATAAGGAAATAAATAATAACTTTATTATTGCCTCTAGGGCATATTTCCTTCAGTCTCCCACTTGCACTAGAGTCAATAATCTAGATTACACAGTAATGATTCTAACACCCATGGAGTCTTGGTGCTGATCATGTTTTGCTCGTGGAAGAGGCTTAGTCAACGGGTCTGCAACATTCAGATCCGTATGTATTTTGCAAATCTCTATGTCTCCCACTTGGACTTGGTCCCGAATGGAATTGAAGCGTCTTTTGATATGCTTGGTCCTCTTGTGAAATCTGGATTCCTTTGCCAAGGCAATTGCACCAAGTATTGTCACAGAAGATCTTCATTGGTCCCGATGCACTAGGTATGACACCTAGATCGGAAATGAACTCTTTCATCCAGACTCCTTCATTTGCTGCTTCCGAAGCAGCTATGTACTCCGCTTCACATGTAGATCCCGCCACGACGCTTTGTTTAGAACTGCACCTACTGACATCTCCACCGTTTAACTATAATTATTATCCGGTTTGCGATTTAGAATCGTCCGGATCAGTGTCAAAGCTTGCATCGACGTAACCATTTACGACTAGCTCTTTGTCACCTCCATATACGAGAAACATATCCTTAGTCCTTTTCAGGTATTTCAGGATGTTCTTGACCGCTGTCGATGATCCACTCTGGATTACTTTGGTACCTTCCTGCCAAGCTTACAGCTAAGCATACGTCAGGTCTGGTACACAGCATTGCATACATGATAGAGCCTATGGCTGAAGCATAGGAACATTTTTCATTTTCTCTCTATCTTCTGCTGTGGTCGGGCATTGAGTCTGACTCAATCTTACACCTTGCACTACAGGTAAAAAAACTTTCTTTGCCTGATCCATTTTGAACTTCTTCAAAACTTTATCAAGGTATGTGCTTTGTGAAAGTCCTATTAAGCGTCTTGATCTATCTCTATAGATCTTGATGCCCAATATATAAGCAGCTTCACCGGGGTCTTTCATTGAAAAACTTTTATTCAAGTATCCTTTTATGCTATCCAGAAATTCTATATCATTTCCAATCAACAATATGTCGTCCACATATAATATCAGAAGTGCTCAGAGCTCCCACTCACTTTCTTGTAAATACAGGCTTCTCCAAAAGTCTGTATAAAACCATATGCTTTGATCACACTATCAAAGCGTTTATTCCAACTCCGAGAGGCTTGCACCAGACCATAAATTGATCGTTGGAGCTTGCACACTTTGTTAGCACCCTTTGGATCAACAAAACCTTCTGGTTGTATCATATACAACTCTTCTTCTAGAAATCCATTCAAGAATGCAGTTTTTACATCCATTTGCCAAATTTCATAATCATAAAATGCGGCAATTGCTAACATGATTCGGACGGACTTAAGCATCGCCACGGGTAAGAAAGTCTCATCGTAGTCAACCCCTTGAACTTGTCGAAAACCTTTTGCAACAAGTCGAGCTTTGTAGACAGTTACATTACCATCAGCGTCAGTCTTCTTCTTAAAGATCCATTTATTCTCAATAGCTTGCCGATCATCGGGTAAGTCTACCAAAGTCCATACTTTGTTCTCATACATGGATCCCATCTCAGATTTCATGGCTTCAAGCCATTTTATGGAATCTGGGCTCACCATCGCTTCTTCATAGTTCGTAGGTTCATCATGATTTAGTAGCATGACTTCCAGAACAGGATTACCGTACTACTCTGGTGCGGATTTTGTTCTGGTTGATCTACGAAGTTCAGTGACAACTTGATCTGAAGTTTCATGATCTTCATCATTATCTTCCTCACTAACTGGTGTAGGTGTTACGAAACTAATTTCGTGATTTAACTACTTTCCAATAAGGGAGCTGGTACTATTACCTCATCAAGTTCCACTTTCCTCCCACTCACTTCTTTCGAGAGAAACTCCTTCTCTAGAAAGGATCCATTTTAGCAACAAATGTCTTGCCTTCGGATCTGTGATAGAAGGTGTACCCAATTGTCTCCTTTGGGTATCCTATGAAGACACATTTCTCCGATTTGGGTTCAAGCTTATCAGGTTGAAGTTTCTTCACATAAGCATCGCAACCCCAAACTTTCAGAACGACAACTTTGGTTTCTTGCTAAACCATAGTTCATAAGGCGTCGTCTCAACGGATTTTGACGGTGTCCTATTTAACGTGAATGCGGCCGTCTCAAGAGCATAACCCCAAAATGATAGCGGTAAATCTGTAAGAGACAGCATAGATCGCACCATATCCAGTAAAGTGCGATTACGACGTTCGGACACACCATTGCGCTGTGGTGTTCCGGGTGGCGTGAGTTGCGAAACTATTCCGCTTTGTTTCAAATGTAGACCAAACTCAAATATTCGCCTCCACGATCAGATCGTAGAAACTTTATTTTCTTATTACGATGATTTTCAACTTCACTCTGAAATTCTTTGAACTTTTCAAATGTTTCAGACTTATGTTTCATTAAGTAGATATACCCATATCTGCTCAAATCATCTGTGAAGGTGAGAAAATAACGATATCCGCCACGAGCTTCAACATTCATTGGACCACATACATCCGTATGTATGATTTCCAATAAATCTGTTGCTCTCTCCATAGTACCGGAGAACGGGTTTTAGTCATCTTGCCCATGAGGCATGGTTCGCAGTGCCAAGTGATTCATAATCAAGTGACTCCAAAAGTCCATCAGCATGGAGTTTCTTCATGCGTTTTACACCGATATGACCTAAACGGCAGTGCCACAAATAAGTTGCACTATCATTATCAACTCTGCATCTTTTGGTTTCAACATTATGAATATGTGTATCACTACTATCGAGATTCATTAAAAATAGACCACTCTTCAAGGGTGCATGACCATAAAAGATATTATTCATATAAATAGAACAACCATTATTCTCTGATTTAAATGAATAACCGTCTCGCATCAAACAAGATCCAGATATAATGTTCATGCTCAACGCTGGCACCAAATAACAATTATTCAGGTCTAAAACTAATCCCGAAGGTAGATGTAGAGGTAGCGTGCCGATCGCGATCACATCGACTTTGGAACCGTTTCCCACACGCATCGTCACCTCGTCCTTTGCCGTTGTTCGCAATCCGTAGTTCCTGTTTCGAGTTGCAAATATTAGCAATGTAACCAGTATCAAATACCTGTGTACTACTGCGAGCTCTAGTAAGGTACACATCAATAACAAGTATATCACATATACCTTTGTTCACTTTGCCATCCTTCTTATCCGCCAAATACTTGGGGCAGTTCCGCTTCCAAAGGACCAGTCTGCTTGCGTAGAAGCACTCAGTTTCAGGTTTAGGTCCAGACTTGGGTTTCTTCTCCTGATCAGCAACTTGTTTGCTGTTCTTCTTGAAGTTCCCTTCTTCTTCCCTTTGCCTTTCTTCTTGAAACTAGTGGTCTTATTGACCATCAACACTTGATGCTCCTTTTTGATTTCTACCTCCGCAGCTTTTAGCATTGCGAAGAGCTCGAGCATAGTCTTTACTAACCCTTGCATATTATAGTTCATCACGAAGCCTTTGTAGCTTGGTGGCAGTGATTGAAGAATTCTGTCAATGACACAATCATCCGGAAGATTAACTCCCAGTTGATTCAAGTGATTGTAATACCCAGACATTTTGAGTATGTGCTCACTGGCAGAACTATTCTCCTCCATCTTGCAGCTATAGAACTTATTGGAGACTTCATATCTCTTAATCCGGGCATTCTGTTGAAATATCAACTTCAACTCCTGGAACATCTCATATGCTCCATGACGTTCAAAACGTCGTTGAAGACCCGGTTCTAAGCCGTAAAGCATGGCACACTGAACTATAGAGTAGTCATCAGCTTTGCTCTGCCAGACGTTCTTAACGTCGTCAGTTGCATCAGCAGCAGGCCTGGCACCTAGCGGTGCATCCAGGACGTAACTCTTCTGTGCAGCAATGAGGATTATCCTCAGGTTACGGACCCAGTCCGTATAATTGCTACCATCATCTTTCAACTTTGCTTTCTCAAGGAACGCATTAAAATTCAACGGAACAACAGCACGAGCCATCTATCTACAGTAAACATAGACAAGCAAAATACTATCAGGTACTAAGTTCATGATAAATTTAAGTTCAATTAATCATATTACTTAAGAACTCCCACTTAGACAGACATCTCTCTAGTTATCTAAGTGATCACGTGATCCAAATCAACTAAACCATAACCGATCATCACGTGAAATGGAGTAGTTTTCAATGGTGAACATCTTATGTTGATCATATCTGCTATATGATTCACGCTCGACCTTTCGGTCTCCGTGTTCCGAGGCCATATCTGCATATGCTAGGCTCGTCAAGTATAACCTGAGTATTCTGCGTGTGCAAAACTGGCTTGCACCCGTTGTAGATGGACGAGAGCTTATCACACCCGATCATCACGTGGTGTCTCGGCACGACGAACTTTGGCAACGGTGCATACTCAGGGAGAACACTACTTGATAATTTTTATTGAGAGATCATCTTATAATGCTACCGTCAATCAAAGCAAGATAAGATGCATAAAGGATAAACATCACATGCAATCAATATAAGTGATATGATATGGTCATCATCATCTTGTGCTTGTGATCTCCATCTCAAGCACCGTCATGATCACCATCGTCACCGGTAGCGACACCTTGATCTCCATCGTAGCATCATTGTCGTCTCGCCAACTATTGCTTCTACGACTATCGCTACCGCTTAGTGATAAAGTAAAGCAATTACATGGCTTTTGCATTTCATACAATTAAGCGACAACCATATGGCTCCTGCCAGTTGCCGATAACTCGGTTACAAAACATGATCATCTCATACAATAAAATATAGCATCACGTCTTGACCATATCACATCACAACATGCCCTGCAAAAACAAGTTAGACGTCCTCTACTTTGTTGTTGCAAGTTTTACGTGGCTGCTACGGGCTGAGCAAGAACCGTTCTTACCTACGCATCAAAACCACAACGATAGTTTGTCAAATAGACTCAGATTTAAACTTCACAAGGACCGGGCGTAGCCACACTCGGTTCAACTAAAGTTGGAGAGACAGTCTTCCGCAAGCCATCTATGTGCAAAGCACGTCGAGGGAACCGGTCTCGCGTAAGAGTACTCGTAAGGTTGGTTCGGATCGTCTCGTCCAACAATACCGCTGAACCAAAGTATGACATGCTGGTAGGCAGCATGACTTGTATCGTCCACAACTCACTTGTGTTCTACTCGTGCAAATAACATCAAACCATAAAAACCTAGGCTCGGATGCCACTGTTGGGGAACGTAGTAATTTCAAAAAATTTCCTACGATCACGCAAGACCATGGTGATGGCATAGCAACGAGAGGGGAGAGTGTCCGTCCACGTACCCTCGTAGACCGAAAGCGGAAGCGTTATATTAACGCGGTTGATGTAGTCGTACGTCTTCACGATCCGACCGATCCAAGCACCGTTACTCCGGCAACTCCGAATTATTGGCACACGTTCAGCTCGATGACAATCCCGAGCTCCGATCCAGCAAAGCGTCGGGGAGGAGTTCCGTCAAGACGACGGCGTGGTGGCGATCTTGATGTTCTCTTGTCGCGGGGCTTCGCCTAAGCACCGCTACAATATGACCGAGGTGGAATATGGTGGAGGGGGGCACCGCACACGGCTAAGGAACGATCACGTAGATCAACTTGTGTGTCCTAGGGTGCCCCCCTGCCCCCGTATATAAAGGAGCAAGGGGGAGGGCCGGCCAGCCTTGGGGCGCACCAAGGGAGGGGGGAGTCCTCCTCCTAGTAGGAGTAGGACTCCCTTTCCTAGTCCTACTAGGAAGAGGGAAGGGGAAGGAAAGAGAGGGAGAGGGAGAGGAAAGGGGCTGCGCCTCCTAGTCCAATTCGGACTCCCCATGGAGGGGGCGCACCACCTCCTGGTGCAGCCCTCTCTCTCCCTCTTGGCCCAATAAGGCCCATAACTTCCCCGGGGTTCCGGTAACCCCTCCGGCACTCCGGTTTTCTCCGGAAACTTCCGGAACCTTTCCGGTGTCCGAATATAACCATCCAATATATCAATCTTTATGTCTCGACCATTTCGAGACTCCTCGTCAGGTCCGTGATCACATCCGGGACTCCGAACTCCTTCGGTACATCAAAATAAATAAACTCATAATAACCGTCATTGAAACCTTAAGCGTGCGGACCCTACGGTTCGAGAACTATGTAGACATGACCTAGAACTATTCTCGGTCAATAACCAATAGCGGAACCTGGATGCTCATATTGGTTCCTACATATTCTACGAAGATCTTTATCGGTCAAACCGCATAACAACATACGTTGTTCCCTTTGTCATCGGTATGTTACTTACCCGAGATTCGATCGTCGGTATCCAATACCTAGTTTAATCTCGTTACCGGAAAGTCTCTTTACTCGTTCCGTAATACATCATCTCACAACTAACTCATTAGTTGCAATGCTTGCAAGGCTTATGTGATGTGTATTACCGAGAAGGCCTAGAGATACCTCTCCGACAATCGGAGTGACAAATCCTAATCTTGATTCATGCCAACTCAACATATACTTTCGGAGACACTTGTAGAGTACCTTTATAATCACCCAGTTACGTTGTGACGTTTGGCAGCACACAAAGTGTTCCTCTGGTAAACGGAAGTTGCATAATCTCATAGTTGCAGGAACTTTGTATAAGTCATGAAGATAGCATAAGCAACATACTAAAACGATCAAGTGCTAAGCTAATGAAATGGGTCATGTCAATCACATCATTCCCCTAATGATGTGATCCCATTAATCAAATGACAACACAGGTCTATGGTTAGGAAACATAACCATCTTCGATTAATGAGCTAGTCTAGTAGAGGCATACTAGTGACTATCTGTTTGTCTATGTATTCACACATGTATTATGTTTCCGGTTAATACAATTCTAGCATGAATAATAAACATTTATCATGATATAAGGAAATAAATAATAACTTTATTATTGCCTCTAGGGCATATTTCCTTCAATGCACCCACGCTCCCTCCCCCCTCGCGCCCGCGATCTGCCCGCCATGCTCGCGCCCACGACGCGCTCTCCGCGCACGAGCCACGGCATGACTCCAACAGAACGCACGCGATCACCCCGCGCAGCTCGCAAACGGCTTGCGGTCACACTCACACACACTGCATGCACCCGCACGGACACGCCCGTGCTACACACACACACACACGCGCTAGTCGCCACGGACCCGGTGCGCCCGACGCGTCCTGCTCGCGCCCATACACGAGTTGGTCGCGCCCGACACGCTACCTGCGGCTTATTAGCCCTACATTTCACCTCCCTAAGCCGCAGCTCAGAGCAGGCCACCGTCCTCGACGCCGGCGTCCGCCATCATCGCATGCTCCACCGCCGGTGCCTTCTTCAACTGCGGGCACTCCCACTTGATGTGGCCGCGCTCGCCGCACTTATAGCAGCGTCCACGCCGGTTGTTGCCGAAGCCCGGCCGCGTCATCTCCGTCGTCGTCATCGTCTCGTGCACCTCCCTGTTGCCGCTCGCGCGCCCTCCACTGCGCCGCCGTGAACATGAGTGCGCCGTCCGCTCGCTCGCCGTCTGCCTGCCCACCATGCCTGAGCCGTTCGTCGAACGCCTTCAGCCACCCGAGCGCTTCCTCGAACATCGTCGACACGTCGCAAAACTGCTCGATCCCGGCCACCGCCGCGTCCAGGCGGTCCGGCACGGAGTCGAGCAGCTTCTTCACCAGCGCGGCGTCCTCCAGCTTTGATCCGAGCGCCACGTAGCGCGCCGCCATGCCACCGAGCTTGCCGGCGAACTCGTCCAGCGTGTCGCCGCTCGCCATGCGCAGGAGCTCGAACTCCCCGCGCAAAGTGCCCAGCCGCGCCGCCCGCACGCGGTCCGCGCCGACGAACCGCGCCTTCAGAGCAGCCCACACCTCCGCGGCAGTCTTCTTCGCCGCCACCATCAAAGCAGCAGCTCCTCTGCGAGCGCGCATAGCAGATACGCTCGCGCCGGCTTGTCCTTTTTTGCGATCACGGCCGCCGCCGCGTCCTCCGGCACCACCACCGCCTCCCACAGCCCAGCTGCGTCGAGATTAGCCTCGACTTTGATTGCCCACGCGGTGTAGTTCTCACCGGTGAGCATCGGCACCGGCTGCGGCAGTAAGCTGCCCGATCCACCGGCTTACGGGATGAGCGACATCGCCGGCGCGCCCTGAACTGAACGTGGCTCCGATGCCAACTGTTGGAACTGCCAGCTCCTTGTCTCACTCCTCCTAGCTCGCTCTGTCGCCGTAGCTCTCACCGAGGAAGAAAAGGATCAGAGGAAGAAGAAAGACACGGGGACACGGTGGATTTTACCGGCGCACGAACGCCAACACCCACGAGCTCGTACTCGTCACCACCACGCCGTTACAACGATCACCCTCGCGGCTTTATACCCGGAGCCAGCGACCGGCCATGCACCCACGCTCCCTCCCCCCTCGCGCCCGCGATCTGCCCGCCATGCTCGCGCCCACGACGCGCTCTCCGCGACGGGCCACGACATGACTCCAACAGAACGCACGCGATCACCCCGCGCGGCTCGCAAACGGCTTGCGGTCACACTCACACACACTGCATGCACCCGCACGCCCGTGCTACACACACACACACACACACGCTAGTTGCCGCGGACCCGGTGCGCCCGACGCGTCCTGCTCGCGCCCATACATGAGCTGGTCGCGCCCGACACGCCACCTGCGGCTTATTAGCCCTACACTCAGCGCCTAGCTAAACTAGGATTATCTCTCCATGTTGGAGCAGTTGTGTTTGAAAATGTACCAGCTTGTATAGCTGACTATGTACTGGGCAATTTAGCCCAGGTTGTTGCGTAATAAAGCTTTATGCTTGCCCTAAAAAAACTCCAAGTAGGAGGGAGTACCTAGATGTGGAAGTAAAACTGTAATAGTACATTGACATCCGTCATAATTTCTTCCAGCTCGCTGGATTATGTGCTTTTTTGCTCAAATCGATATTGGATGGCGCAGCTACGTTTTCCCATTGGTCCTAATTCCATTGTACCTTCCATCTAGTGATTAAATGTGGTAAATTCATGAAATGTTTCTGGAGAAGGCAGTAAACAACCCATGGCAGATTGGCAGGGCAGTGTTTCTTCTCCCATAGCCTTTATGATTATCAGAATTTGGAGAGACTTGCCGCGGCGGCCATGGCGATTTCGACCTGCAGGACATCAATGTATGCCATCCAGTGAATTGAAATCTATGGCAGCGGGCACAAATGCTCAAACGAGGGGGGGGGGGGGGGGGGCGAGGGAGGAGGATTTGAGAAGGACAGTGAGTACACGGATGATGTCGGGAGGGCGTTACTGGATATTGGCATCGATCAAGGGACAGTTTCAATCGAGAAAAGGCGTTGGAATCAATGAGAAATTATCTTCGAGAACAAATGCCTAAACTATCCATGGTCAGCTTTGCATGGTACTCCTGCTTAGGCTAGGGAGTACCAAGATGCCGTGAAAGGGCTCAAAATGGATGAGTTGGGGACACAGTACATAACATGCGTGTGTTAATAAATTTGGTGATTTGGAGAAGGACCGGAACAACGCTGGAGAGAATAAGGGGGTTTGGAGGATGGGGTAGATGAGTAATATGCGGGTAAGTCAAAACTTTGGTTGTGCACATACTCTGTCTTGACTAGCTCTTTGTATCGTGTTGTTGCAAAGACTGGGTGTACTTGATAGGAATCTATGATTTTTTATTAGAGAAAACGTTGTTCAAAGAATTGTGATCAACTAGTAAAGAGATGGTCTACCAGACTGGATGCATGTTATGGCTTATTTGTGAGTTTCTACGAGTAATTGCTTGAAAGTTAGATCTATTACAACAAACTGGCGACCTATCTAGTATAAATAGTCGTTTGTTTCTTATTTTCGTTGGATTTTCTAGTAGTCTATAATGTACAAAGATTGATTTACAGCTAAACACAAGCTAGTTTCACCTGTCTATATCATCACATGGATGAAAAGCAAAGAAGAATCTCGGAAAACAGTTTGTAATTTTTTTAGACTTGTTGAATTGTTGATGTGGCCTCGATCTATCTCCCAGCAAATTGAGTCAAGTTGTTCTTCAGGACATGTTAACTTATGCGGGCATTAATTTAGATGGAAATTAGCAAGATCAGAGATAAACGAACCATCAAGTCATCATTCATATAATATATTCAAACAGTGGAAATAGGGACGCCGTAACTACTAAGGAAAGACATTAATATTTTGCTACACTAGACCGTTTACCTAGTATATAGCAGCATACGGGGTTAAATAGTAAGGCCATGTGCAGCTCATGAACTGACTCCCCTACTGGCTAATACTCCAGCTGGGTGCTAATTAATATCCCTATTGAGCTAACCATCCATTAAAAACGGAGGTTAGGTATGTAAGTGTGTACCTATTTTTTGTTAGGGCAGCGCTAAGGATCGGACTACTGATCCCTTGCTCCCGTCAGATTAGTGGAGCACCCTAGGATCAGAAGCATTATAGCCGTCCAATATTTTAATATGGCCCACACATAGTTGTTGGTTTGTATCCTCAATTAATTGTTCTGGTTACTCCTTCCGCTAAACACGTCTGGTATATATGCCAGCTATCCTTTCTTCCTAAATCACTGCTTCCTGATTGAACGCACGCATCAAACATAGCTATCCGTGCTTCCTAAATCACTGCTATTGTTGCTTCCTAATAATTAACTGCTTCCTGATTGAACGCACGCATCAACATATGCCAGAAATTGCTTCCCATAAATCACGCCAAATATCCTTTATTATAAAAAAAATCTGGTAATTTCTGATTTCCTTTCAACAAAAAAATATAAGAAAATAATTATTATTCGAGATGCATTTTGTACATACCAACATGCTTAGGTGGCATGGAAGCATTATCCTTTATCAGTAGAAGGATCGTTTTGTGGTGTGATGAGAACATATTTATTCCATTTTATCGACCGTATTGATAGAAAATACTTTTTGCATTAATAGAATCATTATTTCTATGCGACGGTAGCATTTCAATGATTTGGAAATATATTTTGGTGTAGCAGAAACAATATTTGCGTTTGACGGAAACATTACCTTTTCGCAAAATAAAATGTATGGAAGCTAAACAAGAATATACATATGCACAAATTTAATTGATAAGAACATTATACACTTTTATCAAAACAACAATTTTTTTTACTTCTGCATAGCCAGCATCACTGTGTGTTGAACTAGCTGATCATGCGTGAGCTCCCCGTGCACCGCAAGTTCTTCGTCGTCAACAAGGCAACCACCAACAAACATAGGTGCCTAGAGGTTGCATCACATTAGCCATTGTGCTGGATATGAAGAAGCATGACTACATCGAGCGGAACAAAATGTCTGCAATGGAAACATCAGTTACAAACAATTAAGCACACATGGTAGTTGTCGAAATATTTTTTTTTGCTGCAACAAGTAAAATGTATGTTTTACAATATAGGTAAAAAAATTGTATGGGTCTTCCCATCTATTTTCATAAAAAATCTGTAAAAGAAGGCACCCTAGCCATGGTTGAAGCACACAATGGAATTGGTTTGACCTAAATGTCTATATAATAAAATAAGCATACATGGACAATGGTTGAAGCAAAAGTTTACTACCATGGAAACATATATAAATAAGGATCACTGGAAGAAGCAAAATGTATGTACAACAACTGTAGTTAAAGAAGCAACACTGGTTGTGGCTGAAGTGCACACTAATATTGATTGAAGCACAAACAAGTATTGGTTGAAGCATAATATATATAAAATAAAATAAGGACACAGTGGCAATGGTTGAAGCATAAATTCAATGCCATATATATGTATGCAGGAAATAAGGATAGAAAGCAGGGAGGCCACCTCAGTACAAGCTTACAGGAGTTAGCTACCTTGCAACCTTCCATGTGCTGCTTGTAATCCAAGCACATAACCAGGCAATATAGTTCTCTAGAATGCTTGCAAGACAATTTTTATAACAAAAATGCATAAAGAAGAAGCAGTTTTCAGGGAAGCAACTATTTAAACTGGGGAAGCATATGAACTATAATTCAGAATTGTCATCATCAGTATGATCTCAACCTGACCCATATTAGATGGGAGCATAGAAATTTGAACTGCAAGATCAAGCTGAATATAAAGGAACCATAAGCTAGTAGAGGAGATGAGAGGTGAGGGAAGATTTCGTACCTATTTGTTTTGTTAAGACTATCTACTTAGTCGTTGGCACCAAGTCTTAATAAAAGACATAGCATGACAGGGAGGTTACAAGTTCCTGAAAATATCTAAATTGTGTAACGTGCTAGATAAAATCACATGTTGCCCTTTGGAGATGGTTGAGACAAATAAACGTAATTATAATTATATGTTTGTTTGCTCGAACCAATGACCTTATAGTATAGACTTTGTCAAAACAATTTGAGCTAGCTAGCCAAGAAACCGAATAATTGAATGATGCTAACATAATTTCTGGTGACGGTTTTGTATGGCTGCTCGTCATCTGATGAATATAACATCGTAAATTGCTTATTCTGATTGAATTT
The DNA here is from genome assembly GCA_021605145.1 of Aegilops bicornis. Classification (NCBI taxonomy): domain Eukaryota; kingdom Viridiplantae; phylum Streptophyta; class Magnoliopsida; order Poales; family Poaceae; genus Aegilops; species Aegilops bicornis. The sequence continues at coordinate 21,337,357 of CM038674.1, read as the reverse complement.
TACATTTTTCCTATCCATATCACATTTGGGAGTATTCGTAAGTGGTAATGACATTTTCCTATTCTTGTTATGCTTATAGGGCAGTACAGGAACCAATCTACAATCATCGTATGCAAATCTCCGAATCTAACACCACAGTCCTTCCTTCCTAGGATCTGCTTTCTAGCTACCTTCCCTATTCTATATTATAGCTTCAACTTCTTCTGTATTCCACTCCCTCCCTTCCGGTTTATCGGGCTCATCTCATTTTCTCGACTTTTCCATATTATAAGTCTTATTTTCACTTATTTCCACCACATGTTCACATTCCAATGTGCATTAAATTGATGCATGCAATGATTAAAAGAAACCAACCAAGGGATGTAACCATTCCTACTCATTTAGTGGTCATCCAGGCATACATTGTAACTAATGCAGATTAAAGTTTGAGTAATTCTGTAAACTACGAGATACATTCCTCCACTCACCATCTATCTTGGTTGATGAGATTTCCAATTTAAGCCAATAAAGCGGAAAGGAGGGAGTAGCTTCAGTGGGACTTTGAATTGCAGTACACACTTGATTGCACCCCAGCGGTTCACTGGTCACGCCGTGTTTCCCCTCACACCTTCCTATCCATCTCATTTTCCTGCCTGGTTCTTGTTCTAATCCTCTTCTAATTGCATCGTGATGTACAGGTCGGCGTGGAAAACTATGAACAAGAAAGAAGCTAGCAAGCGGGAGACGCTGAGCATCCCCCTGCCATGGAGTTCACCACGGGGGCGTTGGGCACCCTCCTCCCAAAGTTGGGCGAGCTGCTCATGGAGGAGTACAACCTGCAGAAGAGTCTAAAGAAGGGGATCAAGGACCTCATGGATGAGCTCCTGGTCATACAAGATGCCCTTGAGAAGGTGTTCGACGTGCCCCTAGACCAGCCTTGATACGCTTGTCAATACTTGGGAAAACGATGTCAGGGAGATGTGCTATGCCATCGAGGACAACCTTGACTCCTCCATGGTGCGTGTCTAAGTTGTTGATCAAACCAAGCCCCACACCTTCTTGGGTTTCATCAACAAGACCTGCAAGAAGGTCACCAATCTCAAGACCCGTCATGAAATAGCTAATGACATCAGAGACATCAAGATCCGAGTTAGAGAGGTGAAGGATAGGTGTGAAATATAGAAAGATGTTCTTGCTGATACTAATAATAGTATACCTATGCTTTGACCGAACGCACCGGTATGCTTTGACAAAATGTATCATCCAGCTAACTATAGTATACCTATGCTTTGACCGAAATGCATTATCAAGCTAACAGAAATGAACAAACCAAATTCAAAAATACAGACTTAGACCAAGATATGTCTATAAACCCTGTAAGAAACATTACATGGCATTTGAAAAAGATATAAAATCTAGGTTCACAACAATCAAATCAGTAATTAATATTAGGGAATTTCTAATACTTTCGGGAATTTGAATGACAGAAATGCTATTGCTGTACAATAGGTGATTCCCGAATGAGAATAAAGTTATACATAGAGCAAATCTAAATCATAATCTAGCTAGTAAGGAAAGACCTAAGATGGTCAAATAAGATGTAAATTCACTCATGTATTTATTTATGGAGGAAGTAGTTTGCAAAGTGAAATGCTGATGTGGCATAGTGTGCATGTTGAAAGAATTATTAGTAATGGGGATCAACTTCTTAAAAATGTAAGATAGGACAGGCACGATGGAACTTCATTTTGAAGCCATCTACTCATGACCCCATCATGGAAGAGTACTATGTGCATGTGAAGAACTGCACATGTATGCATAGTAATATAGAACATATAGCTTCATCATTTTGAAGCCATTTATTCATGACCCCACCTTGAAAAGTCATATGCCTATTTAGATCCCTAACATCTTCTCAACCGGTGCGTTCTACCTAGCCTTCCTCTTCTGGTTCTTCACATGGTAGTTATCATCGAAACATCCTCCTGCAATATATGCCTTTCTCCTTCAATAAATTTCTCCCCGCTCACTTTCAATTCCATCTCTTGCATATTCCCTACTTTCATCATCTAATTCTCCTCATGATCGTGATATAACTAAGAGGGAGAAAGGGGAAACACTGGGACTCTGAAATAGCGTAGCAATAAACTTGACAACGAGGCATTACACACCCTCTTGAACATTCCGGGGATTGGTTTTTGAGGAGTGAAACTTGAAGAAGGTAGTGAATCGGGAAGGGGAAAGTCCTTTCCAGCACTGGGCATGGGGCACATTGGGAAAGGAAGAGTCACTAATTGTCTTGAATCCACTACAAATGTCCACCTTTTCGGTTCTTTGGAACATGCAACCATTTCTTCAAGGACTAATTGGATAGGCACCGTTCAAATTTCTATGTATTCAAGAACTTCTATAGTTACCACCGGAGCCACTCCAAGCTTTGTATTGTAAAATATGGAGGACATATTCCCATTGACACAAATGTAGGTACAAAACTAAGCAATCATTCTTAAGGGGGGAATCTGAATTTTTTTTGAAATTTGCTTTTATGTTTCTGCATTTTACTGTTCATTCCAGGTGCATATGCACCCGGGGAAGAACGACGCTTGCTGTTTGGTTCACTAAAACTGAATTAACAATGATGAACAATACATGTTAGTTTTGCAAATGCCATAACAATCATCGATTAGTACAAGAAGTGGAAATACCTATATATCAGTTGGTAAATATATTAATAGCTCAGTCACATATAGCAATGATAATATAGCGTATACTATATATATCAGGTGGAGGTCGTCGTTTGGCGCCGTGCTGGCGTCGATGGCGGAGGACCTGACAAGGGTGACACCTCAATCTGCTCTGAAGATGGACCAGTGAAAGATGGCGGTGGCGACACGTGTGAGTGCGCCGGACCGGTTTGTGCCGTGGACCCGGTAGGTGGCTCGGTCGTGGCCTCCGGCTTTAGATATGAGGCTTAGGTGAGAGGTCTGGATATGTGGCCCAGCTTGCACCCCATCATCATATGGATAGGAGTAGTGGCAGATGTCGCCAACATGGCGGATCCAGGCATATTGTTGTTCTACTTTGTAAGGTCCTTGAGAATAATCAATAAAATGGCCACATGCATCTCCCAAATGCAGATGCCGGGGTCCTCCTCCTTTTCTAAATAAAAATACCAGTACAGAGTAAAATTAATTAGGGATCCACTTACAATGGACGGCTGAGGTACTTCCCAAGCACAAGAGAAATTTTGTATTAGTATACGCATGTCTCTCTAGGACCTTCATGGCTAATTTTTGTCAGTCTGCTTCAGCTAAACTTTAAGAAGGCATACAATCAAGTGAGATGGTCCTTCCTTAGGGAACTGCGGATCCGCAAAGGTTTCCACGTGGCGTGAGTTCATAGGATCATGCAGTTAATCTCGTGCGGCCATACTGCAATTTATATAAATGAGCAAGTGGGTCCCTCCTTCGAAAAACAATCGTGGACTCCATCAAGGCGGCCCCATTTCTCCCTCACATTTGACATCGCCTCCTACACATTGACGATAATGTTTGATTGGACCAGGGATGTGGGGCGCATCAAAGGTGTCGTGCGTCACTTAATTCCATGGGGGAATTTGATAACTTCAATATGATGAAGATACTATGCTGCTATTTTGACCTGATCGGATTAACATTGCTTTGATGAAGCTTCTTCTAATCTGCTTTGAGATCATGTATGGACTTAAGTGTGATGTGTTAGGCATGTGGATGACTACTGGAGAAGGACATGCCATTCTATAAACTCACGACCTTTTCTATTCCTTATTTGCGACTCCCCATGAGTGACAAAAATCTGTGCATTGCACCCTGAGAACCGCTCGCCGTTAAGGTTGCCGAGCGGAACCTTGGCATGGCAAAATTTATGTGTTCAGCCGGCCTCATCCTTTATATTCTCCAATAATGCTTCCCTCTTGGCCACTCCTTATGAAATGGTTCTTTTCCTCCTCAGATGGAGTGTCCGCCCAATTTCAACATGGTTATGGCAATGTACTTTTGGGTGGGAGAGGATAACAAGTTCAACTGCCATATGCTCAGGTGGCCAATTGTTGTCAAGGATGGTCTACATATCGTTAATCCTAAAGTATTGAACATAGTGCTACTTATCTAATAGATCTGGAAGCTGAGCCAGAATTCCATTGGCCCTTGTGCAAGGATTCTTAAGGCTAAGTATTTCCCTAACTAGTCTATCTTTGTGTCATCTAGATCAGGATCTCTCTTTTGGAACGAGATCCAATGGTCTTAACATATAGCAGTTGGTTCCGCTTAAGCTTGTTGAGATGATAATATTATTTACTTATGTAGTAGTGTGAGCTTGATATATACTTTCATCGTAAATATATATCTTTCTAGAGATTTCGATAGGACTACATCGAAATCTTATATTTACTAATTGGAGGCACCATGAAAGCCTTCTCATTAATCCACATCTATAAAATTAATTACACCGTTGGATTAAATAATTAACGCTAGAGATAAAAAAAAACTTACGTAACACAATAGTCCAAAAAAGGGTCCTGACACGTTCAACATTGCTGTGAAAAAAAAGAAAACATCTAGCGTTGCCTTAAAAAAGATATCCTCTCCATAAAAAAAAAGATATCCTGCTTCCATAAAAACTCTAGCAATGTAAAGGAAAAAAACATCTTCTCCCGTGAAGAAAAAAAGCATCCATCGGTTCAAGAAAAGATATTCACGTTGGTAGGTGAAGATTTCTTTTCCCTCACTAGATATGCTGAACGTAATCTGTGATATAAGTCAAAATTGATAAGTCAAAAAAAGCAAGTCCATAACTTCAAAAAACAAAACAAGTCCATAATGAGCGCCTTGGCATGTGTCTGCATGCTAAAATTAGGAAGTCCATGTATGGTACGATTTATCATCCGCCAAAAAAAAAGATACGCTACAAGTCATACGTGATACAAGTCCAACACATGGTAAGTTAAAACGCAGGTTCAAGAGTCCGTCTATGCTACAACTCATACGTGATTTAAGTCCAAGGTGATAAGTTTATTTAATAAAAAGATCGAACAAAGAGTACTAATCATTCGTGTAGAGAGAAATATGTCCACACATAAAGGCACTGTACAAAAAAAAATACATGGTCCCATGCCAAAAAAATAAGGGCAATATGTACGGCCATTTTTTAAGCATAGTACAATCAAAGTTGCTCACATACATGAGCATATACTCATCCTCCTATGAGCGCGCGCACACACACCATACCCCTATGAGCATCTCCGATAAACTGAGCCGGCATATCATCTTGAGATTAACGTAGTCCCTACAGATACCTACGTTGTCGACGTGAATGTCTCCTCCCATTGAACGGACATCTCCCAAAGGTCTGAAAAAATCCAGAAAAATGCGAGCACCAATGTCAAGTCTAGGACATGAATTCTGGTGGGACAGGCATAACATTGTCCCCTAACCATCTAATCACAGGATGGTTCGCCGTGTACGGCCATTAAAACATGGTTTCAAGAAAAAAAAGGGTGTTCTCCTGTAACGACAAACATGATTATTTCACCAACCAGATATTGCATTGTCTGGATCTTTTATGTGCATGTAGAAACAAAGAATGGATACATAGAAAGTGGTAGAGGTTTGATTGGACAAGAGAGCAGTACAGATTTTTTTGTGGTTTAAGGAATTTAATTTGTAAATTCACATTTGACTAGAGATTCTTTCATTCTGCTCAGTTTCCATGCCAAGTCACAATGGACGATGCTCTAAAGGAGGTTCGTCGATGGTTGACCAATGGAGAGCAACTCGAACTCTGCCATTTCCGTTCCTCAATCCTATTTGTCCGCGGATATACTGCTTTGCCTAATGTTTATGCGATTCATGTATTACATGCTTCTTTAGAGAAGGAGATTGCTAATACGTATTTGCATATATATTATGTCTATGAATGTCTATTTTTGTGATTATAACAAAGAAAAATTTAGTAATTAAAACATCGTATATATTACTATTGTAGAATAAACTGGATGTATCATGCGCCACAAAGATTTATGTAAACATATCATTGTCTATGTGAAATATTGATGGCGAATATAAAAAATCCATCCATGCGAGTCATAAAAGAAATTGTTGGTTGAGGCAAGAACGTCTAATCTTAAAAATCTATGCTATAATGAGAATATACAACAACCTATATTTTAATATGTATATTATTTGATATGATATCACGTCTGTTGATAGAATGACGTGCATGCATGTGTCCATTATTGTGTATATAGAAACGTACTCTATAATTCTACGGTGCTTCCATTACCAAAAGGAAGATGCCTATATTTTTAGGTAGGGTATAAGAAATGCAGATATATGCTAAAACAGTTGAAGCAATGTACCTCCGCTTGATCCTATGTCCAACCAAGGTACACATGCATGTGTTATTATAATAATCAACATCACAATATTCATACTATTGGATGCAAACAATCTAATCACAAAAAATTCAAAGCAATGTAGCTTCGGTTACACCCTATGTCCAACCAAGGTACACATGCATGTGTTACAATTATATTCTACATCAACATATTCATATTATTGTTTGACATTTTGAATTTTTACAAATTAGTTATATCAAATACTAAATTTCCTAGCCCGTGCAGTTGCACGGGTTGACGACTAGTGTATCTAGTCCATATTAGAATCTCTAAAAAGACTTACATTTCTGGAATGGAGGAAGTAAATTGTAACATGATAAACATATACTAATACATTTAAAAAATAAAAAAAATTGATTTTTTAATAAAAAACCATAAAAAGTAGAGATGGGCTATGTACGTGAATAAAAGATTTTTTAGAGGAAATAAAAGTTTTAGAGCAAAGCAGCACGCTCGCCGTGGGACAGCCCATCAGCCAAAGCCGGGTACGTTGTGGTCGAACCCAACGGAGTAGAACAAGGCAGCAGCGCTCCGCTCTGAGCCTTGGTCTTCCCCAATCCAATCCAATCTGCACCAAAACCCTCGCTCCGCCGCCCACGAACGCACCATGCCGCCGCTGATCAACGACGCCACCGCTGAGATCCTCCTCCGCCTCCCGCCGGACGAGCCCGAGCACCTCTTCCGCGCCGCCCTCGTCTGCAAGCGGTGGCTCCGCATCATCTGAGACCCCGGCTTCCTCCGTTGCTACCGTGCCTTCCACGGCGCCCCTCCCCTCCTCGGCCTCCTCCACAGACACATGTTCTGCCATTTGGGCCCACCAGCCCCCCGCTTCGCATGCACCACCTCGATGCCCGACTTCCCCTACCCGGCCTCCGACTCCGACGGCCGCCTTGCGACTCCCCTCGATTGTCGCCACGGCTACGTCGTCTCCCACCTGTGGCAGAACGATGGTTCGTATTACCATGTCTGGGACCCCGTCACGGGAGGCCGCCACGCCGTGCCCACAACGGGCATGGATTGGCTCATCCAGTCCGTGGTGGTGCTCAGCGCTGTCGACGGCTGCGACCATGTCGACTGCCATGGCAGCCTCTACCGCCTGCTCTTCGTGGCCACTCACGGGTACCTCCACAAAATAATTGCGAGCGTCTAGTCATCGGAGACGGGTGAGTGGAACGGGCCAGTGGATCTTTACAATATGTTCCCCTATCTCGAGCCTAGGCGAGGCACCCTTGTCGGTGATGCAGTCTACTTCACAGTTCGGCAAGGCAATGAGATCATCAAGTATGACTTGGGCCAGGATCGCTTATCCATGATTGACACAACTGAGACACCAGACGTGCACTACATTTCCCTCATGGCCATGGAGGACAGTTCTTTGGGCTTTGCCTGCATTCAGGGTCCGAGCCTTTGTACGTGGTCAAGGAACGTGGATACAGCAGAAGCTGCGGAATGGGTACAATACAGGGTCATCGAGCTGGGGAAAACAATATCCATTGTCAGTCCCGATGACAAACGATTTGTGGTTGGCTTTGCGGAGGGTGTGGGTGTCATCTTTGTTAGCTCAGGTGGTGGCTTTTTCACAATCAAGCTCAATTCTGGGAAGGTTAAGAAGGTCGACGAGTCCGGAATCTCCTTTAGCGCCCTACCCTACATGAGCTTCTACACTCCAGGTATGATACTGGCCCTTGCTTCTTGTCTATTTTATTGCATTTTCGTTACAAATTATGTATGTTTTCTTAATAGTTAATTCTTATTCTTCAACAATTATCCATACAATTTTGTGTATGTTAGTGAAGTGAAAACAGAATGTGTGGTGGCATGGGAAAAACGAATGTAACTTTGTTCTGAGACTTTACTCGTTAAGGGCCATGGCATGCCTCAGTCAAATTGCTTAATATGTATAGAAACTCGTTGATCTAGCATTATAATGTTACCTTGCTTTCTTACAGACAAATTATGGTTTTGTGTGGCATAGCTGAAGGTCACATCTCAAACTCAGTCTAGTAACTATTGGAATTAGTACTGAAAGTAGCTCACCAAGTTGGAACACTGACTTCGAGTTTTTTCCATGATATATTTTAGATCATGGTATATTGTTATACGCCTTATCACTAATCATTAAGGACTAACCGATCAAAGTCCGCCACTAGTTTCTTTCTGCTACTGTTAAGTATCAAGCCATTTATTCTCTGTTCAGCAGTTTACTTTTGAGGCATATTTTTGTTACTGTTTGCCTAATGCTCGACTCCCTTACTTTAGACCAAAAATATGTGTAATCTATGTCTTTTCCCTTTACATGGAATTTTAAAATGACTTCAATGTTGACCTCATCTTTAAAAGGTCTGTACCAGACTTTTTGGACAAATAGTTAGATACAAGGATCCAAATCATAACATAGTTTCACCAGAAAACATTTATCATCTGTAAATAGATTTTAACAGGATTTTCACCTCCACTAAAAACTTGGGAACTGATGTCAGGGTGTTCTGTCATAAAATAAAATTCACCACTTGTTTTTGTGGCCATTTCTGAATTCTGGACCTAGCTCTGATTACTTTTCTGCCGGAAAACCTTTGGTATTATATGGAGTAGTCGATGGGATGCAGGGCCAATAAAATGTCTCCTTTGCTTCTATTAATATGTCAAATAATTGATGAAGCATGCAGTGCCTGCTAGGCTAAAATAGAGATTGACAAATATGTAGTCAAACAAGTTGATATTGTATTATCTGTTTACCTTCATTTTTTTCGGTAAGATGCTTAAGTTACTTTCTCACATAGCTGAAGCTCACGTGTCAAACACAGTCTAATATCTTTGGAACTAGTCATAAGTACAATTGCACATCAATTATAAATTCAGAGACTGGACAGTTGGTTATGAGTTTCATGCTTGATATTTTTTTCAGATCGTGGTAGATTGTTGTCTCTAGCGAGGTCTCAGTGACCTATGTTGTGCCGCTCAATAGTGGTGCATTCCAGAATGGACGAATCCGTCATCATTAGTCTACTGTTGTTGGCTTCCGAGCCACAAATATCAGGTTATTTTGCTCTTGTGGAGAAGTTTAAGCATGATGGGTGCAAGTCAATTGTGATCGATTTTGGTTGGTCCGTTCAATTCATCCTGATAATGTGTCTACAAAACTGTGTTTCAGTTAATTAAGTTGGGTTGTCATCTGTTATGCAGTTTAACTGTGTGTTGTTTGAGCCATCATGTTCATTTGTGGTTGTCATGTGGAATTCGTCCTCGTCACATTTTGGGTGCAAACAGAAGTATGGCTAACTGTGTTGTTGAATTCCTGCTGATCATATCGTCAGAAAATTATTTCTAGTTTTTTGTTGATTTTCTTTCTGTTAATCACTTTGAAGTATAAATGGTGCAAGTCATATTGTTCGATTGTGCTTGTCCCAGTCATATTATTCACATACTGTATTTCTGTTCAGTATGTCAGGCATATTGTTCAAATCAGCTATTTAACACTAAAATCATGTGGACTCATGTTGATTCCACTTTATGAAGACTCATGTTTCCTGTCTTAAAAGGTTGTCAATTAGGAGTGTAAGACTTTCTGGACACGTGTTTGGAAGGTTATTACTTATTATGTTTTCACAAGAAGCAGCTCTTTTCTGCATGCAGTTGAATTCATGTCTAAGTTCGGTATGAAACAGTCTTGTGAAGCATGACCTATTTCATCATTACTTCTGCAATAAAATTATTCCATTTTTTAGAGTAGTCGATGGATTGGAATGGTGGAATTTTTTTTCCTCTTTGAGATTCAGAAATGCAGAGTAGTGCACTTTCTGAAAGGAGTTCATTTGGAAGTCATGTCTGCTTTGATTCCAGGCAAGAATTCTTATTTGACAAGTCAAACCGAGTCGCCGGTAGTTGTGACTAGTCACGACTGGTGCTAGAGTAGTCGACATGTAGTAGAGTCGTAGGCATTATAGAAAAGCATACTTAACTACTAATACTAGTATATACTACTCCCCCTGTAAACTTATCTAAAAGCGTTTAGAATCTGTAGTTCAATTCTCGTCACATTACAAAACTTTTGCGGTTTCCCATTTTGCCCCTCCACACTCACTTGGTTCTTGTCGCTTGTTCCCCTTCCAAGCACTCACGCTCGCTCCCCAAATCCCTAGCAATCTCTGCACCTCTGACGTTGCCTGCTCTCAACGCCGACTGCATCCCTCTCGCCCGCCTCGCCGCCAGCATCGCCGTAGCCATCGCCGTCTCTTCCTCTCGCCCCGTGTCGCCTCTTTCTCTTGCCCCGCGTTCCCTCTTGGTTTGAGGTAAAGGTGGCGTTTTTATTAGTCAAGCGGAGGTGTGGCGGCAGCAAGGAGCAGCGGCAGGAGCTGTGCCGCTTGATGGATTTGAAGCAGGAGGTCGTCGCTGTGAGCTGGAGTAGGAGGAGCACGGGCACGGCGGCCTGCTCGACGACGGCGGCATCTCGAGCGCGTGCAAGGACAACACGGGCACGTGAAGTACGAGGGTGTCCTGCTCGACGACCTTGGATCTGCTCGCCAAGGCGGCAGGTGGCGTCGCTGGGGAGTCGCTGCCCATGGTGCAACCAGTTCGGACTCCATCCATGTCTTGCTCAGGCTGGCGCTGCGCTGACGACCGCGCGGAGCTGCTGGGCTGCCTGTAGAACAGAGATGGCAAGGTGCATGAGCTTCTCTATTCTCTATGATTTCTCATCAGTGATATTGCAGTTTTATCTTTCTGCCATGGCAAGGTGTGCTCATGTTCACGAAAAAGGGTTTCCCCCGCTTTATAGTATGAAGCATCCATCACCGATTACAACAGAGAGCCGATACAAACACACACTATCACTACACACACCACGCACCCAAGGCAAGAACACACACCTAGGGCGAGATACAAGGGTGCCGGGCACCAACACACCACTCCAACAAACTACAAGGCACACTAAGGAAGATCAAAGAAGCATCGCCTTGAGCCGACTGAGATCACGATGAGCAACCACCGAGGAGAGGTGAGACGGCCTACCGCGGAGCAAGGACTCCAAAACGGTGCCTCCAACAAGGGCATGACCATAGCCGCCACCGTCCGATCTTGCTGATCAAGCTTTCACCCGGAGTAACCCGAAGGGACAGGGAGCACCGCGACGGAGCCTGCAGGAAGGAAACGACATCTGCGGATGCCGCCACCATCGGCCAGTACTGGTGTATGCTACTACCTTCATAATGCATAGTATCATAGAGTAGTACCATAGATGATCTTATTTATGGCCATGCATGATGCAAAGTAGTATAACATTTATTATGTTACGGTATTTACCTATGTTACTCTAATCCTCTCTCTCTTCTTTATTTCTCTGCCACATCACCATATTTGCTATTCTTGACTGCATGATACTGGCTATGATAACCCCATTAGGGCCAGCCTTACAGGACTCAAATTTGAAATCTCATCAACCAACGCACTTGGTGGGTGGAGGAATATATCTCGTACTTTATAATGCTACCCAAATTAAAATGGTGCATTAATTTGGATTAATTGCAATGCATGCATGCTTGACCACTAGATGAGTAAAAGCCTTGCATGTATTGGTGAGTTCATTCTTAATTATTGCATTGGAATATCAATAGGAGATGAAGATGAGCCTTTTAAATTGGAAAAATGGAAAGTTTGAAATAAGCACCCCAAACTGGAAAGGAGGGAGTACTTCTAAAAATACGAGGAACTCGGCAGCCTAGTGCTCTCTCCTAGTTTTTCTTCATGTTTGACCATGTAGGTTGTAGATAGGCATGCGACACATGGGGAAAGAAAGATTCACTCGTGGTATTTAATCTTTTACAGTTCTCATCCATGGGACTACTGATGTTTTAAGAATCATTTGCTAGCATCTTGGAGTTTTCTGTTTCGTCTGCTAGTCCTGACGCTCTGGAATTAATGATTGTAGAAAACAGTAACATGTAGATACCATTCGGTTCAAACTTTTGGATCATATATGTGGTCTCAAACTCTCAATTGTAACATCTATAAACCTTTCAGAAAAGATGGTGTGACACACAGAGCAAAAGGGGCTGTCTATGCTAGCATGTGCTCGACTCCAAAAACATGTAACACTACTGGAATCAGGATCTTTATCGTCAGCTAGCTCTTTGCCGTCTGCTAGCTGACGGCAAAGGTCTTTGCCATCCGCTACAGAAAGCCGACAGCAAAGAACGAGCGGACGACAAAGATTGTGTTTGCCATCAGCCTGCTCTTTGCCGTCTGCTAATAGATGGTAAAGAAGCTTTGTCGTCTGCTAGTAGAAGCAAAGAGGGAGGATGGCCCACGAACGAGAACCACCTAACGGCCATTTTCTTTATCGTCCGCTAGAAGACGGCAAAGCTTCTTTACCGTCTGCTAACGGACGGCTAAGAGAATACCCAACCTAGTAGCCGTTTCCCTCGGCCCACCCCACTAGTTACGCTCTTTGCCATCTGCTAGCAGACGGCAAAGAAACTAAACCTAACTAAAAACAGCCGTTTCCCCGCGCCCCACCCCTCTATCTCCCCCCCCCCCTCTCTCTCCCTCACTCCACCCACGCTGCCCCTGTGCTCGCCGTCCCCATGCCCGCCGCCCCCGCCGCCGAACCCCACCGCCCCCGACCCCCACCGCCCACGCCGCACACGACCACCACCACCGCCTGACGCCTCCGCCTCGCCTCCATCGCCCGGCGCCTTGCCGCCCATCGCCCTCCCCATACGAACCCCACCGTCCCCGACGCCTGACCCCACCGCCCACCGCACCCGACCACCACCACCCCGACGCCCCCCAGCACCTCGCCTTCCGCTGCCCCGGTGCCTCGCCGCCCGTCGCCGATTCGCCCCCCGCAGCTCCGGCCGCCCGCCGCCCCGGCGCCGCTCTGCCCCCTGGTGAGGATTCTTCACTTTTTTATATTTTTTTCTTGTTGTTTATTGATTTAGGATAAATAGTTAGTTAGTTTTTTTAGGTTAATTAGTTAGTTGTTTTACCCTACTGTACATAGGTTAATTAGTTAGATAATAGTTTTTTCAGTTAATTAGTTAGTTAGTTAGTTAATTAGTTACTACATAGTCGTAAAAATGAGACTTAGGTTTATTAGATTTTAGTTCATTTTCGGTTAGTAGATTGGAGGAGAGGACGGTTAATCTGTTGGAGGAGGAAAGGAACCGGAATGACGCGGGTCACCGGGCTCTATACGAGCTCCTCGTGATAAGTTTCTCCCGCATACTAGCCAAATCATGCACGTAATGTTTGTTTCATTACTAACTAATATGAGTGACTTGTGAAAACAAAATGTGCAGTCCGTGTGCGAGAAAACCGGCCAGACCCCTCCGCTGATGCCCAGATTGGTATAGCGGACACAGTGAGTTTCATTTGAATGGTCATGAGTTACTAGTATTCACATTTCAGTTGCATCATGCTAACTAAACATTCCAAATGATCTTTGGTGCAACACGCCTCCCGACAAACTTCGACCGATCCTTCTCCGTCTCGCGGTGGCTCAACCCCGACCGGTCCTTCTCCGTCTGCCACTCTCACAAACCCGACCGTTCCTTCACCTCCCTGATGATGGTAAGTTTTTCCAAGTGTTTTGCTTTAGAAATGCATACTGAGCTTAAGAAATGACCTATACTTAGCTTATTTTCCTCAAAAATGATAGAATAACCTTACTTACCTTCAAAATGACATATTCTACGTAGGATGGCTATAAAATGACCTATACTTGGCATTTTTTTTCTCCAAAATGACTTGATATGCTTTGTTAGCTAGAAAATGACATAACTAGGATAGCTCAATAGTGATCTATAGCTAGCTTAACTAGTTCATTTATGACATAATTAGCTCACTTAGGTAAAAAATGGCATAACAAACTAGGATAGCTCAATAATGATTTATAATTAGCTTTGCTACTTCATTCTTATATTTACTAATTGGAGGCACCTTTACAGCCTCCACGTTAATCCACATCAGCAAGATTAAATTAGCCGTTCAATAATATATTTAATGGCCAGGATCTATTCTAATACAATTAAATAAATCTGCACGTACGTAAAGTATTGAACCTATATGTACGCCACGTCCCCAAGAGTCACGTGCGCACGATCTAAAAAAAAGAGTCATGCGCACACAAACAACATGTTCTCACCATGTACTTCAAAAATAAAAATCACGCGTCTAGAAAAAATAGAGTCCTGAACACCTACGATTTATGAAATACAGGCCTCAACACCCACGCGAAGCCAATTAAAATACTCTCTCGTCCCAGTTTAAAAGAATGCGCATGCCTTCAGCTTGAAAAAAAATTAAACTCACACGTCCAGAAAAAAAGTCCTCAACATCCACGTCCAAATGAAAAAACATGTGCCTTTACGTACAACTAATTAAAAAACTATAACTAAATATTCTTCCTACCACATGTATAAAAGTAAAAAACCATTGTAAAAAGAAACACATGCATGTCGGGCTCAATAAATACGCATACGCATAAATAAAGAGTCTTGAAGCTTCACATTAAAAAATGATGTCGATTGAATTAATAAGAAATTTAGAGCAACCGTAAATCACCCAAAAAAAGAAACAAAAAACTCCCCCTAATGGCTTCCAGATATCACCACTGCTAGGTCATTATTTTAATTTATGAAATCACCAAGTTGTAATACATTTATGGAAATTAGCATAAAGTGCATGCATGAAAAATTCATATATGAATAGAAAGTATATTTTCCAAAAATGTGTTTTTTATTTTAGGGGTTGAAAAGGCAGATGATTGTGTATTTCAAAGAGGAATATTCCACAACCACATCCATTTAGTTCTAGGATTAAACAAATATTCAATTATTGTGAGATACTCTACTTTTTAAATTGATGCTAGGATAGATTTCCGGTTCCAATGTAAAAAAAAGTGTCTATGTTGTAATTCCCACAGAAACAAAAACCACTTGCATGTCCTCTTAGACAGAGGAGAATCACACATACGAATAAGCTTTCATTAAGAATCACACTGCAAAAGAGCATATGCCTCAGTAAAAAAATTAATTTCAATTCCATCTTATAAAATAAGACTTATCGAAGATAAAAAATATATCAGACACAAACATACAAAAATCTCTCCCTTAAGAAAATATGCACCCTGATATCACCAATACCAAGGTAATTAATTTAATATGTCAATAACCTAAGTGCACCACAAGTAAGAAAATATGCATGCATTACCACACATAAAAATTCATATATTTACACGAAACTGTTAACAAACATAATGCACTAGGTCAAATAATTAAGCTTATAATCCATATATTTATATTGTGTTGACAATTTTTGAATTACTTAGCATCCGCCCAGTTGTTTGATATCTCCTATTTAACTCTTCCAGTTTATACCTTAATGAATATATATCCCTATAATAGCTAGGTCATGCAGGTGCACGGGTTTATGACTAGTTATGACATAATTAGCTCACTTAGGTAAACAAATGGCGTAATAACCTTGGTTTAGCTCCAAAATAACCTATACTTAGCTTATTTTCCTCAAAAATGACATAATAACTTTACTTAGCTCCGAACTGACATACTTTACCTAGGATAGCTATAAAATGACCTATACTTAGCCTTTTTCCTCCTAAATGACTTAATATGCCTAGTTAGCTGAAAAATGTCATCACTACCTAGGCTAGCTAAACAATGATCTAAACTTAGCTTACCTAGTTCATTTATGACATAATTAGCTTACTTAGGTAAAAAATGGCATAATAACCATGGTTTAGCTCCAAACTATCAAATAATTAGTTTATTTTCCTCCAAAATAACAAAATAACCTTACCTAGCTCCAAAATGACCGATTTTAACTAGGATTGCTCTAAAATGACCTACACTTACCATTTTGTCCTCCATAATGAATAAATATGCTTAGTTAGCTCAAAAACGGCATAACTACCTAGGTTAGCTCCAAAATGACCGCACCACATCGAAATTGGCTGATGATGATGATGCAAGACTTTAGATCACTAGCAAACCAACAGTTGGCTTTTCGAAATTGGCTGTCGGCCATCTGAAAAATGATGCATCATTTTCGTGGGTTTATTTACCCTGCAATCAGCTCTAAATATCAAACAGTATTCAACTGTGATCCACTTGTTCTAAAAGCCTAAAACCGAACTAACAATTCAATTCTGCATAACAAGCATCGATCTGCAAAAGTGGAAACGCAAGCTTGCAACACAGAAGCAGATTACTAAACATATACAGTCTGCTTCCCGACATATACAGGTTGCAAACATAAATAGTGATTAATTGATACTGTCCTAGTACAGTACAGAGTATAACTAGTGTGTGATCCTTGACTATGCACAAAGACAAGCCGAATAAAATGTGTAATTCAAAAGTTCGTTACAGAGTTACAACATAGTTGTCGTCCTGTATTTGACAGGGCATAATCCCATTTTATAATCAGTAGGTACTCCACAGTCAGAAAGAAAGGAAACCTTTATTTGATCTGTTGTACATAGAATCTTGTGGTGCTTGCCTCCTTGAGAATTCGTGGCATGGCTGATTCCTTGCTACTGCTAAGCTAATGCTAGATGATTTGGCTGTTTTCAGAGACATACGAGGCAGGCAGGCACACATAACTGTGAAGGCCGGCTTGCTGCCATCGAGGACCTCCCCGCTGCAGCTGGAATGGTCCCGGACGCCTTTATCCTTCCCCAAAACACATGCATCGTGTCCGCTGCCGCCAAATCGACCTGCAAACGCCCGAACTGTGTTAAGAACTTGCTATGATATGGATTGCCATGTACAAGTGTCCATACCGAGTGAACGAGCAAAAGGTGAGGTGGTTGTACTAGCTGATGCAATAAAATCAGTGGTGACTGTCAGTAGGATCACACTGCATGCAGGCAGATTTATAGAACTTTTCATTAAGTGAATTTACAGAAAGGTCATGATTTTGCCTATGAAAATATACACTTTGCTCGGATCACTCTTCTATCCATGACCTTCCTCTTCATGTGGTGTCTCTGTTCCAGCAAAACAGAACAAGAACCAGGATTGAGACAATTAGGCCGGACAAGATCTAGCATGGGAGCTCTGAGAGCTTGATCTTGTTCCCTTTGAGATGGCGCTCTCTCCTTCCCCTCCCCCCTCCCTCGGTGTCTCGGTCCTTTAATAAATATAAATAAATAAAGTATTGTTGTATCGATCCCACGGTTTTTGATGTCATATTTCTAGTTTTTATCAATACCTTTCTATTGGTACCTCATATTTATCTACCACTAGCTAGATTCTTTTGGATGGATGAATCTTATTTTTCTCAATCACCGTAAAACTTTATTGCTATAATATTTCCGAGAGATAAAGTCAACGGAAAATTTCCTATAAAGTACTCCATAGAGATATTTCAAGAAAGAACAATGTGTGGTCACAATAGAGCAAACAATCCATGATAGCAATACCGCCAATGATTTCCATCCTCCACTTTTTCTATGAAAATCCTTTTATTCAAACAAGCCCTAGAAGTCGGGAGGAAGGCACCACATGGGAAGATGATGGCCACTCTTAATGTAGTATCGTACTGACAAGATGCGCTCCACGTCACGACCAACATTATCAATGCTTTGGTCTTTCCTATGGAACATTAGGTCACCATTTTCTGATTTTGTCATGTATTCCTCCTCGAACTCTTGGTCCTCTTTGCTAGCTCCGGAGTGATGGCTTGAGTAGTATATGCGGTCTCTTTCTACACCTCCCCGCCCACCAGCCGGTATTTGCACCACCTTGGAGGAGCATAGCTGCCCCAAGAACAACGCATGATCGCCCAAGCTACGCACCTCCTCCCACTCATATTTGCGTGCGTCATCATCAACATTTGTGACTTGGAACAGTTTAAAGAAAGGCTTGCAGTTTCACAACCATCGACTCATAACTGCCACCGCCAGCTTACCATTCAACTCGCATATGTATGAGGCATCGTCCAAGAACCAGCTGATGCACATAGGATCACCGCTCCTTCGAACGTCCATCGGGTAGGCGGCGGTAACTATGGGTGCACCATCTTCATTAACACCAATGTCGAACGTGCACAAGGTCTTGCTATGTGCCAGGCCATAAAGCTCCTCGCGGCAGAATATAATGTCCCCAATTGGTTCCATGTCACATCCTTGTATGGTCCATCTCCGCCGTCCGGACAACCAATCTTACACAGTGCGACCTTGCGCCCAGCAGTCATGGCGACGAGAATGCAGTCACCCTAAGTGGGAACCTTGGAAAAGACTATTTTCCAGATGAAGTCTTGTTCATAGTCGTCAGTCAATCGAAAATGCCGCTGCTTCTCGGACAGAGGTACCTCGACACCGGAGAAGAGATTCACAATCAGGAACGTGGTCGATCCTTCTACAGCGCGATCCATCCGCCATCGTACGATCCAATGAACTGAAGGAAATATGCCCTAGAGGCAATAATAAAGTTATTATTTATTTCCTTATATCATGATAAATGTTTATTATTCATGCTAGAATTGTATTAACCGGGAACATAATACATGTGTGAATACATAGACAAACAGAGTGTCACTAGTATGCCTCTACTTGACTAGCTCGTTAATCGAAGATGGTTATGTTTCCTAACCATAGACATGAGTTGTCATTTGATTAACGGGATCACATCATTAGGAGAATGATGTGATTGACATGACCCATTCCGTTAGCCTAGCACCCGATCGTTTAGTATGCTGCTATTGCTTTCTTCATGACTTATACATGTTCCTGTAACTATGAGATTATGCAACTCCCGATTACCAGAGGAACACTTTGGTGCTACCAAACGTCACAACGTAACTGGGTGATTATAAAGGAGTACTACAGGTGTCTCCAAAGGTACATGTTGGGTTGGCGTATTTCGAGATTAGGTTTTGTCACTCCGATTGTCGGAGAGGTATCTCTGGGCCCTCTCGGTAATGCACATCACTATAAGCCTTGCAAGCAATGTAGCTAATGAGTTAGTTACGGAATGATGCATTACGGAACGAGTAAAGAGACTTGCCGGTAACGAGATTGAACTAGGTATTGGATACCGACGATCGAATCTCGGCCAAGTAACATACCGATGACAAAGGGAACAACGTATGTTGTTATGCGGTTTGACCGATAAAGATCTTCGTAGAATATGTAGGAGCCAATATGGGCATCCAGGTTCCGCTATTGGTTATTGACCGAGAATAGTTCTAGGTCATGTCTACATAGTTCTCGAACCCGTAGGGTCCGCACGCTTAAGGTTTCGATGACAGTTATATTATGAGTTTATGAGTTTTGATGTACCGAAGGAGTTCGGAGTCCCGGATGAGATCGGGGACATGACGAGGAGTCTCGAAATGGTCGAGACGTAAAGATCGATATATTGGACGACTATATTCGGAGTTCGGAAAGGTTCCGAATGATTCGGGTATTTTTCGGAGTACCGGAGAGTTACGGGAATTCGCCGGGGAGAATTATTGGGCCTTATTGGGCCCTGCGGGAAAGAGAGAGGGGCTGCCTAGGGCAGGCCGCGCGCCCCCCCATGGCCTAGTCCGAATTGTACTAGGGGAGGCCGCACCCCTCCTGCCTTTCCTTCTCTCTTCCCTTCCTTGTCTCCTACTCCTAATACATGGAAGGACTCCTAGTTGGACTAGGAAGGGGAATCCTACTCGGTGGGAGTAGGACTCCCCATGGCGCCCCTCCTAGGGCCGGCCTCCTCCTCCCTCCCTCCTTTATATACGGGGCAGGGGCACCCCATGACACACAAGTTGATCTACGGATCGTTCCTTAGCCGTGTGCGGTGCCCCCTCCACCATATTCCACTTCGTCATATCGTCATGTGAGCTTAGGCGAAGCCTCGCCGGAGAAGTCATATCGTCAGCGGAGCTTAGGCGAAGCCCTGCGTCGATGGAGCATCATCATCGTCACCACGCCGTCGTCTTGTGGAACTCATCCCCGACACTTTGCTGGATCGGAGTCCGGGATCGCCATCGAGCTGAACGTGTGCAGAACTCGGAGGTGCCGTACGTTCGGTACTTGGATCGGTCGGATCGTGAAGACGTACGACTACATCAACCGCGTTGTTATAACGCTTCCGCTTACGGTCTACGAGGGTACGTGGACATACACTCTCCCCTCTCGTTGCTATGCATCGCCATGATCTTGTGTGTGCGTAGGAAATTTTTGAAATTACTACGTTCCCCAACAGTGGCATCCGAGCCTAGGTTTTTATGGTTTGATGTTTTGCACGAGTAGAACACAAGTGAGTTGTGGGCGATACAAGTCATACTGCCTACCAGCATGTCATACTTTGGTTCAGCGGTATTGTGAGATGAAGCGGCCCGGACCGACATTACGCGTACGCTTACGCGAGACTGGTTTCACTGTTACGAGCACTCGTGCTTAAAGGTGGCTGGCGGGTGTCTGTCTCTCTCACTTTAGTTGAACCGAGTGTGACTACGCCCGGTCCTTGCGAAGGTTAAAACGGAGTCTATTTGACAAACTATCGTTGTGGTTTTGATGCGTAGGTGAGAACGGTTCTTGCTAAGCCCGTAGCAGCCACGTAAAATTTGCAACAACAAAGTAGAGGGCGTCTAACTTGTTTTTGCAGGGCATGTTGTGATGTGATATGGTCAAGACGTGATGAGATATAAGTTGTTGTATTAGATGATCATATTTTGTTGAAGTTATCGGCAACTGGCAGAAGCCCTATGGTTGTCTCTTTGTTGCATAAGATGCAAGTGCCAAATAATTGCTTTACTTTATCGCTATGCGATAGCAATAGTTGCAAAAGCAATAGTTGGCGAGACGACCAAGTGACGACACATTGATATAGATCAAGATGATGAAGATCATGGTGTCGTGCCGGTAACAATAAAGATCATGACAGTACTTTGGAGATGGAGATCAAAGGCGCAAGATGATCATGGCCATATCATGTCACATATTTTGATTGCATATGATGTTTATCTGTTATACATCTTATTCTGTTTGGCTTGACGGTAGCATTATAAGATGATCTCTCACTAATTATCAAGAAGTGTTCTCCCTGAGTATGCACCGTTGCCAAAGTTCGTCGTGCCCAGACACCACGTGATGATCGGGTGTGATAAGCTCTCGTCCATCTACAACGGGTGCAAGCCAGTTTTGCACACGCGAATACTCAGGTTAAACTTGACGAGCCTAGCATATGCAGATATGGCCTCGAGCACGGAGACCGAAAGGTCGAGCGTGAATCATATAGTAGATATGATCAACATAGTGATGTTCACCATTGAAAACTACTCCATCTCACGTCATGATCGGTTATGGTTTAGTTGATTTGGATCACGTGATCACTTAGATGACTAGAGAGATGTCTGTCTAAGTGGGAGTTCTTAAGTAATATGATTAATTGAACTTAAATTTATCATGAACTTAGTCCTGGTAGTATTTTGCAAATTATGTTGTAGATCAATAGCTCGCGTTGTTGCTTTCATATGTTTATTTTCATATGTTCCTAGAGAAAATTGTGTTGAAAAATGTTAGTAGCAATGATGCGGATTGGATCCGCGATCTGAGGTTTATCCTCAATGCTGCATGTAAGAATTATGTCCTTAATGCACCGCTAGGTGACAGACCTATTGCAGGAGCAGATGCAGACGTTATGAACGCTTTGGCTAGCTCAATATGATGACTACTTGATAGTTTAGTGCACCATACTTAACGGCTTAGAATCGGGACTTCAAAGACGTTTTGAACGTCATGGACCATATGAGATGTTCCAGGAACTGAAGTTAATATTTCAAGCAAATACCCGAGTTGAGAGATATGAAGTCTCCAACAAGTTCTATAGCTAAAAGATGGAGGAGAATCGCTCAACTAGTGAGCATGTGCTCAGATTGTCTGAATATTTCAATCGCTTGAATCAAGTGGGAGTTAATCTTCCAGATAAGATAGTGATTGACAGAATTCTCTAGTCACCAACACTAAGTTACTAGAACTTCGTGATGAACTATAGTATGCAAGGGATGACGGAAATGATTCCCGAGCTCTTCGTGATGTTGAAATCGACGAAGGTAGAAATCAAGAAAGAGCATCAAGTGTTGATGATTGACAAGACCACTAGTCTCAAGGAAAAGGGCAAAGGGAAGAAGGGGAACTTCAAGAAGAACGGCAAGCAAGTTGCTGCTCAAGTGAAGAAGCCCAAGTCTGGACCTAAGCCTGAGACTAAGTGCTTTTGCTGCAATGGAACTGGTCACTAGAAGCGGAACTACCCCAAGTATTTGGCGGATAAGAAGGATGGCAAAGTGAACAAAGGTATATTTGATATACAGATTATTGATGTGTATTTTACTAGTGTTCGCAGCAACCCCTCGGTATTTGATACTGGTTCAGTTGCTAAGAATAGTAACTTGAAACGGGAGTTGCAGAATGAACAGAAACTAGTTGAAGGGGAAGTGACGATGAGTGTTGGAAGTAGTTCCAAGATTGATATGATCATCATCGCACACTCCCTATACTTTCAGGATTAGTGTGGAACCTAAATAAGTGTTATTTGGTGTTGAGCATAAATATGATTTGATCATGTTTATTGCAATACGGTTATTCATTTAAGTAAGAGAATAAATTGTTGTTCTGTTTACATGAATAAAACCTTATATGGTTACACACCCAATGAAAATGGTTCATTGGATCTCGATCATAGTGATACACATATTCATAATATTGAAACCAAAAGATGCAAAGTTAATAATGATAGTGCAACTTATTTGTGGCACTGCCGTTTAGGTCATATTGGTGTAAAGCGCATGAAGAAAAACTCCATGCCGATGGACTTTTGGAATCACTTGATTATGAATCATTTGATGCTTACGAACCGTGCCGTTTGGGCAAGATGACTAAAACTCCGCTTCTCCGGAACAATGGAACAAGCTACTGACTTATTGGA
Organism: Aegilops bicornis; assembly: GCA_021605145.1. Classification (NCBI taxonomy): domain Eukaryota; kingdom Viridiplantae; phylum Streptophyta; class Magnoliopsida; order Poales; family Poaceae; genus Aegilops; species Aegilops bicornis. Next base: position 21,314,020 of record CM038674.1, on the reverse strand, counting down.
AATAATACATACCGATGTATGCGATCCAATGAGTGTTGATGCTCGTGGCAAGTATCGTTATTTTCTGACTTTCACAAGATGATTTGAGCAGATATGGGTATATCTACTTGATGAAACATAAGTCTGAAATAGTTGAAAAGTTCAAAGAATTTCAGAGTGAAGTGGAAAAAATCATCGTAACAAGAAAATAAAGTTTCTGCGATCTAATCGCAAAGACGAATAATTGAGTTACGAGTTTGGTCTTCAATTAAAATAATGTGGAATAGTTTCACAGAACACGCCCACTGGAACACCACAATGTTATGGTGTGTCCGAACGTCGTAACCGCACTTTATTTGATATGGTGCGATCTATGATGTCTCTTATCGGTTTACCACTATCATTTTGGGGTTATGCATTAGAGACAGCTGCATTCACGTTTAATAGGGCACCATCTAAATCCGTTGAGACGACACCATATGAACTATGGTTTAACAGTAAACCTAAGCTGTCGTTTCTTAAAAGTTTGGAGTTGTGATGCTTATGTGAAAAAGTTTTCACCGATAAGCTCAAACCCAAATCGAGAAGTGCGTCTTCATAGAATACCCAAAGGTAACTGTTGGGTACACCTTCTATCACAGATCCAAAGGCAAGTTTTTCGTTGCTAAGATAGATCCTTTCTAGAGAAGAAGTTTCTCTCGAAAGAAGTGAGTGGGAGGAAAGTAGAACTTGATGAGGTAATTATACCTTCTCCCTTATTGGAAAGTAGTTCATCACAGAAATCAGTTCCAAAGTGATTCCTACACCAATTAGTGAGGAAGTTAATGATGATGATCATGAAACTTCAGATCAAGTTGCTACCAAACCTCGTAGGTCTTCCAGAGTAAGATCCGCACTGAGTGGTATGGTAATCCTGTTCTGGAAGTCATGTTACTGGACCATGATGAACCTACGAACTATGAGGAAGCGATGATGAGCCCAGATTCCACAAAATGGCTTGAGGCCATGAAATCTGAGATGGGATCCATGTATGAGAACAAAGTATGGACTTTGGTTGACTTGCCCGATGATCGGCAAGCCATAGAAAATAAATGGATCTTCAAGAGGAAGACGGACACTGATAGTAGTGTTACTATCTACAAAGCTCGACTTGTCACAAAAAGGTTTTCGACAAGTTCAAGGTGTTGACTACAATGAGATTTTCTCAACTGTAGCGATGCTTAAGTCTGTCCGAATCATGTTAGCAATTGCCACATTTTATGAAATCTGGCAAATGGATGTCAAAACTACATTCTTTAATGGATTTATTAAAGAAGAGTTGTATATGATGCAACCAGAAGGTTTTGTCAATCCTAAAGGTGCTAACAAAATATGCAAGCTCCAGTGATCCATCTATGGACTGGTGCAAGCATCTCAGAGTTGGAATACATGCTTTGATAAGTTGATCATAGCATATAGTTTTATACAGACTTGCGGAGAAGCCTGTAATTACTAGAAAGTGAGTGGGAGCACTACAACATTTCTGATAAGTATATGTAAATGACATATTGTAGATCGGAAATAATGTAGAATTATTCTGCAAAGCATAAAGGAGTGTTTGAAAGAAGTTTTTCAAAGAAAGACCTCGGTGAAGCTGCTTACATATTGAGCATCAAGATCTATAGAGATAGATCAAGACGCTTGATAAGTTTTTTCAATGAGTACATACCTTGACAAGATTTTGAAATAGTTCAAAATGGAACAGTCAAAGAAAGAGTTCTTGCCTGTGTTACAAGGTGTGAAATTGAGTAAGACTCAAAACCCGACCACGACAGAAGATAGAAAGAGAATGAAAGTCATTCCCTATGCCTTGGCCATAGATTCTATAAAGTATGCCATGCTGTGTACCAGATCTATTGTATACCCTACACTGAGTTTGGCAAGGGAGTACAATAGTGATCTAGGAGTAGATCACTGGACATCGGTCAAAATTATCCTTAGTAAAATAAGGATATGTTTCTCGATTATGGAAGTGAAAAAAAAGGTTAAAGTAAAGGGTTACGCCGATGCAAGTTTTGACACCGATCTGGATGACTCTAAGTCTCGATCTAGATACATATTGAAAGTGGGAGCAATTAGCTAGAGTAGCTCCGTGCAGAGCATTGTAGACATAGAAAAATTGCAAAATACATAACGGATCTGAATATGAAAGACCCGTTGACTAAGATTCTCTCACAAGCAAAACATGATCACACCTTAGTACTCTTTGGGTGTTAATCACATAGCGATGTGAACTAGATTACTGAATCTAGTAAACCCTTTGGGTGTTGGTCACATGGCGATGTGAACTATGGGTGTTAATCACATGATGATGTGAACTATCGATGTTAATCACATGGTGATGTGATCTAGATTATTGACTCTAGTGCAAGTGGGAGACTGAAGGAAATATGCCCTAGAGGCAATAATAAAGTTATTATTTATTTCCTTATATCATGATAAATGTTTATTATTCATGCTAGAATTGTATTAACCAGGAACATAATACATGTGTGAATACATAGACAAATAGAGTGTCACTAGTATGCCTCTACTTGACTAGCTCGTTAATCGAAGATGGTTATGTTTCCTAACCATAGACATGAGTTGTCATTTGATTAACGGGATCACATCATTAGGAGAATGATGTGATTGACATGACCCATTCCGTTAGCCTAGCACCCGATCGCTTAGTATGTTGCTATTGCTTTCTTCATGACTTATACATGTTCCTGTAACTATGAGATTATGCAACTCCCGTTTACCGGAGGAACACTTTGGTGCTACCAAACGTCACAACGTAATCGGGTGATTATAAAGGAGTACTACAGGTGTCTCCAAAGGTACATGTTGGGTTGGCGTATTTCGAGATTAGGTTTTGTCACTCCGATTGTCGGAGAGGTATCTCTGGGCCCTCTCGGTAATGCACATCACTATAAGCCTTGCAAGCAATGTAGCTAATGAGTTAGTTACGGAATGATGCATTACGGAACGAGTAAAGAGACTTGCTGGTAACGAGATTGAACTAGGTATTGGATACCGACGATCGAATCTCGGGCAAGTAACATACCGATGACAAAGGGAACAACGTATGTTGTTATGCGGTTTGACCGATAAAGATCTTCGTAGAATATGTAGGAGCCAATATGGGCATCCAGGTTCCGCTATTGGTTATTGACCGAGAATAGTTCTAGGTCATGTCTACATAGTTCTCGAACCCGTAGGGTCCGCACGCTTAAGGTTTCGATGACAGTTATATTATGAGTTTATGAGTTTTGATGTACCGAAGGAGTTCGAAGTCCCGGATGAGATCGGGGACATGACGAGGAGTCTCGAAATGGTCAAGACGTAAAGATCGATATATTGGACGACTATATTCGAGTTCGGAAAGGTTCCGAATGATTCGGTATTTTTCGAGTACCGGAGAGTTACGGGAATTCGCCGGGGAGAATTATTGGGCCTTATTGGGCCCTGCGGAAAGAGAGGGGCTGCCTAGGGCAGGCCGCGCGCCCATGGCCTAGTCCGAATTGACTAGGGGAGGCCGCACCCTCCTTCCTTTCCTTCTCTTCCCTTCCTTGTCTCCTACTCCTAATACATGGAAGGACTCCTAGTTGGACTAGGAAAGGGAATCCTACTCCCGGTGGGAGTAGGACTCCCCATGGCGCGCCCTCCTAGGGCCGGCCTCCTCCTCCCTCCCTCCTTTATATACGGGGCAGGGGCACCCCATGACACACAAGTTGATCTACGGATCGTTCCTTAGCCGTGTGCGGTGCCCCTCCACCATATTCCACTTCGGTCATATCGTCGCGGAGCTTAGGCGAAGCCCTGCGCCGGAGAAGTCATATCGTCATGAGCTTAAGGCGAAGCCCTGCGTCGATGGAGCATCATCATCGTCACCACGCCGTCGTGCTGGCCGGAACTCATCCCGACACTTTGCTGGATCGGAGTCCGGGGATCGTCATCGAGCTGAACGTGTGCAGAACTCGGAGGTGCCGTACGTTCGGTACTTGGATCGGTCGGATCGTGAAGACGTACGACTACATCAACCGCGTTGTTATAACGCTTCCGCTTACGGTCTACGAGGGTACGTGGACATACACTCTCCCCTCTCGTTGCTATGCATCGCCATGATCTTGCGTGTGCGTAGGAAATTTTTGAAATTACTACGTTCCCCAACATGAACTAGCCCCATTAATCGTAGCTCTACGGTTTTGCTAGTTTTGTCCTGTTTTCGATAGCAAAGTTGTGGTTAGTGTTTTCATGGCTTGTTGTATGGTTTCATGCTTAGTTTCCCCTCTATATTGGGCTAATGCAAAGTTGTATCCAAGGTCGAGCCACTTAGTAGCCCATATCCCTATGCGTGGGAGCCTCGATGGAACAGTCTGGACACAGGGTGCTGTGGAGCTCGGCCTACAAAAAACTGCACTGATGAATATTTCCCTGGTTGTTACAATTTACAAATAAGATTGTGTTGTTTCCTCTGATGATAATCTTATCTGACCGGTTTCTTCTCTGTTTCTACAATCCAAAGTTATGTTCGTCGATTGGTTGGACAACTAGAAAAACACCAGCTCAATTGATTTCTGCTATTGCTTACCTGATGCACCCACATTTAAACTCACTCATCAACTATTCAGAAAACTGCAGATACATTTTAGCTATATATTAGCACAATCAAGTTTCTGAAATGCGGCCATCTCAGACCACTAGGAATTACTACTTCAGTAGCTCTCAATTCATTTATAAATGTTTCTGTAGTACCCATGTAAGATGCTTGAGAATTAACTTCTCAGTAATTGTGCTGCCATGTAGTTTCTCTGATGAGCACATGTCGTGGAACGTCAATAGGATGCAACACCGGCATAAAGGCCGGGTAATAGGAGCACCTGATCCAGTCACATCTAACAACCTAATCCACTACCTAGTGATTTTTTTCACTGACTCTAATCAGAACTAATAGATACTCACTCTGTCTCACAATGTAAGATCGTTTTTGAAGCTATGATTGCTTGAAAAATGATGTTATATTGTGCGATGGAGGGAGTATTTGCACTTGCACTTGCTTCTCTAACATAGGTTTTCTATTACAGTACACCCAGCTGCTAGCAAGGAAATGCAACTCGTCTCACCCTTCTTCGATCCAGCTTACTATTGCCAGTTCATTAGAAGGGTTTAGACGCCTCTTTCGCACATCATTTGGAAGATTAAGATCCCACAAAAAGTGAAGTTCTTTGCATGGCTAATCATACAAGGAAAATGACTAACAGCAGATAATCTCCCAAGAAGGAATTGACCTGCCAATCCTGTTTGCCAACTGTGTAACATTGACTTCAAGTCTGCTGTCCACCTGTTCGCAACTTGCCCAGTTACTGCTACTGTCTGGGGCTAATTTCTCACCAAATTAACCTATCGGTTTGATCTTAGACCAAGCTACAACAAGACACGATCTCGCTGCTACAATGGTGGTTACACACTCTGGACAACATCCCTCGCAACGTTGCAAAGATTTCTCCGCACTTTAAGTTGATCTGCTGTCAGGTTTGGAAACAAAAGAACAACAGGATGGTGGGCGTGTCGAGGTGTGCCTCCGGCAGATCTATCCTCGATGGATTTGCTTGGATCTGGTTGTTTTTCATCCTTGTTCGTGTGTCTTCGATTGGTCCTTTCGATCTATGTTATCCTTCATCGGCGGCGGTTGCTGTTCTGGTGCGCTGATCCTATGGGGCCTTAACACGACGACTTCCCGACTGTCTACTACAACAAGTTGTGTCCGACTCCGGCGAGGGAGGGGCGATGACAGCGGCGCGCCTTCGGCTCGCTTCAGTGCTTGTAGTCGTCGCTAGATGGTCTACGGAGCTGGATGTAATTTTTATTATTTCTGGTGTTCGCTGTAATGCCATGATTGAAGATGAATAGATCGGAAGTTTTTCGCAAAAATAAAAACGCCAAAGTCAATGATTTCATTGGAACATGCAACCTGATCTCTGATGAACTGCACATGTGGCCTAGAATCAAAGGTGTTAAATGGTTGGCACAATTATAGTGCAATTTGGCCCTCCCCAACCCCTGTTTGTACAGCTATTACCCTGGGTGTACATTTCTTTTTGGAATGCCCATACCCTGTATTTTCCATATGGAGTTTACCCTTAATGAATCGAAAACAGCATCTGCTGTGTTTCATAAAAAAGGCTAATATGTACATAGTACTATCTTTTGGCACAGGCCCAACATCGGCGCTGCATTCTGACGTGTACTTCTGGTGAGAGGAACATACGACAGACTAGCAAGGCCCAATTTCTTTCTGGGCGAGACCCTAGTATAGGAGCTCAGCAGCCTAGCTACTATGGGCTTGCTGGAAATGCACAAAGCACTCATGCACACGTACGCAATACACGAGATGCTGATTGATTGCAAAAGGCTCATGTCACACCCATTTTTTCCTCTGATCTCACGGTTTGTTTACAAGGGGATACAAAGGATTATATAGCAGCCAGCTAGCCTACCACTAATCCCTACCGGACAGGTCTCTGACGTCGTGGTTAATTCCAACACTATCTATATATTAAAACAGATGTCTGGGTTAAAAATAAACTTTCATAAAAGTGAGTTGATGCTGTTTGGTAAAGCTAAAGAGGAACAATTACTTTATCAGGAAATATTAACCTGCAAAATGGGAGATTTGCCTATTAGATATTTGGGGATGCCTGTGTCTGACTCTAGGATCAGAAATACTCATTGGAGTTGTGTTACAGATAAAATTGAGAAAAGATGTGGGTGTTGGCAAGGGAAATTGTTAGGTTCTATTGCTGGCAGGATTACTCTGGTGCAAGCCTGCTTGACCAATATTCCATTATTCATGATGTCCTTTTATGCTGTTCCAAAAGGAATTATTAAAAAAGCTGATTTCTACAGGGCAAGATTGGTATGGCAGGAGGATGAGAATGTTAGGAAATATCATCTAGCCAATTGGAAAGAGTGTTGCTTGCCCAGGGAAATAGGGGGGCTGGGAATCCTAAATTTAGAAATCATGAATGTAGCTTTGTTAGCTAAGTGGTTTTGGAAGATGGAAACAGAGGAGGGGATGTGGCAAGAGGTATTAAGAAGAAAATATGGGAGGAATGAATGCCTGGCCCTGATGGAAAAAAGGCCAGGAGAATCTCAGTTTTGGACTAGTCTTTTGAATATTAAGGAAATTTTTTACAGATTTGTTAAAAAGAAACCTGGGGAGGGGAAGAATATTAGGTTTTGGGAGGATATATGGGTGGATGATAAGCCTCTGAAAGAGGCTTACCCTAGATTATATGACATCTGTTTTGATCATAAAATAACAGTATATGAGGCCATTCAAAAAGGATGGAAGGGGTTCAGATTCAGGAGAACTTTATATGGAGAAACTTTAGATTTGTGGAATGCTTTGAAAAGTAGATGTGAAATGATAGAAATGAATGGGGGGAAAGACAAGATTGAATGGACCCTCACTGCTGATAAGAAATTCTCTGTTAAATCGTTATACAAAGAAATGATTGAGGCTGGGATTAAATTCCCACAGAAATTTTTGTGGAAAATCAAAGTCCCTGCCAAAATAAAAGTTTTCTTGTGGCTAGTGAATAAAAAAAGCATCTTAACTAGGGATGTGTTACTTAGAAAAGGCTGGAAAGGAGGAAAAGATTGTGTTTTTTGTGGACAAACTGAATCAATTGATCACTTGTTGTTCGGATGTTCTGCGGCGTCCTTGCTGTGGGGCTTGGTCAAATGTGTGTGTGGCCTTAAAACTAGTCCTGTAAATGTGAAAGACTGTTTTGGAGGGTGGATTAACAAATTCAATAAGGAAGACAGGAAAATGGTCCTGGTTGGTGTCTCTGCTTTATTCTGGGCTATTTGGAAAAGTAGAAATGCAATTATTTTTGAGAAAAAAAGGATTAATGATCCTTTGCAGATTATCAAACTAATGGTTCGATGGTTGCTTGATTGGTCTATTTTGCAGATAAAGGAGCCGCGAAAAAAATTGCTGGAACTGGGGGCAAGAACACTAGAACAGGCAGCAAGTGAGGTTTACACAGCAGGGCAGGGGTGGCGATTTAATGTGGCAAGACTCCCTGGATGATGGCTGCGACACCTTTCTTTCTGGTGCTGTTCTGTGTCTGTTTAGGCCTGCTAGTAGCTAGTTTTCTCGGTTTGTCCTTCTGTAGTTTGTTTCGATCAGACTTTGTTGGCTGTGTGTTGGCCCTATGTGTGTGGCTGGAGACTCTGTTGGTGCGTTAGGGCGTGGAACTTGTCTTTTGTTGCTACTGGTACTGTGTGAACTATGTTAGTTTGGTTTTCAGTAATGAAAATCGGAAGGGGAGAAAGCCCTTCTTTGATAAAAAAAAAATGCATAAGCAACCTCTCGATGTTTTTTGTAGCAGCTAGCACTTGTTTGCAGAAGCTGCATTTGTCATCGTGAGGCCATCCTAGTTTTAGCATGCGATCTGCAGCACAAAATTTTCTTTGCAGGAACAGTCAGCGGTAGGAATTTCTTTTGCCCTCCCTTCAACTTTAACTTCCACACTCTAGCTTCTTGGTGGCCTTGTCAAAGTCCAACTTGGTCGCGTTGGCCTTCATGTCAGTGAACGTGGGTTCCTACTAGTGCCGTCTGTGACCAATCTTGGTGGTAGAGTCCTTCAACCTCTGGGCGCGCCCACGGAACTTGCGCATCTCGTACACGGCCATGCATGAAAGGTTGGATTCCTCTTCCAATTCCAACTTTTTCTTACGAAGCTCCTTATCTTCAAATAGCGATTTTAATTCGTTTCCTGGAAACTCGCCTATCCAGCAAGGCGTATACGGGAAAGCTGAGTCCATCTCCCCAAATGGTAGTCCGCAGACCGGGTTGTAATATGCTGAACACACATTGCCCATGTCCTGAAATTTCGAGCTGTTGCAATCATATGCCAGTACTCTTGTTTTTCTCCTTGATGAAATTAAGAAGACAATCTCTTTATAAGGATGAAACCCAAGGAAATAATAATTTCCTTCATATCCCTCTTCAAGAACGCTAGCGTCTTGTTAGCAACACACTCTCTAATCCTCACCAATGGAGATTACAGCCATGGATTCCTCAAGCTCTAGCCACTACAAGGAGGAGAGGAACATGAACAGAGGAACAGGATGACAGAAGCAGAGGAGGCCGAAGCCGTCCTGATCCAAGCTGACTTGTTCGTGGACATCTGGTGTGTATTTGTACTAGCCCCTTTCCCCTCTGGAGGCCTCACTGCAACACAAGCCCAGCAGCCCATGGCCCAGCATAGGTTGGTCGCTAACATTCCCCACTCCTTAAAATCCGGCTTGACCTCAAGCCGACGCCATGTTAAACCACCTGGATCCCATGGCACTTGATCTTCCTCAGTTGTAGTGGGGTCTTCGTGGGTAGCCATGGCTGATGACGTAGTTGTAGTTAGAATGGACTTGAGTGAGGCTGATGTAGTAGTCATAGCCGACAGGGTCTTGGTCGAGGTAGGCATCAAGGTAGAAGTCTTGAACGGCATGGACTTGGTTGAAGTAGGAAGCCTGGTCGAGGCTCCGATGGCAACAGTAGGTTGGATTTGCATCATTCCTCCTCCTTTTTGAACCCGCTTGTCTTGTTTGCTGGGTCTAACAAGTTTCAAGAGCAATTGAACATCTAGCAATCTTCATAGCAGATGCACATTATAAAACAAAATTGCCATGAGCTTGCGACTTCCAATTGCGAACATCTCACAGGAATAGAAAGCAGAACCAGCAAAGCAAGTCTGTCTAGCATCACAATATTGCAGCAAGTAATCCAGTAGGGAGGGACTAATTTTGTCCAGAACTGAATTTGTCTTATGAATATGTGCGCACAAGATGCATGACCAAAGTGCACATGTGTTCTGAATCACCCTCAACATGTCAACCCAGCTGGACCATGCAAATTTCCATGGAGAAACAAAACCATTTGAAAAACCCATTCCAGCAGTTACAGGTGCACAGTGGTAAGGAACTGAATCTGCTGCCAGCGCCAAGTACTCGGATGCTTCCAAATATCGTAGTTGAAAAATCCTCTGAACATGACTGAAATATCCAAAGAGATCGTCCTCAACGGCCACTTGTTCAACACAAATTGGAGGGTATGTAGAAGCCAAAGCAACATGGTGTTCCATGTGTTGCTGACAGAAAGGGCCAACGCAGTTAAACCGGTACAGGAGCAGTAGATGCTTGTTGTTAGGTTTGTCGAGACACACAGCAGTGCTAGTCATTGGCGGTGGTGCGAAGATGTCAGGCTCGAGCGTCGCTGATGCCGCCGGTGTACTAGTTGCCAGTGTCGACGCTAGAATACCAGACCAAAAATAACTTCGATTCCAGAATTTGTCAGGGTACAAGCTAGAATACCACTCCGTGAAATGCACCAGAGCAACCACAAACCAAAGAAATTGCAAGGAATCCCCTTCACGCATCGGTGGCGGCCAAGGTGATCGGAACACAAGAAAAGTACAGTAGTCTCTATCATGCTTCAGCTGCTCTTGTTGGCAACAGTCAAGTACACTGGTTGGCTGCATTTCAGTTAGAATCAAGAGGAATGGTGACCAAGGAGCAGGCTGCCACTGACAATGATGATAACCCAACAAAGACCAAGCAATCTTCCATTGGTCTCTCGTGCATATGTATTTCAACCGAGGTCCAATGGTTAGCCGTGCAAGAGCATCAAAATAAGGACCCAATATTTCACAAGCATCGAAAGCATGTGACCATTGCTAATCCATGACTTGTTACTAGCTCACTACTAGTTGTACAAACTTGTCGCTGTTGGTGTTTATATGAGGAATTAAGACCCAGCTGATGGATGAAATTGCTGCCTCGAGCATGAATAATCGCGGTTGAATTAATTGCTCGCTGTCCAGGATCCCACGACAATGCCAATAGTTCTTCAGAACTGTACCGGATACTGGTAGGTAAGCCTGCCGAGCTATTGACAACATGAGGTGTAACAACTAGCTTGCTACTTGTGTCAATTCCATTTCTGCGTGGCCACTTGCCCAATCTTGTAGTTAATAGGTAGGACCTGGAACAACCAAAACTCCAATCTCCTACATTCCACGGCCGTTGTAGTAACTTGTAATTCATATTGAAAATGGGGTGATCTACTACCGATAATACCTTGTGGAGCCTTCTTTGCGACTTGAAAATTCTCCACTGACCCAAATATTGTTGTGCACTAATATTGCCAGTAACAAACAAAGCTTCAAATTCATTTGTTGCATGAACATGAATGAAATCGCTGCTATTGCCACTCTGCCCCAATAGGAAACAACCACTTGTATCATGTTTCAGGAATCTACTCTTGCTCTTCTGCCCATACAGTGGATCAGGTGGCAGCCGCATATACTTCCCATCCCAAGGCAATAATGGCAAGCAAATCAAGGCAGTAACAAATTTGGACAATTCACCTCGAAGGAGCTGGTGGGTGAGAGATGCAGGAAACTCACAAACATTGATGACATAAAGCACCCAGGAAATGTTCGAATCTTGTACTGAATTCTCATATTCCTTGGAGTGGTCACTGCAGCACAAGCCCAGCAGCCGATGGCCCAGCATAGGTTGGTCGCTAACACGTCTTCAACATCATATTCAATGTCAAGGATATTATCCTCGTCAGAGTTCCATTCATATTTCTCTTCCGCCGTCGCTCTGTAAATTTCATTTGTATTACCATTATGCTCAGGCAACGACTTATGGTGGTTAACATCCTGTAAGGTCCATTGTCTACCAATTTGTTGAGCATAGTCCTCATGTTCAAAGGTCTTAAGAGTGGTATCATGGTTTAGCACCCATTCTATTTGACTGCACGATTCATTAAGATGCCAAACCTGAAGAAGCGGACTCCTCTTATGAGATATTGTGCAATACACCCCTCTCAGTGATCTACCCAAATGGTGCTCAGGATAACCTTTTAATGGAAGTTCACTGACACCTGGTAGTTTAATTACTCTGTACGTGTCATCTGACAAACACATTCTGCAGACACAAAACAATCAGGTAAAACAGATTAATAACAACATGAGTGAATCATAGCAGTATATATTTTGGGAGGATTCGTAGGATTTTCTAGAAAATTCCCTTAGGATTTTTCCTACATTTGTTTGCTATGTATGACATTCATTTCATGGGAATGCACGTACTAGACTCTTCGGACTGTGTTCATATTGAACAAATTCCTAAAAATTCATAGCATTAAGTGTGAGCATATCAAAAATTTAGAAGGGTTGACATCGAGTGGATGTCACAATCTTTTACTTTGATTTGAAAAATCCTACGAACCAGACGTGCCCTTGCTAAACGAGAATAATGACATAGGAGCAAGTAAGTAGTAGTACCTCATGAGATAGCCATGCTCGCAATGGATGTAGAGCGTGCTTCGTGAGTAGACGGCATGATAATTATTATTAGATTATACCACAAATCCGAATGCATGTTGCGGACGAGCCCTGCAGCCCTCCCTTCTCGAACGAAGATCCTCTTGTCCCACTGCTGAGTCGCCAATGAGAACACATGGATGACATATAACTCCGGAGGCCACCCCGGTTCAAGCAACGCATCATCATAGTCGCTGTGCGATTCACCGGCAGCTAGCACACATGGAACCAAAAATACCTGATAGTGTGTCGACATGGTCGATTTGAACACGATGTAGGCACTTTGATCGAATCCCAACACGTTTGACCCAGGACGTTGGGGCAGGCGCGCCCACCGACGCGTGGCCGGGTTCACTGACATAATCGCGTGGCAGTGCATCGTCACACTCGTGTCTCAGACCCCGGCAAAGCAATAGCCCTCTGCAGTGGTCCGTGACCGTGACGCCCATGCAGGGCAAGAAGTCGAGCCCTCCAGAGATCGCCGGGCCAGTCGTGGGACGTGAGAAGAACTCTGAGAATCTAAGCCGGGTGAAGTTGATGAAGATCCCGCGCACCGAGTGCGAGAGCAGGTGGCCACGCAGGCAGGCGTCGACGGTGTCGCGCCATGCTCTGCAGACGAGCCGGGCCGCGGCTAGGGTGTGCGGCACGAGGCGCCGGAGGACCTCCGCGAGGACGTCGCTGGGTAGCACGACCGGATTCGAGGCCATTGCCGGTCGCTCTCGTTGGCCGCTCCTTCTCGTTTGCCGCTCCTTTTCTAGTTTCCAGTCGTCCGCGATCCACACGCGCCGCTATATAACCGACCGAGCGCTGCTACACGTCCGATATTTTGCGTATGATTTTGGTACGATGATCGTGCACAAATCGGACAGCGATTGGAGACGTATTGGACCTGGAGTAGTATACGAGGCAAAGTCAATATCTTTTTTTTTTCTGACTCGGAAGTTGGGGCCCATTATTATTGCGTTAATAAAAATTCACATATAAGGTAACCAATATGTCTCTGTGCATGGCTAAATACCTACACCTGTCTATGCGTACATATTTGGGTATTTGCACGCCGGCCGGTTCGGATGACAGGGTTTGGCTGCTTTCGGTGACTGGGGTCGTCCGCATGGACGTCTCTGTCCACGAGGTGGAAGGCGTCAAACCAAATGAACACAAATAGCAGCAGATGTGCACAGTTACTCGAGTAACTAAGCTTGTCGTGAATATATAATCTCCACCAGTAGCTAGTAAACTGCCACGGGCATACACTAACATGCAACATGCTTCAGATTTAAGTATTTAATTTAATAAAACTGGAAAAGGTTGCATTGTGGAGATATATGTTTAGAGCATAACTCCTTTTGAGAATTATATCCCGTGGATGCATAATAATTCATCGGAACATATTTGTTTTAACAAATCATGATTGCAGTATTGACAAGTAACCTACCAATGGTAGTTCATCAATGTCCGGGTCACTTTCATGTTCCATAAACCAATTTAGTACATATTGAACAATGGAAGTAATTGATAAGCTCATTGGATTGTATCTCCGGTTCATTGAGCTAGATATAGAAGAAAGATGTTCACAAGAAAAGTGACACCATAGCTTGGCAACTTCCAAGAAACAAAAATAATATGATGGTTCTGTACTCATACAAATTTAACGAGTGAGATCACATAACCAAATACATGACTGCGAAAAAACATTTCGAATATTGGGTAGACATATACCACTCAAAGCTTGATGATTAATTATTTGGGGATAGAGTCAATCCATCCTTCTCAATGTATTTGCCTCTTCTCCTGCCCTAATAATTCTGCATAGGAAAAGATTTTCATATGGCTTGTAACCTCTCAGACAAGTCAACCTCAAATAGCAAGGAGGGATACAGGTGTTGTCTAAGTATTTCCGCTGTCTCCAAGTCAAGGACGATAAGCACACGGTGCTGGCGATTTGTCCGCAACATCACCGCATCGTTCCTCTCACCTGAGCACTTGAACTGAATCACCATGCTGCCAAGAGGGACTTTGGATTCAAACAGCCGCAGCTTCTCCTCCATGTCGATCATGGCCTCCCGCTCCAAACCACCCTGACTAGCACTACATTATCCTCAACACAATTATGAGTACAAATCTCTTGATTACAGCTGAACAGATGGATTGCGCGAATTTTGGGGAAGGGGAAATGGAACAGGAGAGAGTGGTAGGTAGCAGCCACGCCGTGCCGTCTGATCCTCTGGATGTGTCGTGCGCCTTGGTAGAAGTAGGGGTGCATAGTTGGGCTTCCCATCACTTGGTTCACGCCGGCCCAAAACAACTCGTGGGTTGGGCCTGTTCAGACGCTGGGAACGCTGTGCGGCTTGAGAGCTGGGCGAGCCGCTGGCAGCTGGAGCCTTCATGTTAGGAATGCTGACACAGTCCACTTTCCCTTTGCAAGCAACAAGCTACACTGCCATTTTTCTTCCTAGCTGTTGTAACAAAGCAATCATTGCTACTTTGCTCGTCTCATCATCATCATCACAAGCAAAGAGCTAGCACACCAGATATTCCCAATAGCAACAGAATTGTCTTTTTTTTTATTATTTGCATTAACGAAGTTCAAATTGGCTTTCACTAGACACTACTAAAATGTACAGAGTTATTTTATACTCTGCATTAGCAAAGTATGCATGGAAAGGAATATAAAATACTACTCAGGGGAAAACATCGAAAGAAGTTTCACTTTCAACAGGTCGTTAGTAAACAGACTGGCACACATGCATGCACTAACATGCAAAGTAGTCAGGGGAAACAATTCACAGATATGTATATTTAGAGCATAAATGTGTTGAAAATTATACAGCATGGGTGCAGAATAATCCCCATTTTAACAAATCAGGATTGCATTATTAAGAAATAACCTACCAATAATGGTCACTTCCTGGTTCCATAAGCCAATTTCTTGGTGATTCAAGACTGGAATTACTTTGACTAGAAGTACTTGATAAGATCAATGGATTATTTTCTCCTGTTCATTCAGCAAAATATAGAAAAAAAACAAATGCTATTAAATAACTTGCTTCGAAAACTTTATGAAACGCAAACAATATGATGGCTCAGTAGCCAGTACAAATTTAATTGGTGAGACCACATAATACCAAATACATGACTTGCAAAAATTAACATTTTAAATAATATTCGGTAGCTAGCCATGTGCCACCCAAAATGTTTGATCCATCCTTTTCAATGCATTTGCATCTTCTCCTGCCCTGATAGTTCTTCCTAGGGAAAGATTTTCATGCCCTGTAACCTCTCAGACAAGTCAACCTCAAATAGCAAGGAGGGGTTCAGGTGTTGCCTACGTATTTCCTTGGTCTCCAAGTCAAGGACAATGAGCACGCAGCGTTGGCCATGTATCTGCAACATGACCGCATCGTTCCTCTCCCCTGAACGCTTGAACTGAATCGACATACTGCCAAGAGGGACGTTTGGTTCCAATAACCGCAGCTTCTCCTCCATATCAATCACGACCTCCTGCTCCCAACCATGGCCGCCAGGTAATTGTATCCACATGGTAATCATGAACACGTCAGCCACGAGGAACCGTAGCCTCCAGTCTGGTGACATCCTCAAGTGACGCTGGACTGGTTTGTTGTTGGTGGGCATGGCTGGGAGCTCCACCGTGCCTAGCTTCCTCATCGAGACGTCATACGTGAGGATCTGGCTGCCATGTCGGACAGTGGAGCTGTCTGGATTCTCATGGAGTTTGTGCCCTTGACCTGGCACCAGGCCCGGCGGGCGAAGAATAGCAGAAAGGAGGAGCCGTTTATGCCATCTGTACCAGTGAGTAGAACGCATGGTTGACAAGGGCATCCAATACAAGACGTGTCAAAGGAGATGCCCAGCGGTTTGGAGAGGAAGGTGCGGTCGCCGGTCATGGTGTCGTACACGCACAGATCAGATTTTCTATGCTCGTGGACATAGTGGCGGCGGACGAGGACGATGAGCCCGCCGCGCGACGTCACAGGGTCGTACCGGCCGAGGAGATCGTCGGCGGCGCTTCGTGCCACGAAGGGCGCGAGGTGCTTGTCGACGAAGCACATGGCGGCCGGCGTAGCCGGGAGGACCAGAGAGACGAAGGGCTTGCGGCGGTGGTTCCGGCGCCTGTGGCGACGGGTGTAGGCGAGGAGGATTCGCGTCGGCACGGCGCCTGTGGCAGCTTGTCGGATGAAGGAAGCGTCTGCAATTTCGCGGCGGAGGGACTTGCTGGTGGCGGCGCAGCGGATGATGGTTCTGGCGTGGGAGCGTGCGGCGATCGCCAGCAGGAGGTCCGCCGGTAGCATCCGCGACGCCGGCAGCGCGAGGGTTCTTTTTCCATTGGCGTTTTCGTGGTGCCGTTGGGGCTGTGGATCTGCAACCGAGCGATTTGCCTGCCTTACATATGACGGTAGTTATTCAGTTCCGGCAATGAAGAGATCTTGGATCATTATCTTTTGGGAGCAACTAACGGAATGCAAAGCTTATCCCCTCAAAAAAAAAAGGTAATGCAAGTTTATCACCAAATTTCTTTATATGCAAGGAAAAGATTGGAAATTAAAGGTTTCAACGGAAACTTAGATGAGGAGATGAGGCCCTAAAATATCTTTTGAGAGCAGTTATTATATGCAATGCAAGGTACTCAATCATCTCCGAATCCGGTCAACAGACATGGCACAATTATATTTCAGAGAAGATCGTGGGAATTGCACGATTCGTACAATTCAGTTGACACTACATGGTTGGGCGGCCCACTGTAAGTGAGATACTCCATGGTCAAAGAAATTTCAAGTTGATTCCTATATATACCGAAAGAAGGAAGTAATAATTACGAAAAATATAGGTGTATGGCATGAGGCCAACTGCATCGTATGATCACTCAGTGTAGCAGAATGTTAAAGATACGACGAACAAATGAAAAGACGAAGAACGAAATTAAATATAGAGGAGACACAAGATTTAACGTGGAAAACCCCTCCAACACGAAGGTGAAAAAACCACAGGCGCCGGTAAGCAAATTTTCACCAAGTCGGGAGAGCTTACAAATGTCGGGGATTTACAACCGATCAACTTATCTCGTGCGGTGGCGTACAAGAGGTATATGTGTAACAACGCTGACCTAGGTCAATACTTAACTGTATCGGCTAGTGCCCGTGGTTTTCTATGGCCCAAGCCTCCCAGCGACAGGCCTCCGCTCCGCTCTGTTCATCAGAAGTTAGATGTTTCATATCTATATGAATTTCGACCATAACTTAACAAAAGCAAATGTTTGTTCTGCACTTGCCGGTCCCCATGACGTTTGGTGATGTGTGATTGTATACAGGCGTCATGGTGTTGCACCGTCCCACAATAATGATGTCCTCATAATTATGTTAGACGGCGGCGGCTCCCTGAAGATGGAATAAAGGTCTCGCCGCCTAGCCCACGTTCCGGCGGTGCCTCTAGCATTGTTGGTGGGTGTGTGGAGGTGTGTCTCAGGCAGATCTATCTTTGGTGGATTAGCTCGGATCTCATCGTTGTTCGTCTATGTTCGTGTGTCTTCGGTTTGGATCCTTCCGATTTACGTTATTTCTCGTCGGCGGCGGTTGTTGTTCTGGTGTGCTGGTCCTATGGGGCCTTAGCACGACGACTTCCCGAATGTCTACTACAACAAGTTGTGCCCGGCTCCGGTGATGGAGGGGCGATGACGCTGGCGCGCATTCGGCTCGCTTCGGTGCTTTTAGTCACCGCTAGGTGGTCTACAGATTTGTATGTAATTTTTATTTCTGGTGTTCGTTGTACTGCCATGATTGAAGATGAATAGATTGGAAGTTTTTCCACAAAAAGAAAGGTAGATTATAACCTGCAATAATGATTTTCCTGTGCATACCCAAGCATATTATGCAAGCAACCCCTCTATTCTTATGGTTTGGAGAGATGTGTTGTACTCTCCAAAAATAACTTCGCTGAAACAAAATTGTTCAAATTGTACCAAGTGTATTTTTCATCACATACTAAATTCCTCCGTATTTATGGGGCTAGAAATTCTGAGTTAATGCAGGACACATTTAGTCAAGAACTCTTCATTGCCTAATAACATTTTTTTAGAAACCTGACCCAGAGGGCAAGGGTTTCTGCATTTCATTAAGAAGAAGAAGACAAATAGTTTATTTATAAGAAAATTCAGAATCAAAGACCATTCTCTATTAATTAGAAAAAACCAAGTGAAAACCCAAAAGCAAAAACAAAAGAAGAAAAAAGAGATTCGAGCTTGGGGATAGGGACAAGAGAAGTACAACGTAAAGGGTAAGCGTTTGAGTCAGACACGGGAGCATCAAGGCCCGAAGCAATTAGGCATGGCTCAAGTGCAACTAACTTACTACCACTCGCCAAAGAGAACTCTGCCTCAACATGGAAGCATCATGGGCTAATATTATTATGTGGGAAACATCCTGTAAGGTCGAACTTTGACTTCCTAGCGATGCGCGCCAAAGAGCTCAACGTTGTGACCACTTTTGGTGAAAGTTTTTTTTTTCTAGATGTCCATATATGCTTTCATCTTTTCTTGAGCGGCCTCCACTTTGTCCACCTCTATCAACTCACCAAAAACCTACAACTACCTATGCTCAGCATGCTTGGCCATCGGGATGTTGCACGCCTTGTTCTTCTTCTCCAGGTGCCCGCTTCGTCGTCCACCATCCTTCTCCCCATGCAACGATGCGGGGTCCCAAATAAGAGGGTGTCGAACCCCACAAGTAATCTTGCTGAGAAATTCCTCCATAGATAATGGTGGTGCATCTGCATCAACCTGTGTCTCCTCAGCAACAACACTGCTTACCTCATCATAGGATTCAACCACAATAACATGCTTGGTGAAGGCCTCCATCATGCTCTTCACGTTGAGACCAAGCGGCTCCCCCAAACTTAGAATCAAACATGCATGGGAATGCACACCGATAGTCAGGACTAGCCACCAGGGGTTGGGGCAACAGGATCATAGCCTCTGAGCTCATTGGGTCGACAAACTCCTCGGTCCCAACCGGTGGAACTACAGGGCCCAACCACACATCTTCACACCCAATAGAGCAACTCACAAGACAGATGACAAAAGGCCATACTTGAGGAAGAGGTGTTATTGCTTCATCAGGCATAGGATCAACATCTCATGAAACAATGCCCTCCGACTCTGATGAGAGCATTACAACAAGAAGATCCTACTCAACACTAGCGCCAGGGAGGATGCAATAGTCCACATGATAAGATGAGCAATCTTATAGATATGGCACCAAGAGAGCCTTAGCATATGAACACGACCTCTATGCAAGATTGGCATGACACTTGCAACCTCAACACGAATTTGAGGTCCATAGGAAGGTGCCGAAGAAGGGGGGCTTCGATGTGGGGGAGACCACTGGCTGGCAAGTGGAAATTCTTGTAGCAGCGCCAAATCATGAGCGGC
Organism: Aegilops bicornis; assembly: GCA_021605145.1. NCBI lineage: Eukaryota > Viridiplantae > Streptophyta > Magnoliopsida > Poales > Poaceae > Aegilops > Aegilops bicornis. The sequence goes on along the minus strand of CM038674.1, from coordinate 21,294,175 downwards.
TCCTGGCAGACAACAACGAAGTGCTTGGGCCCGACTCAGTGGAAACACTATCCCCATCCACTTGAGTTAAGCGGCCCACTCAGCTTGGCTGGACACCTGACGAGGTAGCAACGCAACATGACAGTACAAGGTAGCATCCACATTTCCCCTTCGCCCATGCACCCCAATCCAACCTCCATGGTCCGCAGCACCACCTACATGAGACGAGGCTGTAGGGCAGAGGAGGATGAAGCATCATTATCAACACTCAGCAAACACATTTGTCTGGTACTAGAACCACCCAAATTGCAAGTTAGAGAGTACAACATCATTGAATCCAGTAGGGGTGCTGAAGGGCCAGGGAAGCTAGCCCGACACTGATGCGACCACAGTAGCAGAGCTAGCGTCGGCCCTGCAGTGATCCATCCTGGGTACATCGGTCCAGGACATTAGTGCGCACCGTGGTGACGACCACGTCATCCTTCGGAAAGACCCCTACCCGAGGAAAAAGGGACCAGGCAAGAGGGACCTTAGCGTACACCGGCATCGGGCTCCCAGATCTGGTGAGTCGGCGGGACCGCACCATCCTCTTCGCCATCCGAAGCCAACCTGGGGGAGGGTGGATTTGGCTGAAGGGGTTGCTTTGGGTGGGTGGGATGGGGGAGGGGTGGTGAGGCTTGCCGATCAGGGAGGGCGGTGGAGGCGTAGACGGCTTGTCGCCAGTAAAGGGGCAAGGCATGGGGCTCCTTCTTATTTTTCATCTTTTAATATAATTTTCTTCATGAACAAACATTTAGAAAAGTGACCTCTACTTAGCTGCGGCAACTCGTTGGAAATTTAACAGAAAACGGTGTGTACATTGAAGATGGGATGTTGCTGATATTCACCATTGTTTGGTATTGAATGAAATGTCAATCTATTATTGGTTAATTATATATGCTGATCAATATCCAGTTGTGAAACGAGCAAGGAAGTAAGTACCTTCGAAGATTCTCTTCTTTAACCTTGAGATGACACAAGAATGGTGGCCTGGACAAAAAGGAGATCTAATCCCCTAGTGTCCCTATACTGGTACAATCAAGTGGATACGACGAGCTTGTTTTAGAGAGATCCGAGGAAACAGAAAGACTTCATGACCGTTCTAGTCGCTGCTATATCTGTGACACATGCAACAACTTCCCAAGTTGACTCGCTCCCCGGTCGAGCACGGCAGCCTCGGTGTGCTGAACCTTCCCAAGTTCAGTTGCGCGCTCCGGCTGAGATGGCTCTGGCACAGCTGGAAAAATCTCACTCGCCCTTGGGTGGGAACGGAGCCGCCGTGCGATGAATCGGATCACGCTCTTTTCAACGCGGCGACGACTGTCACCATTGGCAGCGGCAGAATAGCGAGTTTCTGGAATTGCTCTTGGCTCAGGCCGGTGCCGCTGAAGTTCTGCTTTACGTCTCTCTTCAAGAACTCGAGGCGCAAGGGCAGAACTGTGGCACAAGCTATCACCGACGACCGCTGGGTTTTGGACCTCGCACACGGCAACAACAACGACCTAGTCAGCGAGGTTCTTGATCTGTGTCGACTCATTCAGCACCGGCAGCTCAGCCTTCAGACTGAAGAACAAGACCAAATCCGCTGGAACTCGGAGGGGTCAGGCCAGTACAGCTCCCGCTCGGCCTATGCCCTCCAGTTCCTGGGCTCGGCGTCGGGTATGTTCCAGGCCATGATCTGGGCCGCCTGGGCTCCGGTGAAGCTTAAGATGTTTGCGTGGCTCCTCCACCAGAACCGGCTATGGTGCAACGACCGTCTCCAACGTAGGGGCTGGCCAAACTCCTACTTTTGCGAACTCTGCCTCAGGAACCTTGAGACTTCGGATCATCTATTCTGGAGCTGTCCTTTTACGAAGACAATTTGGGCTAATTTGTCCTTATGGCAGGACTGCCAGGGGCTCAACAAGGCGTGTCTGTCCAACGAAAGCAGCTCTCTGGAAAAGGTGGAAGCCATGGTCTCAGCGACGCGGCCAGCGCACGCAAAAGGAATCAAGTCGCTGATCATGTTGGTGCTTTGGAAAGTCTGGCAGGAACGCAATAGCTGCGTTTTCAGAAAGAAAGAGGCTACAGTGCAAGATGTGATCAACGACATCAGGAGAGAGCTCTGTCTTTGGCAACAGGGCGGTTTCAAATCCATTCAGAGCCCCTTCGGGGATCCTCCATGAGATTGTAGTTTTAGGTCTTGGTGCCTCAGGCACCCAGTCTTTTTCTTTCTTCTGTTTACCTCCTTGATCCTAGGATCATCGCCTTTGTCACTTTGTCATCTGCTCCCTGCTTAATCAATAAAACCCCAGCCAAGGCTGGCTCGTTCAAAAAAAGAAGACACATGCAACAACTTAGAAGCGAGTATAAGATCCTTTTTCTTTTTTGAGGGAAGAGAAGCGAGTATAACATCTGATGCCACAACTCACCCCTCATTTCCCAGTGTTTCCCATGCCTAGAGATTCCAAATGCACCCCCCATATAAATAATACTCATTACAAAGACTCCATAACCTAACTAACGCCCGTTCCCATATGGATATGAGAAGGTGAGTTTTTTTAGTCCAAACACACTTCTTTATTAATCAACAATCTTCATAGTGATAAAATTCAAATCTGGCGGATCCAAAAGTCAAACATGGTGACCAACATCCAATCCAAAAACGTGTTTTGCAAGGCTATGTGCCTTAATATTCAATTCACAATATTCGAAGATGAAGATACAACGTTGTAGTTGCATGGACGTAGCTGAGATCTCCTTTATAATGCCGGCGTTCATCCCTCCCGTACCTTGATTGATGTCCTTCACAACACCTTGGCAATCGGAGGCCCTGCTCACATGTGAAAGTGAAGGATCCATAGCCAATGCTAGAGCCTCGCCGCAGACCAATCTTTTGAGCATCACCGAAGAGATCAAATGTTGCAATAGATTGTTGGGCCAACCTTCATTAGAAAATTTTAATCTTCGAGGGAACATCTATTTTTCATAGTTCAGACCATGACTTCTGCGAGAGCAACTAGTTAACGCTCGGTCCTTCGGGAGCCTCCCAATGATCATTTTGGGGTGGGCTAAGAGCACGCCATCGTCGACACATGTCGCGCTCTGGGCGTTTCCTCCGGATTTTATTATTTTATTTTTCCGCACGCCTTTTCGGCTTTATAGATGGGTTTTCTCGGCTTTTTGGTTTTTCAACGGGATTTCTTAGGTTTTGGACAAAATAAATACACGAAAAACACATTTTTTTTTGCCTCGTGCCTCTCGGAAAACAAAAAAACACGTTTTCATTGCGAGAGGCACGACAATGCCTCTAAAAAATGAAAAAATACGCATTTTTTTTTCATGAGAGGCACGGTTTTGCTTTCACGAGAGGCGCGACCGTACCTCTCAGAGACGAAAAACACGCGTTATTTTTTGCTTTCGCGAGAGGCACCACCGTGCCTGTCGGAAAGGAAAAAGAATGCGTTCTCTTTTTTTTCCTTCCTTAGCAGGCGATCTTTGGGCCCGAGCCATCCATCCTCCGTTTTCCCCAGATACGGCGACAATCTCGGCGCACGCCATGACCTCCTCCTACCAGCCGCCCGCCACGACGAACCTGGATGCGCCGGCGCCTGTACCCAAGGTGAAGGCAGGAGCGGTGGTGACCCGAAACCCTAGCTCCCCCATTGGCCCGCCGTCGCCGGAGATGGAGGCCACGGCGGAGGCGCTCACGCGGGAGGAGGTGCTGCGCCGGAGGCGGCGCCGCGCCGCTCGGCTCCTTGCCGCGTACCGCCGGCTATACTGGGCCATGGCGGAGGAGGTGCGCGCCCGGCACCGGCAGTACGTCTGGGAGCTCGGCTGCAGCCCGCTCGAGGCCGAGCAGCCGGCCACTGGCCCGGAGGCGAAGCCTGGGCCGGCGGCGGTGCCGAGGAGGAAGAAGTGCGGGGTCACGGGGTGCAAGGTGCGGGCGATCGCCATGGCCAAGTACTGCCACTACCACATCCTCTCCGATCCCAATCAGGTACTCTACAAGGGCTGCGGCCACATCATGGTCAAGAGTGGTACGCAGACCGGGAAAAGTGCTCACAACACGCCCATCCTGAAAGCATCAGTTCCCTCCCTCTGCAATGTTCACTTGCAAAGATCTCAGAGGAATATATCTCAGGCTTATAAGATAGTTGGCTTTAATCCACCTCCCACCGGTCAAATCTCCCCGGATTTTAGTCTCTTGGTTGCCGAATGTGTCCGTCAGATCCAGGCCACAAGGAGAGAGTCCCGAAGTGCCGCGGCAGGGAAGAAATAGCCCAAAGATGGGAAAGGTAGCTGAGTTATTATCCCTTTAGATAACTTTTGTTGCATAAACTTTATGCAAAATGCCAGGCATCCCGAGGTTTATCTCGTAGTGAATTACTTAGAATGGTGTGTAATGTAATTAGATAAACGATTATCACTCATTAGCGATTAATCATTTTTTGAATGTTCATTTATATATTTTCTGAAACAACAAGGAACCAGAAGCATCCTCCAAAAACTTCAGGCCATACACTGTATGCTGTACACTGTTCATTTGATCAGAGCTTTTTTGTCCTCTCAATGGAATTGTGTGCGGCTAAATCAACTACTAGCAATTTCAACCGGTATTGCATAAGGACAATTAAGAATGAGAATTTTTTTTTTGAGACAGAGAGAAATGAAGAATGAGATGACCTGCAGATTTTACTGTAATCGCCAGACACATCCTTTTGGTTGGCAACTGATCTGCTGTGGCATGTAGCATTATTGTGTCTCTTGTTTTCATTTTGGATGGAATTATAGCCGCATATCTGTTTTCTCATGCTATATCATGAGTGCACATCATGAACTATCCAGGCTTAATTGTACGCTTCCCTTCTGTATGAGACTGACAGTACAACTTTGCAATTTCATCTTGATATAAATATTACATGTGCCGATTTCTGCTGTGTTTTCAGTGAACTGAAGTTGAAATCTTGAACTGGATCGATCAGGTCGTTATGGAACTGGGAATCAGGTGCTCCCATGTATGATATTCTTGCTTTTTGCTGCATCTTAGTTTTTTTCTGTGTGTTTGGGAAATTAAAACATGGATGTTTGGAGACTTGGAGTTACCAATGGCTTTTGTTTGTTTGCATATATATGTAGATCGATCGAGGACTAGAGGCGATCACAAGTATTAGTATGTAGTATTACGCAACAACGCGCTTTACAAACCAATAACCAGCGATTAATGCTTTTCTACTGTGTTCATGTACTCTAGAAAAGAACTAACTATATATCTATCTAGCAATATAGCTGGAAGTTGCTACCTTCTTCATTTGATCAAAGCCTCGTGGTCCTCCATGAAATTAGATTAATTGTGCAGCTAAATTAACTTCCACGCTCTTGCTAGCAAGCTGCGGCAGTGGAATATCTGCTTCCGACAAAATGAGTATCATACAGTACAGTCTTCCCAGACATCTGAGATTCTATTCCAAATTTCTAAATGATTCTAATGATTCCAATCCAGTGGTAGCAGCAAGGAACCCATGTCTCTTCTGATGCAGAATCAACAACACGGTCAAATCGATTGTTGCGAGCATCCATGGTGACACCCTTGTTCCTGCTCTTTGATAATGACAACATTTGCCAGATGACTCGACCTTCGTCGAATGTTGCGTCAACTTTGAGTCTAACCATACCTGAATGTCATGGTTTGCAAGTGATGCAGTCCATATTTGTCATCCATCGGAAATATGTCACTTTGCCTTCAACTTTTAACTTCAACACTCTAGCTGCTGCTAGCATGTTGCGAGCAATGGAATATATCCTTCTGACGAAATTGAGTGTCATACAGTCGTATAGCCATCCGAGCTTCTATTCCATGTGATTCTAATGTATATTAACTTAAAGATCTAGTTGCAGCTTCTAGCAGTGTCACATGTTATGTGCCTCCATTTGGGTCATCAATGTTTACGGAGGAAATCCTCGCTCCTAAATACCTACCTACTTTCTCATTTGATATCGAGGAGGATATCTCTGTCTTAGTTCATAAATTTCTGCTGTCCAGCAGCCTTCAGCTGATTTTCAGTCTACCATTGATGATACAAGCGACAAAGGAAATCCGAGAACATCAGGTTGTCTCTGAAAGTGTCAACTGACTGGGCAGCGGCTCGGATGAGCGGATTTGTGTGTGGGGGTCCTCCAAATATTCTTCTTCTCGGTTCTGGAGATTGTTCTTCAGAGAACCGACCTTCGGTTGGATTTCACAGACAAGTGCACCATGAAGGATGAATTATTCATCTGGCTGCTCTTGGCTCGCAAGATGCCAAAGCCAACTGCGAGCTACCCTTGTTCATGGACGTTTTCTCTTTAGGTGCCTGAAACAAATCAGTGTGCATGATCTTTCCATGTGTATCAAGACATAAAACATTTTCTCTAGAAAACTATTAGCATTTCTTTACTAATGACTAATGAGTCAATGATTATCCACTAAAAGATTCGCATAATTTAAATCACTATGTTTTTTGTATATCCGGTGGCAATGCACGGACTTTCAACTAGTGATGGGGCTGTTACTTGGGTCGGGCTTGGAGGTTGGGTGCCATTTAAAACTTTGGATTCATCTCATCTTTCATCCATTTTAGTTAATTGTTTTGATTTGCGTTACTTTTGATCTGGACATTAGTTTGATCCTCCTTCCTATTTCCCTCCAGCGTTGTCGCCGACCTTTTCATCTACTCAGGCCCTCAACAACGACATACCAACGGCTGCTTGAAGTTGCAGGTGGCTGCCATAGATGTCCCTTCTTCCAATGACGATGGTCGTCGCCAATCTGTACGAAATCGGTCCTCACCTCGTCTCATCTCCCAATCTCCCCTAGTTTATTCATTTTTTCATCTCAATTTGGTATATACAATCACTGAATTATCAACTAATTTTGGTCAATTTGTTGCTAATTACCTGTCTAAATTTGTATGCTTCCGATTGACATGATTCATTTTGAGATGGCATTGTTTTCTATACTCAAATTTTCATGCTTCCCATCTATGAATTGCTCGCCTCACCATCCTCATCTAACATAGATTCTGGCCTACATATTGTTCTTACAATTTATCTCTTTTTTGTTCATCATATTTTGCTAGCTCTGTTGCATGATTATGTACTCGGATTGCAGGAACCAAAGAAGAAGTCTGTAAGAAGCAACACGTCTGTCCATATGGCGATGGTGCTAGGGACAAGGTCCTCGCACTTGCGACACCGCAGTAGATGGTGCGGTGGTGCCAACCGCCACATGATATACTCCATGATACACCACGCCGGGACGTCGTCCCCTCAGTAGTTGGATGTGACGCCATCTTAGCACGGACACTCAACATGCATCAGGGAGAATCATCAAGCGACGAGAGCTCATGCGGCCGGCTACATGAAACCACGCCTCGCATTCTCAACTGAACTACTTGTTGTTCAATAAAAAACTGAACTACTTTGTTATCAACGAGACCATGGCTAATACTTGGCAGTGTCCAGAATTGTTAATTCTTTAGACGCATATTCTCGTTTCTTTGGAAGCAATGTTCCTTTTGTTGCAAACCAATGTAGTTGATCAATGGTAAATATGTCTGCTTGAGAACAAATATATGTTTCCTTGGAAGAAATTTAATGGCACATTAGAAACAATTCACTGTCCTCTAAAATACACCTTCACCGTGCCACAAGCAAAAATGAATACACTGGTGCACTATACATAAGATTTAGCCAAATCGAAAGAATCTCGGATTGATGTGGAAGAACGAAACAAAATGAATGGTTCAATTCCTAGTCATTACTACACACAAGGCCACAAGTGCTTTATATATGTACACAGTTCAACTAATATATACTTCCAGTTTCTGTCAACCATGTTTCCACCTATCACACTAGGTGCTTCCTAATTCCTACTTAGCTCACGACCACACAGGTGCTTCCACGCCCAAATAATGTCATGCATATGAAGTACCTATGGAACCGAAGCACGCGAAAGAAGCAGCGAGCATCAGAAGATAAGACAGAAAGTTTCTGTTACATAATCATGCTTCCTTGATTCTCAACAAAAAATCATGCTTCCTAGAATAGCGCATCACGCTTCATACATGGCTGGATACATCTCTTGTTGTACATTAGTCAGCTATGCTTCCAACATTTCTGTATTGTGCTTCAAGCAGTCTAATTTTGAATAGCCTATGTTCCAATGTTTTGCTTCAAAATGCGCAGTTCTAAGAAATAAAAAGCCAACTAAATCTTATTTGGGAACATAAAACGGATCTTGCAGCAGTTAATTAGGACGGGTTTTTTGTCGGTTAATTAGGGCGGATTGTTTGGGAGCAGTTGATAAGGAAAGTGATAAAATCAGGCGAGTACTTATATCTTCTAATCAGGTGGAAACTCCCACGCTCCAACACTCTCCTATCCAATGGCTATGGACTAGTCTCATAGATGAAAATTTGCAGTAGTATGATGCCTAGCGTTTCCCCCGAAGTATTGACGTATGTGTCCCAGTAGGCAGCTGCAGTTAACTCCAAAATAAGAGATCTATTAAGTGGTTGAACACAAAAATAAAAATGTTGTGCTGGTGTGGCATTGTGGGGTTTCAGAGTACGAAAGAGGAACGACCAAGGGAATGGTTGCGGGTCATAGTTGCTGATGTGGCTGGATGCATTGACGTGGGGTAGATGCATGTTAAGATAAATATGGCTGGGATGAGTGGGACATGTGGTTATGTGGATAGCTTGCATGTCAAGATAATTGAGAAAGTGGGGATTAACTTCATAGCTATATAGGATATCTATTAAACATTGTAGTTTTGCCATTTATTTGATGAATTCAACTTATATTGACATATTTAATTATAATTTATCTTGCTAAAATAGAGTTTAAATTCTACGCATTGTCCAATCGATCCATATTATATATAGTTATATGCTTTAGCCTAAAAAACTATAGAAAATGTTACTATGTTGGCCACCATTAGTGACGATCGGGGCCTCAAAGCAAGCTGATCAAAAACCAAGATGAAACATTTGGAGCATTCACAGCCGTACATCATTGCAGGAGAATTCATTCCAGTTATGATATGGCTAGGCAGGAAAAAACAGCTAGATCGGTAACGGAATCCGGATCGTGTTAAAACTCTGACAACAGACAAAACGCATAGCGAATCAAATAATACAAGCAAATTTTCACAGGCTCAATAGTTCATATCCATGGAGAGCAGCCAGATTTGACAACAAAAGATGCATCAACACTGAATTCACACATGACCATGAGCCCTGCGCAAGGCCTGCGTGCAATATATAGCAGCCTGGCCCATGGAAGGACTTTTCTTGCCCAGCTTGAACGAGCCGAAAATTTCCACAGGCATAGTACATCTCCAGGGCAAGATCAAATTTCACAACAAAGATACGTGATTGCTAACCAAAGTAGCTCTAAAAGAGCAAACTGCAATTACACAATCAGCTCCCACAATGAACTATTGTTACTACCACAGATCATAGGATAATCTAATAGTACGAGTTAACTGCTTGTTAAATTTCATAAACACCATCCTAACACTAAGACAACATAAAGTTAACTGCATTTCATAAGAACCATCCTAACTCTAAGACAACATAAACTTAATTTGTCTTGCATGGGCACGATATTTTCCAATGCCGCAACACCTTATTGATAGCCACAAGCTGGTATCAATAATATATATTCCTGCATACTCAAGGAACCCCTATCGATTTCATACTCACTCTTTTTCCCATCCACACCATCATAGAGGCTATCTTCTTTCACGTTAACATGAACGCTCTCTGCAATGCCAGGCCTTTGGTTGATGATTCTCAAGGTTGCATACATACGCCGAAGATGGTCTTTTTCGCAGGCCATCTTCTCAAACTCCATGTCACACCCATGGAAGTGTATCCCGACTGGATGCACGATTCTAGTCCCCATGGGTTCGCAGTAAACACACCGAATCTGGGCTGTCAACACATGAGGTAATTAAGATATATTGATTGAAGGTTGCCACACAAGTTGTGTGTACATGAAAACAATATTAAGAATGGAAATGTTCTGCGGCTTACAAGTTTCTCCATGCATGGAGCCATAAAATGCTGTGTAAAGAAAGGCTGCGTGGATTACCGACCTAGCTGGTTTTAAACCATTATTATTTTTGTTAGCTGGAAAAATGACTGTAATGGTGAAAGGATAATGCAGCTACATGCTGATCGCTATGGCAGGCTCCTTGATGGAAAAATGTTTTACTTCAGTAATCTATCATCGTGTGGAGATGTTCAAGTAAAGCAAATGGCATTCAAATTTTCTTTTCTTTTTTTATCTTTGACAGTTCTTTTTCTGAGACAAATTTTTTTTTTACTCTAATATGAGGGTTCAGGCTGACGCAGTAATAGATCACAATCAAGTGGTCAGTTGTGTTGAAGATACGTCATCGTGGCTCAAACTCTGTGTACAGCATTTACAACGAGATACAATGCGTAGATAAGACATGGAAAAAATATTGGATAGGGCTGGTTATATAGCATACCAGCACAAGGCAGAGGCAGAGCCACAGGGCAACAGAAGGACATGCTTCTGTCATTGTCGTTAATTTCAGCAAAAAACAAAGTCGGAACTCCACCACAAGGGCTTTTGGGAGTAGCCACAAAGTTGACGTGAGAGTGGCCATGGCCATGGCCATAATTAAGAAGGCCATGAAGAAGCCCCATAGACCCGATCATTCACACCACAAATTGTATGAAGCTCGAATTTGGGATCCTGTAATACAACATTCAGTGAGCATGTGCCAGTGGATGAAAAATGTTTGCAATATTGATCAACAACAAGCAGAGCAAACCTACCCCGTTTGGCATCTGTTGATATTTATTTAACAGAGCTTTGACCTCCTTGGAGACTAGTGTATACAGGTCTGCTAGCTCTGCACGGGGGAAACATTTGAGGGGGACTGGGGGAAGTTCGCTCTCACAGTCATACTCATCGGGGGATTCAGGACACAGCAACTTGGCAAGCTGCTGAACATCTTGAGGGGACAGCTTGCCAGAGTCCGGATGCAGCACAGACAAGGCAGGCCCCAGCATCGCCCTACACGACATGAGAAGCTTTACTTGAGCGTCTGGGTTGGGGTGACATGCTGCGGTGGCGGCGGCCAAGTAGGCTTCCTCAAGACTGGTGTCCGGGGCGCCATGAGCATGAACTCTGCAAAGTAGGTCAGCAGCTGGTGTGTGTCTCAGCACACCTCCCCCCATTGCAAAGACGGCGGCAGCATGAGCGGGAGGATCAAGGTTGGGATCAGCGAGCACAAGGTTGGCATCAGCCTGGAGAAGGCAGCGTACAGCTCGATGGAAATTGGAGCGATGGTACCGTGTGCAGAGGAAGGAGGCCATGCCGTAGAAGGAGCGGTTCTCCACCCGGTGGAGGCACCGCGTGCCGATCACATCCAGCTCGAGTTTCATGACGGGTGGGAATGCGGCGTCGTACCAGATGGTGTTGATGATGATGTTGGAGACGGGGTCGAGCGGGCCGTAGCAGTGGCCAGCCCTTATTAAGCCGCGGTGGAAGCGAGAGCCTGCTGGCAGCCATGCGAGGGCCTGGATGTAGTACCCATGGATGGTGTCCTGGAGCGTCCGGTTGAGCAAGTGGGTGTGCCGTTTCGGCATGCTGCACGGACGATGGCGAAGAGAAGCTTCTGCGAGCTGCCACGCACGCCACACATCTCTTTCATGGGCCGGCGGTCCATAGTTAAGCATACCGGCAAGCTCTGAACAGACGGAACGGCGGGATGATTGTCGCTCGCGCAACGACGCGAGGAGGGGCAGCGCGTCGTCTATGCGGCTGCAGATGTTGCAACAGGAGAAGACGAGGCGGTAGGCGTCGGGGTGCCTGGCGGCGAGGCCCGCGCACCTGAGGGACATGTTGATGTCGTCTGGCCTAGAGTCACGGAAACTCTTGATGCCGTGGTCCGACAAGACGATGCAGGCGGAAATGAGGACGTCGGCGTTGGTGAGCCGCAGGTAGCGCACTGCCAGGCCCTCGGATAAGTTGGGGAACAGGCGGGTGAGGAAGACCACCGGTCCGTCGAGCGTCCGGCGCTCCAGGTCATCCTGTGGCACAACCTCGCAGGTAGTAGTAGATTTACGGCTGTGCTCGTGCTTCAACTCGATGAGACTGTTGATGACGATGTTGGAGGCCGGGTCAAAGAGGCCGAGGCAGAGGCCCTGTGGCCGGCGGCTGCTGCGCGGGAGCCGCTTGCGCGCCTTGCGGTAGATGGCGCCGATCTTGTGCAGAAGATGGGATCTGGACTCGGCTACTTCCTCAGTATGCAGTGGCGGAGGTAGAGGGTGGCCAGGGTGGGCCATGGCCCACCCTGAGATTTGAAAACAACCTTTATAGCATAGTAGAAAAGCTAAAAAATAAAAGAAAAAAAATAAGTGTACATATACAGTACACTGCTGGCCCATCCTGGCCCAGTGGGCTAGGTCCGCCACTGTCAGTATGGGGGTGCCCGGAAGCGAAGTTCGGCTCATAGACCCGGAGGCCCGGTTGGCTGGGGTTGGTGGACACCAGCGCCATCGCCGGCGGCCACGGAGATAGGAGTTGGATTGGTCCGGCGGCAGCGTTGGGGAGGATACTACGGAAATTATTAACGCTAGCCTAGGATACCACCGAGGAAAAACATAAAGATAAAATCTCCTTCTCACCTTAAAAGCACGGATGCAGGCGACGCGGATGCGGATCCAGATCGATCTCCTTCTCCCTCATCTCCTCCGCCGGACACGGATTAGGGCTTTGGACGAACCTTCCCAGCAGTGCGCAGGAGCAGTGGCCCAGAACCCTTGCCATCCTTCTCCGCAGATGCCACCCTCCAAGGCTCTGAGCGGCAGGGGAGGGTTTGTGGCCACTCGTGGTAGGGTTCAGGGCGGTCTTGTCATGGCCCTGGCGGCCGTGACGGGGAGTCATGAGGGCCGACGGAGAGATGGCATGAACAGAAGGGATACGCCGGTCAAATAAGTACTCTGTCCGGTAAACAAGGGAACTTAAAAAAACAATGAACTTTCTTTGAATTGACGAATTTTTTCAGATATACACATTAAACCGATCCAGATTCTTCCAGTTTCTATTCTGAAAAAAAGGGACTTGATGCATTCCACGAGGCCTGTAAACTGGCCGAGCCAAATCTCATTCAAGACAAACTCGTCGATTTCATCAAAAATTACTTCAAATTTGAAGTGTTGAATACCATAGTTTCCTTGTATAAAGAGATGACATGCTCCATGCATCCTTACAGCATCTTCAACAGGCGCCCAACGCGCGGCGTGCTAAAATCTGGTTTGCGGGGCGCGCAACGCCAGGTTTGACGCGGCGCGCAGCGCTGGCTCCAGCAGCCGCACTAAAACGCAGCGCGCGCGCGTAGCTCGAACAGTGCGCTAAAATGCAGCGCGCACGAGCAGCCGTGCATTCACATTTGTTGTATTTTACACAACACATTCACAAAACAAAGACATGGCATATAATTTTTAAATCACAAACATCATTCACAACCAAGTTTAAATGAATAATTCAATTTATTACAACTCATCAAATAAATAGTATTTTGAGAAATACAAAAAATAGTTCAACAATACAACATCAAACGCACAAATCATGATTATCTCCGACGGCCATTCCAAGCTCACCACTCCTCAATGAGATCCTTCTTGAGTTCATTATGCGCTGCCGGACGTCGAATGGCATGATAGGAGGCAACAAAACGGGCCACCCTTTCAGCCCTCCGCCGCACTCGCACGGGATGTCCCAAGAGCTCATACTGAGAGTAGTCTACATCTTGGCCACGCTCATTCTCGATGATCATGTTGTGCATGATTAAACAAGCATGCATTATGTACCAAAGCATCTTCTGATCCCAAAATCTAGCCGGTCCTCTCACAATAGCAAATTGGGCTTGCAAAATTCCAAAAGCTCTCTCCACATCTTTTCTAGCCGCCGCGTGAGCATTTTGGAAATCAAGATATTCCTTACCTTCCGGTTTTTTCAACGGCTTCACAAATGTTTGCCACTTTGGGTAGATGTCATCCGCAAGATAGTAGTTTGTATGTACGACCATTAGTTACAAACTGCACCAGTGGCAGTTCACCATTTACAATCTTACTCATCAGTGGTGACTGGTTGACAACATTGATGTCATTCAAAGATCCAGGCATTTCAAAAAAAGCATGCCAAATCCAAGTCTCATGATCGGCCACCGCTTCAAGGATTATAGTGGAACCCTTCTTTTGTCCGTGGAATTGTCCATGTCATGCCTTTGGACAATTCTTCCAACTCCAATGCATGCAATCTATTGAGCCAAGCATACCTGGGAACCCGCGAGCTTTGTTCATCTCCAATAGCCTTGCGACATCTTCAACATTGGGAGTTCTCAAGTACTCCGGGCCAAACACTTGCACAATTCCGACTGCGAAGCGCTTGACACACATGATGGCTTGGCTCTCACCCATGGCCAAGTGGTCATCAACTAGTTCGGGCGGAATACCATATGCCAATATACGCAAAGCGGCTGTCACCTTATGAAAGGTGCTATGCCCGAGCTCTCCGGCGGCATTCCTCCTCTGCTGAAAAAAATGGTCATGGCTCGCTAGTTTCTCTGCAATGCGCCTGAACAACTCGGTGCTCATCCTAAACCGGCGATGAAAGTATGACTCGAGGTATGTGGGATTCTCCACAAAATAGTGCCTCATCAATCTGTTGTGGGCATCAATCCTATCCCTCCAAATTTTCTGCCGACCCATAACCGAACCACCGTGCTTCGGTTTTTTATCGATGTGCATAGCTAGGATCATTGCAAGATCCTCCTCCTCTTCCATATCAAATTCTTCTTCAGAAGAGTCATAGCCCGAACTCATCTAATATGTTCAAAACTAGGCTATAAACAACATGCACCAAATTTCATGCAAAAATGTGGAAGTTGGAAGCAATACATACCTTGCGGGCCTTTTGTCGAATACCTTGCGGGCGCCAAAGCGGCGGTGGGCGGTTGGGCGCTGTTCGTCGGAGACTGCCGCGCGCGACTGGCAGCACTGACTAGAGAGAGAGGGTGGAAGCCGCGGCCACGCGGGAAGAGACCGGGGAAGCGCCGGAACGGTCGCCGGAAAAAATGGGGTGGCGCGGGGCGGCTGCGGCGGCGCGGCTGGATGGGTAGGTGAAGTTGCGAGCAAGCGTTCGAGAATCCAGCGCGCGGGAGCGGGCGCAGCAAATAAGCGGCGCGTGATGGCGTTTCCGCCCGCGCGCTGAATTACATATTCTGCGCGCGGTTTTTGCGCGTCCGCTGGAGCGCCGGAAATGGTAGCGCGCTAATAGCACTACTTTTTCCGCGCGGCGCGTTTATAGCGCGCCTGTTGGAGATGCTCTTAGCAAGCACGAAAGGACCAATGTGGGAAAGCTCCTCGAGGGGCAAAGACTATTGGTGAATAAACAAGGCGGATGCTCCATGGGAATGGACAATTCTAAGTTGAGTTCATGTATAGAGCGTTAATTCGATCTGATATGCTAGTTGATAATAATAAGAAAAACTCGAAGATGAAGATACCTCCTAAGAATAAAATCTTTGCATGGTATCTTCATCGTTCTTACTAAAAATAACCTTATTAGGAGGAATTGGCATGGAAGTTTGCAATGTGTCTTTTGTCACCATGATGAGACAATAAAACATTTATTCTTCCAATGCTAATTGGCTCGTTTTGTACGGTCAGTCATCCAAATAGGTTCTGACTTGTATCCTCCTTGTAGTGTTGCTAATATATTTGACAACTGGTTAATGAGATTGGTCATAGGTTTAATTAGAACTCTTCTCCGCGTGGGAGCGTTAGCCATTATTTGGTCGCTTTTGCTATGTAGAGATGATAAGATTTTTAATGATAAAAGTACTTCTCTGATGCAGGTTATCTACATATGTACCAGGACTCTTCGTTTATGGTCCTTTCTATGATGCATAGAGAATCAAAACCTGTTTACGAAGGTTTGTACACGATTGGAGGCTACGGCGAGGGATACTTTTATCCAACATCGGTGGCAGCATGATCTTAGGATTGGCCCCGCTCCTATTTAGGCGTTATACGGACTCTACGTGTCTCTTTGTATTCCGCCTTTTTATTTTTAGTTTGTGTGAGACGACATTATTTGGTTGTGTGCATCTTACTTATGCAGAGGCCGGGTGTAATGCTTAAATTTTTTAAGTAATAAAGCGTCCCTTCTCGAAAAAAAACAGGGCGGATGCATTGAGTTGCTTGTTCACTTCTTCTCTTGATGTCAAGTTTTTTTTATCATACGGATAGTAGCATTCTTCAATGATCCTTCAAAGTTGCGTAGAGGAGTTATTTATGTGAGACTTAGTTCCAAAAACCCAATTAACTAAGTTAGTCAACTCAAGTTTAGCAGGGAGGTCAAGATGTGAGATACGCAAGAGGGGACCAGATACTGGAAAGAAATCGAGAAGGCTTACTCCCTCCCCTCCCTGGCCGCTCCCGCGAGCGCCGCCGGGGGGGAAGCCCTAGCGCGCGGGCTCGGCCCTCCTCCTTGATCCTCCCTCCCCTCGCCGCCGCCCCGGCGTGCTGGCGGGCAAAGCCTGGCCAGCTCGGGCGGCGGCGGGGCCTCTTCGTCCCCCCGCGCGTTGCTGGATGGCGCGGGCCATCTGGGCTGGGCTGCGAAACGGCACGAGCTCAGGGCGCGGCGGTGCGGCGGCGGTTGCTGGCGACGGGGGTGTGGCCTGCAGGCGGCGGCGTGGAGTGGCTGGTGCTGGCCGGGGCGTACTCTGCTCCCGGCGGCGGCGGTTTTGGGGGCGGCTCAGATTTGACGCAGCGGCGGCGCGGGTGGCTTGGGCCCTTGTGGTGGCGGGGCTCCGGATCGCCGCAGGTGGTGGCCGGCTCCGGTGGCCGCCCCTGCTGTGGCGCTATCTGGTGGTGGCGGGCTTGCCGGCCCCCGGCCGATCCGGCGATGGCAGGTGCCGTGGGGTGTGCTCGGCGTGGATGGGGCTGCCACGGCGTGGTGGTGGCTCTTGGCGGTGGTCGAGATCGTCTCACGGTGGCGGATGGACTTCTTCGGCGTCTGCCCGTCGGTGAGTGGCCTGTGCAGGCCTTCGGCACCCCTCTCGGTGCCCGGGTGCAATCTCCGGCTTTGGTCCATCTCTAGTCTCGCGCCCGGGCTGCAGGACCATTCTCTTCTCGCGCCTGGCAGCAGGACCGATCCTGTCTCGCGCACGGCTACAGGACCGCGCTCATCTCACGCCTGGCGACAGGACAGAGCTCGTCTCGCGCATGGTGCTGCAGGACGAGTCGATGGAGGCCAGACGCTTGGGGCGCTCAGTCTCTTTGGTTGGGGTAGCGGCGGTCTCGGGTGAGGTGGTGTTTAGACCTTGGATGTCGGGGCGGCGGCCCTAGTTGTGGTTGCGCGGTGCTCATGGGCAGAGCCCGTGGCTAGGTGCTGGCCGGTGACTATGGCCGTGGGGGCGGTGTGGTTACTGAGGTGTGGCGTTCGGTGGCAATGAGCGTTGGCCAGGGTGAAAACCGCTCTTTCTTCGGACGGACCGGCGGCGGTGAAACTCGCTCCCTTCCCGAAGGCGTCGTCACGGATCTCATTGCCCGTCGTGTTGCTCTAGGGGAAACTCTAACCCTCGGGTTGGGCGGTGGCGGCGCTCCGGTGTCGTTTCCTTCCTGAAGGCGCCGCCTTGGAGCTCACGGTTCGTCATATGTGGCTTCATCTCATCGCAGTGGCGTGTTCACGGCGGCGGACCCCGGTGGCTATTGTAGTGCTAGGGGAGGTGTTGCTACGTTCAGCATATTTGTATCCTGCATAGGGTGTGTGCGTGTGTTTTGGTGGCGTGTGTTTGTACCGTGTTGCTGTGGATTGTGCTTTATATATAAAGCGGGGCGAAAGCCTTTTTTTATAAGAGGGGACCAGATCACCATAGGCCGGAGGTGCGGCAACCTTGGCATGGGTGTCCGGCCCATTTATCCCTTGGAAAGATTAGGCTCTACACCACTAGTCAACCTCTTGGAGGAGTTGACATCCGCATCAAAGGAGATAGTATCAACTACTTTCTCAGACACGATGAAGGCGGTAGGCAAGCCTAGAAGAAAATTATGCAACATGGATTTCACATATATTGATCACCATGGTCTTGTTAAAATGTCTCATGAGCGGCATTTAAATCGACCCTAGTGATTGTCATGTTATCCATGAAGGGTGCTAAAACTTGCTAACCATCATCATCTTCGCGGCCATACCCTTTAGGCGGTAAAGCTCTTATAAAGAGATGAGGCTCCGATACCAATTGAAAGGATCGGTATCGTTGACTAGAAGGGGTGAATAGGCGACTAACAATTGTTACCTTCGTTCTTAAATTTTCGGCTCAACAATAAATAGGTTGTCTAGATATGCAACTAGGTAGGCAACTTATATGACAAGTTCAATAAACAACAAGTACAAGCAAGTGTAAACATAAGATAATAAACTTGAAGAAAGTAAAGATTAGAAGTAACCATAAGAGGAGCGAGGATGCATTTTCGAAGTTCCCTCTTTGGGGTGTATGTCTCCGTTGGAGGGGCATGGGGGCACGATGCTCCCCCAATAGCCACAATGGCTCACCCTATTCTCCTCACGCTCTCGGACGATGTATGGTGTCGTGAATCCACTAGAGGTGTCCTTGAAGGAGGCAACCGGAACCATTACAACCAAGGTTGTCGCAATCTCTACAACATAATTGGAGGCTTCCAACACCACCGCGAAGCTTCACCACAATGGAATGTGGCTCCGAGGTGACCCCTTCTATCTATTGTGCCCAAACACCCAACAGTAACAAGATCCACAAGAGAATGATGGGGGAATCAAATTTTCTTTGGTGGAAGTGTAGATCTAGGTCTACTCCCTCAATCCCTAGCAAATCAACCGGTTTGCTTGGCTAGAGAAGGAGATTGGGAAAAATAGAGTGTCGGGGAAACCGATCACCTATGAGGTCACAAGGATCCCTTCTACGTTCGGCGGGGGATTAGTTGCACGAAGAGCAGGTCGAATCGTTAGGACACACAGTATTTTTATCCAGGTTCGGGCCGCAAAGATGCGTAATACCCTAGTCCTTCTTTATCTGGTTATATGGGTGTTCTTGAGCTTTTGAACTAGCTACGATGTGTGCTTTGTCCAAAAGTACGAATCCTCTCTCTGTGTGCCTTGGGCCTCCTTTTATACACGAAGGGGTTGCCGCAGTGGCACACAGGAGGTGGCAAGCTACAGCTATACAAGTTTATCGCCCGACCATGTAGGACAAGCGCATTTAATGCGATGCCTACGTGTCCTCTCACTTTATTGGGGATGGAAACAGAAGACATCCCGTCCTTCGCCATTTCCGCTCGCCTTGCCACGCATCTGGGCCGACGAGGCATGCAGCGCCATGTTGGCCAACCAGCTGTTGTGTTGGCAAAGTGGTAGGCTTTCACGAAGATCTGCATGCCGCCACGCAGGCGTCTGCTTCGCTGGCATGCTTATCATCGCGTTGGAGTGGTGGTGAGGTGGCGGAACCCTGCTGAGCGTGGGCCTGGCCGCGGCCCAGCGATCGTCCCCGGCAAGGCTTGCCGGGGGGTCTTGGAGTCGTCCCCAGCAAGGGTCTTGCCGGGGTCTTCATTATTTGGCCCCACGTCGACTCGTGGGTTCTCGATCTTCGTGAGGAGCCGCATAGTACCAGGCATGTGCTCTTCAAGTCTTGATCTTGAACATTGTCGATGGTGTCAGAGTTCTCAACCCCAAGGGTAGTGGCCTTGCTGGCCTCTTCGCAAGCTGCCCCGGCAAGGGGCTTGCCGGGAGGAGGCGCGCAGGTCGCCTCGGCAAGGCTTGTTGCCGGGTGTGGTCCTGCTTGTCCCTTGCTGTTTACTTCTCTGGGCAGCTGTCTTGATATTCTCTGTGCCTTTCCTGCGTTCTGCTGTCTTCCTCTGCCTCTCCGTGCCCTGCTGTGGGGGTGGTTGCGACCTTCCTTGCACAAGTAAGGGGTACAGAAGTACCCACACTTTTGTACACCGACACAGAGCTTAGGGCATTAATAAAGGATAGGCTGAGGCAAGAGGTACGTGGGAGGAGGAAGAACCCCCTCCTTTTATAGTCTCTCCACAATTCACTACAACCCCTTCAATGCAGGCAACTGTCTCATTTGACACTAGCAAATCTAGTCGTTGGGCAGAAAAAGCAATAGAGCAGTATAACCATCAACCTCCATCTTCACCTTCTTCGCTAACTCTATCTCCTCCTCGACATCCATTGTGTCACCATCCTCTTCTTTAGTTTTGTCGTAGTTGGTTGATATTCTTGGTTCCCCCTTTTTCTTGATTTTCCTAGAAGTACCTTTCTTTGCCCTTTTCCTTGGCATCTAGACTTTACTTTCTTCTTTTTTGGACCCTTCTTCTCAGTTGGCATATCTATCATTGTGCTCTCTGAAATTGCTTTTTTGTGTGGTATTATTATTCTTATGTTCAGTTTTACTCCATTCTGCTTCAGGTATTTGTTTCTTTTCCAAAAGGGCTTTTCCTTCTTTCTTGACTTGAGCTCCACTTATACATGATGGCCCATAAACATGGCCCAAACTACCTCGAGCTTGTTCTTTTAGATCTAATTGGGCATGAATTTTTAGTATGTTATGGCAGAAGCCGGGGAGATATTGCAAAACAGTATAACAGAGCCACCTACGACTCTCCACAGTGATTCGAGTTCGTGCACCGTCGGATTCACATCACTAACGCACGAGATCACTCATGCATGCCACGGTGCACCCCGTAGGCTTTTTTATCCCTCCACCCCACACATCATGGCTGGCCCACGGCTCTGGGCTGCTGCTCCAGGAACCTACCTGGGCGCCCTCTCATTGAATTGGGCCGAGGGACAGTCAAATAGGCCTCAATTTGTCAACTATCGTGGTCATTATTCTTTCATGCAGTTAATACCGTAGAAGGTGCAGCATCACCGCGAAACAGCCCTTACTTTCTCTTCCCTTCGGGTTGCAGTGGACGACAACTTCTCGCTTGCCCACCCCCGCTCTAATTCATCTTACTTCATATACGATATCTAAGCTTGATGTGTAGGATCTCTTTTTTGCCGGCAGACAATTTGGTTTATTGCGTACGTGCCAATCTACATTTTTTCTGAGTGTGATTGTCCATTGAATCAGTGGCAGCGGCAACGACAGTCGATGCGGAAGAGGAGGTGGCAGCAGCATCAGCGACTCGAGGGTGTGAACAAAGAGGTGAAGGAAATATGCCCTAGAGGAAATAATAAAGTTATTATTTATTTCCTTATTTCATGATAAATGTTTATTATTCATGCTAGAATTGTATTAACCGGAAACTTGATACATGTGTGAATACATAGACAAACATAGTGTCACTAGTATGCCTCTACTTGACTAGCTCGTTTATCAAAGATGGTTATGTTTCCTAGCCATGGACAAAAGAGTTGTCATTTGATTAACGGGATCACATCATTAGAAGAATGATGTGATTGACTTGACCCATTCCGTTAGCCTTAGCACTTGATCGTTAAGTATGTTGCTACTGCTTTCTTCATGACTTATACATGTTCCTATGACTATGAGATTATGCAACTCCCGTTTACCAGAGAAACACTTTGTGTGCTACTAAACGTCACAACGTAACTAGGTGATTATAAAGGAGCTCTACAGGTGTCTCCGAAGGTACATGTTGGGTTGGCGTATTTCGAGATTAGGATTTGTCACTCCGATTGTCGGAGAGGTATCTCTGGGCCCACTCGGTAATGCACATCACTATAAGCCTTGCAAGCATTGCAACTAATTAGTTAGTTGCGGGATGATGTATTACGGAACGAATAAAGAGACTTGCCGGTAACGAGATTGAACTAGGTATTGAGATACCGACGATCGAATCTCGGGCAAGTAACATATCAATGACAAAGGGAACAACGTATTTTGTTATGCGGTTTGACCGATAAAGATTTTCGTAGAATATGTAGTAGCCAATATGAGCATCCAGGTTCCTCTATTAGTTATTGACCGGAAACGTGTCTCGGTCATGTCTACATAGTTCTCGAGCCCGTAGGGTCCGCACGCTTAAGGTTTCGATGACAGTTATATTATGAGTTTATCAGTTTTGATGTACCGAAGGAGTTCGGAGTCCCGGATGAGATCGGGGACATGACGAGGAGTCTCGAAATGGTCGAGACGTAAAGATCGATATATTGGACGACTATATTCGGACATCGGAAGGGTTCAGAGTGATTCGGTTATTTTCGGGGGTACCGGGGAGTTACGGGAATACGAGGAAGAAGCAATGGGCCTCATGGGCCAAGTGGTGGAAGAGAGGAGGCAGGGCGCGCAGCCCCCCTAGCCCAAACCGAATTGGACTAGGGGGCCGGCCCCCCTTTCCTCCTTTTCCTCCCCCTCCTTCCTTCTCCTTCTCCTTCCCTTCCTTCCCCTCTCCTAGTTGGACTAGGAAAGGAGGGAGTCCTACTCCACCGGAGTAGGACTCCTCCCTGGCGCGCCCTCCCTTGGCCGGCCGCCCCCTCCCCCGTGCTCCTTTATATACGGGGGCAGGGGGGCACCCCATGACACACAAGTTGATCATCGTGATCGTTCCTTAGCCGTGTGCGGTGCCCCCCTCCATCATATTTCACCTCGGTCATATCGTTGCGGTGCTTAGGCGAAGCCCTGCGTCGGTAGAACATCATCATCGTCACCACGCCGTCGTGCTGACGGAACTCATCCCCGACACCCTGCTGGATCGGAGTCCGGGGATCGTCATCGAGCTGAACGTGTGCAGAACACGGAGGTGCCGTACGTTCGGTGCTTGGATCGGTCGGATCATGAAGACGTACGACTACATCAACCGCGTTGTCATAACGCTTCCGCTTTCGGTCTACGAGGGTACGTGGACACACTCTCCCCTGTCGTTGCTATGCATCACCATGATCTTGCGTGTGCGTAGGAATTTTTTTTGAAATTACTACGTTCCCCAACAAGAGGAGGATGGGGTGCCTGATCCAGTCCTTGCTATCCTTACATTTCTGTCTAATAAGTAATAACGCAGCTGCTTAAGGAGGAAGACCGTGGAGGAGGTCAGGGCTAGACGAAGGCACATGAGGCAATCTAGATGACTAGATCTTTCCCCATCTATCCACATTTGTGTGTTCCGTTGATGTGAGATTTTGTTTTGACTTATTTGGTAAGATTCCTGCATCTGCATGGTATAATTTTTTTGTTTTGTTCGAATTCACTCCTAAAGCTTATCAATTCGTGTAGTGAGCCCTTCGCTACCAACTCCTGGATGCAGCCGCTTAGCTCCAAAGTGAAAGGTCTCTAATGATTTTAGGTATGTGCTTCCTTACTAGGGTAAAAAGAAATCTTAGACAATTGCCAACGTCTTTTGCTAGCTCATTTTAGACTTTTTTCTTCTTCTGATTGCCTACTCAATTTATGCGTATTATCACAACCACGGGAATATAATCTAATTCAGAGACTTGGATTAAATATATAATAATATTAGTACGTTTTTTCTCTTCCAAATGTTATTTTTGTTATATTCTCAAGATGGTCGGGCGCCGCAACGCGTGCCATCATGGTCTAGTTTGTATGTAAAGGAGATAATATTTTCCTCCTTTTCCTCTTATGAATCTTTCGATCATCATTTTACTTGCTCATGTTCTTCCTCCTCCACAACAAATGATGTTATAAACGTCATGATTGGGATTGTGATATCTATTCACACTTTAATCCGCATAAATACTCACATTGAATCACCATTAACATCTGGATCCACTTCAATAAATCCTACAGTTTGTTCTCAGACCAATTCTCTTGTTTCTTTACTCATCATCCCCATTGGACTACCATAAGCTCTAGCCCATATAAGTATTGTCCTTAATTCATATTCATCTATGGTTCTACTTGACACAAAATCTTCCATCACCAACAATCATAGTTTGACCTCCATGGTCCAACATCTACGGCCTTCTCCTTGTAAGCATTTTGGTGCAAAGTAAAGAGAAGTATGCTCCTGTGACATCTTTACATTCTACACCAAAGAAGGGGCTCCAAGCACCTCCCAATGATTTACCCACATGTTCTCCTTTGAACAGTCCCTATGAGAAGAGTCTAGTACCAACTGCTTGGAGCTTTATCACCTACGAGGAGCATGTCTGCTTCGTTCTAATCCCGATTCCCTTCTTCTCATCTTCGGAGAGCTGCAAGTTCTTGAGTTCCCCTCCACTCCTTCCAAAAATGCAGACGTCGAATCCCTCATCGCACGAAGCTCCTCAGACAGCCAAAAAATGGCGCCCTTGCCTCCTAGCCCACCGTCGCCACACGCCAAATGCCTAGGGTTAGTTGGTGTTTTACAACGCGCACCATAGTAGACACAAAGGGTTTCTGGAGTTGGGTTCTTTCGGGTATTCGCTCCTCACTCCAATCTTAAACTTCCTCGGCAATCATGGTTTGAAGGTTCCTCTCAGATTTGGATGGGACTCTCAAGATTTCACCACGGGAGGGCTAGAATCTAAACACAAGCCAGGAGCGATGAGGAATAGGGCGTTTATTTGTTAGTATTGTGGACTTTGGTGGAGCCGACGGTGTTTCCGATAACCAGGCAATCAGGCCATAATTCTGTAACAGACAGAGCGCGCTCAGGGAACTTATGCTCACTACAAAAAAAAGGACACATCCGTGACATTTTGGGCCGAACGAATTTTTTTTTCTGTCATACATATGACACTTCTATGATGATAATTGTGACAAAACCCGGTATCTTCATAGATGTGGTGGGCTCCTAGTTCTATGACAAAAAATCATGACAGAAAATGGGCTTTTCGTCCTGGGCGGGCCGGAGACGCAGCTGCATGACATTCTTTGGGCCGTCCATGACGGAAAAAACCGTGGTAGAAGCGAGGGGGAGGAAAATTTCGGGGAGTTGCCGGTTACGGTGGGAGGTCGGGGGCGGAGCGATGCGCGTTTCTCTCGTACGTACGCGCGTGTGTGCGAGGCGTTGGCTCTAACTGAAGCCGAGCGAGGCGTTGGGCTCTAACTGAACCCGAGCGATTGCACTGCAGGCTACGCGTTACTGAACCCGAGCGATCGATCGATGGCTGTTAACTGAACCCGATGGAGCGATTCCTTCGCTACTGCTGCTAGTGAGCGTTGCAGGGGGGTTGGATGAACAGTGAGCGGTGGCGTTGCCTCTGGATGAACAGGAACCCGTGGTGTGGAGGGCTGGATGAACAGTAGACGGTGGAGGGGTGGCCGTGGAGGGGTGGTTGAACAGGACCCCGTGGTGTGGAGGGGTGGTTGAACAGGACCCCGTGGTGTGGAGGGCTGGATGAACAGTAGACGGTGGAGGGGTGCCCGTGGAGGGGTGGTTGAACAGTAGCCGGTGGAGTAGCGCGGTGGAGGCTGGATGAACAGGAGCCCGTGGAGGCTGGAGGAGGTCGACGGTGGAGATGAACAATATCCCGTGGAGTGCCGTTTTGCGGTACGCCACCCCGTTTCAACCGTAGCGCTCCAACACAAGTCCGTTTCGTCTGTTTTGCGATGCGCCACACCCTCCCAATCAACAGGACCCCGTTTCACCATAGGAGGTCCGTTTCCTCCGTTTTGCGGTCGCCACACCCCTCCCGATCAACAGGGCCCCGTTTGACCGTAGGAGGTCCGTTTAAATCCGTTTTGCGCGCCACACCCTCCCGATCAACAGGACCCCCGTTTGACCGTAGGAGATCCGTTTCGGCAACTGCCCACGTCGCGGCTGTGAACAAGGGGCGAAGGCAACCTCACCGGCTTTGTGAGAGAGAACGGCGGGGACCCCTGATCGGGACGTGCCGACAATGGGTTTTCACCGTCGGCGACAGCCACTGCATCTACACTAAGCATCCACCCCTTCCCCAAGCGGACGTGATCCGCCGGAATGTTAGAGATGTGGCCACAGTCGTTTTGTGCGAGAGAGTGTGAAGAGAGCAACCCCAGCAAGCAACCGTGTAGGCTGGCCCGTCCTGACTATGTATATAGTGGAGCGGTTTCCTTTTCTCTCCATATGAACCTATCATATTGCGTACGTGCCACTGAAGAAAACAAAATTATTTATAAATGACGCGGCACCTACTACTCGTTCTCCTATAACCTTGCGCTTGGCATCTCCAAAATATTAACCTTGCGATTGGCTCTTCGCCTCTTCGGAAAGTCGAGCAATAATGGTAGTGCAGTATATATCGTTCTGGCTATATGAGAGCGAATGAATTGCTGCACGTCCACCACGTGGGCGAGGGTCGAGGGGCGAGGGAGAGTGCTACTACATACGGAGCAAAATGAGTGAATGTACACTCTAAAATACGTCTATATACATCAGTGTTTGGAGTATGTACTAGTAGTTCATATTGAAATCTACTAAGGACATATATATTTCAAACAATATGATATAATCTCTATAACCAAGGTAGTAGGGACGAGGAGTAAACGGAGGGAGTAGTAAATTTTTCTCGTCGTCGTGCGAGCCACCGCGCGCATGGGCGAGGGAGGAGCAAGCTTCACCTCATCCTACGAGCCACCGCGCCCGTGGGCGGGGGAGACGGCGTACTAAGCAAGGTTCTCCACGTTCTGCGAGTTGACGGGACACATCAAAAGTACTCCAGTGTATAGAGCCTTGCCTCTAAGGTAGGCCCCACATGGTTTGCCTCTTTTTTTAATTTAACATAACGCGTCAAGTCGCAATTAGTTTGTTCACCCGTGGTAGACGATCCTCCCTCCACCAAGTGGACAACCAGTACACGTGCCAAATTACCACGTGGGCTTCCTTTTTCAGAAAGCAGGCTCCACCGTGTACCCGCGCGGGTGTGGTTGGGAAAGAGACGGGTGTACGTGCGTTGTGCATGCACCTCTTCTCTTCGTGCACGTCCCCCACCTACGTGGGTGTGTGTGAGAGATGCAAACCACGTTCGTGAGTGTTTTTTGTTTTGTGGTGGGGGTGGTGGTGGGGTGGGGGTTGATTTCGTGAATTATTTGTGGGAATATGTGTCGATGACATCTCAAACAAAATTTTGCATGCAATGTGTGTGAAATGGAGGCCTATCCATATCATACATAGAGGGTCAGGCAATCCACGAGAAGAGAGGGAGGGTTCATAGCTATCGATAGAGTCGAAGAGAGGATCAAGTACGGGTGGGTGCGAGATCGATGAAGAGAGGCATCAAAATTGCGTGTGTGTGTGCAGGTCAAAGATATAGGGAGACTGGCCTACCGGAACGTTAGAGGGCACATGTCAAGTTTGTGTGTGGCAGGGAGACATGACTAGAGCGCTTGATGTATCGGTGTGTGTGGGGGGGAGGGGGTGGGGGGAGGGGTAGGAAGAGGCCTAACTATAGAGGTAGAACGACTCGTATATGTGTTGAGAAGGAGAGACCCAGCTATGTCATGAGGGAGATCGGTCGACATCCATACATAACTGAAGGACGGGAAATATGATGGAGAGAGAGAGAGAGAGAGAGGAGAGAGGGAGGGAGGGAGGGGAGAGGGTAGAGTGCTGGATGGGTGATGGAGTTGCTTCTCGGAGATGTTGGGAGAGGCCTACTAGACAAACTGAGGGTGGAACTGCAATGTTATCAATAAGAGTGGGATGTGTTTCTGTGTGTGCCTGTGCGTGATAGATCTGTCGGGACGCATCCATGGATGATGAAGGGGAACCATGTGTTTGATCAGCAAACCTAACTAGATCGATAGATCAATTGTTGTTTGTCGGAGGAAGGGAGAGACACAAGTAATGAGGTAGATCGATCGATGTGTGGGTAAAAAGGAGTTATAAGGACCTAGCTGGCTATATGTATAGCGAGAGATCGGTCGGTGTACGTCCATTTGTTAGAGGCAAATAAGGCCCAGCGAGACAGATAGACAGAGAGAATGGAGCTAGGAGGTGGTGCGAGAGGCCCAACTACTAGCTGGATAGGGGGAGGAGTGTGCGGTTGTGAGATCGATTAAAAGAGGGGTGAGATTTTACACGTGTGTCTGACCATATGAGAGACACGAGGCAAGGACACATAAAGGAGGAGATTGAAGCTGTGTGTGTATGTTGTAGGCAGGCATCGCTGGAGAGGTTTATCGATCGGTGTGTGTGTCGGAAAGGAGTTGTGGAGACTCTGGGAGAACGACCTAAAGGAAAAAATGAATGTGCCCGGTGGATAGAATGCCGAGGAGGGGGAGGCGAGGAGGGCGTGTGCATGGACGAGAGAAAGTTAGTGGTAGCTACAAAGGTTAGAGGACTGTGTGGGTGTAAGAGACTAACAAAGATCATAATTTGATATGAAAGCGGATTCATATATTTGAATAGGAGATCATAGTGTTTTAAACATTGCATGCATGAATATAGCGGTGATACACGTGATGTGCACATGTTATACCATAATGTGATAATGTATGACGTTTGCAACTCACAGCTAAATGCCGAACAATCTAAACCATACTATACATCAAACAATCTCACATTTTATTTGAATTTGAGATAATGTGCGGCGTTTGCAGCTTACAACTAAATATCGAGTAATCTAAACAATACTATATATCGAACATTTTCACATTTTATTTGCATTTGTGGTAATGTGTGGTGTTTGCAACTCACATCTAAATACTTGTAGGCGTAGGGGGCGGGGCACCATACATAATGTGATAAACACATTATACATATGAGACATGGTTTAGATTATGAAGATATAGCTAGAGCTAGAAATGTAATGTGATTTGAAATCAAAATAAAGTGGATTCAAAAAATCTAGTTCGAGTTCATATAGTACACATAGTTCATATGTAACTCGATACTGATCATGTGGTGTGCTATGAAGATAATACACAAACGATGGTTTAACTTGACAATAATGATGATTGTAGATCTTATTAAAACAGAGAAACGAATTCAAATGCGTTGACTTCACAACAATCATTATTGTAGATCTTATTCAAATTTAGTTCATATTGAAGCGGTAGTATATACGTTTGGAATGCACTAAAACATTCATTTGAGTAGTAGGTTGCATGCATTATACACGTGCGAAATATTTTAATTGATCATGACATGAATTCAAAGTTTTGAATGACATTTGTAGTGTGCATTGATTTGGTACAGTACACGTTAGGCTTGTCCGAAATTTCAACCCAGCCTTGTTAGCCCGAAATATTTAAGATATATCTTTGTCTCGTTGTGCTCGACAACTCCCTCCATCTCAACCCGCGCCTTGCTATTCCGAAATTACAAAGCGTCGAAAACTCCCACCTCCTGTGAAATCCCGACCACGAAATGCCCGTGGTACCCCTGAACCGAAAGAACCGCCTCAAATTGGTGGGGGGTACTTTCGTAACTTACCCCACATTTCGGACAAGCGCGTCTCTAAGCCATGGTTCCCCACTGCCATCCCATCCGCCCACCCATTCGTACACCAAGGCCGCGAAAACCCACGACGAAACCCCACACCCTGCTCCGTCCGCCACCCAGCCGGAGCTTCTTCCCCGACGACGGCGTCCACAGCAACACCTCGACGTCCCTCATCCACCGTACCCGATGAGGATCCATCGTCGATCTCATTGTCCCACCGGTTCAGCCATCCCGTCCTCCTGCCCAATGTTGAAACATGTGAAATATGTTCGGTAGTGAGGCCTTGTGCGCCAAGCCTGTAAGACGAATAGTTAGAGATAGATCTTCTTGTTTAAGTTAGATGTTTATCTTGTTATCTCTATCTCTCCACCTCCTGTAAAATCTCTTTGGTTAGCCAAGCTACCGACTCATGTAACCTAACGAGAGATGGGTCTCTCCACTATCAAAATATTCGACGCAGCCCACATTATGAGGGTAGACACGCTTCATACACTTTTCCACATGGTATACAGAGCAATCCTCTTCCCCCAAATCTAGCCATCACCTTCCTCCTCGCTGCACCCGCACAACTCATCCCCATCCACCATGTCTTCCTCTGCTCAACCTATCTCCACCGGCCTCAACAACAACACCTTTGAGCCTCTCTCTCGAACAAACTACATCATATGGCCAGCCCAAGCTCGTTCCCAAATCATGGGCGCGGGACTATATGGGTAAATTGACCAAACCATTGACGAGCCACCAAAAACCATCACCACAAAAACTTCAGAAGGGAAGGATCAATCTGTTTCTAACCCCGCTTACAACCCATGGCTGATTCAGGATCATCAGATTGTTGCCTATTTGCTCCGAAACCTATCCAAAGAAGTCTTAGTTCAGGTAGCCTCTCTTGAGAAATCCCTTCAGATTTGGTCTGCTTTAGCCAACATGTATTCCGCGCAATCTCGATCCCGTGCAAACAATTGCGCCAAGCTCTGTCCAATGCCCAGGAAGGTTCCCATAGCACTTCAGCTTACTTCGACCAGATGAGATTTCTGTCAGATGAGCTGGCCGCGACCGGCAAGTCCATTGGAGAAGAAGAGCTCATCTCCTTCATCATCGCTGGACTCGACATGGACTACCAGCCGCTGATCTCGGCTCTTGACGTCCGCACGGAACACTTCACAGTGGATGAACTCTTTGGCATGGTCTCAAACTTTGATCAGCGTGTCGAGATGTTCCACGGTACAGGGGCAGGCGCTTTCAACTCATCTGCCAACGAAGCTTCCCGCGGTCGGGGCGGCCCTCCAAAACTCTACAGGAACTCCCCTTAAGGAGGCAGTGGGGGAGGGTACCGTGGAGGCGGTGGTGGCGGCTACTAGAACGCTTGTGGTGGTGGTGCGCTGGTCACTACCAGAACGGCGGCGGTGGCTACCAGCAAGGCGGCGGCGGCTATAAGCACGGCAGCGGTGGTGGCGGCGACCACTACCAGAACGGCGGCAACAACTCCCAGCGACGTCCCTTCCACAACAACAATAGGCGCCTTTTCAAGGTTATGAGGAATATGAAAATAAGTGCCAAATTTGTAAAAAGAACAATCATATCGCGAATGATTGTGATTGGCGGTATGCCGAGAACAATTCCCAATGAAAAAAAGTTGCAGCTGCTGCAGATGCTTCATACGGAGTCGGGACGAACTGGTATGTTGACTCCGGCGCCACAAACAACATCACCAATGAGCTAGAAAAGGTGACGATGCACGAGAAGTATCAAGGGCACGATCAAATACATAACGCCAATGGCGAAGGTATGAAGATAGATCATGTTAGTCATGCAATTGTTACAACCCCTCATTGCAATATTCATCTTAAAAATGTCTTGCATGTTCCAGAAACCTCGAAAAATCTTCTTTATGTTCATCGCATAGCCATTGATAACAAAGTCTTTCTATAATTTTACCCATATTTCTTTTTGATTCAAGATCAGGTCAGGAGGAACATTCTCTACCAAGGTAGATGTGTGCATGGGCTTTATCTATTGATTCTCCAATTTAGAAGCTTCAACAAACAAGTTTGTGGTGTCATTAAACTTTCACCGGAACGGAGGCATGCTCGCTTAGGACATCCATCTTTTTCTATTGTTCAACAAGTGCTTAGAATTAATCAGCTCCCATGTCTTTGTGAGGGTAGTCTTGATACTATATGTGATTCTTGTCAAAGAGCAAAGTCTCATCAACTACCGTATCCTGTTTCTACTAGCATATCTACCAAACCTTTGCAACTTATTTTCTCTAATGTATGGGGTCCATCTCCTTCTTCAGGTTGTAGACATACTTATTATGTTAGCTTCATCGATGATTATAGAAAATTTACTTGGATTTATCTTCTTAAAAAACGCTCTGACGTTTTCCATTTTCATCAAGTTGAAGCACTTGTTGAACGTCAACTTGATCGTAAAATTCTCGCTGACCAATCTGATTGGGGTGGCGAATATGAGAAATTAAACTCCTTCTTTACCACTTTGGGTATTTCTCATCAGGTTTCATGCCCTCATGCACACCAACAGAATGGCTCTGCTGAACGCAAGAATCGCCACATAGTTGAGGTAGGACTTGCTCTACTTGCTGGTGCTTCCATGCCCCTTAAGTTCTGGGACGAAGCCTATCTTACTGCCGGTCCCCTCATTAATATGCTTCCAAGCCGTGTCATCAACAATGAAACACCCATGCACAGGCTTTTCCACACTTGACCAAATTATAACTCCCTACGTGTGTTTGGTTGCGCTTGTTGCCCAACCTTCGTCCCTATAATACTCGCAAACTTAGTTTTCGTTCTAAGTAGTGTGTGTTTCTTGGCTACAGTGCTTAGCACAAGGGGGTTAAATGCCAGATGTATACACGACCCTATAATACTCGCAAACTTAGTTTTCGTTCTAAGTAGTGTGTGTTTCTTGGCTACAGTGCTTAGCACAAGGGGGTTAAATGCCAGATGTATCCACTGGTCGTGTTTACATCTCCCGTGTCGTTGCTTTTGATGAAACCGTCTTCCCTTTTGCTCACCTCCATCCCAATGCCGGCGCCCTCCTCAAAAAGGAGATTCCTCTCCTTCCTTCTTGAGGGAGTCCTGGACTACGGGGTCCTCGTGGAGCCGGCCTATGTGATATGGGCCGGACTAATGGGCCGTGAAGATGTGAGATCAAAGACCTTCCTCCGTGTCCGGATGGGATTCTCCTTTGCATGGATGGCAAGCTTGGCGTTCGGACAATGTGTCTTCCTTTCTCTGTAAACCAACCTTGTACAATCCTAGGTCCCTCCGGTGTCTATACAAACCAGAGAGTTTAGTCCGTAGGGGCAATCAGAATCATAATCATGCAGGTTAGACGTCTAGGGTTTAGCCATCACGATCTCAAGGTAGCTCAACTCTTGTAACCCCTATACTCAACAAAGTCAATCAAGCAGGACGTAGCGTATTACCTTCATCAAGAGGGCCCGAACCTGGGTAAAGCATCATGTCCCTGCCTCCTGTTACCTTCGATCCTTAGACGCACAGTTCGGGACCCCCTACCCGAGATCTGCTGATTTTGACACCGACATTGGTGCTTTCATTAAGAGCTCCACTGTACTGTCGCTAGAAGGCTCGATGGTTCAACCATACATGACATTACCGCCTTCAGGGAGACTTTTCTCCCTGGCCGAATCTTCGTATTTGGAGGCCTCGCACTGCTGGCTAATTCGATTGGCCATCTGGAGCAGATCGACAGCTACACCCCACTATATTAATATAGCAATCACACGGAACAACTACTGGGGTGAATAGCACATAAGGCCCAATGATAAAACAAGAAGAACAAAAGAGAAATAAAAGCCAACGACGGCAGCTCGACGACATGTTGATGACCCGCTACCACTGCGCTGCATAGAACCAAACGGTGCAAAGTTTCAGAACCCTGAACATGGTCCATAGAAATACCATGCAGAGTGTATGGATGCTTTGCGGACGTATATAGTGGAGGCTTTAAGCAGCAGCTAAAAGCTAGCTAGCGTACGGAATCTTTGCTCACGTATATAGTGGAGCGTACGGAGATAGACATGCAGAGCGTATGGAAGCTTTGCTCACGTATAGTGGAGGCTTGAAGTAGCAGCCACCAGCTAGCTAGCTCTCACCACATCAACTGGAGCAAATTTCTGGCCGTCCACTGATACGAGTACGTGAGCTTTGTATGAACAAGTCATCTCTTCTTGTTGTACTATTCAGGCACCGGGTAAAACAGAGAGTACATAAGAAGGGGCAATTCTTCTCTCTCTTTTCCAGACCTTAGATTCCTCTGTGCGTCTTTGGTTCCCTAATGGTAACAAGTGCAAAGAAATATGATAAAATTCCACTTCTCATAATCATGTAGGCTCCAAATCAGTATAGAAATAGCAATAGCTCAACAATCTGCTTAAAGTTCTAAATTGTTCATCGCCATCCGACGACACTTCAGAGAGATACACACAACACAGATATTCACACCAACAGATCACATCTGTTTAGGACTCACTAGGTATCCCTTTCAACAGCTAAGAAAAATCAACCTACTAAACCCATCTCTAGTCGATTTCGTAAGCACAACTACATGAGATAATTGCCCACGATGTCAGATGAAATGCAGGCCGAGATACCTCCCCATGACCAGATGAAACTTCGATGCCGACATATGCATTCAGAACGAAAAGAACAAAGAAACTATCAAGATGTTCCTTGCTTTCTTGGCAGTTTTGTTAGCACATGGAGATTTGCGTTTCAATGCTCATGATATGACTAGTCAGATTTGTATGCTCTCATGATTCAGTGTGGTGCTCAATTATGTATGTGGTCTTTGAAGTAGCTTGGCTCTAATTCAAACTTAAAGACGGGAAAGAAGTAACTTCACATTCAGTTATTGCAAGTCATCTCTCTCATGTGGCACATTCACTTGGTAACTACTCCAGCCATATATGGGATTGGAGAGATGGGCGAAAGAGGATGATGGATAGTATAAAAAAAATCAGTTCTGCTTGGTGGTAAGATTAGTTCTGCATTCTAAAGTTTAGATGGGAGTGGGATGCATCAAGAATAATAGGTCAACTATAGAAGCCTGTGAAAGGATTCATTTATTTGAACAGTTGGCCTACGTATTTCACCGAGCGCGTCAAGATCATTTGTCCATAGAGATGCGGGACTCACGGGGCATGCGTGAGATAGTGAGAGACCGCAGAGAAATTGGAGCAACTAGGGATCGAGACACAACTACCATTGTCAACAAGTTGATAGTGACCACTCGGAAGAAAATTTCAGCGCAAAATAAAAGGAATTCACACACCGATTCGGAGGCATTTCGAGGCACCAACATAGAAGTGAATTCTAGGATAAAGACATATTCTTTTTTTCCAAATGTGTGGATCTGTATTTTTTCCAGACTGTATAAGTCAGTTGTGCACAAATTTAATCTCCGTTTTGTATTATATGCACTAGCTATAATTATGGAAGCATTTTTTTAGAGAAATTTTAAGGTGGTACCACTTACATGATAGGGAGGTGATACTATGAGATAAGAGGATTATTTATTCCTATACATCAATCCCTCGAGGGTAAATTCGACTGCCAAAATATATAGAAAGTAAAAAACGGACATGGAGTGCTCTTGACTAAATTGATGTGCTCTTATTCGAAAATGTGATTCCGATATGGATGCATGGCAGGTCCCACATTGCTAGTGGAGAGTGACTATTATACCATATGCCATGCATGAGTTGGCATTTAGGATTTGTTCTAGTTTATTATGTTTTACTACTGGTTCCGAATCAACAATTCCAACAGAAATAACTCCGAAGTAATTACTTGTATCACTTCACAATATACGTAATAGGCATCCCATATATATACTGTGCCAGTAGGTGGCTGATGCCAAACCAATGAACTCTAAAACAATGTTTGCGCACCAATGCCAGAGATATAGCCCATAGATTGGCCTTCAGAGCAGAACAAGACAAAATATTTATTTGAAACTAAATTCAGGCTCTGCCTTTTATTGCATAGTTGCTACATGCAGAAGGATGAGCTTAGCTAGTTGATGTAGCTATGAAGATGAGGTTGAATTGAACATTGCTAGGAGAAAGGGTCTATTTGTGTAGATAGGAAAAACTATGGATGACATACCCCACAATGCTAGTACCGAGGGAGTTACATAGACTGGTGTCTAGTCTATTCAGTGTTATGTACAAGAAAAACCATGCATGCCAGGTCACACATTGTCATAGAGAGGTACTATTCCATCACTTGCCATGGATGAGTGGCATGTGGGATATTTTCCAAATTATTGTGACCGAGTCAGACTTGATGGACGAGATTATCTAAGGCTACTGTTCTCTGAGAATGTATTTAGAACACGGTCCCTAGTTACTTCCTATGCACCCATATATTGTGTCCATCTTTACATGTCTTAAAAATCATGTATACAATTCACTCATTGAAAACATTATATTATTTTCTGCCATGTATTTTGTGGCTAAGCCGTTGACTGCAAATCCGGCCTATAATAGGAATGATGGAAAGGATGTTGTGGTTTTTTTCAAAAAGGAGGGTAACCCCCGGCCTCTACATCAATCCATGCATGCAGCCATATTATTCAAGATAAACGTAACAAGGTCTCAATATCCGAAAAAGCTCATCAAAGGAGCAAAAGTCGAAAAATAAAGAGTAAAACATGTGGGTCGACGGGGGAAACTCGAGCAATTAATAAACATTATGATGTACAGAGGTTACGCAGTGCTACCACTACAACATGAAATTGCTCATATATTTTACTAGATTGCAATAAGTGGCTGAACAAGAAAAGATCCTTCTACGACCCAAATTAGTTTTGCCTCTAAGTTCAATCCTAATTAATTACATGATGGATTAACATACTTGGCTGGTCTGCGCCTATGGTATGCACATTCGACAATGATCGTTCGAGAGGGGTTGGTGCTGTCATCGCCGGTGAGGCTTCTTCTTTTGTAGTGACCGTCCGACACTGATTATTGACCAAAATCAATTAAATGCTGGAAAATACGACGAGTCAATAAAATGAATTTTGTACGCTCATGGTCCCATCATCAAACGATACCCTCCCATAGCCTAGCGCAGTGTTAATTATTCGGAGGAATAGAATGGTTTTAATTACTCCGTCTATATCTTTATATAAGGTGTATTTGTTCATCAAAAGTTAAACGAGTGCATGTTTGACCAAGTTTTAAGAAAAATATATCTATATCCACAATACAAAATTTGTATCATTTGATTCATCATGAAAAGCAGCTTTATACTTTATCTATTAGGTGTTACATATGTTGTTATTTTATTATATAATCATGGTCAAATTTTCAAATGGTTGACTTGCACGAAAATCAATACACCTTATATTTTGGAAAGGATGAAGTAAACAGGAGTAAAAGAAGCTTTCCTTAAAAAGTCACATGAGTTTTTTTTAAAGGAGGATTTGCCCCCGGCCTCTCCATCTGGGAGATACATGCTGCCACTTTATTAATCATT
This sequence comes from Aegilops bicornis, assembly GCA_021605145.1. Taxonomy (NCBI): domain Eukaryota; kingdom Viridiplantae; phylum Streptophyta; class Magnoliopsida; order Poales; family Poaceae; genus Aegilops; species Aegilops bicornis. Next base: position 21,257,244 of record CM038674.1, on the reverse strand, counting down.
CACAAAGACTTTACAAAGTAATACATCAATAAGCCTCGAGCCACCATCTTGGAAACACCTGTCGCTACTCCTAACTCCTTGATGTAGGGGTGCCAAATGTCCGATCCTAATACCAAACAGACATCACACCGAACCTAATATGTAATGCCGGATGCCCCATCTCAGCCACATACCAGGACTGGGTCACACACCGGTCTAACACTCTCATCGAGGCTGCAACTGTAGTCTTCCACCGATCAATATGCAGGCAGGGACGGACACACACCTTGCCATCCTGCCGTTGACGCCAACATGGCGCCAAACAGTGCCACCACCCTGCGCTCAACCACTGAGCAACATCCAACGACGATGTCCAACTGCACCATGCTGCCAATACTCGTCGTTATTGACATTGTAGATACAATGTCGCACCACCTGGCAACCTCCATACCGCCGCCACTGTTGGGGCTAAGCGGAGCCCGCCACCAACGACATCTCTCCCCCGAACAAGAGGTCCTCCCAAGATAGCGGCTCCATGGAGGATCCGATGTGCAGGACGCCCCTGCCGCCCAATCCAGACTAAAATTTGGACTTTCATCTTGGAGGGGTTCGGGGTGGATAGGACAGACCTCGGCTTCGCCTTGACAGATGGTAATGACTACTTTGATCTCTTGATCATTACAAATGTTGTAGAGCATAGGAAATCATAATAGCATAGTAGGATCATTATCCACAGGATCAACCCACGGTCTAACAATATTACCAGACTTTAAGGTCACTTTTCTGCTAGCAAAATAATATTCTTTAACTTTCATAATGGCTTTCCAGATTGGAGAGTTACCAAACTTACTTTTCACCGAGACAATCGTATCTCTCCTGAAATATTTGGCTCGGAGCACCTCTTGCCAGAGGCTCTATTGATTTTCCAGTTTCCACCACCATTTAGTATGAAGCCTAATGTTCTCTTTATGGAGATCTTTCACCCCCAAGCCCCCTTTTTCGATCTACAGATTTTGGACTATTTCACCAGATGATATCCCTTGCGGCCCTCATGTTCTTGCCAGAAAAAGCTTTTTCAGTGATTATCTAATTTCTCAATCACCATCTTAGGGAGTAGAAAAGTACACATATAGTAGTAAATAATGCTATTTAGTGAGGAGTTAAGGAGGATAAGTCTCCCACCCGAGGATTCGCATTCCCAATCCAGGATTCACAACATTTAAGGAATCTTTCATCAACGAAGTCCCAATCCAGGGCAAGAAGGTTTGAGAAACTGACTGGCACTCCCAGGTATTTCATTGGGAAGTGCCCAACATTACAATTAATAGCTCAGCATAAAAGGTCAGGGTATCCTCATCCCCCTCAACACAGTGTATTTCGCTTTTTAGGAAGTTGATTTGTAGCCCTGACATAAGCTCAAACATGTACAGAAGAAGTTTTAGGTTTATAGCAGCTTGTTGCCGTGCTCAAAGCATATGGCATTGTCATCTGCATACTGTAGGATAGCTACTCCACCATCAATCAAGTCAGGTTCAAGACCAGTAAGAAGTTTTTATTTTTGGGAATTAAGGACCATCTTCAAGAGGGTTTCAACAGCCAAACTAAACAAAAAAGGAGAGGAGGGGTCGCCTTGGCGCACCCCTTTGTGGCTTCGGAAATATGGGCCATTATCGTGCTGCTCCAAACAAGTATGGACGCCTCAACCACGACACTGTGTTGCCCGATTGGGCCTGGCTGCTGGGGCGACGGTCCTGTGTTGGCCGCTCGGCCTTAACCGCTCGGCCATCGACGTTGCGTTGGCCACTCGGCTGCCCGTGCTGACGCGCTTGTACACACGTTGTCCTAGGCCAACCGTCGCCGGACTCTTCAACTCAGACTCCGGTACCACCCCACCTCACTTGTCCACTGAGAGGCGTCCCCGACCTCGCGCCTGACCAGATCGATCACCCGCCCGACCACGATCCGCTCCGTACAACCCACGCGACCAACCTAGCCAGTCGCTTGTGTGCACATCCGAGTACAGCTCGCTCCTCCATTGATAGAGCAACCGGCTACCACTGGGTCGCCCCATTGGGCCGCAGCGCTGCCATCTGCTGGTTTTCGCTGTGGCTGTACTGACCCACGTGCCGCTGCTTCGGGCCGTAGCGTCGCGGCTCCTGGTCCACGCCGCCACCCTGAGGCTATCCCAACGGGTGCACTAACCCGTGTTCTCCTGTTACGTCGCCCCTTCCGGCCGTAGCGCCGCATCCCATGATACAAGCCGCCGCCCCGAGGCCATTCCCGCGGTTGCACCAACCTACGCGTTGCGCTGCATTCCCCATTCGGGCCGTAGTGTCACGGCATGCGTTCGATGTTGTCTCCCCGAGCCGTCCCGCGGCTTCGTTCATCCTCACGCTAAGGATGCATCGCCCCTTCGGGTCGTACCGCGCGCGACATGCGGTCCCTAAAATCACCCAAGGTCTTCTCAGCCGTCGCCTCAACCCATGCGCAGCCGTTGCGTTACCCCTTCGGGTCGTAGCGCCGCTGCGCGCGGTCCACTCCACCGTCCCTGCACGTCGACTTCCACGTGGTATGCGCTGCACCGCCTCCCTAGGTGCAGGAATGCCGCCGTCTGCGTCCGGTTTTCGTTGCACTGTCAGGTTCTTCATTGGCTACTTTGAGCACCGCTGCAGCGCTCCTAACCTAACTATTGATGCCGTCTCCTCCGACCGCCATCGCTGCTGCTGCTACCCGTAGCCGCCGCCGCAATTGCCTTCGAACTATTTGTCTTCATGCAGCACCAGCTCATCGCCAACGTCGGCGTCATCTTTCCCGACAAATTCATCTACTCCTACAACCGCGGGTAACACCTGCCCCACGTCGATTGGGCCGCAACCAGCGAGTCCTTCTTTGCCGGCCCCGCAGACATGGCGTACAACTCATGAAAATTCTACGTATGTATTATATTGGACTGTTAATTCGTCAAAACCTTGTTATGATCGATCCGTGACCCACAATATAAGAACAAAAGTAATTCTAACTACTACTACAAAAAACATTGCCTGCCCCCCTGCAAAGCCTGAACATTTTTGCATGTCTCAAGGGGCCAACAAGGGCTACTAGACACTAACGACCCGCCAATCCCTTCATGCCACTAGGTCCCTGTCTTTGCCTTGGGTTGACAGAATCTTTACCATGACATTGAACACTGCCACACAAAGTAAAGATCACCGTAATGCCTTCCAGCACGCACCATGAAAAACGTAAGGTGGTCACGCGTACGAGGTCGATAGTCTGCAACTTCTCCATCAGCTTCCACCCCACAGCTATGAGGGCTCTGCAGGGGTAAGATGGACGCTGACATAGGTGACCATCATGTTCATGCCGGACTCAAAGAACTCGCAGGAAAAGTGCGCCCGCGATGTAACCCATAAAAAAGTTATTCATGTGGTATTTTCGGAACGGAGTTGTCTTAACAAAAGACAACCTCACCCGTCGTAACTGGCAAGGAAGCAAGAAGTGTAGCTTTTATACTCACGACGAGACAATCAAACACCTATTTTTTCAGTGCAAGTTTATGCGTTCTACATGGTCAGTCATCCAAATAGCGTCTAATTTGTATCCGCCCACTAGTGCTGCCATTATTTTTGGTCATTGGCTGGACGTTATTCCAAATAGATTCAGAACGCTAATAAGGGTGGGAGCGTATGCCTTATGGTCGCTGTGGCTGTGTAGAAATGATTTGATTTTCGATGGTAAAAACTCTACTCCATTGCAGGTAATTTTCCGTTGTACACACCGGCATCGTAAGTGGTCTATGCTACACCGAACGGAGTGCCAACCATTGTTCAAGCTGGTGTGTATGCGCCAGAAGTAGGTGGCCAGGGAGGTTTGCACTCGGCATGGGTGGAAGCATAATCTCTGGATCGACCCACCACCTCCTTAGACATAGGCAATGTGTTGGTCTTTGACGACTTTACTAACGCTAATATGTTTTTTTTTTCTTTTGTCATACTGCCCGCTATTGGCTGTGTGCATTCTAGCTATGCAGAGGCCAGGTATTACTCATTATGCTTTCTCTTCCATACGTATGCTAGCTCCACGTAATAAGCAAGACTAATTGTAGCCTGCAAAAAGAAAAAAAGCAAGATCAATTGTATGTAAATCGATCATCATGAGTAGTATTTGCCGTGTTGTCAATATAAAGGTTTTTTTGTGAACCAACCTTTGGTTGGATGGTTAGAGGGACTGTGGTATCCCAAGACCATCAGGGTTCAAACCCTGGTGCTCACATTTATTCCTGGATTTATTTCAAGATTTCCGGTGATGCGCATTCAGTGGGAGGGAACGTTCCCGTCGATGACGATGTGCCTACGGTGACTTCGTAAATCTCGACATGATATGCCGGCTCAGTCTTTCGGAGGCCCTCATAGGGGAAGGGAGTGCGTTTGTACTTTCATAGGGGTGAGTGTATTTGCGTGTATAAGAACGCTTGTGTCTATATTGATGTTCAAAAAACAGTATAAAGGTTTTTTTGTGGGTGAAGTTCTTTTTCTTGGAGAAAACTTCCAATCTATTCTATTCAATTATGTCTGTACAATAATAAACCCCAGAAATAATAAAAAATACATCTAGATTCATGGACCAACTAGCAACGACTACAAGCACTGAATCATTGTGGTAAGGCCTCATAGCCCTCCCTCGTCAGAGTTGGGCAAAACTTATTGTAGTAGGCAGTCAGAGAATCATTGTGGTAAGGCCTCATATGACCAGCGCGGCAAGACAACAACTGCACCGATCAAGAGTAACATAGATAGAAAGGATCCAACCCGAAGACACACGAACGCAGTTGAACTATGACTAGATCCGAGCAAATCCATCAAGGACGGATCCACCAAAGACACACATGCACCCACCCACTGACCATGGTAGGCACACCATCAAGACAGGGGCTAGACGGGGAGAATCGTATTCCTTCTTCTGGGAGAATCTTATTCCTTCTTCTGCGATGGGAGGTGAAGCAACGGAGGGAGACGAAGTGAACATGCAGCACGCGAAGAGGTGCGCCGTTCGTATTCATTATCCACTACCGCAAAAACTTTTCAGCTCCCAAGTGACCTCGGCTCGGCTCGGCTCGACGCACCTCTTCGCGGCGCACGCTATTAGACATCGGCTCGGCTCATTCCCGCAACCCGCGGCACGGCGCGGCGGGCGGCGGAGAAGGAGCGCGCGTGGATGTCCCTCTTGTTTTCATGCTCATACAAGTGGGGAAAGAACCTTCCTTATAAGGTGGTCCAACTCCCACTAAACTAGCAATGTGGGACTAAACTTTAGTAGAGTATCCCTTGCCTTGCACAAATGGGCTAAGTGGGCCTCTAGGATTTATTTAGAAATTTCTGAAATAGTTATTGGGCTGTCCCAAAATAGACTAAATTCCAGCAAGATGCAATCATCCATAAACAGATGGTTAATGTTTTAACTTGCTATTGCTAATCACACAAGTCAAGTCCCAACACACTAATCGATATGTGATATCATCAACATATGTTTATCTTATTATTACAAGCACTTTGTACGTCATGACAATGCTTACAATACATCTTGCTTGTCTAAAAGAAACTTGGCATCCTGTTATCAGTCACTCATGCTTTTGAGGCCCAAATCATGAGTGAAGGATTAATAATATGATTGTTAGGAGTGTTAGTGTTGTCTAGGTAGTAGTATTGTACTATTGTTACAATATGGCATTGTTGATTCTGTAGGGGCCAAGAGGTCCAAGTGAAAGCTATGCTCACTCATTTGTTTCTAAAATACTTCTCATCAAAACTTTCTAGGAAAATCACAGTAGTTATAAAAAAATTATGGAACTCGTTGCCTGATTGTATTACTCACAGGACATGTTATATATACAAGGGAAGGTCACCACCGATCCCTGCATGCAGCGATACGGGCGAGGTGGTGCCGCACAGGTAAATAGTCCATAGGACTACGACATGCAGTTAAGCACAATTACAGCCGTGGGTACAAGCGTGTTACATCTAGCACATATACAAGTGAACATGAAACTCACCAGTGATGACCTTATATGTTTTCTCGTGCACGCGTTGATGAGCTATGCATTGAGAACACGCTGAATGTCAAAATTAAATTACATGATGGATTAGAAAATTTTAAGAACCTAGCCAGGGTATGAGAACATAGTGTCGAGAACCAAAATATGTGTGGAGGGTGGGGGGATATCACTAACTTTCCTATCATGCATGCATATATGCACACACACTCCCCACTTGGCATCCTCTACATCGCGCACAGACGTTCTCATTCTTTAGGTCTGTCTCCCACAATCTCCGTAGGTCTCTCTAGCTATCTCCCTTTTTTTCCCCACACACCGATCGATACGAAGGTATTAAGATGGGATGCAGCATCTCTATTAGGATTTCCAGAAAATTGTTTTTTCATACAAGATTTAGCAATGCAACAGTGATGTTGATGGAAGCAGGCTGGGTGTAACAAGCAGAGCAAACACCAAGATTGCAGCACACACATTGTTACTGAATTGGTACAAGTTTTAATCACAATAGTTCAGGAATTGCATATAGAAGTTGTTGATGCCCCGTGGGAGCTACCATTTCCAGCAAAATATATGTCCAGCATGAATGAGCAGTCTTGCCTATGAATTGTTGTTCTACTAGCCTTGAGCACTTGTTCTGAACCGTACAAATTATTATTTACTGTAGAAATTCTTCTATCCATAGTCCAGCTTTCCATGCAACTCACACTGAGATCCTACGTGAGTTGTAGGTGTCCGCAGATCATGTTGGTTATCGACTCTCTAATACAGTTTCTGCTACGAGCTACAAAGGAAATGCTGATCGCTGCCCATCTTTAATAATGCCCTTGTTGATGACATAGATACCCCACATGAACTTCCGCATGTCCTTGTTCTATACACATGGCATTTCTGTTCCAAGTAGTTGAGAAAAGGATTCAGGATGGAGGTTACTGAACAATATCAGCAACACTAGAAAATAATTTGACTTGCCAGTCTATAAGTTGATAACCATTTACAGCATATACAGGTGATCGATCTGGAGTAATATTCTATCTTTAGGGGCATTTATATTACATTATTAATGCTCCAGTTTTCTCCCACTTATCAAGCTAGGTTGGCAACAAGCGGTATGATCTATAGTATGAAATGTTGTTTCTGCAAAGAAGGGTGCTGTAACAGTCCTTCTGGTGCTTCTAGGAATTTGTTAGGTGTTCTTTACTTGTTGTCACGATGGTGAGACTGGCTATAGCAGCTAGAATGTGTAATTGGCAGGGTAGCTTGTTCATTGCAAAAGGGAAGAATAACATGGTGAAGACAAGAAGGAACTGCGGGTATTGTTACTGATGTTATGCTCTTTCAAGCTCTAATTATTGAGTCTACTAGTGCGTATTTCTCATCATTTGTCTAAAGCATGCGAGCTTTGCCTTGTGTACCTGCAGGGAAGGGCACTTAACTGTACTCTGCATCCATTTAGCTTTCATTTGTATGACCACCATCTTGCTGCCAGTAACAGTGTCGATGGAGTACTTACAACATGCAACTCTTGAGATCACTACCAAACCAACAGTTGGCTTTTCGAAATTGTCTGTCTTCTATCTGACAAATGATGCGTCATTTTTTGGGTCTATTTACCCTGCAGCCAGCTCTAAAAATCAAGCAGTATTCAACTGCGATCCACTTGTGCTAAAAGCCTAAAACCGAAGTAAAAATGATGAACAAGACACTTCAATTCTGCATGACAAGCAACAATCTGCAGAAGTGGAATCACAAGCCTGCAACACAGATGCAAATTACTCGACAGATACAGTTCTCCTTCCTGACATATACAGGTCCCAAACATCAATAGTGACTCATCGATACTATCCTGGTACAGTATGGAGTATCACATCGATACTATCCTGGTACCGTGTGTGATCCTCCACTATGAACAAAGACAAGCCGAATAAGGCGTGTAATTCAAAAGTTCATTACAGAGTTTTAACATAGATGTCATCCTGCATTCGACAGGGCATATTTCCATTTTATTGTCAGTTGGTACTCCACAATTAGAAAGAATGCAAATCTTTATTTGATCTCTATTATGTAGAATCTTGTGGTGCTTGCCTCCTTGAGCATTCGTGGCATGGCTGCTTCCTTGCTACTGCTAAGCTAATGCTAGCCGATTTGGTTGTTTTCAAGAGATACCAGGCACAAATAGCTGTGAAGGCTTACTTGCTGCCATCGAGGACCTCCCCGCTGCCACTGGAACGGTCCCGGACGCCTTTCTCCTTCCCCAAAACACATGCATCATGTCTTCTGCCGTGAAATCCACCTACAAGTGTCCATACGGAGTGAACGAGCAAAAGGTGAGGTGGTTGTATACTAGCTGGTGCAATAAAATCAGTGGTGACTGTCAGTAGGATCACACTGCATGCAGGTACTTGCACGATCGATTTATGGAGATTTTCATTATGTGAATTTACAGAAAGGTCGTATTTTGCATAGGAAAATAAACACTTTGCTCGGCTCACTCTTCTATCCATGACCTTCCTCTTCATGTGGTGTCTATGTTCCAACCAAAACAGGACAAGAACCAGGATTGAGACAATTATGCCTGACAAGATCTAGCTTGGGAACTCGAGAGCTTGATCTTGTTCCCTTTGAGACGACGCTCTCTCCTCCCCCCCCCCCCCTCCCTCCTTCCCCTCCCCCTCCCTCGGTGTCTCAGTCTATTAATGAAAATAAATAAATAAAATATTCTGGTATCGATCCCACATTTTTTATTGACGTCTTATTTCTAGTATTTATTGATACATTCTTTTGGCACCTCATAATTTTATACCACTAGCTAGATTATTTTAGATGGATGGATCTTATTTTTCTCAACCACCATAAAACTTCTCCGAGAGATAAAGTCAATGGAAAATTTCCTATGAAATACTCCATAGAGATATTTCAAGAAAGAACAAAGTATCATCACAATACAATAAACAATCCATGAGAGCAATGCCGCCAAGGATTTCCATCCTCCATTTTTTCTGTGAAAATCTTTTTAGTCGAACAAGCCCTAGAAGTCGGGAGGGAGGCACCACATGGGAAGATAATGGTCACCCTTAATTTAGCAACGTACTGACAGGATGCGCTCCACGTCATCACCACAACCATCAGCGCTTGGGTTTTTCCTACGGAACATTAGGTCACCATATTCTGATTTTTTGAAGTATTCTTCCTCAAACTCTTGGTCTTCTTTGCTAGCTCCAAGGTGATGGTTCGAGTAGTATATGTGGTTTCTTTCTACCCATCCCGCCCACCAGCCGACAGTTGCACCACCTTGGAGGAGCATAACTTCCCCAAGAACAACACACAATTGCCCAAGCTACGCACCTCCTCCCACTCATATTTGTGTGCGTCATCATCAACATTTATGACTTGAAACACCTTAAAGAAAGTCTTGCAGTTTCGCAACCATCGACTCATAACTGCCACCGTCAGCTTACCATTCAACTCGCATATGTATGAGGCATCGTCCAAGAACCAGCTCATGCAACTAGGACCACCGCCCATTTGGACGTCCATCGGGTAGGCGGCAGTAACTATCGGTGCACCATCTTCATTAACGCCAATGTCAAACGTCATAGGTGAGCATAGCTGGTGTGGTCTTCATGCCTGGTGTGGAGGAGCTAGGGAGGATGAGTAGGACGGGCATGGGGGAAGGAGCAGCCAAACCGGAGCTCCGGCGGCACGCTTGCATCATGGTGGAATGGAGCCGACCATCACTATGGGCTACTTCTGGTCGGTCGTCGTTCCCCAATCTCGGCTGCACATCTTTGGCTTCACCATCTTCCTCCCCTGGTTTTTTTACCTCTTTCCCCCCTGGTTCTTTAATCTAAGTTGGATTTCTTGTTTTTTGTTTTTTCTAAACAAGATATGTGCAGATCAAAGGAAGAAGAGAAGAGGGGGGATCTTGAGGAAGAGGGGAAAATCCGAAAATAAGGTGAGCTCTCTCTCTCTCTCTCTCTCTCTCTCTCTCTCTCTCTCTCTCTCTCTCTCTCTCTCTCTCTCTAATCTGCCTAGATAGTTTTCATTTTCAAGTTATACTCCAATCATGTACATGGATAAATTAATGGGTCTGATAGTGATTCTTCTTCGTGTTCATTTCTTGTTTAGGTCTCCCTCACCTTAGGATGTTTGTCTCCAATCAGGTAATGGGACTGTTGACTGGGTGCAAGGGCTTCTTGTGAAAATCCATGCTGTTTTCTGGAATCGCAATTTAGTTCAGGGTAAAACCAGCCAAGTCGTAGATTGCTACAACCCTAACTTTTTGCAATACATAGTTGAGAGAATTCGACCCTCCTACTGTTACTATTGTTGCTATTGTCAATTATATATTGATAACGGCCTAATCTGAAACAAGCCAATGAAGAGAAAGTTTGCAAGGCAAGTAATCAATGTGTTAGAGTAGTTGGCCATTTTCCTTTTGTTATTGATCATGCAGGAATTTTTTGTTTTATAAGTTTGCCATAGTTTTTGGATGCTATTAGAATGTTCAGTCAAAACGGAAGCAACCTTGTGTTGCAAACTGTACTTGAGATTCCCAAAGTCTTAGTTATGTTCCTCTATTTGCAAGTTATAGGACATCTTCATGTAATTAGTTTACTGTATTTTCAAGCCTCTTTCTCTGGATCAACGATACATGGTAATAGAAGATCACCATGTATATGTGTCGAATAGAAATCTAGAGCGCCACTTCCTAAAAAACAGTGGGAGAATAGTAATATTTTACCTTGCTTTCTTGGCATTTTTGGTATTCCAGTTACAAAAAGCAGCAAGTTTTTAGATTCAGGGGCATTGCAGGCTGGGCTTGGTCTACCACGGCCATGCTTCGAGGGAGGTCAGATTCACATGCTGCTCACCTACGCACTTGTTCCATGAACAAACCCTTGACTTAGAGCATCTAAAATTACTGCTTTCTTGTGGGATGATTAGTCTATATCATCCATATTTGTTTATAAAGCCATGAAATTTAATTATCTATTTATCTGTTACAATCAATTAGCCCACTTACTAATGTTCTCATGGTGTTTTAACTAATGTGTGTGTGTGTGTGTGTGTGTGTGTGTGTCTATATATATATATATATATATATATATATATATATATATATATATGTCTATAACTATTGCTATTCGTGATTATCATGTAGGATGTTAATCAGTACCTTAGTTTGAGTTTCACAGTTGAAGATTATGCCCAATCCCAAATGAGCTTTATTGTTTCCCTAAACTTGACCTTCTCAAATGAACACGTCAGGTCATCTCTCCTTAGTAAAGGGGTTAGTTTGTTCATGTCTTTCATCAGCGAACTCCAAGCTTCAACCATGAGGAGCATCGTGAAAAGGTTCCTTGGATTTTCTTGGTATGTAACAACAGTTGATACCGGATGTAGCCATCTCTTGTAGGAGTTCTGAGCTTCTTTCTATTTAGTTGGCCATCTGATTTATATTTTTCTCTTATCTGAAAATGTGCCAAGACACTTTCTCATTTCTGCAAACCATGCAGTACCATAGCATGCACAAGGTGCTTTTCATGGCAAAGACAGAGTTCCTGAAGGTAAATGTGGATAGTGCTACATTCAGCTGCATTATGGGTCGTAAGAGTATATAACAACAATTGAATTACTTGAAATAATAAACTAGAGTTTCTTCCTAATTTCTACTTGCATACCACTCAGTTCTTAACTATGTGACTGTGCACTTCAGCTTCATGATTGAGGAGCCGGACAGGAATTTCATCAGAGCAAAGCAGGACCAAATTGCTTTTCTATTCGGTGTGCATGGTCACTAGGGTCTTCTCTCCCTGTCAATAATGTAAAATGATCTGTCAGATTTTTAGAACTTTGGCTATAATCCAAAGCAATAACTCTCGAGTTTCTTATTTTTCTGACATACTTTAACCTTCTCTGAACATATCTTGATGACTTCATTTTATCCTTTGAGCTACTCACTTTCGTGATCACAGTTTGATTGTCGCAGTTCATAAGGATGTTTCTCAATGACCGACAAGTCATTCAAGAGCCTATGAAGCCAATCTGCTTCGACCGTAACTGTATCCGGTGCCGTGAATTATGCTTCCATTATTGACCTCGTTAAGATGGTCTACTTGCAAGACTTCCAAGAAACATTGCCACCTCCATGAGTGAATACATATCCGCTCATGGCCTTTATCTCATCAACATATGAGATCTAGTTTTAGTCACTATACCCTTCAAAAACCTTTAGGCATTGTTTGGCCAAGAGGGTTTCCAAGCCCCAAAGGGGCTCGGGTTTTGGGGGATTTGGTGAATCCCTCTCTTCTACCAAATCCCCACCAAACCGCTCCCTCACTAGTAGAAAAAGCCTCTTTCGTGCCGGTTCATGAGGGCCTTTAGTCCCGGTTCTGGAACCGGGACTAAAGGTAAATCACTAAAACACCCCCTTTAGTCCCGGTTCTTACACAAACCGGGACTAAAGCCCCTCCAAGTGGAGGCTGTTTGGAGCTCCACCTTTAATCCCAGTTGGTAACATCAACCGGGACTAAATGAATTTTTACAATATTTTTTGATTTTTCTTTAAAAAAATTCAGGATTTTCAAATTTCTGAATTATTTTATAATTTAATTTCTAATCACCCCTCACCCCCCTCATCACTGCTCAATTTGACCTCTAATCTCTAATCACCCTTCATCATTCCAAATCATCTAACTTCCCGGTCGGTCACCCATCCTCTCACTACTCCAGCCTGAGTACACTTAACTTTCGGGTTCTATTCCCCCTCCTTTCCAAATCTGCATTTGTTGTTTTCCTGACAATAGTAAAATGTCAATACTATTACCCCTCAGGAGTTTAGCTTGAGCATGAAGTCACACGTTTCACTGTTTGAGTTTGAAACTATTATTCAAAAAAACAATAATTATTTATTAACACTAATATTTCTTGAATAATAAGTTTGACCATAGTTTGACTATAGTTTGAGCACAGTTTGAGCACAGTTTGACCAGATTTGACCAAAATTCAAAAAAAATGAAATAATTATTTAGTAACACTAATATTCTTGAATAATTATGTAGTAACACTAATACTTCTTGAATAATTAGTTTGACCATAGTTAACAAAAATTCAAAAAAAAAGAAATTTGAGCATAACTTTTTTCCTTTTAGAATTTGAGGATTCAAAAAAATTGCAAACAGGCCGTACGGAATTATTTAAACTGTTTTGGTGTACTAAATTTGAGCATCAATTTTTTGGTGTACTAAATTATTTAAACTATAGAAAACAAAAACGGAAAAGAATAAAGAATAAAAAATGCCACCCTGATGCCCGCCTACTCAGCCCCGTCATCCTTGCTGCGCCGTGTTGACGAGGCGCACCCGCCCGTCGTCCACGTCCAGACGCCGCCGAGATTCTCCAAGCTGGAGTTTGTGACCTACCACGGCACCGTCGACCCCCTGAATTGGCTCAACCAATGCGACCAATTTTTCAGGCGACAACGCATGCTCGCGTCCGACCGCACCTGGATCACCCTATATCATCTCTAAGGAGCAGCGCAGAGGTGGTACTACGCCCTTGAACAGGACGAGGGTTGCAAGATTTCGCCGTCCGCTTCCAGGCACTGGCGTGCCATGTCCCCAACGTTTCTGCTCGTCAGTGGGCTGAGCTCTTCGTGGGCGGCCTACCGGACCACATTCACGTGGACGTGGAGATGTGTGGGCCACAAGACCTCCAGACGGCCATGTACTACGCCCGCATGTTCGAGCGTCGCGCGGTTGCCATCCAGCAGGCACCACCGCCACGGGCCATTGGGCCGCCACCCTGTCCGGAAGTTCCCGCGCAGGGTCGGCCTGCCCATGCTTCCGCGGCGCCCCTCGCCGCGGCTGCGGCACACCCGTTCTGCCGGCTCACCCCGGCCGAGCAACTCGAGCGTCGCCGCCAAGGGTTGTGCTTCAACTGCGACGAGCCATACGTATCGGGCCAAGTCTACCCACGACTCTTCTACCTGGAGGCTGGATACTACATTGATGAGGACCCCGCCGCAGCCGGGCTTGGCGACCAGCCCGCCCCAGTTGACGCGGAGGTGTTTGGTGACCGTTGAACCGTCCCGCCTTCCAGCTCGAGGATGAGCTATTTGTGCAGGTGGGAAGAGATGTTATGACCGACATATTAGGGGTTTAGCCCAGTTAGTTGTGGCCCAGTTTATCTTATCATTATTAGGGGCTTAGTCCAATTATCTTATTATTATGAGGATTATATAAACTCGTGTAAGGACCCGTTTTGGGATTAAACAAGAAGAAATCATATTTGCTCGGCTTCCATAGGGAGCCGGGAGACCTAACCCTAGCCGCCGGTCTCTCTCTCTCTCTCTCTCACACACACACACACACACACACACACGCGCGCGCGCGCGTAACGACGGCGCCCCAGCGCCGGTGACCATGCCTTCCTCCACGCCATCCCTCCTTCCATCCCTACAACCTGAGACCACGCCCTGGTAGGGATCCGATTCGTACCACAAGCATACATCACTATGACTCTGTCAAATTCAGAGAAATAAAACGTAATACAGTTCTGTAGGAAAATTGTTCTCTCGTTGTAACAATTACATAGCCGATTCTTTCTCATCATAACACCCCAGACAGGGTCCAATACATTATAAGGTCAAGATTACCACCACTGCTTCTACTGCCTTACACATGGCATGGAAACTTTTATCTGATCATGACTCATTATGCCAAGAAACACAACACAAAAGGCATCTAAAGCCAGTGCATCCCACAAAAATATCAAAATGTACAACAACAACAGAATGAAATTTAACCAGACGTCTAGCAAATAGCAAAGAACTTCCATATATAGCAACACTACCAGTTACATGAAGCATAAACATGAAGACCGAGTCAGTAAACTTTGTTTGGTGAGACATGGAAACTGCTACAGAAGGCTATAGAAAAAACAAGCTCGAGTAGACACTAAGATACTTATCTTACCTTGCAGGAATATAAATGTTTTCTCTGGTGACCTCTTTGGACATACCCATATTGGTTCTTTGACTCTCTAGTTCAAATTTGACTACCAACTCTTCAGTGAAATGCAACTTGTTGCTCTGTTTTTTTCCTTCTTGCTATGTTATTTCTGTTAATTCAGTCTAACTAACAAAGCACTGCACATACGTTTCCTACTACCAAGTTTATTTACTACTACATGAAAACACCTCTATTTTTGTGCTTCCAGTTTCAGTTTGAAAGTACTATTTCTCAAGTAAAAATCAGCAGGCATTAATTTTCTATAAGATAGTGAATTCCCCTGACGCCGATAGGTTTCCTAGCAGCACTTTTAATCCTACCATTCTCTTACCCCTGGTAAGATTGATGCATTTACCAGGGCCTATGCAAAAGGCACCAGGACACGAGGGTATCATCTCCTCTTGTAAATACCATACATAACAAGCAAGAACAGCAAGCGTAGTCGGGATAGCTACTAAACATGCATGACGGGAGTTTTGTCCACAAAACAAAAAGATCTCAGTCTCACACAGTCATGGTACCGTACAATAGGATTACCTACTCCGGTTCAATAACATCCTAATTAAGTCACTACAAGTTATACCAAAGATAGTTAAAACTGCTACAACTCAAGGAAATGCAGATCTCTGGTCGTCCTTGTCAATGACCATCCAAAAGCATCCAGATATGCTCTCTCAGATCATCACATGCCATTTCTGTTTCAGAGGAAACAGAGAAAGTTCCATATTGGGAATATTTTTATGCCACTTTATGTATAAAAAAATACCCACTGTTGGCCTTATTCACCTGTGGCACAAGTTTTATATGTGAAGGACATGTCTACCAAGCCAAGAAAAAGAAAAGATAAGGAAGCGAATGCATCGTACGATGAGCCAAAGCGGCAAATAGTTCTTTCTGGGAAGAGAACCATCGTGGGAGTGGATGACAAGACAGACAAGTCAGAAGATTATGAAAAGTTTGATGAAATTTTTCCATTCACAGTGAATATTGACCCGAGCATCCCGTTAAATGATGAAAATTTTCCATGGTTACGGCGCAAAGGGACACACGCGAAGAAAAAGTTTCACACCAAAAATCTGGGATGTGATCGGCTTCACTATCATCACTTTCTTCTGTGTTTCACACCCAGAGGGGAATCTCTGTAATAGTTAGGGTAGTTATGTGTTTTGGCATTTGAAACGCGAAGAAATTTGATGTGCAAACAAATTCTTTCATAAGACTAAAGCAAAAATATTCACAAAGAAACTCTAAATACAAAAAAAAAACAACACAAAAATAAATAAATAAATGCCCGCCTACTAGGCCAGAGCGGCCTGCATACGACTAGAAACCCAACCTGTTGTTGGGCCAGGATGCAGGCCCGCAAAGGCCAAGTGGGCCCACAGGGCAGCAAAGAACACGTAGGCCCAGTAGGCCTGCTTTGGAGAGGAGCTCGAGAGAGCGACCGCATGGGGGTTTATAAACTAGTGCGGTCGCCCCTCGGCTAGCGAGGTGGGACTAAACTTGCCGCACCGCACCTGCGCCAGCGCACCCCCTCTAGTATCGGGTCGTGGCACAAACCGGTACTAAAGGGGGGGCCTTTAGTACCGGTTTGTGCCACGACCCGGTACTAAAGGGGGTCGCTTCCCGCCGCTTGGGCTGGCCAAAACAAACCTTTAGTACCGGTTGGTGGCTCCAACCGGTACTAAAGGTGCCTTCTATATATACAACACTTCGAAAAATTTCATTCTCCCTATGTTTCTTCCTCTGTTTCCCCATTGAAGCACTGCCCGCCCCGATCGATCGACGCCGTCGCCGCCCCCGTCCCCGTCGCCGCCCCTGTCCCCGTCGCCGCCCCGGGCCCGTCCCCATCGCCGCCCCCGTCCCCGTCACTGCCCTCGTCTCCTTCGCCGCCCGGGCCGTCCCGTCGCACCGTCCACTGTCGCCGTCCCAGCGTCACGCCCGGCCAAATCACGCCCCGGCCGTCGCCTCGCCGTCGTCGTCGCCTCGCTGTGAGCTCTCCCACTCTAACCCCTTGTAACACCCCCAATGTCATGCTACAGAAATCCCCTGTTAATGGTACCAGGTCACCATGCTTACTGAGCTAATTATCACTTGATGAAAAGGCAAAAGCTTAAAAAATGAAGAGGAAAAGGCCCCCCTCAACTGGGCCGACTGGCCCAGCTGGCCACCGCGCCCCCCCCCCCCATGGGCCTCAGCCCACATGGCAGCCCAACAGGCCATGTGGCCCACACACCCCCCCCCCCCATCGAGTCGCCTTCCACTCCACTGCTCCTCCGATCACGCCCGCAGCAGTGCGCCCGTCGCACCACCACCTGCGTCGAGGGCGATGAGGATAAAAGGCCGCCACGAGCGCCTCGGGCTCACTCCCCCGCTCCCCACTTGCCCCGCTACACCTCTCCCTCTCCCCACCAGATTCCTCCTCGCCTTCCCCCTCGTTCCCCGTCCACCACCGAGCGCCACCGTCGCCATGGCTGTGCCATAGCCGCGGCCACCAGCCACCCCGCGCCTCACCAGCACGTCCACGAGACGCGCCGACGACCTCTACCTCAGCTACGCCTCGCCATCGAGCTCGAGGAGCACCGCAGGCCACGGATCGAGTCGTCTTCTTCCTCGACGGTCGCCGACGATCCCCTTCCTCCCCGACGAGCTCTGCTGCTCCTAAGCCACCAAGGGCCTTTCTTGACCGCTCGGTGAGCTCCACTCCGTCCTCTCCCCTCTCCTTCCTCGCCTCACCGCGCCCCTAACCGTAGCTACCGTCACGGCCGTGGAAGCGCCTCCGCCGCCGTGCTCGTCGCCGACGTCCTCGTCGATGTCGTGCTCACCCGACCTCGCCACCGTGCCCTGGGACTCGCCAGGACCTCGTAGAGCCTTCCCAGTAGTCCTCCCATGCCCTCCAGCCGCAGTTCGCGCGAGGGCCGAACTCCGGCGTCCGCTCCGCCGCTCGTCGCCGTAGCTTCCGCCGTTTACGGCTGCACCGCTCCCGTAGATGGATGCGGCGTTGAACGCTTGTCCAAACGAGCCTAAGCACGCCCCGAACAGAGCGCCGTAGCGTTCTTCCGGCCAAGTCCGGCGAGCTCCGCCGCGTTTTTGGTCGCCGGAGTTGTCTCCGGCGCTGGACGCCGACGTGGCACACCTGGGGCCACCCCCCCCCCCGGGTCACTGCCAGTGGGGCCCCTGGTCCCCTGTTGACCAGTTGACCTGGTCAACTGTGCTGACTGGGCAGGCCCCAGCCACTGACGTGCGGGTCCCACCACTTAATCCTCTAATTAAAAGATTCTAATAATTAAAACTAATTAGTTTAGTTAATTAGACAACGGCAGTGGGCCCGATGGTTTTACTAACTAAATTTAGATTAGTTTAAACCCTGTTTAAACCCACTGTCTATGACAGATGGGTCCCCCATGTCAGTTTTGACCGGCCAGCCGTCCTGTTGACTGTTGACGTCACTATGACATCATGCTGATGCGTTATTCCTTTTCTGTTTTTTTAAATAGTTTCTGAAAATGCTTTAATCTTTGGTTAATCATAGAAAATAAACCGTAACTCGGATGAAAATGTTTTCTATATGAAAGTTGCTCAGAAAAATCCAGCGAATCCGAATACGTGGTCCGTTCCTCTGTCACATGCCCCTAGAATGCTGAACATGGGACATTCCCCCTCCGGTTGTCTGTCCGACACAGGTCCGGAACCGGGAAAACGTTCCCGGTTGTTCCCCCCCCCCTTCACCTTTATCGTGTAGCGATACGATAGGTCACTCCCGGCACAACATATTGCCACGTTCTGCTTTGTGATGCTATGTTTGCTTTATATTTACTGTTTCTTCCCCCTCTTCTCTCCGGTAGACCCCGAGACCGATGCTGCCCCTGTGATCGACTACGTCACCGACGACCCTCCTTGCCAGAGCAACCAGGCAAGCCCCCACTTTTGATCATCCCGATATCGCCCATTCCATTCTCTCATGCTTGCATTAGATTTTGCTACTGTTATTGATTGCTCCTATTACGATGCATAGCTTGCTTTTGTAACCTCTTTGTTGTACCTTACACCTTATCCTAAACTGCTTAGTATAGGTTGCTTAGAGATCTATCAGTGACCCCCCACTTTGTCCCGACTGCCCCGCTGGATAATCAGAAGACCCGATCAACGGGATCGAAGACCAGGCCCCGACACCGCACTTCACTTCCCCTTAGTTGCTCGACACTACTGGGTTACTATCGAGTACCGAGGGTGAGACCTCATCAGCACTTCTGATGTTAACCCTGCAGTGTAGTTATTCGGTCGTGGTCATCGAGGGTGATTTCCTCTTTAACCACTTCTGATACGACTCTGTCGTGCAACCCCTCAAGTGTGGACCTCGAGGGTGAATCCTCTTACATTCACCTTGATGACTACATCGAGTGGAATTCACGGGGTGATTCCTCGGGTTTTCCTTGATGTTTAGACACACAGTTACTATGATTACTATGACTTTACACCGAGCCATGTTACTAAAGGCGAATTCGACCACGAGGGGTACCAGCGAGCTTAATTGCGGTGATGTGGAGCAGGTTGACTGGAGGGTGCCCGAGATAATTACGAGGCGTGGCGGGCATTCCTAGCCCTTGCCGCAAGTCCTCGAGGCAGGGCAAAGGGTCACATCTTTCGTGAGTCTCTACTTGTTACCGCGCGTTCCTAATCCACTACGATTTGGATATTTGATCCGAGGGGCCTCTGGCCTGATAGCACTAACCATCACGTGGGCATAGTATGGGGGTTCTGCGTCGTATACATCAGCCGAAGCTTAATAGACGTCGTCGAAAGCGCGCTGCCGCCGGGTTGGACTGCGTGGCGCCTGCCTTGTTGAAGGAGGTAGCTAGGTCTGCTCACCGCCGCCCACGCATAGCGTGCAGGAGTTCGGGAGATGGCCCATGACCCACAGGGGCATAGGTTTAGTCGGCGTCTTGGCCTCTCTATTAAGCCTAGGTCGGGTTGCGGCGTATTGTTTGGCCGAGGCGGGCATGGCCCGAGAAAGTGTGTCCGGCGGAGTTAAGCGAGCGTGGTGGGTAAGTTGGTGCACCCCTGCAGGGAAGAAAACATCTATCGATAGCCTGTCCTACGGTAATGGACACTTGGAGTTGTATCCCGATCGATACAACTAGAACTGGATACTTGTGATGAGAACTGGATGGTGATGAGGATTTGATTGTGATGATAACCGGATAGTATGGCTCTGGGATGCCTTTCTCGCAGGGAGTCGAGAAAGGATCTCCGGCCGAGGTTGATAACACTTCTACTACTTTACTTTATGCTACTCTACTCCTCCCGGTTGCTGCAAGATGGTGGTTTCCAGAAGATGCTAGTCTTCGATAGGACTAGGCCTTCTCTCTATTCTGGCATTTCTGCAGCCCAGTCCACATATACTTCCTCCTTTTGATAATGTTGCATATGTAGTGTAGATCCTTGCTTGCGAGTACTTTGGATGAGTACTCACGGTTGCTTTGCTTCCCTGTTTCCCCCTTTCTTCTTCTTTTCGGTTGATGCAACCAGATGTCGGAGCCCAGGAGTCAGATGCCACCGTCGATGCCTACTACTACGTGAAGACCGCCGACGACCAGGAGTAGTTAGGAGGCTCCCAGGCAGGAGGCCTTGCCTTTTCGATCGTTGCTACTTTTGTGCTAGCCTTCTTAAGGCAAACTTGTCTAACTTATGTCTGTACTCAGATATTGTTGCTTCCGCTGACTCTGGTGTATTCGAGCTTATGTATTCAAGCCCTCGAGGCCCCTGGCTTGTAATATAAAGCTTGTATTATTTTAATTTGTGTCTAGAGTTGTGTTGTGATATCTTCCCGTGAGTCCTTCATCTTGATCGTACACATTTGCGTGTATGATTAGTGTACGATTGAATCGAGGGCGTCACACCCCTCTCCCTCGCCCCCGGCGGCCACCATGGGCGCCGCCCCTCCCCAAGCCCATACACACACACAAGCATGATGAGAACACACACACACGCACGT
Organism: Aegilops bicornis; assembly: GCA_021605145.1. Taxonomy (NCBI): domain Eukaryota; kingdom Viridiplantae; phylum Streptophyta; class Magnoliopsida; order Poales; family Poaceae; genus Aegilops; species Aegilops bicornis. The sequence continues at coordinate 21,236,207 of CM038674.1, read as the reverse complement.
ATATATGTATGAATGCATGTATATATTAGTATATACGTATTTTGTATGTTTAATTAGTTTAGATTTTTAGATTATTATTTTTCACTAGTATATATGTATGAATGCATGTTAGATGGATATAATTAGTGTTTAATTAGTATGAATTTTTTTTATATAATGTTGTTTTTCTGTTTTTTAATGGATGTATAGAAGTTGTTTTTTCTGTTTTTAGTGTTAGATGCTTAATTAGTATGAAATAGCATATATAATTTTGACATATGCAATGATAGCATAATTAGTGTTATATAGAAATGTTAGAAATTTTAGTTATCAAAATCCAATCATTAAAAAATGTTACTTTTATGGGCATATAGCTAGTATTTGTTCTCGACGATGCCCGGCCCGCATCCTCGCCGTCGACACGTCCACGACGACATCCGGCTGACCCATGTCCGGGACTGGGCTCCGTTGGGCTGGCACTGGGAGGTGCTGCCTGGAGAGGCGCGCCGCTTGATGAGGAACCCGGCCCCGGGTCCCGTCGTCGACCCTGATCTCGTTTGGTGGCGTTCGCGTGGGCCAGTTTCGGTGCGGAGGGAGCCGGCCCGCCAGAGGTGGTGCGTCGCCCGTGTCGGGGAGGAGGGCGAAACGCGTCCATCGCTACATGGTTGCGTTAGAGGGCGACAGGTTCTCCAATACCTGGCAGTTTCTCCAGGGATCTCACTTCATCTATGATCCTGTGAGGGTTCCTTCTCTTTGGATGTCCACAGCCCGCGCCGCAGGAACCGCGAGTGTCCTAGATTCTTCTGTAGTATTCGATCTTTATTAGCTACCTAGCCAGTGATGTATTCGAGATTATATCTATTATTCGAGACGATGTATTCGAGATTATATCTATTATTCGAGACGATGTTTTCGAGATTATATCTATTATTCAAGACGATGTATTCGAGATTATATCTATTATTCGAGATGATGTAATTTGAATACTAAATTGTTTTATATTTCTTTTGGATTAGTTAAATAAAACTATGGCGGACAATACCGGCAGAGAGGGAGAACAGACCATGTTCGATATGATACGCCATGCTAACGGGCCAGATGATGATCAGAATGAAGAAGATTATGACGGCTCCAAATTTCTAAACAACACCGGAGAGAGTGATATGATATTCGATCGCGACGACCGAATTGATGAAGTCATGAACTATGATTATGATGATGACGAAGAAAATGTTGATCTTGAAACAACAAAGACCGGCGAGGTATATATATTTATATAAGTAGGCATCTGGTGATCATCACATGTTTTAAATGACTTGAAGATATATTAACGAATCGATCTTTGTTCTTTCAGCCATCCGGATCGAGCAAATCTTCAGGCAAAAAGACAAAACGAGGCCCGAACAAAAAGTTGAAGGAGGGCGTAAAGTACAATATCGAGGCAATCAGACCTAATGGCGAACCATTAGCGCCTAAGAAGATTGCAGACAAGTTAGTTCGTCAGTGCGGAGTTGTTGTAAAGGACCAACTCCCGATCTCCCTTCAAGAATGGAGAGAGCCAGCAAAAGACAAAAGACAAAAAGACAAAAAGGATGCTGCTCCACGTCCAGATGTTACTTTTGTCGACAAAAGACAAAAAGAACTGCTTTGGGATACTCTCATGGAACATTTCACCCTACCAGATCATTTCACAGAAGCAGATGTGCAGAAAGTCAAGGACGCTGCTCTTAGGAAGATGGCGGTTGCATTCAAGAACCACAAGAATCGTGAATGGGACAAGTACGTCAAGGGAGGAAGGAAGACTCCGGTATTCGAGGGAACACTAAAGAACCAACGTGCTCATTCGGACGATTTCGTGAAATTCAAGGATTCGGAATTAGCTAAGGAACGGTCGAGAATAAACAAGAAGAATGCTGAAAAAAGGATAAGTTCCATAAGCTGGGGCCAGGTGGCTATGCGGTGGCAATGCCTAAGTGGGATAAGTCTGAGAAAGAGATGGAGAATGCAGGTGTCACTCCGGTTACTAAGAGCTGGCCCCCCAGGTGCAGGACTTGATTCTATGCGCATGGGGGGGAGTTGGACCCGAAGACAGGCAATGTTTCGACGAGGGCAAGTCTGAAGGGAGCCGACGATGCGATACTTGTTGCAATAGAAGAGGCACGATCGGGGGTGTTCCAGCCCAACAGAGAGAACGACGAGCTTACGCGTGCCCTGGGAAATCCTGAACACCGGGGAAGAACACGAGGCAAGGGCGCTATTCCGTGGTATGAGGGGTTTTCAGACTGGAACAACGACTACAGAACCCGTGCGAGAAAGAAGATTGTAGAGGAGAAGAAGAGGAAGATGGAGGAGGAGCAGAGACTATGAACGCCTTCAAGGACTAGAAGCAAGTCAAGCGGAATTGGCAGTCAAATTCCAGCGGCAGCAGGAGCAGATCGACTCACTTAGCCAGCAAAGGGGGTCTCAGCAGCTGCAGCAGCTAGCGGATGATCCAGCATTGGATAGCACCGCACCATCCATGCCGAGAAGAAGCGTGGGTTCCGCCCCGGACGATGCAATGCTGGATAGATACCCCGTGGATGACATCACGGATAACACTAACTGCGAGCTACACGTCTAAATGAAGAACATATCCATGAAGGTGGTGGACGCCGTTGCTTTTACAAATCCCCCCAAGGCAACCTTCCATTGCAACCCGATTCCAGCGGGCTATGCTCATGTCTTGGTTGATGAGGTGGTGGACCCATATTCGGACCTACAGCTTGATATTCCTGGAGGTGACGACGAGCACTTTCTCGGAGAGGCCAAGCATCGTATCATCCTATGGAAAAAGGATTGCATCATCTTTCGAAGGCCACCGACACCGCATCAGCCGACTCCTCGTCGAAGTCCGACACCGCATCAGCCGACTCCTCGTCGAAGTCCGCCACCGAGTCAGCAGACTCCCGCTCCTGCAAGTCCACCAAGTCCGGCAAAGTGTCCGGCCACTCCTCCTCCAAGTCCGGCAAAGTGTCAGGCCACTCCTCCTCCTCCAAGTCCGCCACAGTGTCAGACGTCCACTCCTCCTCCAAGTGCGGCAAAGTGTCAGGCCACTCCTCCTCCTCCAATTCCGCCACAGCGTCAGACGTCCACTCCTCCTCCAAGCCCGGCACAACCTCAGGCCACTCCTCCTCCAAGTCCGGCACAGCTTCAGGCCACTCCTCCTCGTCCAACTCAGCCCCGTCAGCCGTCTCCGCCGCCTCATCAATCGCAGAAGAGACACCCCGTAGCTTTGGTGCGTAGCGGTACGAAGTCGAGGTAGTACAGAAATACAGGCGGAGGCAAGCGATATAAATATGGTCCAAGCCTCACGCCTCTTCCGCAGAGGCCTTATGACAGGTCCGAGGAGGAAAACGCAGCCATATCGAAGGCCCAGGAGGAAGCCCATTTTGCACCGAAACCGCAATCGCCGCCAAGGGAGAAAGTGCCTAAGGAAACGATTGACCACTTCATTCGTATGGCTCAACCACCAGCTCCCAAGCCTGTTGACACAGACTATGAGCGCCACATCAGGAAGTTAAATCGAGCACGCGTCTACGTAAGGAGGCGAGCTCGGGATCGAGCAAACAACAAGCAGCTGTCGAAAAATGCGGAAAACCATTCCCAGCTGGGAGAACAGGCGGCACAATCGATCCCTCGCTTGTTGTGCCAACAACACGTGACGATCTGGCCCAATATTATTGTGGGCAAACAGTTTACGTTCGAGGTGGGCAATGTGGTAATAACCAAGGACCATATAATGCAGGCTGAAGTTCTCAACATCACTGTTGGACAACTCCTCGAGATCGAGCCCATGCCTGTGCTTACAGAGGATGAAATAAAAGCGGAAATATGTCCGGGCCAACCTTTGGTCATGCCAGACAAGGTCAAGAACCTCCCAACGAGAATGTATGAATTGCATCAATGGTACATGAACATTACCAAGATTTCCAATCGATTGTCCCTCATGGTGAATGTCAAGGAGGAGCATTATTTCCATGAGAAAGCTCTATCTGTTGAGTATGCTGAACTGTTTCAGTTATACAATCAAGACGCACTCGACAAATCTATAAATCGATTGCTATTGTCTGTAAGTGATTTCTTTCTGTAATTTAAGTCTCAAGCTAGCTGTAGTGATCCTTTTGATCAATCATTACCTATAATTATCCTCACTATATTCTTTTCTGTGGTATTATGCATGATGAAGATGTATGAAATGAGAAAAGGTGGACGCTTTGGCATTGGGTTCATTGACCCAAACACCGTTAATGAATACACATGAAAAATAAATCCACATCATCAAAAGGCCGTAGAGGGCAACATGCTAGAGTTCTTGAAGCGCCTCAAATACAATGAAGATATACTACTTCGAGTGAGTCACACTGTCTTGTACTACAAATTCTCTGTTTTTGCCTACTAGGTAGCTACATGTTTTTGCTTACATAGGCCTGCTTAATTAAGACATGCAAACGTGTGTGCATGCAGATTTCACTGGATCTTGTGTATCATTAAAGTTGACGCCGGAACAGTTAAAATACTGGACCCACTACTCAAAGGAAATATTGACTATAACATCTTGTTTGGGATAGTCAACAGGTAATTTCAATCATTATTAACTATATATCTCGGCCTATTTAGTTCGTCATTTCATGATATGAACTATTTAATAACCCCTTTATTCATTTTTTTTTCGGCTGGCAGGGCTTGTGCAAGGTTCATCAGCGTCACGGAAGGCGAATGGAAAAAAAGCTTAAACGGTTTCGACCCAAGGTAAGTAATTAAGTAGTACTAGCTAGCTAGCTAGCTGTCATCTCTTTAATTATCATGCTTGATTAATTATTATCTGATCAAATTCCATTCTCGTAAAGGCACTGCAGCAGGCGCAGGGGACTGATCTGTGTGCATTATGCGTTTGCGAGAACATTCGCATGATGGCGTCCGAATGGAGCAGATCTCAAAGACAGGAATGGGTGCGCTTGTCAGAACACTATTCACAATTTTTACATCATTATCGATATCTAGTCACACAACTAATACACATGCATATTGATCTCCTTCTTAACAGTTCACATAGGTGTGGGACAAGCTCCTAGAAACGGAGCGCGTAGAAGCACTTCAAGAGGAAATAGCGGGATTTTTGCTCGACCAGGTCATAAATTCGAAGGGAGAATACTATTACCCGCTACCGCCCCCATGAAAACCACTTCCAATTGTCATCATGCTACGAAGGCACCAATTAGGCTAATGCCACTGGCTCCGAATGCAACATGCATATGTAGGAGAAATTGTATATAGCTATATATGTGTGTATGTGTGAATTAATTAATATGGTGGTTTGTGAGACGTTGATGATATATATATGCATGATATATATAGGACAGCCATTTGGGACACCTAGGTGCCCAGGCTCCTTGCTTGTCTACCTTCGGATTGCTTTAGGATGTGTGCTTGTGTTAGGTATAGACGCTAACGGGTATATACCCGTTTGCAGTATTAAATTTGGTCATTTATTGCAATTTACTAATTAATTTCATTGACCGCATGTTAATTAGCGATCACTTACTCTAATTTGGAGGAAGGCATTAATTAGCATGCACGTACTATCAAACACTGCCTAATTTAGTCACGCATGTGCATGTGAAACACTAGAAAGATTCTATAGTAATTAATGCATAGAAGTAAATTATTCAAAATTGTCTAATTTTTTCTGTACATATTAGTACTATTGCTGGCATGCCTTTTAAATAGAGGTGTGCGTATTAGTTGCTATGGGTATAAGAAAAACCTAGTTAATATTTATCTGAACGTAACATATCATCTGTCGAGGTATTTAGTTACGTATATATATCCATTTTAAAAAAGTTAGTGACATTTATTTGTATGTACCAATAAATTTCACATCAAGGTATTTACAGCAAAATCTTGAGTATATACTGTTTTTCTTAAACTTGAGTATCCACATACAAATATATCGGACTATGTTTGTAGGTATATAATACCTAAAATAAATCATAGAGTATATACGTGCATGCAAATTATTTGGAATAAATTGTAGGGTATATACGATATGTATGTATCTTATACCTAGAATAAATCATAAAGTATATTCATGCATGCAAATTATTTGGAACAAATTATAGGGTATATATGTTTGTAGGTTTTAAAAAACATAGAATAAATAAAGGGTGTATACATTTGTAGGTATAGGTTCAAATACCTAGAATAAATCATGTAGGAATCAATCTACAATCAATGATCATGAAGGATACATGTGCATGCACGCAGAAAAGGAAAGCAAATTTTTGGGAAGGATAATAGTGATTATTTACAAATAGAAAATGCATTAGCGGGTTGGATCCGAACTAGGTGCCCAGGCACCTAGGTGCCCCAATTATTTTACCTATATATATATATATATATATATATATATATATATATGCATAACGTGTACAAAGTGTAGTATCGTAAAATACCAGCAAACGAAAAAGAATTAAAATGAAAACACAAAATTAAATGAAAAAGAAATCATAAAACTAAAAGGGCTCCCTGCCCCCGGAGCTCCCTCGTGCCACGTGGTTGGCCTTTAGCACCGGTTCGTGCTGAACCGGTACTAAAGAAGGGGGGGGGGGGGGGGCTTTAGTGACCACACTTTAGTGCCGGTTGTGGACCCGGCACTAAAGGGCGTTACGAACCGGTGCTATTGCCCGGTTCTGCACTAGTGTATTACAGTGCCGCTGGTAGCAGACCACTAGCAGCGCACACTACTAATGACCTGCAAACTAGAAGTGTTCCCAGTCTGCACAATACTTGTGCCAGAACTTGACCTCAACATGGCAATGGATATACCCACTACCCGCGAACCCGACTAGTAGAAACCCTATTAGGGCAAGGATTTGGAAAATATAAATACGTACGGGTTATAAATGGGAAAATGTATATCTATTTGGTAAGCTGAGCACGGGTACGGGAAGGCAATACACATACCCGCGTACCTGCATAGGTGTACACATGTAGTAATTAATTTACGTTAGGCTAACGGAATCACTAGCCTTGACCCAAAATCTCCTCCCCTTACCCAGGTGCATGATATTGTTTAGATGTGTGGATCTTGTTTTGTAAACTCATGATTTTGTCTCTGATTTTGCTTATCTTATTTTTTTTTCCAAAAAGGGGCGCTTTATTACATAAAAGATTTAAGTATTGCGCCCCGGACTCTGCATAACACCGATCTTATTATATGGTCTCCTTCATTTGATCATTTTCAGGCAGGGGCTGCAGAATGGCCTTGAATAAAAGAAAGATAGTGAGGAGTTCGTAGTGATGTGTAGCCGTGAGGATGTGTGTTCTTTCCAAGAATTAGAGCTACAAATGGAAATATGTTCTTTATGTGTTTCTCGTGTGTATAATGTTTGGGTTGTGAAATTTGTAGGATGGCTGCATATTTCTTGTTGTGTATTGTTGTACTGATTTGACCCTCATATGGGGTATTTATAGAATACATGAGGGGCTAGAGGCTTGGAGTACAAGACAAGCAATACATGTTTTAAACCTATTCGATCCCTTCTCCTTATCTCTATCTTGAAATCCAAGTTATATTCTAACATGGGTGAGGTCTCTATGGCATAAATTTGATAAACTGTAAATAACTAATTCTTGCATCCCAAAAAAGCATGCATATGAGGTAGATACGCGACTTTTCTATTCAGTATTCCATGAGCCTCTCATATGCATGGAAAATAAAATTTGAATTACTCTATGATTTTTGTAGTTCGCTTTTCCTCTGATTGAGCATTGAGTCAATGATCCTATAGTTTCTACAGCGATTATATCTACATGTGCAGCAGAAAGCTTGAGAGCATGTAAAGAATAGAGGTTAAAGCTTGAAGGTGTGTACTACGAACTACGAATTCACTGTTCTTCTATTTCTAGGATGATGTTTGTTTTTTCAATAAAATGATGGGATGATTTATTTTTGGATATTATTTTATGATCTTCAGAAAAATTGAGTTGATGTTTATTGTTGAAATCATGCAAAATTAAGAGATATTACTTCACGAACTTTTTAGCAAGTTGCTCGTACAAATTGGTTTGGTTCTTGATATTGACCGTTCTCTTTGGCGTGCTGATATGCACAATTTGGTCTTTACTTCAAATTCTTCCGCTTAGATGAAGGAATTGGGATCACAAATGCAGTATGTGCTAGTTATGTGGTAGCAAAAACCATGTTATGCTCGCTGTGTTTTGTGGAGACCAGAAGTTTAGTTGGTAATGGACTAGGATGCATATTGTATTATGTACTGATTGTCTACATCAGGTGCTTGTATATATGATCCCTGCTACTCATGTCATCTGTTTTAAATAGCAGGCTATTGCCAAATAGCGGCGGACCTCAAAATCAGCTATAGCGGAGCTATAGCGGGCTATTTGTACATGAAACCATTTAGCAGCACCCTACTGAAAAGGCTATATAGCGGGCTATAGCCCGCTATAGCCGGCTATTTAAAACTATGACGTGTACGTGTACTGCCATTTCCAAATTATGTTCTACTCCGAAATTATCAATGTGCAGCTCTAACAAACGTTGTTAGTTTGGGTACACATTTAGTCATGCAGTCCGAATCATTTCTCAACTGAACTTGCCTACTCTGTCATATTTGAAGCTAGTGATATGACTGTACCACTGTGTTAGTGCTCTTCGCATCACCACATGCAAAGGCAACATTTTTGTATTAGTTGGTTTAAGTTACCATGGTCTTTCTTAATTGCACTGAAGGCAACACTTCTGCAGTAGTTTGTTTTGCCTTGGTACGTGCAGGTGTATATATATATGCCCATGCCTCAAGGTGGACATAGTGAGCGGGCATTTTGGCCCCCTCGTGGCCCGCCAATGACCGGACCTGTCGGTCCTGTTCCGCTGGAGAAAAGGGGCGGTCCGCTTAGGAAATATAGGCATGAAAAACTTTCGGTATGGTCCGGATTTTGACTGAGCCGACCGAGTAGACCGAGAAAAAGCAGGTCACCGCCGCCGCATTTCTCTTCATCGCGCCTCAGGTAAACTCTCCTATGTATCCTAGCACCGCCGCATCGGCATCGTCCTCCCACCTAATGAATCAGTACAGAACGCCGCATAGATGATGCACGCATCAAATTCATTGACCACGACCGTCGTATGCCGCCGTCAAATTTGTCGCCGTTGTCATCTCCCCGGCCTCTGCTGTGTTTGGCCGCGTCCAGAGCAGTGTCTTGCTCCGGCCCCTCTCCCTCTCGTAGTTCTCTTTGACCTCATCAGGGTCCTCAAAATGTTCGCGCCGGCGATTTGCTTCTCCTTCCTCTCCTTCCCGTGCGCCGTAGTGTATTGCCGCCGTACGCGCCACGGCTCGTCGTCGCTGCCGTGCGTGCACAGTGGCCGATCGCGACCATGGCGAGATGCACACGAACGCATCATCAGTACATGAGTAATGCAGGAGCACTGGCAGACGAGCAGTACGGGAGCACGGCTGCGTGTAACTGTTAAGCTCGACGCGGTTCAGTTTCGTCAGAATCTTCAGTATTTACAGTTTCATCAGAATCTTCAGTATGCAGTTTCGTCAGTTTTCAGTTCCGTCCGTTAACTTATGCGTAAAAAAACTCCGATGATGAGCAGCAGCAAAGGCAAATCCTGATGAATAAGCCCACAATAATACAGGTTGCCGGCGGCGATGATGAGGATGGTGATGCTGGCTTCCCGCCCACAGAAAACCGTGGGTGGTTTTCCTCTCATTTTATTCCGTGGAACAGATAACACAAACGGCAAGGGAAACAAGGTTCGATCTGTTAATTACGACTTCATCCCACGACTATCTCCACGTCAAAATTGATGCGCTAAACACGGCATGGCCCACACGCGCAAAATCGTGGCCTCGTGCACGCCCTAAATTACTTGCATGTAACAGAAAATCTACCAAGGAACAAACGCAGACGCCACCGCATCGTGGGCTAGCAGTTGTGCCCCTGGCCGGCGCCACCGCATCCCGTCGCTGCCATCTGCGAACCATCGCCGATCTCGACCATGCAGTTGTCTCCACCGTGTCCAGGAGCTCACCGGAGACGTCCCTTGCCGCTGGCGCCGCCATGGGCGGTCCTCTTGGAGTCTTGGTCCTACCCGAGCTTTACCTCAGCCGGTCCGGTGTAGGAAAAGGGGACCAACTTCGGTCCGGTCCAGGCCGGTCCGCCGGCGGCCGGTCAAAATATAAGAGGACTCCATGACCGCATACATGACCGTGTCCATTCTGGTCCATTTGCCACCTGACATGAGCATGTTTCCCAGGTAGTAGTTTGTAATATAAAAAAAGGCATTTTTTGTACTGCTTGCAGAGTAACTGAGCCCTCTTTCAAGCATGTCCCACTATTGGTATAGGGGTTTTGAATGAACGGTAAACCATATATAAGAGGACTCCATGACCGCATACATTTTGGACAATTTAAGCATCATCCAGACATTGATCTTCGCCTCCAAGTCCCTCACTTCTTTGTGCTAGAACTCCCAAAGTACCTCGTTATAGCTACTGCTCAAACTATAGGATGGACTCAATTTATGGCATGGATTTTTCCCCCTTGTTTATGTAGAAGAGAGAACCATTTCGGGCATCTAGCTAGGCATAGGAGGCATAGGGAAAGAATGAGTCACTTGGGGTGTTGAATTTTGTACTGCACGTGTGGCAAGGTCAACTGCTGTCTTTGCAATAACTCGTGTGCCGAGATGTTGCCGTTTTAGGTTGACTCTGGTTCAGTCATACATGTACGCACACACCTCATGCATGTAGATAACTCACGAACCAAGCAGGTCGAGTAGCACGTGCGCGTCAAGAGTGCAAGCAAGGATAGGTAGCTATCAAATCATGCACACGGTACCATATCATGCATGAAAAAATGAAGCTTGAGTGTACACAATTCATACCACATCGATATGCAGTAGAGTTTGCTAAAATATGAGAGACACGGAAAGATTTATTGTGTAGAAACTTGCAAGATATTGCCGTCATGCGGTTGGTCAAGGTGCAGCCTCTTTGGATCAATATGTAGTAGGTTCAATCCTACGTGAAACGTCACCACTAATTTAAAGAAGAAGAAAATGTGTGTTAATCATTCATGGATCAATTTTCAAGCTATCCATTTTCGCCCTGGCTCATTAGTTCTAGGCACTCCTGTACGTCTGGAAAAATTAAATGCAACCAAACCAATTTATTTAGCGAAAACGAAACTACCACAACAACCAGCTGGAAGGCCGCGTGTTCTAGCTGCCAGACTAGCTAGCATGCAGAACATGTGAATTAACCGTAGTATCGATCTACTTCAGAGAGTACGCAGAACATGAAGGAACACAGCAAACTACTCCCATCACCGCCTAATCTAAGTGACAAATTCAAAATTTTAAAGTTTGACTAAGCATATATACAAAAATATGATATAAAAGAATACCAAATCAATATCAATATGTCCACCATTAGGTAACTACTCTTGCGCAAGGATGAAAGCGAAGCTCATGACGAGGTGCTGGAATACCTCGCGCAATCCGGGCGCTGCAGACCGGAAGCTTTGTAGCGCCACGCCTATCAAGGCGACGCGCTCTTCTTTAAGGGAGGAGCCCTTCAAGGTCTCCTCCATCTCTTCTGTCCACCTCTCGCTATCCTTTCCTCGGGCAGGAGGCAGGGGTGGCATGGCGACCTTGGGCACAAGCACTTGAGGGATGGGTCGAGGTGCTTGCAGCCGTGGCTGCGGGCTGGACCAGATGACGGCTGGGCCAGGGTGTGGCCCAGCCCCTCCGTATTGACCTCGGGGATCCTCTCCCCGAGGTCCTGACGGGCCGAGGCTTCAACCTCGGCCAGGGCGCCGGTCTCTCGGCCCACGATGTGTTGGCTTAGGGGGCCGGAGTAGAGGTTGCCTCCCCAGCCTATCAAGAGCTGGCGGGGGAATAGAGGGATCCGGGCTCCCACCGGCTTACTAGGAAGAACCTTCGACGGCCTACATAAAAAGACACCCCTATGAGATTACTATTACCAGGATGACCTGCTGGAAATATCGAAACACTAGAGTGATGGCGTACCCTCAAGGTGTCGGCTTCTTCCTCCCCATGGCAAGGGGGACTTCCTTTGAGTCATCAGAGAGCTCGACTCTCTCCTCCGCCTTGCGAGTAGTCTTGGCCGAGGTTCGCCTCGACATCTTCGAGCCCTTGGGCTGCATTCTAGCTTCGGCGTCCTCTGACGCCGCCCTCTTCCCTTTAGGAAGAGGGACCTCATGGACGGAGAATGCATTGGTCTCCTCGAACCGAGTGAACAAAGTGTTCCGGGACCAAACACTCGATTTTCCCTTCCGGGACATTGTCCCTTTGGGGCCACTACGTGCGGCTCCTCGGTGAGGAGCACCGCGAGCAGGAGAATCATGGGCTCCTCTGTTAGTGGAGCTGAGCAACGCACTCCCTACACCCAGGCTAGCCACTTCTGCAAAATGCCAAACATAACAATTCGTTGAACTCTACCCCTCGATACTGAGGACAAAGATGTTAATTTATGTGTTGGAGAACTTACCCGGGGGGGGGGGGGGGGTGGGCTTTGTAGCCTTCCTCGAAGCCGCGGTCCTCCCCTTCCTTGGGAATCTTCTCCTTGGCCAACTTCAGGAGGCGCGTCCACATGGTGGCCAAGTTGGTGCGGAAGATGGTCTTCATGGGGCCCGCGGTCTTGGGCTTGTGCGCTCACATTTGAGGGGCCTGGAGTTGGGAGGGGGAGGATGCGGCGGTTGATGCTACTTGTGATCCGCGTTGGTTTTTCCCCGAATAGGAGAGGATGACGCATCATAGTAGAGGTAAGTATTTCTATCAGTTATGAAACCAAGGTAATTAATCCAGTAAGGGACCAAGCAACACTGTGTAGACAGCCCCTGTTGACAAACAACAAAAACTTGCAACCCAACGCTTAGAGGAGTTGTCAATCCCTCTACCCATATGTTTTGCACACTGATTTAAAGAAAAAAAATCAAAGTTCAAACTTAAACATAAATAAAGCTTTAAAACCAATCAGTCGCGGGTCAAAGTCCACAATTACATTAAACTTTAATTAAACATAAAATAAAAAAGTCCGCACCGCCATGCACGGTGCTCTAGGTGTCCTCGTCGTCTGAAGTAAAGCGAGTGAGGTCGGCCAGCTTCTGCGCCGGGCCAGCAGATGGGAATGCCACCTCCCATGCCTGGGCCACATCACCCTGCTGTGCCGCCTGCTGGGCTGCTCCAGCGCGTGCACCACGCTCCTCCTTTATAGCGGCGCACCTCCTCCTCCTTGTGATCCATCTGCATGGGCCGCTCACCATCGACATGCTACTCCGTTAATGTGCGCTGCTTCTAATGCTTGAGGTACACGGCCTCCTACGCCGGCGTCGGGGCGGTGAGCCTCGGTGGCCGTAGAGAAGGTGAGGGCCACCGCCAGCCTCTCCTGGTAGTCCGCCTCCTCCGCCTCCGCTTTGCACCGCTCCTCCTCGATTGAGTGTTGCATGGCTGCCACCTCCTACACAGCCTCCTCCTCCTCCTCCGGCTAGACGATGGGAGGGGGTTTGGAGGCGTCGTAGGGTTGCTGTGGTGCTCCTGGACGTCGAGACGGAGTTGCTCCTCGTGATCAACGGTAAACCACATCCCCAGTTGGGAGAGTCCGGTGCGCGCCGGCATTCGACGTTGCTCGGGCATGAGGGTCTCTAGCCGTGATCTCTCAAAATAACAAGAAATTCCACAACAACGAAACTTTTCAAACTAATTAAAGCTAAGGAGTTTTTATTATGTGATTGCGGCATCATAGAAAGAACAAATTTAAATCATAACCAAATCAATTTTTTCGTATCTAATATAAATTAAGCTGAAATATAACTACCATTTATATGAAAACGGAAATTAAAACTAAAGGTTGTCCATTAATTTAACCACTTCAAGATATTACAATATTCAACCAATTAACTAGCCCGTGCATGACACGCTGATGATGAACCATTATCTCCATCCCACACAAGAGCTTTCCAAAGCGTTCCAAGATTCGCCATATCCAGCACAACGTGAAGTGTGCCTAAAAAGCTGACGCGGATGGATGCATACAAAAAACTAAATATAAAGGGAAGATGAGTAAGGATATAGGACTTTAATGTTAATCCCAGAGAAACAAAAGTAATCTCCCCTTGATAAAAATAAAATTGTTCTTAAATGCACAAAGTTAGTATTCCCTATATCCTAGATTTCAGCCACATTTGAAGTCATACACTAGATATTTGTGTTATACGCAATATGTCTCACTGTACAATAATTTAGGGAACCAATTTTCCAAATTGGACACCATTTTTTTTAGAATGGGTTTATGAAAAAACATGTCATGGCTTCCATATGAAATTCATTTTTGCATAGAGAACTAAGAACATTTTAATTTTAATGTTTTTATAACCATATAAAAAGTTGACATTCTCAATATACCAGCCTGTCCGAATGCATGGGTTGACGAGAAGTATTATTTAATTACTATTCTGTTTGTTTATATTATATTCAATAAACTTGATAAAATATAACTATTTGACATTTGAAAAATACTAATACACACTACATTGTGGAACGGAGGGAGTAGAAATTGGCTTGTATATCTTGAAGTAGGGAATACCTCTAAAGGGATAAGTTGGGTATCTTAAAAATGCTCGTCAACCAATAAAACCTTGGGTGCAAAATGTGTTCTCATTCCTAGTACCGGGACCTTGTGCTTCCCTAGCTAGAAAAGTCTACTAACACCGTCCAACTAGCATGCTAGCACCATATCAATAACTAAAGCCAACGACATGTCGTCCTGTCCACAATATTCAACCATAAGATGATGATATGAAGTTTTACATCACTCCGTGTGGATCCCTATATATATATACATCTAGCTCCATCTTGTACCAAGTAGAATCAATCCACCAGCTGGTCAAGACATATTTCTTGGACTGTATTGGCTAGTAAATGATAAAGGCAACAGAGCTAGTGGCTGAGAACGATGAGGAGAAGAAGAAAGAACATGTGCAAAAATCAATTTGGGAACCGGAGGCACAGGGAAGGTGAGCGATGTCATTTAGTGCATTGAGTAGCATTGGTGTTCGCAAAGGGCACATAGTTATTTGGTTCCCCGCCACGTCTAGTTAGAGCATCCACAGTGTCGTTTTTGTATGCCTCTATGCTTGCATCCAAGGCCTTACAGGCGGACAATATACACTGCAACCTTTGCCTGTAACCAAATTATTTTTTGGCGACGGCTCTAAGCTGATAGGATCACGTGTTTAAATGCTATACACTACACCATCGTCATGTGAGCTTAAAAGCAAACATGTGGGATCCATGTTAAATGCACTGTCTCCTCCACACACTGTTGATGCCCTTATAAGAGCATCTCTAGCAGACCCTGCATAAGTAGTCAAACCCGCAAAATAACCTTTTTTACAGTTCCAGTCGAAAAAACGTACCCGAACAGACCCCTTAAAATCGTCTGATCCTTAATTTTTTTAAGGGGCCCTATAAATATGAAGCCGAAAACCTTATATCTACAGTTTTGAAGGCAACTTTACCAGGCCCTGCATACCGGTTAACGTTGGCGGTTGAGGAATTTTTGCTCCCGCCAACACCATGAAGCTCGCCCGGCCGCCCGTCCGCTCGGCCGCCCGGCCGCTACACCCGTCCGCCGCCTGCCCGCCACGCCCGTCCGCCGCTCCCGGCCGCGCTAGTTAGCTATGAATTGATGCGAGCAAGCTAGCTAGCTAGCCCCGGCCGCGTCTCTAGCTAGCTGTGAATGGATTCGAGCTGAGCTAGCTAGCTCGCTCGCTCCTGGATGGATCCAAGCTGAGCTAGCTAGCTCGCTCTCGATCATTCGAGCGCCGACGGAAGAGCTTGCTGGCTCGGCGCTTCATGCCCTTCGTATTTGGTCGGCTGCGGTTTCATTTTTGACAGCTTCATGTGCTATTCATTGATTTCGCGGGAGCAAGCTAACTCACCATGGACATAGACGAGAGGAAGAAGAAGATGTGGGGAAAGAATATAAGCGAATATTCTGTTTTACGGGTCCGTTTTGCAGGGTCTGCCTCTGCGGCCATCCACGCCAACCTGCAAAAACCTTTATATCGCGAACTGCAAATGCGTTTTGCAGGTTGGTGGGATGCAGAGTCTGCTAGAGATGCTCTAATCTTAGCAAATTTCATCGACGGAGCGCCCCCTCCCGTTTTCTCTAGACCCTCCCGATTGATACATTTTTATTGGGGAAATACTTTTGTATTGTAAGGATTGGTCGTTGTTTATTGGGTTATCTGTAGTTATTGGCAGAATGGGCTTATGAGGTAGAAAAAGTTGTCACAACTTCCGCCTTGTAGCTCACTGCGTTGGTGATGATGGGCAAGGTGTTGACAGGGATTTAATTACTTTTAATTATTAATTAATATAGGTTTCAAACTATTTCTTAAAAGAAATGGTTCATGACAAGGTGATGATGGGCAAATGCACGAGTATATGACTAATGACTACTCTATCTAATACGAATTTCTGGTCCGTTGTTACAGCAGCTTAGCAATGGAAATTGAAGTGTATCAAAGGAAAAAAAATTGATGTAAAGCATTGAAGAATATAAATAGGAGAAAATGCCTTGTATATCTTGAAGTAGGGAATACTCCTCTGAAGTGACAAGTGAAGTATCTTAAAAATGCTCGTCGATATGTAAAACCTGCGGTGCAAAATGTGTTAACATTCCTAGTACCCGGACCTTGTGCTGCCCTAGCTAGAAAAGACTAGTAGCACCATCCAACTATCATGCTAACACCATGTCAATAATTAAAGCCAACGACATGTCGTCCTGTCCACATGCCCTATATATACATCTAGTTGCATCTTATACCAAGTAGAATCAATCCACCAGCTAGTCAAGACATACTTCTTGGTCGGTATCAAATGGGTTGTAAATTATAAAGGCAACAGAGCTAGTGGTTTAGAGCGATGAGAAGAAGAAAGAACATGTGCAAAATCAATTCGGGAACCGGAGGCACAGGGAAGGTGGGCGATGTGGTTTAGTGCATCCAGTAGCGCTTGGTGTTGGCAAAGGGCACATAGTTGTCTAGTTCACCACCACGTCTGGTTAGAGCATCCACAGGGTAGTATTATTGCGCCTCTAAGCATGTGGTCTTTTAGCGCCTCTAAGCCTGTCTATAAGGCCTTAGAGGCGGACGCTATACACAGCAGCCTTTGCCTCTAACCAAAAAAATGTTGGCCGCGCGTCTAAGGTAAGAGACCGGCTCCAACCACTTAAAAAATTCAAAAGAATCATGTGTTTGCATGGCTGGGTTGTCTCGTGCATGAAATCAATTATAATGGCATGAAGAAAATATTTGTTTACTTGTTAAGTGGGTCCCAACTCAGAGGCTGCAGCAAATGCTACACACTGCACCATTGTCATGTGAACTTAGAGGCAAACATGTGGAGCCCATGTTAGAGGCAATGCCGCCTCTTAGAGTGAAATTGAATACGCACGCTTCGGTATTAGGAGATGAAGCTGGAACAGGCATGATATTTAGAGATTATGATGGTTTTGTTATGTTTAGCTCCTGCAGATGCATAACTTCATGTGATGACGTGTTAGAGGATGAACTTCTTGCATTAAAGGAAGGAGTTTCTTTTGCACTGCAAGGGAGTAGTGTACCCATTGATGTGGAAACAGATTGCATGGAGGCTGTCAGGATGCTCAAAGAAGGACATAGGAACAAGTCTAAGTATGCTTTCATTGTTAGAGGGATAATTAGTAGTATGGAAGAAAGGAGTTCTTGCGTTGCTCATGCTCGTTGAAGCTGTAATAATGTCAGTCATGCTTGGCTAATTTTGGTAGGGTGTACTGCCGGACTATGGTTTGGGTATGCTCTGGACCAAATGAGGTCACTGAACTTGCAGAACGAGATTGCAGCATGTAAACTCTGAGTAATGCAAGAAATTATTCAAAAAAAAAAGAGGCAATGCCGCCTCAACACACTGGTGATGCCCTTAGAATCTTAGCAAATGCCATGGACCGAGCGCTCCCTCCCATTTTCTATTTTTCTCTAGACCCTCCGGGTTAATTCATTTTTATTGGGGAAATACTCCCATATTGTAAGGATTGGTCGTTGAATGTTGGGTTATCTATAGTTTATTGGCAGAATGGGCTTATGATGTAGAACATGTTGTCGCAACTTCCGCGCTTTCCGCTCACTGCCTTGGTGATGATGGGCAATGTATTGACAAGGATCTAGTTACTTTTAATCTTATATTTACTAATTGGAGGCACCATGAAAGCCTTCTCATTAATCCACACCTACAAAATTAATTACACCGTTGGATTAAATAATTAATGCTAGAGATAAAAAGAAAACTTACGTAACACAATAGTCCAAAAAAGGGTCCTGACACGTTCAACATTGCTGTGAAAAAAAAGAAAACATCTAGCGTTGCCTTAAAAAAAGATATCCTCTCCATAAAAAAAGATATCCTCCTTCCATAAAAACTCTAGCAATGTAAAGGAAAAAAAAACAGCCACATCTACAAAATTAATTACACCGTTGGATTAAATAATTAACGCTAGAGATAAAAAGAAAACTTACGTAACACAATAGTCCAAAAAAGGGTCCTGACACGTTCAACATTGCTGTGAAAAAAAAGAAAACATCTAGCGTTGCCTTAAAAAAAGATATCCTCTCCATAAAAAAAAGATATCATCCTTCCATAAAAACTCTAGCAATGTAAAGGAAAAAAACATCTTCTCCCGTGAAGAAAAAAAGCATCCATCGGTTCAAGAAAAGATATTCACGTTGGTAGGTGAAGATTTCTTTTCCCTCACTAGATATGCTGAACGTAATATGTGATATAAGTCAAAATTGATAAGTCAAAAAAAAGCAAGTCCATAACTTAAAAAAAAAAGCAAGTCCATAATGGGCGCTTTGGCATGTGTCTGCATGCTAAAATTAGGGAGTCCATGTATGGTATGATTTATCATCCGCCAAAAAAAAATATACGCTACAAGTCATACGTGATACAAGTCCAACACATGGTAAGTTAGAACGAAGGTTCAAGAGTCCGTCTATGCTACAACTCATAGGTGCATACGTGATTTAAGTCCAAGGTGATAAGTTTATTTAATAAAAAGATCGAACAAAGAGTACTAATCATTCGTGTAGAGAGAAATATGTCCACGCATAAAGGCACTGTACAAAAAAAAATACATGGTCCCATGCCAAAAAAAAATAAGGGCAATGTGTACGGCCATTTTTTTAGCATAGTACAATCAAAGTTGCTCACATACATGAGCATATACTCATCCTCCTATGAGCGCGCACACACACATCCTACCCCTATGAGCATCTCCGATAAACTGAGCCGGCATATCATCTTGAGATTAACGTAGTCCCTACAGAAACCTATGTTGTCGACGTGAATGCCTCCTCCCATTGAACGGACGTCTCCCAAAGGTCTGAAAAAATCCAGAAAAATGCGAGCACCAATGTCAAGTCTAGGACATGAATTTTGGTGGGACATGCATAACATTGTCCCCTAACCATCCAATCACAGGATGGTTCGCCGTGTACGGCCATTAAAACATGGTTTCAACAAAAAAAAGGGTGTTCTCCTGTAACGACAAACATGATTATTTCACCAACCAGATATTGCATTGTCTGGATCTTTTATGTGCATGTAGAAACAAAGAATGGATACATAGAAAGTGGTAGAGGTTTGATTGGATAAGAGAGCAGTACATATTTTTTAAGGAACTTTTTTTTGTGGTTTAAGGAATTTAATTTGTAAATTCACATTTGACTAGAGATTCTTTCATTCTGCTCAGTTTCCATGCCAAGTCGCAATGGACGATGCTCTAAAGGAGGTTCGTCGATGGTTGACCAATGGAGAGCAACTCGAACTCTGCCATTTCCGTTCCTCAATCCTATTTGTCCGCGGATATACTGCTTTGCCTAATGTTTATGCGATTCATGTACTACATGCTTCTTTAGAGAAGGAGATTGCTAATACGTATTTGCATATATACTATGTCTATGAATGTCTATTTTTGTGATTATAACAAAGAAAAATTTAGTAATTAAAATATCATATATATTACTATTGTAAAATAAACAGGATGTATCATGCGCCACAAAAATTTATGTAAACACGTCATTGTCTATGTGAAATATTGATGGCAAATATAAAAAATCCATCCATGTGTGTCATAAAAGAAATTGTTGGTTGAGGCAAGAACGTCTAATCTTAAAAATCTATGCTATAATGAGAATATACAACAACCTATATTTTAATATGTATATTATTTGATATGATATCACGTCTGTTGATAGAATGCCGTGCATGCATGTGTCCATTATTGTGTATATAGAAACGTACTCTATAATTCTATGGTGCTTCCATTACCAACCGAAAGATGCCTATATTTTTAGGTAGGGTATAAGAAAGGCAGATATATGCTAAAACAGTTGAAGCAATGTACCTCCGCTTGATCCTATGTCCAACCAAGGTACACATGCATGTGTTATTATAATAATCAACATCACAATATTCATACTATTGGATGCAAACAATCTAATCACAAAAAATACAAAGCAATGTAGCTTCGTTACACCCTATGTCCAACCAAAGTACACATGCATGTGTTACAATTATATTCTGCATCAACATATTCATATTATTGTTTGACATTTTAAATTTTTACAAATTAGTTATATCAAATATTAAATTTCCTAGTCCGTGCAGTTGCACGGATTGACGACTAGTTATTATAATTAATATAGGTTTTCAAATTATGCCTTAACAGAAATGGTCCATGACAAGGTTCGACTTGGGTATTGGAAGTCGATGACTAGGCAGAACAAGAGGGATGCATATAGTTCTCTCTTGGTATACACATATGAAGATACCAATTCAGAAAATAGAATAAAAACACTAATTCGTTGGGAATTATTCTGAAACAAGAGGGATTTCCCTGGTTACAATCGAACTGTATTTGGAACACTCTTTTTCTGATCCCCACCATGCCTCCATCGCCGTCCTCCGGCATGGTGCCGCCACGCGGCAAGGCCGTCCACTTCACGTGGCGTGACGCCTGACACGTCATCTCCTTCCCGTCCATGCGCTGCTGAACCATCCCATGAGGGAGCTCCAGCGAGGAGCATTCCCGCTCTGCCCGGGCGGTGCGTTCGATGCTCGCCGACCTCGGAGTAACCCGGCATGGCACAGCTCCGACTACCAGGCGACCTTGGCGTATCCCCAGAGTGGACCTTACCCCCAGGCGACGGTGCGTTCCTCTATCTTCATTCCGGATCAAACTGCTCGTATTTCACCCCTTCTATGAATGGAGTACGACAGCCTGCTAGCTGCCTCATGGGTACTGTCTCAGAATTTTCATCCCCTTCTCTTCTGTGTGTTGAAATATATTGCCCGTCTCCCTCCATTAGTTCAGACTTTTGGATGAGTTGGCTGGT
This sequence comes from Aegilops bicornis, assembly GCA_021605145.1. NCBI lineage: Eukaryota > Viridiplantae > Streptophyta > Magnoliopsida > Poales > Poaceae > Aegilops > Aegilops bicornis. The sequence continues at coordinate 21,214,700 of CM038674.1, read as the reverse complement.
GCATGAATTCAACATGGTATAGAGAGCCAACCTCTTCCTGACGATCTAGCCATAAGCTTTCTCCCCATTACCTTCATCATGTCCTCCACCTCGGCACCATCACCCTAAACCTAGGAGCTCCACCAGCCGAGAAACTGACGTCGCGCCACCGAAGACGGTGCAGACGCAACAGGCGGACAAACCGTCAACACGGGGCCCAACCCTCTGTATGCGCAGTGGGTCTCAAAGGACCAGCAAGTCCCGAGCCATCTTCTGAACTCTTTGTCGAAAGAGATCCTTGACCAAGTCGTGAGTAAGGAAACAACCTTTGATCTTTGGACTTCCATAACCACACTTTTTGCCTCGTAGTCTCAATCCCGCATCACAAACTTGCGGATTGCCATCACCACCAATAAGAAGGGATCCATGTCCTGCAACGTCTTCATGGCCCGGATGAAAAATCTGGGAGACGAGCTCGATGTAGCGGGTCGGCCGGTCTCGGATCCGGAGATGGTGGATTATGTCCTTGCCGGCCTTAACAGAGACTATGATCCTGTTGTGGCGGCCATCGGCGCTGTCAAGTCCGCGATCACCGTTGATGAGCTCTTCACCCAGATCGCGGCATTTGATCAGCGGGTGGAGATGCTCGGCGACGGTACAGACGCCGGATTCAACTACTCTGCCAACATGGTGTACAGAGGGTGCGGTTGCGGCTACAACATGGGTCGCGGTCGCAGCTACAGCAGGGGGCGCGACCGAGGCAAGCGTTCCTCTCCAACTCCCTCTGGTAGCAGCGGCGGCCGCGGTCGCCCACAACAACAACGTCAGCAGCAACCCCGCGACTACCCGGAGTGTCAGATCTGTCTCAAGCACCATCCAGGAGGTGCTCGAGACTACTGGCATAGGTATGATGATGATGAGCATGAGGAGAAGGGGTTAAATCTTGTCACCGACTCCTATAGCGTTGACACAAATTGGTACGTGGATACCGGCGCCACACATCACATCACGGGCGAGTTGGACAGGCTGACGACAAGAGACAAGTATGATGGGCAAGATCAAGTGCACACTGCAAGCGGTTCTGGTATGAACGTTAATCAAATTGGCAATTCAATTTTTCAAACCCCTATAAAAACATTGCATCTTAACAAAGTACTTCGTGTGCCCCAAACATACAAAAATCTCCTTTCTGTTCATCGCTTTACTCCAGACAGTCGTGTCCTTATTGAATTTTACCCCTATTTATTTTTGGTCAAGGACTTGGACACGAGGAGAATCATTCTTAGGGGCAAGTGCGTGGGAGGTCTTTATCCTCTCATATCTTCATCATCGTCGTTGTTGAATAAACAAGAGCTCATCGCCATCAAGCCTTCATCATCAAAGTGGCATAGTCATCAGCTAATCAAATGAGTCTAGTATTAAGTCAGTGTGCGATCCATGTTTGCAAGCTAAAAGTCATCAGCTACCATATCCTGTATCTAATAGCATATCTACTGCACCCTTAAAACATGTTTTCTCAGATGTTTGGGGGCCAGCTCCCACTTCAGTTGGTCGATACTCATACTATGTAAGTTTCATTGATGATTACAGTAAATATGCTTGGATTTATCTTCTCAAAAAGATGTCTGAATTGTTTCAGGTTTTCTCAAATTTTAAAAATCTTGCTGAGAGATGACTAAACACTAAGATCATTACTATGCAAACTGACATGGGGGGGGGGGGGGTGAGTACAAGAAGTTGAATTTAGAGATAAATCTCTTTGTAACATCTTGTGTAATCTCAACAAACTCTATGTCCTCTCCCTCTCAACGCGTGTATCTTCTCATTGTAACAAATTGAATCCTAGCGATCAGTTCTGGTGTAAACGCCACGGTAGGGTCTCTTCCTAGCCATCATCAATATAAACCCTGTGGCTCTCCTCCAGGAGAGTAGGAACGCTTACATCTAACATGGTCTCAGAGCCAAGAGGTTTTGAGTTCAGGACCCTGCCAGCGCAGTATTAAAATAAAAAAGATCTTGTGGCCTATATTGATCCCACGTCTAAGGACTAAATAGCCTAGAAGTGAGGGGGGGTGTTGAAATATATTGCCCGCCTCCCTCCATCAGTTTGGACTTTTTGATGAGTTGGCTGGTGCATGAATTCAAGTTGAATTCCCTTTTTCAGCAACTTGGCATCTCCCATCATGTTTCATGCCCTCATGCACACCAACAAAATGTCTCTGCTGAAAGAAAGAATCGCCATGTCGTTGAAGTAGGCCTAGCCCTACTTGCAAATGCATCTATGCCACTAAAATTTTGGGATGAAGCATTCTTCACTGACACTTACCTCATTAGTTTACTTCCCAGTAAAGTCATCAAGTTTGAAACTCTTGTCACACGTATTTATGACACCACACTTGATTACAAATCCTTACGTGTCTTTGGTTGTGCGTGCTGGCTCAACCTACGACCATATAATTCTCGCAAACTTGTGTTTCGTTCCAAAAAGTGTGTCTTCCTAGTCCTATTCGCAAAGGAGTAAAATGTCTTGATGTTGCTAGTGGCAGAGTTTACATATCACGTGATGTTGTCTTTGATGAGTCCATATTTCCCTTTGCATCTCTCCACCCAAATGCCGGACTCATTCTCAAGAAAGAACTCCTTCTTCCTCCTAGCCTTCGAAATTTTGACCAAGGGGGCGACGATTGTTCTGATCAATATGATAACCCAACCAGTTCTAGTTGTGCATCTTGTCCTGTGCAGATCCATGAAGAAATCGCAGGAGAAAACTGTGCTCAAAATGATCAAGATTTGACGCAAAACGGCCCTATATTGCATGTGCTGGAGAATCTGGAGGCAGGCGCGGCGAACGAGGCTGATTTGGAGCAGCCTACGACCCCGCAGCAACTGGCAGCCTCGGATCACCACTAGTAGAACAGGGCATTTGTCCCGGTTGGTAAGGGCCTTTAGTCCCGGTTCTTGAACTGGGACTAATAGGTCGTTACTAATGCCTCCCCCATTTAGTCCCGGTTCTTACACGAACCGGGACAGATCAAACATCCACGTAACCCTTGCGGGCAGCCAGGCGAGGGCCTTTGGTCCCGGTTGATGACATAAACCAGGACCAAAAGGCATCCACGCGTCAGAAGCTGGCTGCAGCTGAGGTTTTTTTTTAAAGTGGCTGGTTTGGGGGTTTTGGGGGCTAATTTAGGTTGTTATTAGCTAGCTAATAGAGAGAAGTGTCCTCTCTTATCTTCGTACTTGGTTTACCAACGCTACAGCTATGTTCATTTCACCCGCTGATATATAATAACTCTTCATGCTCGCATCATACATCATCATATATAATAACAAGTCCTACTAATCATCCATCATCATACAACTTCTACTCGTTATTAATAACTAGTAATACGATCATCATACTCATGGTCATCGAACCCAACTGTCGGTGTCAAAACCGGCGGATCTCGGGTAGGGGGTCCCGAACTGTGCGTCTAGGCGGATGGTAACAGGAGACAAGGGACACGATGTTTTACCCAGGTTCGGGCCCTCTTGATGGAGGTAAAACCCTACGTCCTGCTAGATTAATATTGATGATGTGTGTTACAAGAGTGGATCTACCACGAGATCAAAGAGGCTAAACCCTAGAAGCTAGCCTATGGTATGATTGTTGTTTGTCCTACGGACTAAAACCCTCCGGTTTATATAGACACCGGATAGGGTTAGGGTTACACAAGTCGGTTACAATGGTAGGAGATCTACATATCCGTATCGCCAAGCTTGCCTTCCACGCCAAGGAAAGTCCCATCCGGACACGGGCGAAGTCTTCAATCTTGTATCTTCATAGTCTTGGAGTCCGCCGATGATGATAGTTCGGCTATCCGGACACCCCTAGTCCGGAACTCCCTCAGTAGCCCCCGAACCGGGCTTCAGCGACGACGAGTCCGACGCGTATATTGTCTTCGGCGTTGCAAGGCGGGTTCTCCTTTAGTCTTCATGTTCCCGTCGAATAGTGTCCGGCTTCTTTATATATGTCGCGCTCCTTGGCTTCTACGCCCAATAATGGCCTTCTTCCACGTGTCGTATGAATGCGAAAGGCTGGGATATTTTTACATTTTACCCCCAAGCCGTGCGAATGAGCCGCCTATAAGAGAGGCGGGGATCTAGATCCAGCTCACACCATCCTCCATCCGCAAGTTCTCATTGAAGTGCCTCTGACAAAAATCCATTCAGCGGGTATGCTTTGTCCCCTATCTAATAAGGGGACTCGGATTTCCCATACATCCGTTTCTCCGGGGGCTCCTAGAGTTCTACGGACTCCAACTTCACCACCTCACGCCCGCCTCCATTTTGCACATCGCGGGCTTCGTAGCTTTTGCGATATGTTCTTGGGCATCGAGCCCCATTTTGCCCTGTGGAAGAGATTGTTTTGTCTCGTACCCTGTTCTCATGAGGGGTCGATATATCAAGTGGGCGGAGCCGAAATATGGCGCATCGCCGGGACCGGATATCTATCCGGCACCCCGAAGAAGGCGTCCGAAGACTGGCCTTCGGAATGGTTCTACATGGAGGACGCCCCTCTGCCGGATCCAGTTCGGATCAGCCTCCCGGAGTTCAACAATGCTCCCTTGAAGAAACGCCTGAGTTGGCGCCCGCGGAGCCCTCAACGGGAAGATGATAGGAGCGTCCATTATCTGATGGGCCGGATTAGGTTACTGGCCCACTCCGGATTGACTATGATTGGAGTCATGGCCACGTGCATTATGTGAGGGGTGCAGCCACTCCAATATAGGGGCCACCCTATGTGGGATTTCAACGGGGAAGACGACGCCACCCGTCATGGCCGCAAAGGGCCAGGCTCGGTAGCCGATCTGGCAAAGATCCTGTCCGGCTTGTACAAGGGAGAGGAGGAGGACTTCCTCCGCAAGAATCCGTTGAATGGATTCTCTATGAATAACCCTCGGAGCTGGGTAAGCGGATGTTCGTCTACCCGATCCATATTTTTAAAGTCAAGTATCTTACTCTGTGATTCCGATGCAGGGGCTGCGCCGGGACATGGAGGGCATACGAAGCCTAACTCCGCAGCCCTAGGATCCGGAAAGATCCCTTGATCCGACCTCCGAAAGGGATCCGGACATAAAGGTGGAGCTGATTGACGGGGTGTTCCACCAACGTAGCACAGACAATGCCCTAGTCGCCATTACGGCTGACTGCCCCGGTTTGTTTCCGGCCTCCCAGGTGACTACGACCAAGGTCTTGACACCATCATTTGATCCGCGCTCAATTCTGACCATCCCATACTGATGGTGCATCGCAGAGGTGCCTTTAAGGCGGGAAGCCGAACCCGCGGCGGCCGGCCAACAAGGGTCAGTCCGGCCCAGCAGGCGGAAGAGGACCGCGACGCGAAACGAAACATCGCCGCAACGGTACGGAACACCGCTATTTTTAAGGGAAGGATCCCTAGGAGGTATATTAATGCTCATAACTTTTCCAGAAAGAGCGCTCGCCGGACAGTGTCCGGAGAGGTTGCCAATCAAGCCTCCGCCGGCCATGCTCCAACGCATGGTCCGGGAGGGAGGCGAATACAAAGCGTGAGCGGACGCTCCTCCGACGGAGGATGCCGACAGGCTGTCCGCCACCCGGTCTGAGGTGGAGAGCGCCATGAATCACAGGCGTCGCCGGACAGTTCTTCGTGACGCGTGTTTCTCCCTGGAGGCGTTAAATGCCTTTAAAGCGGGAAACGCGCACCTCCGTGCCGCTCAAGATGGGTTAACCAGAGCCACGGAGCAGTATGTGAAAGACATACGGGTAAGTAATTTTAATAGTTATATATGCCAGTAGCCCCCGAGACTTAAAATAGTTGAAATAACTGATTTAAGGATCAATTATGATGCATGATCTTACGGAGAAGAATACCCATCTGTCCCAGGAGCTCCAAGAGTGCAAGGCCCAACTTGAGGCCGCACTGGCCGCCACAGGGGGAGCCACAGAGACCCCTACTGGTAAGACGTACTTTGAAAAGATAATTATTTAACAAAGTGCGGCGTGGATCTGACAATAATATTATAGAGGGCGCCGGACTAGATCCGGACAAGCAACAGCTAAAGGCCGGCGAGAGGGTGCTTATGAAGGTGCAGCAGGAGAGAAACAAGCTCCAAGATGCCCACACCCAGCGAGGAGAAGAGCTGAAAGGTGTTCGGGCCCAGCTGTCTGGCTCCGTGAAGGAGAATCAGCGGCTTCGTCGCGGCATTTATAGTAAGTGCTTGAACAAATTCCTTTGAAAAGAAGAATTCGGCGAGGAAGTCGATTGACAGAAATATGTCTTTAGGTGTGCTCACAGGTCGCCTACTGGAGGAAATGCCTGAGTCAACGGGTGACCAACTTCCCAAGCTAGTGCAATTGCTCGAACGTGTTCGGCAGTCGATGAGTGGCGTCGTTCATGCTTTATGGCCATCCGTCTCCCTACCCGAGGGCCTTGGTGAGCTTGCTGAGAAGCTTCAGGGAGCACGGCGACGCCTCCATTTGTGGAAGATATCGGCCTGCCGTCAGGGCGCCAGGGAGGCCTTGGCCATGGTGAAGACACGTTACCCGGAGGTTGACCCAAACCACATGGTCGAGGTCGGACCTACGGGGCCTGATGGGAAGGAGATCCCTGTGAGCTTGATGTACGGCCAAGTAGAACTGGCCGCAAAATATTCCCAACAGGGTATAAATTAGACAGCCTGTTAGATGGGATTGAGGAGGAGTACAATCAGTCGGTTTGACGATGTAATTTGAAATGACATGTAAAATGCCTTCTAGCCGGATTGTAGATCGTTTGTCTTTGCGGACTGTTTCGCTTCAACCTCGGGACCCAACAGTCCGGAGTGTGTCCGAATACCCTTACGGTTATAAAAGAACCAGGGCATGCATGGAGACAAGGCGTCTGGGTCATAATTGCTTTATCAGACAAGTGCCCAACTAGGTATGTTATATTACATGGTTAGTAAGAAACATCTTCCAGGAGAATAGTTCCGTTAAGGGTTCCTTTCCACAGGAGGCATGCCCTAAAGTGCAATGCCGCACTGCGAAAATAGCAGAAAAAGCATCCGGGGCAGATAAATAAGTAAGTAATAAATCATCTTTCAAGTCACCGACCGAATATTCTCTTAAGAGCGCTAGCTTTCGGCTTCACCCAGTCTGAGGTACACATCCGGCTGAACCGGCAGTAACAATCGCAGAGGTGCTCCCTTTACCTCCTAGCCGAACAATCGGGAACGTAGGGGTAAGCACAGGAGCCAGGCAACCCAGCTTGGCCAAAACTTAAGTCATATCAATGCATATAATGGTGAATAAAAGGTACATGCGAAAGTATGACACATGTATTGGGCATAAAGCCCGTATGAATAAGCTTCATTAAAGAAGCCCCAGGTATAATGAGTGCCAGGAGCACGTCAAGTGTGTCTTGAACAAAGCGCAAATCAGCCCATAAAAGGTATTGAAAAAAGTGGGAAGAAGGAGGAGGGCGAGAGACAGTAAAAAAAGGGGTGGGCGGGGAGTGAGGCGAACCCGGAGTCCGGCGTTAAGCGTAGAATCTTGAGGAGGCGGGCTGCGTTCCATGGGTTCGGCTCGAGTCGGTTGTCGACAAGCGTTACGTGAGACGGTATGCTCCGCCCGATCAGGACTTGGTCGATGATGAAGGACCTTCCCACTTGGGCTTAAGTTTGTCCTTTTTCTTGTCCAGCAGCGTAGAACAAGTTCGCCAACATTGTAAGTTTTGGCCCGTACTTCTACTGCTTTGATATCTTCGAGCCTGCTGGCGATAAAATGCGGAGCGAGCCTTTGCCACGTCCGCTCCTCCTCTAAGGCGTCAAACTGTCGTGCCGATCCAACTCGGCTTCTCTTTCTTCGTACATGCGCTGCGAGGTGAGTCATGAATTATATCGCATGGCCGAACTGCCTCTGCGCCGTATACCATAAAAAATGGTGTGAATCCAGTAGTTCGGTTTGGCGTGGTCCGCAGTCCCCAGAGTACGGAGTCGAGCTCCTCTACCCAGTGCGTGTTAGATTCCTTGAGGAACCGCACTAGTCTGGGTTTGATGCCGCTCATGATTAGACCATTTGCTCGCTCGACTTGACCGTTAGTTTGGGGGTAATAGACTGAAGCGTAATCGAGCTTGATGCCCATGTTTTTGCACCAGAGTTTAACCTCGTCGGCCGTGAAGTTTGTGCCGTTATCAGTGATGATGCTGTGGGGACGCCAAAATGGTGTACTACCCCGGATATGAAGTCTATCACCGGTCCGGATTCTGCCGTTTTAACCGGCTTGGCCTCAATCCATTTGGTGAATTTGTCCACCATGACCAATAAGTATTTGTGCTTGTGGGTTCCCCCTTTAAGGGGTCCAACCATGTCAAGCCCCCAGACCGCGAACGGCCAGGTAATGGGTATAGTTTTGAGGGCGGTGGGTGGCATGTGGCTCTGATTAGCAAAGAGCTGGCAACCGACGCATCGTTGGACTAAGTCCTGAGCGTCTGCCCGGGCTGTCGGCCAATAAAATCCTGTACGGAAGGCCTTGCCTACAAGGGCCGGGCTGCAGCGTGGTGCCCGCCGAGTCCGGCGTGAATTTCAGCCAGGAGATTTCGCCCTTCCTCTTTGGAGATACACCTTTGAAGGACTCCGGTTGTGCTTTTCTTATAAAGTTCTCCCTCATGGACCTTGTAGGCTTTAGATTGCCGAACTATGCAGCGGGCCTCATTTTGGTCTTCGGGAAGTTCCTGCCGCATTAAGTAGGCTAGGAATGGTTCTGTCCACGGGGCAATTACTGCCATTATTTCGTGAGCTGAAGGTGTTATTTCATTGGCTGAGCCGCCGATTGTGTCAGAATGGTCTGAGTTAGGTGATGCAGCTGGCTCCGGATTGTTATTTCCGGACTCCTCTTCCCATAATACGGATGGCTTAAAGAGCCGTTCCAGGAAGATGTTTGGAGGGACGGCGTCTCGTTTCGCGCCGATGCGTGCTAACACGTCTGCTGCCTGGTTATTATCCCGGGCTACATGGTGGAATTCTAGTCCTTCGAACCGAGCTGACATTTTTAGGATGGCGTTGCGGTAAGCTGCCATTTTTGGATCTTTGGCGTCAAAGTCTCCATTTACTTGGGATATTGCGAGGTTTGAATCCCCGCGCACCTCTAGACGTTGAATGCCCATGGAGATTGCCATCCGGAGGCCATGTAGAAGGGCCTCGTATTCGGCTGCGTTGTTGGAGTCCATGTACATTATTTGAAGTACGTATTGGATTGTGTCTCCAGTTGGGGACGTCAGTACGACGCCAGCCCCCAAGCCAGCCAACATTTTGGATCCGTCGAAATGCATGATCCAGTTGGAGTACGCGCCGTACTCTTTAGGGAGTTCGGCTTCGGTCCATTCGGCGACGAAGTCAGCCAGAACCTGCGACTATATAGCTCGCCGTGGTTTGTAGGTTATGTCAAATGGTAAGAGCTCGATAGCCCATTTTGCAATCCTGCCCGTTGAGTCGCGATTGTTTATAATATAGTTGAGAGGTACTTCGGAGGCCACCGTTATTGAACACTCTTGAAAGTAGTGTCGCAGCTTCCGGGATGCCATGAACACCGCATACGCTATCTTTTGATAATGTGGGTCCGGGATTTGCATGGAGTTAGAACAGTGGATACGTAGTACACTGGTTTTTGAAGATGGAATTTGTGCCCTTCTGTTTCTCGTTCAACGACGAGTACCGCGCTGACAACTTGATGTGTTGCTGTGATTTATAATAACATAGGTTCGACCAGGTTGGGCGCGGCCAGAACCGGATTTGTTGCCAGTATGGCCTTTATTTCTTCGAGTCCGGCTGTGGCAGCATCCGTCCATTCGAAATGTTCGGTGCGCCGGAGGAGGCGGTAGAGGGGCCGAGCCTTTTCTCCCAAACGGGAGATGAAGCGACTGAAGGCCGCTACGCATCCGGTTAGTTTTTGTATCTGCTTGAGGCCTTTTGGAATATCCAATTGTGACAGAGCTCGGATTTTGGCCGGGTTTGCTTCAATTCCTCTACCGGATATGATGAAGCCCAAGAGCTTTCCGGCTGATGCGCCCGAAGAAGCATTTTCCGGATTGAGCTGAATGTCGTATGCTCGGAGGTTGTCAATTGTCACCCTCAAGTCTTCTACGAGAGGTCCGACGTGTTTGGTCTTGACGACCACGTCGTCTACGTCGGCCGCTGCTGTTTTGCCTATCTGGGTAGCCAGACATGTTTGAATCATGCGCTGATATGTTGCGCCGCGTTTTTGAGTCCGAAGGGCATTGTGTTGAAGCAGAATGGCCCATATGGAGTAATGAATGCCGTTGCGGCCTGATCTTTCTCCGCCATCTTGATTTGATGGTATCCGGAGTATGCGTCAACGAAGCACAATGAATCGTGCCCTGCGGTAGCATCGATGATTTGGTCGATGCGAGAGAGGGGGAAATGATCCTTTGGACAGGCCTTGATAAGGTCTTTAAAATCGACGCAGAGGCGCCAGGATTTGTCCTTTTTTGGTACCATTACTAGATTGGCTGGCCAGTCCGGATGTTTTATATCTCTGATGAATCCGGCTTCTAAGAATTTGGCTAGCGCTTCTCCCATTGCCTGTCTTTTCGGCTCGGAAAATCACCGAAGAGCTTGTTTGACTGGCTTGAATCCTTTTAGGATATTTAGGTTGTGCTCTGCCAGCCTGCGTGGGATTCCTGGCATGTCTGAAGGGTGCCAGGAAAAAATGTCCCAATTTTCCCGAAGGAATTCTCGTAGTGCGGCTTCGACATCAGGACTTAATTGTGCCCCGATGGAGGCCGTCTTTGTGGGGTCCGTTGGATGGACCTGAAATTTGACTATCTCGTCTGCTGGCTTAAAAGAGGTGGACTTGGACCTCTTGTCGAGTATCACATCGTCTCTATCCACCGTGGAGCGCAGCGTACTTAGTTCCTCTGCCGCTAGGGCTTCGGACAATGCCTCTAGGGCCAGTGCGGCTGTCTTATTTTCAGCGCGGAGTGCTATATCTGGATCACTGGCGAGAGTGATTATCCCATTGGGTCCGGGCATTTTGAGCTTCATGTACCCGTAGTGGGGTATAGCTTGGAAGATTGTGAATGCCTCTCGCCCTAACAAAGCGTGATATCCGCTCCGAATGGGGCCACTTGGAACGTGACCTCCTCAGACCTGTAATTTTCCGGTGAGCCGAACACTACATCTAGTGTGATTTTTCCTACACGGCGTACTTCTCGACTAGGGATTATCCCTCTGAAGGTTGTGCTGCTTCGCTCAATGCGGCTCCAGTCAATTTCCATTTTTTGAAGGGTTTCCTCATAGATGATGTTTAGTCCGCTGCCGCCATCCATGAGTACCTTAGTAAGACAAAAACCGTCCACTATCGGACTGAGGACCAATGCGGCTGGTGCTCTAGCTGTTCGGAATTTAGGTTCGTCGCTGGCGTTGAAGGTGATAGCCGTGTCGCTCCATGGATTTGTTGTTGCTACTTGGTAGACTTCGGCGAGGCTGCGGATTGTTCGTTTTCGCATGTTATTTGATGCGAAAGTCTCGAAGACTGTTAATACCGTACTGGTACTGCTGGGTTGGTTGCCCGGGGCTAAAAAGCCTACGCCACTTTTGGCCACCTGCCGTAGTATCCAACACGCTCGAAGGCTGTGTGTTGGAGTGGCGCCCTCCGTACTGTGGATTTTGCAGGGTCCGTTGAGCCAACCCTCCAGTACGGTTCCGTACCCTTTAGGGGGTTTTGGTTTTTTGGTATTCAACCCGGGTGCTTGATAATGATGCACCCTTTTGTTTCGGACTAGGGATGTATTCGGGGCCGGATTATCCCAAAATTTACTTTCGGTTTTCCAGGCGCTCTCCATCGCACAGTACTTTTGTACTATGGTCACCAAGACAGCAAAGCGTGTAATTTCGTGACGACTTATGGCGTTTAGGATTCCCTTGTCCGTGCAATTATTGCAGAAAATTGGGATTGCGTCCTCCTCTCGGCAGTCCTTTATCCTGTTCATAACCAAGAGGAATCTGGCCCAGTAATGATGTACTGTTTCAGCGGGCTCTTGCCGAATTCGAGAGAGATCGCTAATGTTTGGGTGGGCGGGTGGAACTAGATCCGGAACCCCGTCCAATTTAGGACTCAAGGGCCGAGAAGTTTCCAAACTTGGAAGTTTGGATTTTTGAGTGTTATCCAATGAGTCCAACCCGCCGCCTGACTTTAAGTTCAGGGCTTGATCGACATCCGTCCCTCAGCGGGAATCCGGCATGGAGGGATCGGGAATCCGGACGTAACTAGTCCTTAAGATACAAGAAGAATCGGCGCATTGCTGCTCTATCACAGCAACATGATGGGTAGCACAGGAGAGTTGATCTCTCTCAGATCGGTTTTAGGCCCGATCCGGTCGTAATCTGTGGCGACTCCCAGGGCGGCGATGCGATCCAAGAGCTCGTTTATGGAGGAGAGCTCGATTGGATCTAACTGTTCGGCAAGTTCCGAACTAACATGGAGATTGGTTTCGATGACTCGAGAGGTCATCGTCGGTATGATGGCGGATGGCGGTCATAAGAAAACCACCTAGCCGAAGAGTCTGGCCAGCGGCCAAAGCTCCTTTGGCGATAGTATCGTCTTTTAAAGACGAGATGATGCATCCTACCTGACGGCGAAGAAACAGAGGAACTCTCAATGAAAGCACCAATGTCGGTGTCAAAACCGGCGGATCTCGGGTAGGGGGTCCCGAACTGTGCGTCTAGGCGGATGGTAACAGGAGACAAGGGACACGATGTTTTACCCAGGTTCGGGCCCTCTTGATGGAGGTAAAACCCTACGTCCTGCTAGATTAATATTGATGATGTGTGTTACAAGAGTGGATCTACCACGAGATCAAAGAGGCTAAACCCTAGAAGCTAGCCTATGGTATGATTGTTGTTTGTCCTCTGGACTAAAACCCTCCGGTTTATATAGACACCGGATAGGGTTAGGGTTACACAGTCGGTTACAATGGTAGGAGATCTACATATCCGTATCGCCAAGCTTGCCTTCCACGCCAAGGAAAGTCCCATCCGGACACGGGACGAAGTCTTCAATCTTGTATCTTCATAGTCTTGGAGTCCGGCCGATGATGATAGTTCGGCTATCCGGACACCCCCTAGTCCGGAACTCCCTCACCAACCCTACATAATTGTTTTTAGCACATCATCAGTATCAGATAGAGCTAAACACACTTAAGATAAAATAGCATAAAACAATATAGACCCTGATTCTCCATTATGAAGAATGGAGATCATCCTGTCTCCAATTCTTGTGCTTCGCTTCCTTTTGCTTCCAAGAAGCTCCTTACGACTGTCCATACATTTTTTCCATTCTTTGATTGTCATGTCTCCAATTTTTTAAGAAATCCGGTATGGACAGTTGAGATTCGTAGGACGACCTGGTTGTATGTTCAAAACATCAAGGTGACCGTGCCTATACATCAGATGATGCAAACAATCATTCAGGATTATCTGTTGAAAAAATAGTAAAAACTTCGTAGTTAGCAATGATGTACTAGTTTTAGAAGTATGCAAAAAGATGCACGGATGTCGTAATAGTAAAAAATCTTACCAGGGTATCTCCATGGTAGTTATCAGAGTTCAACACGTGCACTAGTGGCACGTATTGACCATAATGTTGAGGAGTTCGATTGTAGACATTGTAATTCTCAAGATCAGTACAAAATGCGATCAGATAATTTTTCTTCTTATAAGTTAATTCGGAGCCATCGGTGTAGTTGGTTTTGTCTACCATCTTCTGCACATTCTTTGAAGAATGAAAATAAGCTGTCAATGGAAATAAGCTGACAACTATTTTGAAATAAACAATATAAATTACTTAATAACTATGTTAAGCTCACATGGGGGAAGAATTGGAGGTCTATCCACAAGGACCCAAATATCCATATTGTCTTGCTCGATTGTAGGATCACCAAGATCCATGGTGACAAGCATACCCTCATCATAACCATACATCTTGCAAAGTGCTTCCCAATTTTTGCAACCTAAATGGGTTACACTCTCAACATTGTACAACTTTACTTTAAAATCCACACCATGATGGGTCCTTAGGATAATTTTTTTGGTTTCCATACTTTCATGGTCTTCAAAACCCATCCTCTCCAAGACATAGCGTCTTGCATAGCATGGGATAAGCTAGTCGAATTGGAAAAGATGAAAAATACACATTAAAATAGTTGAAGTCGTGCTTAATTACGAAAACAACTATTGTCGACGTTGTGTACCGTATGAACATCGAAGGTCTCCTCGAGCTTAATGCTGAAGCGCCGATCTTCGTCCAGCTCAAGGAACCTGTCGCACAAACCTCGGTCATCGTGGCACCAGTCGCACTCCCCCGGGCGGTTTTCGTCGTCCGAGTACGACATTTCCGGCCTATGTTCATAATTCAAAAACTTGTACAATTAAATATATGTACTAAAAACCTAAATTAGATCATTATTATTTATCACGGGTTGACTATCGGTGATGGTAGCTCCTCCTTTCATTCCCGAGTGCATTATTACACCAAATTGTCGAGCACACGGGAATGAAGGAGAAGCTTCTACGACGGCGTGGATGATGGAGGGGGCTCCTAGATTTCTGCATAGATTGCTCTTCAATTTTAGCATTCAAAGTAGGAGTACTTTTCCAATATGAGCATTCAATAAGCAAAACAAAATCGTAAAATAAAGTAGTATTCAAATTAGCATGCATTCAATTATAACCAAAACTACATCATCTCTTGTGTTCGTACATCGTCGAATATTATCACTAATACTCCTCGAATACTATCATACATATAGCATCGCTAATATAGCTAGAACCGTAGCTCCCGACGGGTATCGTCGCGGGCGGTGGACACCCAAAGATAAGGAACCATCAGAGGATCATAGCTCCAGCAAGATCCCTGAAGAACCTGCCAGGTATTGTCCAACCTGCCCCCCAATGCAACCATGTAGCGGCGGACGTGGTCGTCCTCCTCGCTGACACGGTGACGTACCACCTCCGCGGTGTCCGGAAGCCTCGACACAGTCACTGGTCCACGCGACCGCCACCAAACAAGGATCGGGTCAACAATGGGCTGCCTCCTCACCAACCTACGTCCCCCGGAAGGTAGCACCTCCCAATACCAGCCCGACGCAGCCCAGTCCCGAACATGGCCCTGATCAAGCAGGCCTCCACCACCGAGTCGACGTCGACGAGGATGCGGGATAGGCATCGTCGACGTCGATGCGGGAACTACTTATATATATAGTTAAATAAAGTAGTTTTATTAATTAAATCAACTAATAAGCACTTACTATAAATAAATAAAGTAGTACTTACTAAAAACAAACTACTTCTATATATAGTAAAATAAAGTAGTTTATTAAATCAACTAGCTAGTTCAACCATATATGAAGTACATACTATAAATAAAATAAAGTAGTACTTACTAAAAATAAACTAGTTTAACTATAGTTCTATTATTTTTCTAACTAATTATATTAAACACTTTCTCTTCTTATTTTTTCCTTTTTCCTCTATTCTAAATATGAACATATTCATAAATGACTTTGATCGTGCACAATTTTCCTATACATACACAATATGAACATATACATAAATTGACAAATAAAATACTATGAAAAAAATCATTAAAATTCTATGAACAAAATTACAACAGAAAAAATCATAAAAATTCTATGAACAGAAAAAATCATAAAATTTTGACATATTAGATCTTTGCATATATATGAACATACAAACATGCATATTCAACAATAATATCACCAAAAAATCTATTAAGAGAAAAAATTAACACAATATTAACAAATTAATTACACAATATGAAAAAAAATATAATAGAAAAATCTATGAACTACACATCTAAATTACTACAGATCTAACAAAAAAATCTATGAACTACAAAAAAATCTAACAAAAAATCTAAAAAAAATCTAACAAAATCCAACTCAATTAACTACACATCTAAATTAACTACTACTAACATGAAATTAAATTCGCAAAATTTTTGCTCACGGCGACGGTGTCGGGGACGGCGACGGTGACGGCGACGGCGATGTGCGGCGCGGGCCGGGGCAGGGCAGCGACGGGCAGGGCCGCGGCATCGTGGGGCATTGGGCGGGCGGCGACGGGCATGGGCGGGCGGTGACGGGCAGGGGCCGGGCGGCATCGCAGGCACGGGTGCGGGCGGGGGCGGCGGCAGCGTCGGGCGGCATGGGACGACGCGGGACGGCGCTGGGCGACGACGGCGACGGCGAGGCGGAGACGGACGGGCAGCCTGGCGGCGGGGAAGAACGAACTGAACCAAATTTTCACGAGTGCTGCTTATATAGGCGGAGCATTGGTACCGGTTCGTGGCACCAACCGGGACCAATGCCCCCCTTTAGTCCCGGTTGGTGCCTCCAACCGGGACCAAAGGCCTCTTTTCAGCAGCCCAAAGGGCGGGAAGCAGAGGCCTTTGGTCCCGGCACCAACTAGGACCAAAGGGTGGGCATTGGTACCGGTTGGTGCCACGAACCGGTACCAATGCACCCCTTTAGTCCCGGTTGGTGCCACCAACTAGGACCAAAGGCCCTATGCTGCCCGTGTCGCGGCACGAAAGTTTAGTCCCACCTCGCTGGTTGAGGGAGCTCAAGAGTGGTTTATAAGCCCAACTCCCGCTGCCCTCTCGAGCTCCTCTCAAATGCAGGCTTTCAGGCCTAAACACACTGTATCTGCCTATGGGCCTGCGGGGCCTTCTGCGGGCCTGAATCCTGGCCCAACTAGCTGCGTTTGTAGTCGTATTCAGGCCGTGGTGGCCTAGTAGGTGGCATTTTTTTTATTTTTTTCCAGTTTTTTTGTTTTCTTTGTTGCTTTATTTTTTTATTTTGTAATAGTTTATTTTATTTTCTTTTATTCTGTTTCTACATATTTATTTTATAAAAGTATTTTATTTTATTATATTTTGTTTCTACATATTTATTTTATAAAAGTTTATTTTATTTTATTTTATTTTGTTTCTACTTACTTATTTTATTTTTTCTACTTATTTATAAAAGTTTATTTTGTTTATACTTATTTATTTTATTTTCTTTTTTGCTGTTTGTACTCATTTTATGAAAATTCTTTTTTGCTTTTAATGTTTTTCACAGAAAATACATTGATAATTCTTTCTACTTATTTATAAAATTTATTATGTTTCTACTTATATATTTTATTAGAGTTTATTTTATTTTATTTGGTTTCTACTTACGTCATCAATTTTCAACCCTTTCACCCACATAGCATGTGCTAAAAAGTTGAGAGGGTTATTTTTCATGCATTTACTGATTATTTTAAGCTATAAGACCCTGAAATTTAAAAGCATTTCAAATGAACTCTCAAAAGGTTGGAAGTTGGCAGTGTGCTTGAGACCAAGAATATTCGTCCCTGCATATTATTGTCACCTCTCCAAGCGTGCCTTTTCCAGTCAGTCTCCCTTCATACCGCGATTTAGGGAGACCTATCTTCTTAAGGTCAGGAATGAAGTCAACACAAAACCCAATGACATCCTCTGTTTTATGGCCCATGGAGATGCTTCCTTCTGACCTAGCGCGGTTACGGACATATTTCTTTAGGATCCCCATGAACCTCTCAAAGGGGTACATATTGTGTAGAAATACGGGCCCGTAATGACAATCTAAATCAACTAGATGAACTAGGATGTGCGTCGTGATATTGAAGAAGGATGGTGGGAACACCAGCTCGAAATTGACAAGACATTGCACCACATCACTCCTTAGCATTGGTATGATTTCTGGATCGATCACCTTCTGAGAGATTCCGTTGAGGAATGCACATAGCTTCACAATGGCTAATCGGACGTTTTCCGGTAGAAGCCCCCTCAATGCAACCGGAAGCAGTTGCGTCATAATCACGTGGCAGTCATGAGACTTTAGGTTCTGAAACTTTTTCTCTGCCATATTTATTATTCCCTTTATATTCGACGAGAAGCCAGTAGGGACCTTCATACTAAGCAAGCATTCAAAGAATATTTCCTTCTCTTCTTTGGAAAGGGCGTAGCTGGCAGGACCTTCATACTGCTTTGGAGGCATGCCATCTTTTTCGTGCAAACGTTGCAGGTCCTCCCGTGCCTCAGCTGTATCTTTTGTCTTCCCATACACGCCCAAGAAGCCTAGCAGGTTCACGCCAAGGTTCTTCGTCACGTGCATCACGTCGATCGAAGAGCACACCTCTAGGTCTTTCCAGTAGGGTAGGTCCCAAAATATAGATTTCTTCTTCCACATGGGTGCTTGTCCCCTAGCGTCACTCGGAACAGCTAGTCCGCTGGAACCCTTTCCAAAGATTACGTGTAAATCATTGACCATAACAAGTACGTGATCACCGGTACGCATGGCGGGCTTCTTCCGGTGATGTGCCTCGCCTTTGAAATGCTTGCCTTTCGTTCGACATTGATGGTTGGTCGGAAGAAATCGACGATGGCCCAGGTACACATTCTTCCTGCAGCTTCCCAGGTATATACTTTCGGTGTCAGCTAAACAGTGCGTGCATGCGTGGTATCCCTTGTTTGTCTGTCTTGAAAGGTTACTGAGAGCGGGCCAACCGTTGATGGTTACAAACAACAACACGTGCAGGTCAAATTCCTCCTGTTTGTGCTCATCCCACGCACATACACCGTTTCCATTCCACAGCTGTAAAAGTTCTTCAACTAATGGCCTTAGGTACACATCAATGTCGTTGCCGGGTTGCTTAGGGCCTTGGATGAGAACTAGCATCACAATGAACTTTCTCTTCATGCACATCCTAGGAGAAAGGTTATACATACATAGAGTCATGGGCCAGGTGCTGTGATTGCTGCTCTGCTCTCCAAAAGGATTAATGCCATCCGCGCTTAAACCAAACCATACGTTCCTTGGGTCACTTGCAAACTCAGCCCAGTACTCTCTCTCGATTTTTCTCCACTGCGACCCGTCAACGAGTGCTCTCAACTTCCCGTCTTTCTTACGGTCCTCACTATGTCATCGCATCAACTTGGCATGCTCTTCGTTTCTGAACAGTCGTTTCAACCGTGGTATTATAGGAGCATACCACATCACCTTCGCAGGAACTCTCTTCCTGCGGGGCTCGCTGTCAACATCACCAGGGTCATCTCGTCTGATCTTATACCGCAATGCACCGCATACCGGGCATGCGTTCAAATCCTCGTACGCACCGCGGTAGAGGATGCAGTCGTTAGGGCATCCATGTATCTTCTGCACCTCCAATCTTAGAGGGTATACGACCTTTTTTGCTGCGTACGTACTGTCGGGCAATTCATTATCCTTTGGAAGCTTCTTATTCAATATTTTCGGTAGCTTCTTAAATCCTTTGTCAAGCACAGCATTCTCTGCCTTCCACTGCAGCAATTCCAGTACGGTACCCAGCTTTGTGTTGCAATCTTCACAATTGGGGTACAACTTTTTTTTGTGATTGTCGGTGTCAAAACCGGCGGATCTCGGGTAGGGGGTCCCGAACTGTGCGTCTAGGCGGATGGTAACAGGAGACAAGGGACACGATGTTTTACCCAGGTTCGGGCCCTCTCGATGGAGGTAAAACCCTACTCCTGCTTGATTAATATTGATGATATGGGTAGTACAAGAGTAGATCTACCACGAGATCAGAGAGGCTAAACCCTAGAAGCTAGCCTATGGTATGATTGTTGTTCGTTCTACGGACTAAAACCCTTCGGTTTATATAGGCACCGAAGAGGGTTAGGGTTACATAGAGTCGGTTACAATGGTATGAGATCTACATATCCGTATCGCGAAGCTTGCCTTCCACGCCAAGGAAAGTCCCATCCGGACACGGGACGAAGTCTTCAATCTTGTATGTTCATAGTCCGTGAGTCCGCCAAAGGCTATAGTCCGGCTATCCAGACACCCCTAATCCGAGACTCCCTCGGTAGCCCCGAACCAGGCTTCAATGACGGCGAGTCCGGTAGCGTAGATTGTCTTCGGTATTGCAAGGCGGGTTCTTCTCCAAACCCTGTGTACTTCTTGAATAGTGTCCGGCTTCTTGTAAATATCGTGCTCCTTGGCTTCCACGCCCAATAATGGCCATCTTCCACGTGTTGACGAATGTGAAAAGCCAGGGTATTTTTACATTTACCCCCCTAGCTACGCAAATGGTCTGCCTATATAAGAGACGAGGATCTAGATCCGAATCACACCATCTTCCCTTCACGAGCTTTCATCGGAGCGCATCTGACAGAAACCCATTACATCATGGACAGTCGACGCGGCTCCTCTTCTCACCCTCCCAGTCCTCAGCCTGGAGATTGGGAGAGATGCTCCGTCCCGCACAGCGAGCTAGTGACGCTCCAAACCAAGGGATTTCTTCCCCCAGCCTTCATGGTTCCGGTTCGAGCCGGACTCGCCACCTATAAGGGCGGAAAACAAGCGGAGAGCGTCCCCAGTCCCTCCCAAGGAGAGCGGGTATGCCTTGTCCCTTATTTGATAAGAGGGCTCGGATTTCCAATTCATCCGTTTCTCCGAGGGCTCCTGGAGTTCCATGGCCTCCAGTTGCACAACCTTACACCTGCCTCCATTGTGCATATTGCGGGCTTCGTTGCCCTTTGCGAGCTGTTTTTGGGCATCGAGGCTCATTTCGCGTAGTGGGAGAGGTTTTTCCGCCTCGTACCCCGTTCTCAGGAGGGGTCGATATATCAAGTGGGCGGAGCCGAACTATGGCGCATTGTCGGGACCGGATATCTATCCGGAACCCCGAAGAAGGCGTCCGAAGACTGGCCTTCGGAATGGTTTTATATAGAAGATGTCATCCTGCCGGACCCTGTTCAGATCGACCTCCCAGAGTTCAGTAATGCTCCTTTGAAGAAACGCCTAAGCTGGCGTCCACGGAGCCCTCCGAGGGAAAATGACAGGGGCGTCCTTTACCTGATGAGCCGAATAAGGTTGTTGGCTCATTCCGGACTGACCATGATCGGGGTCATGGCCACATGCATTATGCGGGGGGTGCAGTCGCTCCAATATAGAGGCCACCCCATGTGGGATTGCAACGGGAGGATAATGCCACCCGCCTTGGCCGTAAGGGGCCGGGATCGGTCGCCGATCTGACGAAGATCTTGCCCGTATTGTACAAGGGAGAAGAGGAGGAATTTCTTCGCGTCAATCCACAAGACGGATTTTCTATGAACAATCCTCCAAGCTGGGTAAGCGGACATTTCTTTTTGCCCATCCGATCCATATTCCCATAGTCAAGTATCTCATTTTTGTGATTTCGACGCAGGAACTGCGCCAGGCTGTAAAGGACATAAACAGCCTGCCTCCACAACCCGGAGATCCGGAATGGTTCCTCGATCCGGCCTCCCAAGAGGATCCGGACATATCGGTGGAGCTGATTGATGGGGTATTTCACCAGCTGAGCATTGATAATGCCCTGGCTGCCATTACGGCCGATTACCCCGGAATACTTCCAGCCTCGCAGGTAAATGAGACCGAAGCCCCAATACTTTGAGAATGATTCATGCGTGCTTATTTTTTATCACCGTACACCAACGGTGTTTTGCAGGGGGAGCCCTTGAGGCGGAAGGCTGAGCCTGCGGCGGCTAGCCAACAAGGGGCATCACGGCCCAGCAGGCTAAAAAGAAGTGCGGTCCGGATTGAAGCGCCGGCGCAACGGTATGGCGTGTCACCTTATTCCTAGGTTTTATTCCGGAAGGAATACTAACGCTCATGCTCTCTTTAGGAAAAAGAGCGCTCGCCGGATTATATCCAGAGAGGTTGCCAACCGAGCCTCCGCCAGCCAGGCTTCAAAGCCAGGCCCAGAAGCGGAGGCGAACACGAGGCGTGCGTCGGATGCTCCTCCGACAGAGGATGCCGACAGAGGATGCCGACAGATTGTCCGCCACCAACTCCGAGGTGGAGAGTGCCATGAATCACAGGCGCTGCCGGAAAATTCTTCGTGACACATGTTTCTCCCAAGAGGCGTTGAACGCCTTCAATTCGGGAGATGCGCACCTCCGTGCCGCTCAAGATGGTCTAGCCAGAGCCACGGAGCAGTATGTAAAAGACATACGAGTGAGGAAATTTAACAGTTATATATGCCAGTAGCCCCCGAGACTTGAAATAGTTAGAATAACTGATTTAAGGATCATTTATTGTGCAGGATCTTACAGAAAAGAATACCCAACTGTCCCAGGAGCTTGAAGAGTGCAAAGCCCAACTTGAGGCCGCACAAGCCGCGACAGGGGAAGCCAAAGAGACCCCCTCTGGTAACATACGCTTTTAAAAGATAAGTATGTTGTGAAGTGCGGCGTGTATATAGATCTGATAATAACATTGCAGATGGCGCCGGGGTAGATCCGGACAAGCAACAGCTCTTGCGCTGGTTAAAGGCTGGCGAGAACGTGCTTACGAGGGTGAGGCAGGAGAAAAATAATCTCCAAGATGCCAACACCCAGCTGGGTGAGGAACTAAAAGATGTTCGTGCCCAGCTGTCTGACTCTGTTAAGGAGAATCGGCGGCTTCGACGCGGCATTTTTAGTAAGTGCTTAAATGAACTTTGAAAAATGAGTTCGGCGAGGAAGTCGACTAACAGAGTTATGTCTGTAGGTATGCTCACAGGCCGTCCTGCAGAGGAAATGCCCGGTTCTACGGGTGACCTTCTTCCCGAGCTCTTACAACTGCACGAACGAGTTCGGCAGGTGATGAAAGGCGTCGCCCAGGCCTTGTGGCCATCTGTCTCCCTGCTTGAAGGCCTTGGGGAGCTTGCAGAGAGGCTCCAGGGAGCGCGGCGGCGCTTCCGATTATGGAAGATATCGGCCTGCCGTCAAGGCTCCAGGGAGGCCTGGGCCATGGTGAAGATGCGGTACACGAAGGCTGACCCAAACCACATGGCCGAGGTCGGACCTGTGGGGCCTGATGGGAAGGAGATCCCTGTGAGCTTAGTGTACGGCCAGGTAGAATTGGCCGCAAAGTATTCCCAGCAGGACTGTAAACTAGACAACCTGTTAGATGGCATTGAAGAGGAATACAATCAGTCAAATTGACTATGTAATTTAAGGTGACATGTAAAATGCCTTCTAGCCGGATTGTAGATCGTTTGTCATAGCGGACCTTTTCGCTTCAACCTCGGGACCCAATAGTCCAGAGTGTGTCCGAATACCCTCGCGGTTATATAAAACCGGGGCATGCGTGGAGACCAGTCGTAGGGGTCATTAGTGCTTTATCAGACAAGTGCCCAACTAGTTATGTTATATTACATGGTTAGTAAGAAACATCTTCCAGGGGGAATAATTCCGTTAGGGGTTCCTTTCCTTGGGAGGCATGCCCTAAAGTGCATGTCCAGACTGTGAAAAAAGCAGAAAAACATCTGGGGGCAGATAAATAAATAGGTAAGAAATCTTCTTTTAGTTCACCGACCGAATATTCTCTTAAGAATGCTAGCTTTCGGCTTCACCCAGTCTGAGGTACACATCCGGCTGACCCGACAGTAACAATCACAGAGGTGCTCCCTTTACCACCTAGCCGAACAATCGGGAACGTAGGGGTAAGCACAGGAGCCAGGCAACCCAGCTTGGCCAAAACTTAAGTCATATCGATGCATATAATGGTAAATAAAAGGTACATGCGGAAGTGTGACACATGTATTGGGCATGAAGCCCTTATAATTAAGCTTACGTGCAAGAAGCCCCAGGTACAATGAGCGCGGATAGCGCGTCAAGTGTGTGCGAACAATGCGCTAACGAGCCTTCAAAGGCTGGAAAGAAAAAGGAGGGAGAAGGAGAAAAATAGAAGACAGCTAAAATGTAAAATATGGACAGAAGAAGGAGACGAACTCAGAATCCGGCGCTAGGCGTAGAATCTTTGGAGACGGGCTGCGTTCCATGGGTTCGGCTCGAGTCGGTTATCCGATGCATCTCGCAGACGGTACGCTCCACCGATCAGGACTTGGTCGATGATAAAGGGACCTTCCCATTTGGGCTTCAGTTTGTCCTTTTTCTTGTCAGGCAGGCGTAGAACTAGCTCGCCAACATTGTAAGTTTTGGCCCGTACTTCTCTGCTTTGATATCTTCGAGCCTGCTGTTGATAGAATGCTGAACGGGCTTTTGCTACGTCACGCTCCTCCTCCAAGGCGTCCAAACTGTCCTGCCGATCGAGCTCGGCTTCTCTTTCTTCGTACATGCGCACGCAAGGTGAGTCACGAATTATGTCGCAGGGCCGAACTGCCTCATCACCGTATACCATAAAGAATGGTGTATATAGTCCGGTTGCCTAGTTCGGAGTGCGATCACCTCCTTAACGGACCAAGACGTTGGATCAAGTGTGATTATGCATAATTTTTCGCGAACACCCCCGCATTGTTTGCGTGGGGGCTGAAGCCAACGACTGCTATCTTTCGGACTACTTATACATATAAGAACGGCCGCAAAGGGGATACAATCATACTTCGGGGCAAAAGTATAAATATAGCCTCATAATTAAACTAAATATTGTTTTTATAGTGATTCGACTTTTCACTCAAACAAAGCACTCTTAGAGCAATGTGCCTCTATTAGGCGGGCACCTTCTGTGACTTGCGCCAAGTAGTGCTCGGCCGGATGTGGGCCTCCCGCCGGATCCTGTGTCGCTATCACAGTGGCCTCCATATCCGTCCAATAGGCTTTAACGCGGGCTAGAGCCATCCGCGCACCCTCTATGCAGGCCGACCTCCTCATGGCGTCAATCCGAGACACAACCCCAAGGAATTGCTGGACCAAACCAAAGTAGCTGTCCGGCTTAGGCCCTTGTGGCCAAAGGTGGTCTATTACAGACCGCATTGCAAGCCCGGACAGCCTGTGGAGCTCCGCCATAGCAGCCACCTTCTCGTTTAGCGGCAGCGGGCGAGTGGGAGCATTGAATTGCGATCAGAAAAGCTTTTCCACTTCCTTATCACCTTGATTCTCGAAGAACTTGACAGCGTCAGCTGTACTATTCGCCAGGTCCGCATACGCGTCTGCCGGACTAAAGCGCCCAGCCAGAGGAGCATACTTCGGATCCAAGAACTTCGTCCGCAGTAAGTAGGAGTTCCCAGCCACGATTTGGTTGGCTTGTTGAAGCTCCTCACGCATGCCCCGGATCTCGGTCTGCATCTCCTTGGCGACATTAAGCGCCTTGTCCAGCTCAGCCGAACTAGCCTTATTCTCCTTTTCCAGGAGTACATACCGGTCTGCGGCATTCTTCAACTCCTCTTCCATTTCGGCTATCTTTTTCTTGCTTCGGCGATGAGCAGCCTGTTCGGCTCTCAAGTCTTCGGCCACCTTCATGGCAGCCGCATTGCTAGCCCGAGCTTGTTCCTTGGCTTGAGCAAGTTCCGCCCTCAGGGCCTCCATGGCAGCAGCACCATCTGCAGTGCAAACATATCGCATTAATATTATGCCCCTTTTGCATTTTCCTATACATCACAATAAGGAAAACCAAGCACATACCCTGTGACTCGTCCAGCCGTTTATTCACCAGCGTGATATCAGCGTCGATGGATCTGATCTGCCTCCTTAGTTCAGCAACTTCAACAAACTGGTTGGCTGCCGGATCCTTTTATACCTGCGCACATGTACGGCGCAGCCATTAGTACATGATCCCCCGTTTGCCGCCTATGGCGGGCAACTAGAGTCTCAGGGGCTACTATCTATAGGGAGCACACCTGCGCGTGCTTCGTAACCAAAAAGTTGTGCATTTTTCACTACATACCTCAAAGCCTTTGAGCAGGCTTGTAAATGCCTCATTCAAACCGCTGGTAGTGGATGAAATCTTCGTGAGCACCATGCTCATTAAAGAGCGGTGCTCCTCCGAGAGCGCGGCTTTCTCGAGACGGCCCGTCAGTACATCCGGCCGGACACTGAACTACGCCGGACCCTTCTCATCGCCCCGCGTAGGAGCCGAACGCTCCGGGCTCAGGGCGGCTGGCGTGTTAACCTCCGGCTTCGGCAGATCCGGACTCCTCCGTGATGACACCTCCGTGTCGCCTGCTTCATGAGGCGGAGAGCTGAGTGGAGTCTCACTCTCCATCATCTCCGAACGAAGGTCCCCCGAAGACGAACTCTGTTGAGAAGAGCTGCTCGCCGGACTACCAAATACGGAGTCCTGGTTATGGATCTCGGAGTAACATTACACCTTCGAATTGATGAATAACTTACAGCTCGGTGGAGGGCTGGCCCGTTGGTGGGCATGATGCGGTGAGGGTGCCTGTCGCGGCAGAGCCCTCTGGTGATGTTTTCTTCCCTTGCTTAGGCGTCTCCGCCTCCAAATCTTTGGAGGCGGCCCTCTTCTTCCCGCGTGAGGAGGAGGCTTTGACCTCCCCTTCCCGGCTATCCTCCATAGGAGGGTTAGCGATTTTCCCGGTCTAGATGCGAAGCGCGTGAAGTTCCGCTTCACTGCCCTTACCTTCATCCTTCCCTGAAGGGATTTTGCTGAGTGCCCGGTCCAGCATCTTTGCAATGGTTGGACCAGGCGAGCCTTCAGGAAGTGGTGCTGGACACATGATTCTCTTCGCCTTGTCAAGCCATTCCTAGCCGCGGAGGGAGTGTTAGAATAATAATCATGATAAATATAAATGAAGTGTCCGGCTTTAAGGTTACTTACTTGGACATCTAGGCGATTGCAGCTTAGGCCCGCATCCTTGGTGGTGTCCGGACACTTTTCTTGTGGTCCGAAGAATAATTTACACATTCCTTCGAGCGTCAGGCCGAAGAAGAGCTTAATAGTCCGCGGACCCTCCGGATTAAACTCCCACCTACGGAGACGCCGACGTTTGCATGGCAACATCCGCCGGACTAGCATTACTTGAATTATGCTGACAAGATTTATGTCCCTCGTAATAAGCTCCCGGATGCGGTTCTGCAATTCTGGTACATCGCCAGCAGGCCCATAATTCTGTCCCACATTGGTCGAAGACGCAAACTATGATGGGGGGCCTGAGCGGAACTCGGGGGCAGCTACCCACTTTGTGCCTCTGGGAGCGGTGACATAGAACCATCTCCGTTGCCATACGTCGGATACTTCTGGAAAAGAACCCTATGGCCATGGGGCATCAGCATTCCTGCTTATTATGGCGCCTCTGCACTCCGCATGTCGCCCCTCGATCATCTTCGGCTTCACATTGAAGGTCTTTAGCCATAAGCCGAAGTGTGGGTTGACGTGGAGAAAAGCCTCGCACACAATAATGAAAGACGAGATATGGAGGATGGCGTCTGGAGCTAGATCGTGGAAATCCAAGCCATAGTAGAACATGAGCCCCCTCACAAAGGGGTCAAGGGTGAGGCCTAGGCCTCAGAGGAAGTGAGGAGTAAACATGATGCTCTCATCGGGCTCCGGCATGGGGATGACTTGCCCCGGAGCAGGAAGCCTGTGCTGAATATCAGCAGTCAGGTATCTGACCTCCCTAAGCTTCGAAATATCCTCCTCCTGAATCGAGGAGGCCACTCACCGGCCTGCTGCGTCGGATCCGGGCATGCTGGAGGATCTGGGGTGTTGGAGCTTAGGTTTTGGGCGATGGAGCTCGAGGTGCGAGAAGGAGCAGGAGAGGTGGAAACGAGGCGTAGGCCTTGACCCCTTTATAAAAGGGATGAATACCAAGAGTCCTCAGCATTACCGCTTGAGACTTATCTAAAATACACGGAATTATACCAACGGTCGCCGTGGGGTCACATATGCCCATATTGATGAAAGATCCCATATTAAGAGGGACACGATCTCTGCTTTGGCAGGATGTGCCGATAAAACCGCCTACATAGCCGAAATCGAGGTGGAGCAGGAAACGCTGGTTCGTGTTGGACCAGGCCACGATGCAAGGGCACGACGTATGAAGATTGCTAACAGAACGGATTTATGCTAAGGGTATGTGAAGATCATCTTGCAGATCCGGACACGGTTTACGTGTTCGATAACCATCTTGGAGTATTCGGAGGAGGAACCCGCCTTGCAATGCCGAAGACAAGACTGCGCGCCGGACTCATCGTCATTGAAGCCTGGTTCAGGGGCTACTAAGGGAGTCCTGGATAAGGGGGTATCCGGGCAGCCGGACTGTATACATCGTCCGGACTATAGAAGCGTCAAGATACAAGACTCAAGACTTCGGCTCGTGTCCGGATGGGAATCTCCTTTGCGTGGAAGGCTTGGTGATCCGGATATTATGTTTCCTTCCTTGTAACCGACTCCATGTAAACCCTAGCTCTCCGGTATCTATATAAACCGGAGAGCATGGTCCTTAGAAGGCAGGTCACAATTACAATCATACCATCATAGGCTAGCTCTTAGGGTTTAGCCTCTACGATCTCGTGGTAGATCTACTCTTGTATTCCGCATATCTTCAATATTAATCAAGCAGGAAGTAGGGTTTTACCACCATCCAGAGGGCCCGAACCTGGGTAAATATTATGTCCCTCGCTTCCTATTACCATCAACCTAAGACGCGCAGATCGGGACCCCCTACCTGAGATCCGCCGGTTTTGACACCGACACCCTACCCGAGATCTGCCAGTTTTGACACCGACAGTCGCCGCGAAATGCATGTCGACTTCGAGGGTCGACTCGCCGTCTTTGAAAGAGCAAACCTAGTCGCGCTACAACACATAGACGTGGTCGATCCTTGGGTGGTAGAGCACGAATCCTTTATTGAGAATACATACAATGACGGAGGCCAACAGAGGACGGACGAAGATATAATCAAAGAGCACAACTCATGTTTCACACATTGGTTCAAGCAGAAGCTTCTGTCGTACCCTTTACATGAGGATTCTTCCGCGGAAGAACAATTCATATTCGCCTTATCACAGGGCGCCGAGCACAACCTGATGACGTATGAGGCGTACGATATCAACGGCTACACATTCTACACCGAGGGAAAGGACATGAAGAGCGATGGTTATCAGAACTTCGGGGTAACGATGGAATACTACACCAAGATGCGACAAGGACAGATACTACGGAAGGATCGAGGAGATCTGGGAGCTGAGCTACGCTGGAGAGAAGGTCCTGATGTTCCGTGTCAGATGGGCCAAGAGCGTCATAAAAGAAGACCGGTATTTCACCACCATGGTTATACCCGAAGCCAAATCCAAGACCACGGGCACAAACGTCACCGCGAAAAATGAGCCATGGATACTGGCTTCCCAAGTGGACCAATGCTTCTTCATTACCAACCCGCCAAAGCCCAGTCGTGTTGTCGTGAGGAGAGGCAAAAGGAAGATCATCGGAATGGATGGAGTCGCCAATGAGCAAGACTTGACAAATGCACGGTGACCAAGATGGAACATGGCAATGACGATGAAGTATCGTGCATACACCACAAGAAGAAGCGGGACCACCCTACCTAAAGGGCGTCCGTTCAAGAGAAGAACTCCATTTACGAAAATAAGGGCAAGAAGATTGTGAACAGATAGCTAGCTAAGATCGATTGTATTTAAATTGTAGCCTTCATTTCTCGATTGTATTTCATGGGCACTTTTTGAACTCATGAATATTTTTGAATTTCATGGACACTCGATCTCGACCCCCTCCATCTCGATCGCTATTCCATCTCGCTAGATCCGGTCCCCCTCGCCGCCGAGCACCCCCCGCACACTCTCACCTGCTCCACCAGCCGCCGCCGCTGACCCCCCGCACCCTCCCCCGCTCCACCGCCGCCAACGACCCACCGCACCCTCCCCCGCTCCACCGCCGCCGAGCACCCCCCGCACCCTCTCCCCCGCTCCACCGGCCGCCGCCGCCGACTCCCCGCACCCTCCCCCGCTCCACCGCCGCCGATGACCCACCGCAACCTCCCCTGCTCCACCGCCGCCGACGACCCACCGCACCCTCCCCCGCTCCACCGCCGCCGATGACCCACCGCACCGTCCCCCGCACCCTCCCCGGCCCGCTCCACCGTCACAAATGAATGCAACTAAAATTGCAAGAAAAAAACAAATTTGATTATATTTTCAAATAACAAATTTGATGATATTTTCAAATAATAAATTTGATGATATTTTTTCTTATTCATAAATATTTTCAAATAACAAATTTGATGATATTTTTTAAAACAAAAACGACCCACCGGCAGTACCAGCAAGCTTTTGCATTCTCGAACTCAGGAAACAATAGCTTTCAGTTCATTGTACTAGTATGAACACAAGTGTTGGTGGCAGCACTACACTTCATCATTTGCATTAGTAATGTATGGGTGAGAGAAACAAAATTTGAATGGGAAAGGGAACTTTCAGTCCAACTTTTAATTGTCACCTGGGTATTCATGGATGTTTTGTTCCTACGCTTCTCAGATTTTGACTGCATGCACTAAATCCAGAGTTCAGTGCAAGCTAAAAACAGGGCATGATCATTGTGACATGCTCCAGATTATAAACTGGGAGAAGAGAGAAACGATTTATTAACAAATACATATAGCTGCAAGAAAATCTCTTTTGATTGATGACTGCACAATCTCAACTATACATCTCTGAAAATATATTGCTCTTGTTCTTGGAAATTTAGAGCTGCTGTGGTCCTGCTCACTTGATTGTGTAGCATAGATGTGTAAGTAAGAATGCAAACTGAACCATGCTATTAGGCTTAGAGATGCTCATCCCAAATAACAATGATCACAATTGTGCAGCATATGTGCAATTTTGGCCACTGAATATAACAAATTGTTTGAAATATAGACCACTATGTGCATTCAGCAAAAACTCTGTACATCCCTCTGGCTGTGGAATAACTCTAGTCAGTGATTCTTGCTATGGGCTTGTAACAAGTACCTGCGTAACCTGATGGTTATTTTATGCCTCAAGTACTGCAATATATGTGGGTCATTTATGCCTCAAGTACCTGCATAACCTGATGGTTATTTATGCCTCAAGTACCTGCATAACCTGATGGTCATTTATGAGTGATTCTTGCTATGTGGTTTAAGCATTTAAAACTGAGATGTAAACTAAAGGAGTTTGTGATTTGCAGAAGCTGTAGCATACTCCAACAAGTGATAAATGCACTCACTGAAACTGTTGTATATACTGTCATAAAGTTCAGCAAGAACAGGGCATCAACAGTGCTACTCTAGTATCTAGTTGGGGAGGGACAAATGGACATGGCATCACTGGAGCTGTACTGCACAACAAACTATTAGTCTTCGGATTAACACTCCTTATTTGAGATGAGAGGATTTTTTTTAAATGGCTTCTTGCAGTTTTGAAAATTCAGTTTATTCGATTACTGAAAATTCAGTTAGGCGAAACAAATTTCAGTACTTTTGTGTGCCCTAGTACTTGGTGTTTGTAGAAAACCAGGAGTGTCAATGTGACTAGAATTCACTTGTTCTTATATGGGTGAAACTTCACTTGTTTTTAGGCTAGTGCAGGGTGTTGCTTTATTCTGTCATCATTTGTAACTATGTCACAAATAAATTGTTCCTTCTTCTGTATTTGACAAGTAATGACTGTTGATAAGCTGAGGCATGGATTAAGCTGTTTCTTTGTTGTAACATATTGTATATCACTCCACAATGAAATACAATACATATTGATGTGCTTTGTAAAACTTGTTCATGTACTGAATTACTAATGCCTTGTGATGCTCTGAATTACTTGTGATGCCTCTGAATTACTTGTGATCACATTGAGAAAGACTTGTAAAGATGATGATCATCTTTTACGCCAAAGACTTGTTCTGCCAGGCGAGCCGCCTCCCTCGCCTTCTCCTGCGCCTCCCGCTCGGACTGCTCGATTGCAAGCCAGAGAGCCTTTAGTGTTCTTCCGGCAGAGCCGCCGAGCGTCCGCCTCCGCCATCGTAAGCGACCGGCGGTAGATCCACGCGAGGAGCCGCTTGTCCTCGTCGTGCTCCGCCAGTAACCCACGGCGGCGGCGGCCGAGATCTCCGCAGCATCGCCCTCCCTTGCCCGATGTCTCTCGCGGCGGGCATCGCGTGCCTTTGACTCCGGTGTGCGCGTCCGGGCTGGCGGGGTGGGCACAAGCACCTACCGCTGCACACGAGGGGGAGCAGCAGCTGCCGGGGCCAGGGACGACAATAGGGGAGGCTCGAATTGCGTAGGCCGCCTGTCCGAGCTGACCCCGGGCCGGGAGGGGCCAGCGCCGGTGTCTGAGCTGCGCTCACGGCGAAGCTGCGGCTGCGGCGAGGTTGCAGATCCGGAGCACCCCCGGTCTCCACCTTGGACCCCTCCAAGGCGATGCAGAGGGCAAGCTCATACTTCGGATCCAGCTCGTCGCCGGAATGGCTGCCGGAGCTCGACAATGTGCTGGATTCGATCGGAATCTGTGCTGAGATAGGAGAGGATAGAACGAGACAACAAAGTGAGTGAGCTAGGTTTTCGGAGCAATGAGCCCAATGGGTTTTCTACTGGGACATCTGTGGTGTCTGTGGTGGGCCAAGCTTATCAGGCGGACACGCACAGGCGTGCCCTGGCGGCAGGGGCGGAGCCAGAAAATTTGGCCATTGGGTTCACTCTAGGGCTACATTCCGTATAGCTTTATTTTGGTTTGCCAAAGTATGTACCAACTCTCGAAAAATTTCCTTATTTTTTGACTCTTCTGACTCGTCATGGCCTCTGAGAGTTAAGCCTTAATGCAACAAGTATCTCAACGAATCAATGAAAGCATTAAGCCAGATTTGATTTTGCTTTTTTGTATGACCAGCTTGCTTATCAAGAGCAACCTGAATTGACTGAACTTGATTCATCAAAGCAACACATCTTTCTACTATTACATTATGAAAGCTAATAACACTACCCTTACCCTCATGTGTATATAGTCTGCTTTTCTTGTTCCAACCGTTCTAGCCGTTAACTGTAAATGCAGCAGTCCCAGCTTGTCCCTCGTCGTAATCTTTGAAAAGGCAGCAGAAGAAGGCCTAATTCACTTTATCATTATATTCAAGTCAAGGACCATACTCATCAACAATCTGGATTAAATCTCCATTGAGTATCTCCAATCTCCCTCTGTGGATAATCAAAATTAGACGATGGCCTATAAGGTTCCCTCGTTAAATATTTGCGCCTTCTCTCATCTTGCTTCTTTGGATTTCTTGTGTACTCCGAAATTCTCATCCTGTCATCCGGATCATAAGGCAACTCATCTAAGTTAATTTCTGTATGAATAGTAGGCTTAGGGAGACTTAATTGCAGTGACATTCGATGCACTTTGCCTAGGTCCAATGGGTGACCTCGATGTGCCTATATCATTATCTTGATCTAGTGACTGAGTTCCCTTTGAAAAATACTGCTCCATAGACTAGATCAATCGAAATGCAAGGATTTCTTTAGAAGACTAGGGCAAAACAATCACTGTTGTATTGGGCTATTAGGTCAGATAGAACATAGACAAGAGAGAGAGAGAGAGAGAGAGAGAGAGAGAGAGAGAGAAGATGCGGCAATGTAATCTAATTACCTCAACTTTTGGGATTTAATTGTTGCCGATGTCGATATGCGGCCGCCTGCTTGCCGCGGTCATGCGGCGGTGGCCGAGTCGCCCAGCAACACGAAGAGGCGAGATGGGAGTCGAAGAAACGAAAAGATGAACGATGAAAAAAAAAACAGACGATAGATGAGGCGTGCCGCGTGTGGCTGCATGTTTGCGCGACTCACGGACTCATGGTTTAGGCATGTGAATGGATTATTAGTGGGGTGTTGCCTTTGGGCCCTTTGTTCCACGTGAGGTGTATTTGTTGGGGTTAGACAAGATATTTTACTGGATTCATCTCACGTAAATACGTATATATATGAACGTACCAAGCAAAATCCATTTGGTTCACTTGAACCCAATAGCTCTACGCTGGCTCCGCCGCTGCCTGGCGGCCTCATTTCCGCCCTATATTTGGGACGGATATGAGAGATGTCGACCAGCCCGGGTGTTTGAGGCCCATTTGAGAGCTCCGGTTGGATCGGTATTTTGTGACCGGTGAGTGACCGGACGACCTGTCTGGACGTATGAGACGGATATAGGGCTCCCGGGTGTACATGCCCTCACTGCGTACAGACCCACAAGTCCTGTAGCAGCGTAGCTGGTGGCGGGAGGCGAGGCTGAGCCGCACCATATTTTACCCTGAGAAATTAGCTATTGTCTTTATTCTCTATATGATCATTCCCCTTTAGTGCTCACGGGTAGAGGAGACAGGCAACAGCAGTTCACCCTAATTAATGCTGCTACCGGCATGCGTGCACTCCAACTTTCTCTCTCTCACGTGGACACGCATGCACAACACAATTTCTTTCTTTCTCACGGTTTCTCTCTTTGGACGCGGTCGCACATGCATGCACAAAGCGAACTGACAGACACGCCCGTTAGAGGAGAAACCTGAGAGAAGAGATTAGACATAACAATAACTGGCTCTGCAATTCTCTGACTCAGCACTAACCATTGCTCGTATCCAGAAGTGAACAGATGGTGGTGATAATGGGCACAGTGGAGCTCGGCCTAGAAAAGAACTTTGCAGCTTCTCCGCCTTGAGGAAAGGGGATACTAAGGGCCTGTTCAGTAACCTTCCACGACCCCAAACTGCTGACTCCACGGCCAGCAGCCAGCCGCCAGCTTCTTGTAGGAAATCCCGGAGTCATGGGAGCGTTCGGCAGAGCAACTTCTTCCATGGACCTATTTCCACCTAGGCTGAAAGGCCAATTAGATGTTCTTGGCTCACTTAGCATATTTACAAGATTTGCTATTGGTTGGGCTTTGAGACAATTCTCGTGGAGGAGATTAGCTGCAGTGAACGGTAGGCGAATTTACTTCATGGTGGCATACATGTGTAATATCAGCCAACTCCCGCTTCTCCATTTTTTAAGAGCTTGGGTTTCCCAACTCCACCACTCCTTCAATTTTGCACTATGGCAATAGCCAGCTTCTCTCTCGTATAACCATGTTTTGGACCGTTCGGATTTGCTCCTGACCTGGAGTGGAGGAGTTGAGAAGCTGGGGAGAGTTAACGAACACACCCTAAGAATCGTTCCGTATTATGACGCTGTTTTTGCACTCTCTTTTTTCCGTCGAAAAGGAGTGATCGGGGGAGGAAAGAGTGGGAGGCTTCCAATGCTCGCCATGTACCTCTGGATCACGGACCTAAATAGGCCATGGGAGTAGCCGAGCCCCATCCCGGCGTGATTGCATGCAAGCCGGCTGACTACAACAGCCTGTGAGACCAGCACGTCACCAAAACAATTTAGTCTAACAAATGCTACAGGCGACTAATTCTTTCCCTATACCTCCCATGCCTACAACCATAAATTGGTTCTATGTTGAAGAGAATCAGGGAGAGAAGATCGTATCAACGAGTTATCATATGGTTTTTAGGAAATAAATTTCAATAGAAAACTATATAAAGTATTGACAAATAGAAGAGATGGAGTGGCAAGGAGGATTATTCTCTGAATGATGAATCAGGGGTTATGTGATTTATATATCCTTGAGTCATCACGCTAGGTGTGGTGCATTCAAACCCATGGTACTATTGGTACGCTAGTAGCCAGGTTGGATTAATAATGGAACAATAAAAGTACTTGTTATTAGAATTATCATTCCCATTGTGATCAAAGGTAACATAGTAATTCAATTGCTTCACCAACTCGCAACTATAAATGTCTATATGTTTGTGTGATGGCGAGTATACTGTCCTCCCAATATTCGCGGGCAATCAGTGGTTTTGCTGCTTGCGGTGCTCTGCAATGTACCAGATATTATCCATAGGTCGCAGTAATCGGATAAGGGCAGGGCACTCAGCGCATGGCCAACGCACTGCCTCAAACCTGATGCCCCATTGTCCACCTAGGTTCAAATACCATGCTGGAGAAAAGTGGTAGCCCTGCGCGACTTGGTGCAGCTTGCAAAGGAGGCGGTTGCTCCATGCGAGAAAGCAAGAAAAGAGAGGAGAGTGAAGAAAAGGTAAGGGAAATCAAGTTGACAGAAGGACATGTCTACTCTTGTATAGGTTGCAGAAGTCATATGCATCCGCCAATGAGTCCAAGCTTGTGCCCAGCACATGTGTAATTACGTTGTTACCAGGATTATCTACATACCACAGATTTCTTTCTCCAGTGCACTCGTCCTACCTGGGCAGGATGCCCTCACTACTGGAATTCTGGGCTACGCCGAGTGCCACGGACACTCGGCAAAGGGCCGAAAACCGCCGGCAAAGCCTTTGCCGAGTGTCACCGTCGGCAAAAGCCACCCGGCGTACACCTCTTTGGCAAACAGGAGTTTGCCGAGAGCCAGAACACGGGCACTCGGCAAAGACTTTGCCGAGAGTCAAACAGTACAACTCGGCAAAATAAAGTAGCTAATGGATAGCAGATGGTGACGGCGGTTCCTGACACGTGGGACCAGGGGAGCAGGCCGAGAGCCTACTTTGCCGAGTGCTCCTCTCGCCAAAGACAACTAGTAGGTGGCTGACACGTGTCAGCTCCTGACACCTGGGACCAGGCGAACAGGCCGAGGGCCAACTTTGCCGAGTGCCACGCTCGGTAAAGAGAGCCAGTAGGTGGCCGACACGTGTCAGCTCCTGACATGTGGGGCCAGGCGAACAGGCCGAGGGCCAACTTTGCCGAGCGCCCCGCTCGGCAAAGAGAGCCAGTAGGTGGCTGACACATGTCAGCTCCTGAAATGTTGGTCCAGGCGAACAGGCCGAGGGCCAACTTTGCCGAGTGCACCTCTCGGCAAAGAGAGCCGGTAGGTGGCTGACACGTGTCAGCTCCTGACATGTGGGGCCAGGCGAACAGGCCGGGGGCCAAATTTGCCGAGTGCACCTCTCGGCAAAGAGAGCCAGTAGGTGGCCGACACATGTCAGCTCCTAACATGTGAGGCCAGGCGGGCAAGCCGAGGGCCAACTTTGCCGAGTGCCTGTCTCGGCAAACTTTAACTTTGCCGAGTGTGACTCTCGGCAAACTCAGCCAATAGGAGAGGGCCACGTCACTGTTCCTAAAAGCCGTGAAAATTGTTTGCCGAGAGTCACCGTCGGCAAATATTTTTCCTTTACCGAGAGGCCTCTCGGTAAAGTTGCCAGGAGGGCTACATGTTATTATCCTTTACCGAGAGGCCTCTCTGTAAAGGTGTCAGGGTATTGTACTTTACCGAGAGGCCTCTCGGTAAAGGGTGCATTCTGGTCCAGTTTCACAGTCATTGCCGAGAGCCGCCCTCGGCAATGGTGTGCCCAGGAGCCTTTTTTCCCTGTTTCTGTTTCTTTCCTGCAGCGAAACATATACAGCAGCAGCATATAGTTCATCACACATAGAACATGTCACATATAGGCATCATTGAACAAAAGAAGCAATGATTGATTCTGAAAAACATTCCACATAAAAGCAATAATGCATAAAAGCAATAGACCACAAGTTTACAAGTCTCAAGATGCAAGAGTTCTCAACATACAAGGAACAGTTTCAAACATAACATAACATGAAGTTCACGCGATTTTGGAGATCGGAGTGGTAACATAAACATTAGAAGGCATCATTCCCTTTGCTGCCCCAACTCCACCAACTTGAGGTGGAACTACCGGAACATTGTTCGACCCTTTTGATGGGTTGAGCTGTGATGGATTGACCCAATAGTGAGATGAATGCATATGGTAATGCCGAAAATGGTGATAGAAATAGTTTGAACAAACTCACAATGTTCCACTCTGGCGTCGGTGGCATCTCTGGCACTGGTTGGCCTTGCATGGAATAAATATTGGCCACCATATGTTGTAAAGACTTCACTAGATCATCTTGTGCCTTCAGCTTGGCCCGATTTTCATCTCGTTCTTTCTCGGTATCAATCAGACGAGTCTACAATACGGCAATGCAAATGTCATTCATTTTGAAATGCAAATATCCTCAATAATGTAGAAGGATCAATGAAGAAGGACCATGAAGGATCAATGAAGAAGCACCGACCTGAATATCCTCAATAATGCTCACGGAATGTGGTACGTGACGCTCTACGGTAGGAGTAGAGCCAGTACTCATAGCACGGAGCGTGTTGACTCTCGGAAGGGACGAGGTTATGACAGAATCAAGGTGAACCACCATCCGGCCATTCGGTCTACCGCCTGCCGCGGCAACGGCCACAAGAGGGTCAAACGGTAGCACGTGAGGATCAGCGTCAGGCCCGTACGTCTCCTTCAATTTTTTGGTGTAGTTCTCTCCATCTGACCGGGCTTTAGAGCTGATCCAGTCCCTCTCCGGGTGGAGAGGGTCCTTGTCCTTGTCGTCTTTGGTACGTTTGATGGTCCATGCCTCGAAGTAAGTGATATCCTTGCCAGTGTCTTCTTTCTACAAAAGAAAGTGAACCAAACAATCAAGGGAATGCTCACAAATGAAAGAGAACATGATGAAAAGAAAAGGATGTGGTTGCCTACATGTTTTGAGACGAAAACTTGGATGGTGAGGTTGCCTTGACGGTGTCCTCGACCCCCCATCAACTTACGCCGTTCAGATATTACTTTGTGTTCATCCTGCCACCCTGGATCTGTCCACCGTTCGACGATCTTCTCCCAGCACGGACGTTTGTCAGCGCACCACCGAGGAATCACCTGTAAATTAAACAAATACATCTTAGTAAGGATTCTAACTTTGCCGTAGTGTAGGGAATAGCAAGCATCCATCGTCACTTTCCTTGAAGTAATTGTCCCGTGAAAGATGTGTCCCTCGAGCCTCCTGTTTGGAAATCCTATGGTTGAGATAGTCCGCCTGATACTTGACCACTAACCGGACGCGCTCCTCATAGTGCATGTCGTGGACTAGTTTCTTGGCAATATTCTTAACCACCACATTTGCACGATCCTTCTGACCCTCAACGCATGTATAGAAATCCTACAAACATGCATACATGTGAGAAGGGTTAAATCATGACTATGGCAAATTTAAACCTTTTGGTATTGACATTTAGGTGTTTGAAAGGACTTACCCAGAAATCGTTGACCACTAGCATGGCTCTGTTATCAAAAACCCTCTGACGCATATCCAGGAAATCCGGTGCAAGTTTGTAGTGATCCGATGACCAAGCTGGCTCAATGATACCGTTCGGCAAAGTGACCAGTCCAGGATAATTTAATCTACAAAGACCCCCAATGATGCCACTCGGCGACCGTGGCAGACGCCTCTCACCACCTTTTACTAAGCTTCTGCATTTCGAAGAGTGAATTCATATTATATGTGAGGAAATGACAAAAAGTACAATTTATATGGGATGAGTCGAGATAACCACTTAGTTCTCTCCCATTGGTTTAATCAACACGTCTCTATGCACATATGGACGTCTTGGAAGCTTTGAAGGACCACGCAGCCACACTTTCCCTCCGGAAGTAGTGCTGATAGTCGAACCGCTCGGTTTCTAACCGCTCACCTTGTGGTGCTCTGTCACCTGTGAGGATCCATCCCCACCCTCAGAAACCTGACGAACAACCAGCCTTCTCTCGGCGGCGTCGTCCTCCACCACCTCCTCCTCCTCATCCTCCACCACCTTCTCCGCAAAATCGTCCTCGTCCTCCTCCTCACACGCCTCATCCCCATCCTCTGTTTCCTCCTCCTGAGCACGGTGAAGCACTGCATCAGAGGGTCAAGGAGAAGAAAGAGGTGCTCTACTCCGGGCTGCTTTACGTACTCCTCGTCCGCCTCCTCCTCCTCCTGCCTCACCTACTCCCCCTCCTCGTCCGCCTCCTCGTCCGCCTCCTCCTCCTGCCTCACCTACTCCCCCTCCTCGTCCGCCTCCTCTTCCTGCCTCACCTACTCCCCCTCCTCGTCCTGCTCCTCGTCCGCCTCCTCCTCCTGCCTCACCTACTCCCCCTCCTCGTCCGCCTCCTACTCCTCCCCCGTGTGGTACTCGACCTTGTTTTGCACGTTTTGCCAGACGGGTGTCTAGACCCGCCAATCCTTTGGCCTTCTTGGCGGTTGTGGCAACCGATGAAGGAGCAGCCACCGCTTTCATCGGTCGAGCAGGTTGATCATTGTACAGATCATTCACTTTTTTCAAACTTTCCTTTGGAATCTTCTTGCTACCTATCATGTTTCAATCGCATGATACGAAGAAGAACAAACCAGTTAGTACAGATGATACAGTTTGATGTAAATACAATAAATATATCACATATGAAGAATAAATGGAATTATCACAATAATACGTATAGTTGTTACACACACAAATACATAGAGTTGTTGCAGACACGAATACATAGAGTTGTTGCACACACGAATACATAGAGTTGTTACACAGACGAATACATAGACTTGTGACACACATACATAGAGTTCTCACACGATTACATGGAGTTGTTAGAAATAAGGGTCAATATTAGGTGCAACATTTGGATCAGGGCTTTCATCATCGCTATCACGCCCGTTCATACATTCATCCTCAAAGTCTTCAGGGGGCCCCTCATCCTCATCTAGCCCCATGTGCCATCGCATAAGTAATGCCAAATCTTGAGGGTCAGAAACATCCTCGTATTCGTCCTCTGCATTATCTACTTCCATGTCATCCATGGCCTCATGTTCCATAGCATCATGTTAAGTGATGCACGCCATCATCTTCCTTTGCATCATCTTCGTCTTCGTCAGTGTCTGATTCTTGAAAGAACTCTCCCTCATATGTGTTAGGGTTTATATGGTAATCGTCCTTGTTTGGGGTAGGTACCTTGATACGCGGGGGTACCTTGTACACGACATCCCACTTCAAGAGATCGATATATTCCGTAGATGTGCATGCGTATGGGAGAAAAACACTTGTGTAGCTTGTTGAGCCATAATATAGACATCATTTCCTGCATATTTTGATGCTCGTTCAACTTCGACAAAGCCAATACTAGGGGTTCGTCTCACTTTCTCAGGATTGGGCCAGCTGCATCTGAAATACGATGGGCTTCACTCCTTGTAAACCACAATACTGCAACTCATAAATTTCTTCGATGGTTCCATAGTAGTGACGTCAATCTGTCCCTTGACAATAGACCAGACTATTTATTGACCTTCGGTTGGGCCTCTAACGCGTGTGTTTACCAGTGTGGAAGCGATACCCATTCATGTCGTAAGCCTTAAATGACTTGGCCTCGTATTCAAAACCTTTGGCTACTTCTCTCACTTTGGCGTCCATATCAACCTCCTGATATGCCTACAAGATTAATATGAAATTGTCTGGTTCATTAGTGGAAGCATTACAGGCAAGT
The DNA here is from genome assembly GCA_021605145.1 of Aegilops bicornis. Lineage (NCBI taxonomy): Eukaryota > Viridiplantae > Streptophyta > Magnoliopsida > Poales > Poaceae > Aegilops > Aegilops bicornis. The sequence continues at coordinate 21,173,565 of CM038674.1, read as the reverse complement.
AAGATCAACTTGAAGTAACACAAAGTTAGAAAAGTTACTTTTCTTGAGAACCAAGAAATGAAACCGCCATCAGCATTGGTATCTTCAAGAAGGTCTGCTGATTCTTCGTCGCTAGGAGGCCTTGGTAGCTTCCAGAATTCGTTCTGGAATTCCCTAGCAATAGGAAGAATTCAAGTTAGAACTCAAGACTAGTGAGTAGTTGTCAATAAAGGTGTTCTACACTTACTTTATGTACGGTTGCACTTCTTCCATGTTGGTCAAGACATAGATCATAATAGTCGACCACTCAGTAGGTGAAAAGTTCTTGGGCTTCGGTCCACTTGCTTTGCCACCTTGGCCTTCGAAGAGGCTAAGGTCGGAAACATTACTGGTGGGTTCTTCATTGTAACGAGGAGCTGGATTTAACCTAGTCTGAATACTGTCATGATAGTACTTTGTCGTGGTCGTGGCCACCTCCTCATTCAGGTATGCCTTGGATATGGAGGCTTCAATGCAGGCTTTATTCTTACATTTTCCACGAAGATGCTTGAAATCCTGTTCAGGTGCATACTGCCATCGGAACTGCACAGGTCCTCCCATTATAGCCTCATACGCGAGATGTAAGATCATATGTTGCATCGGATTAAAGAAACCTGGCGGAAATATCATCTCTAACTTGCATAGCAACTCAGGTGCTTGTTCCTCCAACTTTGCAACCACTTCATAATCTAGTTCTTTGGCACAAAGCTGATGGAAGAAGTAGCTCAACTCCTCTAGCACTCGCCAAATATACTCTCTGACATACCCTCGAATCATCACAAGCATTATCCGCTCAAGCCATACATGGTAGTCATGACTCTTGAGGCCTCCTATTCGCTTTGTAGCCATATTCACTCCCCTCATGATATTAGCTGCATATCCATCAGGGAAGTACAAGTTGTTCACAATCCATTGGAGAATTTCCTTCCTTTGGGGCATTGAAGGGGTGAAAGGGGCCGGTGGCTTCTTCCAAGAATTACCTTTTGCACGAGGCACCAAATTTAATTTTGGCATGTTGCATAGTTTGGCTTGATCGATCCTAGCCTGAATGTTATCCTTTGACTTCTCGGTGTCGAGGAGCGTGCCAAGTAAGGCCTCCGCAATATTCTTTTTAGTGTGCTTTACATCAATGTTGTGTGGAAGTAGAAGATCTTTAAAGTAAGGGAGCCTCCATGAGCTTGGAATGTGAGTCCACTGGTGCGTCTCTCCATATCCCACAAAACCTTTCCCATCGAGCTTTTCCTCGAGAGCATCTAACTCATCTTTAAGCTGGGCACCGGTCATAATAGGTGGTGGTGGGTCATCAACAATAACACCTTTTTGGAAGTGCATAGCATCTTGCCTGTATGGGTGATCAAGACGAAGGAACTGCCGACGTTGGTCAAAGCATACATACTTGTGACCCTTAGCCAGCCAAATGAAAGTCACACGTTGTCGACACACTGGGCAAGGCCACTTCCCCTTTACACACCAACCACAAAATATTGCACGTGCCGGTAGGTCATGTAGCGATGTGTGGTAACAGATATGCATATTGAAGTGCTTCTTTGAAACGGCATTGTATGTCCGGACCCCGTTGTTCCAAGCAACAAGTAAGTCGTCCACCAATGGCTCCATATACACACTCATATGCTTCCCGGGATAGTTACGACCTGGAATTATCAACGTCAGGAACATGTGATGTCGTAGCATGCAAACGCCAGGGGGCAGATTCAGGGGGATAACATATACTGGCCAACAACTGTATATGGCAGCCATCAAACCATATGGATTGAACCCGTCGGTTGTTATCCCAACAGCTACACTCTTCCAGTCATCTGTTTTCTTATGAATTTCAACAAATTTCTTCCATGCTTCACCATCCCGTGGATGTTGCATATTTTTCGTATTGTACATCTTCCCTTCGGCGGCCCATCTCATATATTGGGCAGTTTCCTCGGTCATATAAAGCCTCTGGATCCTTTATGTGAATGAAAGATATCGAAGGATATTGACGGCAATTGTGAGCTGCCTCTTGCTACCATCATCATCTATTACCTCAATATACCTAGAGGATTTGCACTTGATACAATAATTCGTATCTTTATGTTCATTTATAGATAACATGCATCCGTTTGGACAAGCATGTATTTGCTCATACGGCATCTTAAGTGAACCGAGGATTTTGTTCGACTCGTACATGTTCTTTGGCAATATATTTTCTTTAGGCAACAGGCTAGCAATAACTGACAATAACTCATTGAAGCAAATTATGCTCATGTTATGGTTTGCCTTCAGGGCCATTAGGCGTGCAATGCCATCTAGTTGAGTAACCTCTGTATGGGCGTGAAGGGGTTTTTGTGCCGCAAACAAAGCTGCATGATAATCTTCAGGGCTTTCCGGCGGCTCCTCGGAGTTCGGGTCCTCCCGCGGATCCGCTCGGCGGATGTCATCTAACAGGTTTTCAATCCGAGTATCATATTCGCCGGTGCGTTGTCGCACCACCCTTGCCCTGGACTGTTCTGTCTCACCGTGAAAGATCCACCGGTAATAGCCTGGCGTAAACCCATATTTGCCTAAGTGTTTACTCATAGTAATCTTATCTCTTTCATTCTGGTTATCACACTCCGTGCATGGGCACCAAATTCCACGAACTGGCGTTTCTCCAGGAAATACTAATTCGAGGAAATTATTGGTCTTCGACCTCCACTCAGGGGTCATACCCTCCATGCTGGGATGTCCGGTGTACATCCACTCACGTTCTTCCATCCTCTGATATAAAGTGAAACACACACATATTTTTTTTTATGTAACAAGTGGTTCCATCAAGTTTTACGGCATGCACTGAGCTATGTAATAGGTAAACATAGGTCCTAATCCCACCCAAGAATGTGTAGGCTGTGTCCGCTTTCATGACGTACTCCGACCCGAGACAAAATTTCGGCAGCACCTCCCCGTTGTTCTCCAAATACACGTCTCAGCAATAAGCCAAGAGGATGTGTATCTAGAGAACAACAAGGAGACACTGTCGAAATTCTGTCTCGGATCTAAGTACATCATGAAAATGACCCGCCTACACATCCTCGGGTTGTCCATGGAAAACATGGACAATTCGAAAGAGTTGAGGTTATAAATATGCAAAGACTTGCATATTTATAGATACAACCCTTCCGAATGGGAGACACCTAGGTTACGCGACTATTTAGGTGATCTACAAATAATGAAAACGTACACATGAACGGGAAGAGATTACCCTTGAAGCGTGCAACGGAATTCACTCTCTCTTGTCAAAATAGATGCATGTCCTGCGTGAAAGAATGAAGTTGTGTCAATCATATGTCAATCACACAAACATCAATAACACTCACTCACACCCCCCCCCCCCCACACACACACAAACACACTCACATATCCATACACGCACATCACACACTCACTCACACATGCACACACGCACATCAATAGCACCCCTCTCCCACACACACACACTCACATACACCATTCATTATATATGCACATATATACACACCTAAATATAAAAAAACCATTCATTATATATGCACACATACACCGACATCATTCACTGACACACACACATAAAAAGCACACACTCACACACATTATTCACTATATATGCATATATATACACCGTTTGTTGTAATGGAGAGGGGGGAAACCCCTTTTATTTCAAAAAAAACGAGATTGAGTAGGGGGGCTCACCAACGGGGCAGGGGGCGGCGGGGGAGGTGGATGCCGGATGAGGTAGAGCTCAGTGGAGGGGATGCCACGCCGGTGGTGCTCAGTGAAGCTTGGCCGAGACGGTGGCGGTGGACGAGCTCGGTAGAGGTGGCGGTGGGGGGGCTCTGTGGAGGTGGAGGGGCGGGGAGGCACTCCCGGCAGCGGCGGCGGCGGAGGCGGCAGAGCTCGCCGGATGGGGCGGCAGCACGAAGGGGTGGCGGCGGACAGAGGGGGTGGGGGCGAGAGAAACAGAGAGAGAAGAGAGGAGTGAGCGCGCGCGAGGGGGAGATTTTGCATAAATCCCCGCGGGAAACATTTCCGAGAGCAAACTTTTAGTGACACTCGGTAAAAGTCTTAACCTAGATCTCGGGGGCTTTTCCGAAAGTCCATAATAGGTATTATACTTTTTTTGTTGTTTTCTTCCATGCTTGGCAAAAAACCTTAGAACATCATAGTTACCGTCTTGTGTTTTCTTTTTCAAATGATGGGCCTCGCTCGGTTCTAGAGACCGGCAACCCTCCAGTGGCCCCGGCAGTCTAGGGCGTTGATCGGCACCGAGAGGGTGTAGTCCACGGTGAATAACTGCTTCTCTGTGTTAGTGCATGTCATCGCGAGATGATAGACCAGGTCTAGGCCAAAGCCACAGCAAGATCCCATCCGTGTAGACCCAACGCGTCTGTTCCCCCCTCCAGGTGCCGGCCGTGAGGGGGGCCACACCCCGGAGAGGCGTGCCGCCTCTTCGGACATGCCACCACACCGTACGGCATGTATGAGGGCCCGGTGTGATGCTCCGGTGGCATTGCTACCCCCCCCCCCCACCTCAGGGCTCCGTCCCGCCTAACCCTGTAGCATTTGACCACGGGATCTAGCCCTTTGACTTTGCACGGACGGGCTTTGACCAGTGGACTCTCCACCCAGTTGTGTTAGGTAAGCCCACAGGAACACTTTGGAGCAACATCCGGGCCAAAGCCACATCAAGACCCCATCCGTGTAGACCCGACGCGTCCGTTTCCCCCCTCCAGGTGCCGGCGGTGGCGCCGTCCGTGAGGGAGGCACACCCCGGAGACGCGGGTCGGGCGTTTGCAACTGCCACAACACATGCAGACTGGTGAGAGGCCGCCTACGCAAGATTTGGCGGCATGTGCTAGCCCCCGGAGGCCGCCGGCCACAGTCGTAGACACGCAAAGAGCAATTCACGGAGAGGGAAGTGTTCATATACTTCTCCATCACCAAAAACTATGAAATATTACCATCAGTCCTATAGCACATGTGCCCACGTCATGTAAAAAACTCATGATTTTATCGCGCTCCGAGTATTTAATAATATTCACGCCGCATCGTTACCGCAGAACGTCTACTACTGTGTCATCGCCGTCCGTGAGGGGGGCACACCCCGGAGACGCGTGCCGCCTCTTCGGACATGCCACCACACCGTACAGCATGTATGAGGGCCCGGTGCGATGCTCCAGTGGCATTGCTACCAGCCCACCCCCCCCCCCCCCCCGGGCCCCCATCCTGCCTAACCCTGTAGCGTTTCACCACGGGATCTAGCCCTTTCACTTTGCACGGACGGGCTTTTACCAGTGGAACTCTCCACCCGGTTGTGTTAGGTCAGCCCATAGGAACACTTTGGAGCAACATCCGGGCCAAAGCCACAGCAAGACCCCATCAGTGTAGACCCAACGCGTCCGTTTCCCCCCTCTAGGTGCCAGCGGCGGCGCCATCCGTGAAGGGGGGCACACCCCGGAGACGCGTGCCGGGCGTGTGCAACCACCACAACACTTCAAGACTTGTGAGAGGCCGCCTACGCAAGATTTGGTGGCTGTGCTAGCCCCGGGAGGCCGCCGGCCACAGTCGTAGACACGCGAAGAGCAATCCACGGAGAGGGAAGTGTTCAGATACTTCTTTAAAGTTCTCTCTCGGTGTCGGTCTAGAAAGTTGACCGGCACCGAGAGAGGGGGTAGGCCACGGTCAACAACTTCTTCTTCTCATGTTTTTTTACTGTACACACTCTTTAAAGTTGAGTTTTGAAAAAAATCATCAAAAGTCATGGAATTTATAAACTTTGGTCGTAAAAGCATATGAAATATGAGATACAAAAAAGATAGTGCAAATACAAAAAGAGAAGGGGAAAATAAATTAGAGCAATAGTTAACAAGGGTTGATTTTCGGCTCTCGGCAATAGCAACCTTTTCCGAGGGCCGCTCTCGGTAAAACATCCAACCTAGATATCTTTCCTTCTTGTGCATTCTCCATATTATGTATTATACTTTTTTTGTTGTTTTCTTCCATGCTTGGCAAACAACCTTAGCACATCATAATTACCGTCTTGTGTTTTCTTTTTCAAATGATAGGCCTCGCCCTGTTCTAGAGACCGGCACCCCTCCGGTGGCCCCAACTCAGGGTGGACACGGTCCGGGCCGGTCCGGTCCCTCAACGAGCCACCGTTTGGACCGGCCGCCGGCGGTCCGAACCGGACCGGACCAAGCAGCCTGGCGGTCCTGATTTCTGGGCCCGTACCGACGGCGGGAAAGCCCGGGCCGGACCGAGAGGACCGGCAAGTGGAGATGTGGTAACAATGGCAGCGGCTGCGGGACGAGGAGGAGGTGGTCGTGAGCTTCTACGCGGCGACCATGGACGCCATGAGGCACGGGAGCGAGCCGTCGCGGCCGCGAACGACATACCGGAGGCAGCAGCAACTCGCGCGTCGTGGTCGTCCAGCGTGCCGGCGAAGTTCTCGTGCACTATCAATGTTTTAAATAGCGGGCTATGGTCTATAGCGATAGCCCTTAAAAACAGATATAGCGGGGCTATAGCAGGCTATAGCGAGGCTATAGGGGTAAATTGTACATGAAATCAAATAGCGGCAACATGCTCAAACAGCTATAGCGGGGCTATAGCCGGCTATTTAAAACTATGTGCACTATCAAGAACACGCGCGCCAGGATCTTCCGGGAGGCAGAAGCCCACGACCAGGCCTTTCGTTGTTTTGCCTTAGCGATTTTTTAGCCGCATGCAAATATGGTAACACCTGCATGAGCCCATAAGTTTTTGTGGGCTAGCCTTCCGTGATTAGTGGATCAAGATTAACATGGAGCTGTGTCCTATTCGTGCTCGTAGTGGACGCAGATGACGCGTCAATTTCATTAGTCGTGGGATGAGAATCAGATCTGAGCCCATATTTCTCGTTCTTTCTCTATCTACTCCGTTGAATAAAAGAAAAGTGAAACGGTAGAAAACAACCCAACGGCAGCATGCCATGGGCGCATTATTATCGCTACTAGTAGAAGGAAACGGCGGCGAGGGGCAAGTCATGAATGGCACCGCGATTATCGGATCGAACGCCGGCTCTCTTGTTCTTTCTATTCTCTATTTAACTGAATACAAGGAAAAAAAGGCAGCGCCTGATCTGGGTCTTCTTCTACCTCTTGCCCCTGTCCCTGTGTCAATTGACTGATTGAGTACTTGATTCCGATGAACATCGCGGTGGGACACGGCCAGGGCATCGCTGGTGGCCATGAGGAAGAAGAACGGCCTGGACCTTCGGTCCGCTCGGTCGGACCTGGCAAAGACCAGACCGGACCGAGAAAATTTCGGGCCGAAATTTAGTAACCGGACCGAACAAATTCTTCAGCGGGCCAGGACCGGACGGTCCGGTCCAGAACGGGCCACGAGCCGGCCGAAAAGCCCGCTCGCTCCGTCCAGCCAGAGCCCCAACAGTCTAGGGCGTTGATCGGCACCGAGAGGGTGTAGTTCATGGTGAATAAATGCTTCTCCGTGTTAGTGCATGTCATCGCGAGATGACAGACCAAGTTTAGGCCCGTTCTGTTACGGGATCGCCCACCGAAGACTCTGTCTCGGGGACGAACACAGCCGGTCCTCGATGTTCCCGTCCATGTGTGTGGTTTGTGAGGCACGTGCCACGTCAAGGACGTGCGTTGCTGATTCAAATAGCACACCACCCCTGCATGCATATGCATGGGCCCGCAGCGCATGTCTGGTGCCCTCCCCCCCCCTGGGCGGTCTCCATATCGAGCACCCATCTGGTGGCCCCGGTGGTCTAGGGCGTTATTCGACACCGAGAGGGTGTAGTCCACGGTTGAGTTTTGAACAAATGAATTTCAAACTTTGGTCGTAAAAACTCTCGGTAAATCATCTAACCTAGATCTTAACCTTTCACCCTTTCGTTTCTATCTTCATTCCCCTCCTCTCTTCCCTGCGCCACGGCCGCCGCGGACGCCGAAATCGCCGCCGCAGCCACCACCACCAACTGCGGCCGCCACCCCTCCTCCACCGCCCCCAACCGCCGCCGCCGACGCCAAAATCGCCACCGCCGCCGCCGCCACCAACTGCGGCCGCCACCAACTATGGCCCCCACCCCTCCTCCACCGCCCCAACTGCGTCCACCGCCCCCAACTGTCGCCGCCACGGTGCTTCATGGCCGGCGGCCGGCGCGGCGGCTCTTCGATGCGACCCAACGACGGCCGCCGCAGCGGAGCTCCTCCGGTAGCGCGGCAGCTGGAGATGCCCTCAGGTGTGTACACCCATCCCACTGAACATATGCAAATTTTGTTGAAGAAGATGAGAATTTGGAAAATTCAGTTCATAGGTGCTCCACTAGGGGCTAGTAATTCAGTTCATAGGGTATTTTTAGGTGCTCCACTAGGTCCATGCTGATCTAGTTCTAGGTATTTTTAGGTGCTCCACTAGGATGTTTGAGTTGCACAACATGTTTATGCTGCCCCATCTTTTAATGTAGGGTATGTTTGGTTTGTGCCCCATCTTGCCCCACCAATTTTTTGGCATGACCAATGCAAGGGCATGGCCAAAAATTTGGCAAGTTGTTGTTGTTTGGATCATAGCCATTGTATAGACTTCTGTTTGGTTTGTGACAGGGGTATAATGATTTATGTTGGTTCTAGGAAACATTTAAACGGATCGGTTATACATAATTGATGATCTGTTGGTTAGAAGGAGGCAACTTGAAAAAAAATCAGCAAAACAATGAACGGGGTTCTTGCACTTGGGAGCCTATAATCACGTGCGGCACCCGTGAATTGCCAATCCCATGCAGCAATACACGCGCTAATCCCATGCAGCAATACACGCGCCTGCTAATCAGCTGAGTTGTTACTGGAAATAAAAAAAAATTATACTGCATGGCCAGCGTTGGTACCTATCCAAACAGCCCCGTATAGTTTTCCCCCTATTTTTTCATATATTTGAACAGTTCATATTGTCCAGTGCATGATAATATGCTCCTGTTGCCTCTGTACTCTTTTCAGTCAATTTTTCATGTATTTTGGACAAGTGGTATGGTTAATATTCATCATATATATTTTGTTTTTCAGATTCTGATGGGAGCACTGGTAGTAAGTACCGGAGAGTCCCGATTGGTAGTACCGAGTCATCCGCCTCCCATCAGGCCACAACCGAGGCATCGTCATCATCGGATGGCGATGTCGGAGTGGACTTAGAAACACCAGATCCGCGCGCCACCGAGTCGGGCGACATGGAGGGCTCGGACGGCTCGGGGTCTACCTCGAGCAACATTTCCAATTGGAAGAAATCCGGGCATGGTCCGGGGAAGGTCCCGGGACCAACTGCTGCCAGCAGCCGTCCTGTCATTTGCCCGACAGGAGAGGGGTAAGCAAGCATTTCATTTGCATCATATTTTGGATGCCACAACTTTGACACTCACATATGCTTGTCTTTTATATCATGCAGTCAGTGGGAATTTATCCCGACACAACCTAAGGGGGCACGCCCGCCGAACCACGTCATCGGCTCCCTCTTGAGGAAGCACTTCCCTGGATTGTCCAAGCCGGGTGATGACGATCCGCCGTCGCCAGGTTTAACCTGGGAGCATTACCTACACAACAAGGATGAGCACGATGTCACCATGGCCACTCGGGTCATCAATGCTTTTTTTGTAAGTATCTTCGCTCCGACCACTGCATTTTTTCATATCCAAATCCTTGCTTGCGTGGATGGTGAGAAGATGCCTTATGCTTTCTTGTAGGAAACATTTGCTTGCGTGGATGGTGAGAAGCAGAAGGCGGTCAAAGGCATCGTGAAATCTGCCCGAAAGATACTCTCTGACCTCAAGCACGCGCTGCGGTACAAGGCCGTGATGCAGTGTCGGCCGCTCGATGAGAAGGGAGAGAAGATGACAAGGACGACTGCTTGCCAGACCAACATGTCGTGAGAAGAATACCTGTCAGTGGTAAGTGACTACATTGGTTGATAGAACTTTGATTCATCCCTCTTGTTCCTCAATTATTCGATTTTGTCTGACTAGGTGAAGGAACCCTGGATGAAGGACGATTGTTGGGAGGCCCTGGTTGACATGTGGTGTGACCCAGCATGGCAGGCGCAACATGTGGAGAAGGGAAACGATCGAGCCAAAATGACAGGCCCGGCTCATGTCCAGGGGAGCCGGAACCTAACCGCTCTCAAGCAACACATGGTATGTGGATTAAGATGTTAATTTTTCGCACGGTGCATCTTGGTTCATTAAACTTGATGGTTAATTTTGCAGGAGGCGAAGGAGGGTCACCCGGTCCACATCATGGAAGCCTGGAGAGAAGGCCACAAGGGGAAGGATGGCGCCGAGTTCTGCAGCGAGTCGGCGGAGGAGAAGTGGGGGACCTTCAAAGAGGTCTTCCAGGAGGTGCACGGGCAGGAAGCCGAACCTACGTCCAAGCCCCTTGACCCTGAGCTTCTCATCATTGCTGGCGAGGGGAAGGGCCATGGCCGCCACCTCCTTTGCAACGGGGCGATCGCCACCTCCGGGGATTGCAAGCTGCACGAGATACGCGCGTCGAGCACCAGCTCAATTCCGTCCATACGGAGTCGCCAAACCACCACATCACGCGAGATAGCGCATCTCAAGGTTAGCATCCTAACCTTTTATTTATGTCCATGCCTCGAAATAGCACCGTTCCAACCTATATGAGCCTAATGCCATGTTACAGGATTTAATGGCGCAGCGGGCCGTTGAAGAGGAGGAAAGGCGGCATGCTGAGAAGGACTCCAGAGAAAAGGAACGGGAGGACACAAACAAGAGGTTGAAGGTGCTTGAGGATCAACTATAGGTAGAACATTATCTAAACTAGAGTAGAAGATTCATTACATAGGGACGAACCACCCTCACGTGACTCTAGTCTTATAGGTTCTTATGCAATCTCGAAGCAGTGCAAGTGATGCCCCTCCTCCTCCTCCGGAATGTTAACCCGATGGCCTCTCCTCATCAAGATGATCTATATATGAACAAGTGTACTTCTATTGTGACGTGCACGTGTTTTGCAAGTAGTGACAATATGTATGAATTTGCGACTTGTGTGTGACGTCTACTAGGATAATACATTCGACTTGTGTGTGACAATGTGTGGACTATCCCTAATTATGCATATATATATGTGGACTAGATCAAATTATGCCTATATATGATCAAATGATGCCTATATATGTGCGGACTAGATCAAATTATGCCTATATATGATCAAATTGCACTGTAGTTGTTTTTATCTACAGGGATCAGAAAAGAAAGAGCTTGACAGCAGAATGGATGGGAAAGATTTCCAAGAGCAACACCCGGAAAAAGATAGACTACCGAGAGCACCTCTCGGAAATACGGTCGTCAGGGACACTACTGTTGTGCCACAACTTTTCCGAGAGTAGCTCTCGGAAAAGAAGGAGAGCATTGCCGAGATTAGCTCTCGGCAAAGCTATGTAAACTGTCAGCTTCCATGTGGGCCACGCTGTCCTCACTCTCGTCATTTTTTTTCAAAAATATTTAGCAAGTTATTTAAAAAAATTACTGATAAATGTGACCAGTGGGACCACATGGCAGTTAGAAAGAACACACACAAAAAATATATAGGATGCTATGCTTTGCCGAGAGTGATACTCGGCAAAGTACGCACTAACTGACAGAGCCGTCTGCTGCGGACGGGCATATGCCATGTGGCTACTCTTTGCCGTGAGCTGCTCTCGGCGTCTTCAGGGTTTGCCGTGCGCTGCCTCTTTGCCGTGAGGCAGTGACGGCAAAGATGGCAGTTTGCCGTGAATGTGGATTTGCCGAGAGTGACACTCGCGTTGCCGTATGTCCGTGTTTTAGCACTCAGCGAAGAGCATTACACCCGGCGTAGCCCAGAATTCCAGTAGTGCCTTGAAGGCGCCGCTGCACCAATCCTTACTCCGCACAACACAAAAACCACCGCATAAATTAAGAGCTACTCCCTCCCTTCCATATTCTAAGATGTTGTAACTTTTTTCTAAATCGGATGTAGGTCAACGCATTTTAGTGTATTTCTTCACCCATTTTAGTTAGTATGAAGTCCATACTGAAATTCCAAAACATTATATAGTTCGGAACTGTAAATCGATCTAAATTGGGGCTGCTAGATTGCACGCCTCCTCATCTTATTGCATCATATATATACACATATACATGGGTGAGCTTGCCTTGCAAGTCAATTAAATTAGGGAAACTACAACATGCTCGAACCATATTAGGTAGTCTAAACATACTTGGATGCTGGGCATTATTATAAAGTATACCACATCTCCTTGGTGGTCTCGATTAGAAGTCGCATATAACTTCAAGACCATCTCGGTGCTCTAGGGTCGATCTTGTCTATGGATTGCTTCGACGACCGTGGCAAACGTTCCCACAGGCATCCTACAGCGGGAATGCGGTTGGGGGCTGCCAAAAAGATCTAGGCGTCTGAGCTTAGGGTGGGGGCCGCAAGCTTCTGCGCCCCCCCCCCGCGCGCCTAGACGGGGTAAAGTTGTGGTTCCATTAGCTGTCTGTGTGACTTCTTCCAAAACCATGAGTTTGCGAACCCATGGGTGGAAAAAAGACAGATCACACAAATTGCTAACACATCTAAAAATTGCAAATGTAACTATCAGTGCTCAGGCACCTTAACTCGTAACCGGCTGCTTGGAAATCTATCTTCACCGGTGTACAAACACCGCTTGCGTCAGTTTCCCTGGTTCCACAAGTGGAGTTACAACTAGGCAAGCCAGACGAGTAAGGTTGGAGACGACGACCCCTACCCCATCGGCCCAGCATTTACTATCCTTTGGAACGATGTAAGGAAGCTATTTCCCTAAGAGCAAGTACAATAGTGGGCTATAAGCCTGCTTAAATGGCATTTTTTCCTATGTAGAGGAGAGAGACAAGAAAAAAGTGATGGAGTGGGCTAACATGCAAGAGCCAGCCTGTACGCGAGCTCCTAGGTAAAAGCATTGAATGTGAGGAAAGAGATAGAGAGAAAGTTTTAAAAAGTTCTACCCTTATAACCATCCTTATAACCAACTCTATTGTTTATAGCCAGCTGCTGGCTATATTATTAACCATGCTCTAATATAAAGATCATAAGGGAGCATGATGTCCTAAACTATGTCCCAACTAGGAACCGTCGATGCTGGCTATATACCATTTGGTCACCTTCTGTCCCATACCCAAGGTACCATGCCATCCGTATTTTCCTCCCTTTAATCAGTGTGCATGGTCAACTAACACCGAAACAAATTAAATGCAACACATCCGATGCAGTACTCAACGGCTAGATAAAAACCGCATGTGTGATGCATCAAGAAAATTACTCTTTTCTGTCATTTTATTAACAAACCACTCTAATACTACAAGGCGAACAACTATTTTAGCTCGTTGACGATATATTTTAATTTTTTAATAAAAATATATATTGTGATCTGGTGTGATGTCCTAGGTTGTTCATGGTGAAGGACATATACTACTACCCACTCAATGTTCGGAGGAACCATGTGCTTCGCCATCGAGAAATGCGGACATTGCCCACTGCGTTGTGGACACAAACCACCTCATTTTGAACAAGCACAACAGTGACATGGACACCGTCAACTATCATGCTGGCCTGCAATTTAATCCCGTACCATGGAGGGGGTGTGGACAGTATTAGGTCAAGTGACGACGAGACTAGTCGCGGCGCCATCTGAAATGATGGGAGGGCCAACCGATGACTCCTTGGATGACTAGAACACCCTTGTAAGAGATTCGCCACAATTTATGATTTTTCCTTTCCCTGCGCCTCCCATGCCTACATGCTTAAATCTGTTTTTCCCTCCCTTGAAGATATCTAAGAGCAAATGTTATGCCGCTCAGTTTCCCGCATAGTTTGTGGCAGAGAGAAACTGGAGATAGATCGATGATGAAGAAATCTTCGAGTTGTATATATGTAGCCGTCAAGTTTTACTACACAGTGGTTGTGGTGCATTTAATCCCTAGTAATAGTTGTGGTTGTGGTTCTCCCTCTCGTTGTGTGTGGGTGTGTTGTGTCAAAATAATGGAATAGTAAATTTCTATGTCAAATAGGTGTTCCTCCCATAACCCAGTGTTTGCACCGTAGTCGAGGCTTCATGGCCACTATTACCGACGTGGCATGCGGCTTGCTATGCTAGTGTATCACCGAGTGTCGTTGAACTGTGTTGTTAAACTCTCTAGAACAACTAAGTTATACAAATTATCAGAATGCCATTGTCTTACATTTGTATTGAGACTTTCTATCCCAACCATCCAAACACATTTATTCCGATTCCACATTTCCCATCCACTGGTGTGCACCAAGTTATACGCACCCACCCCTTATCCCACTTATATGGTCAATTTGATGTATAAACTTGCAAAATACATGTTTTTGATCGTTAAACTTGCACGGACGTGCAAATACTGTGCTTTCTAGCATATCCCGTGCATGTGCGGCGTGCCAACATGGCAGGGGCCCGCTGTCATGGCAGGGGCCCGCTGTCAGTGGCGGAGGAGGTGGGTAATGCATGCATGTTTTTTCCCAAAAAGCACCCTTGCATTTCATTTGTTTACGCAGAAAATCCTGAAATAATATGAAAAAGGCCGGAGCAGTTTGTGCGTGGTATTCGATACCACCGACCTGCTGCAATTGGCGTGCATAGCTCGCCAATGAGCCAATTGACGTTTGATGTTTGATGTTTATTTAATGTGCACAATTAGCTTTATATAACAAGACCGTACGAACTAAAATAACCTTCCAACCCTGTGTCCAAAAAGTCTTACACTCCTAATTGACAACCATTTAAGAAAGGAAACCAGCAGTGAGTGCCATGTCAGTTTTTATATATAAAGTCGAAACAACGCGAGTCAGCATAATTTCAATTTTAATGGAGCTGATTTGAACATTAACAAAATAGTCACTGAAATATGCCTGACATACTGAAAAGAAATAGTCTGTGAATAATATGATTGGGACAGATTCAGTAGGACAAGCACAATCGAACAATATGACTTTTGCCGGGAATAAAACCAACAAAAAACCAGGAATAATTTTCCAACAATGTGATCAACAGGAATTAGTTTGAGCTCAATGTGATCAGGATAAATTCGACATGACAACCACAACTGAACATCATGACTTACACACTACACTTAAACTACATAACAGATCAGAAACACACTTAATCAGGATAAATTGACCAAAAACAATCACAATTCATCACAACTGACTTGCACCCTTCATGCTTAAACTGCTCTATATAAACAAAATAATTAACCTGATAATAGTAGAAGCCAACAACAGCAGACTAAAGATGATAGATTTGTCCATTCTGAAATGCACCACTATTGAGCGGCACACCAGAGGTCACTCAGTCCTCGCTAGAGACAACAATCTGCCACGATCTGAAAAAAAGAAACACCAAGCACAAAAATCATATCCAACATGTGTGCTTCAGCTATGCCAGAAAGCAACTTAATAAACTGGTAATAAAATATCAACAAGGTTGACTTAATATTTAGCAATCTTAGTTTTCACCCAGCAGGCACTTCATGCTAAATAAACTATTTGACCAATCAACAACAGTGGCTAAAGGAGACATTTTATTGGCTCTGCTTCCCATGGACCGCTTCATATTATAGCACAAGGTTTTCCAGCAGAAAATAATCAGAGCTGGCTCCAGAACTCGGAAATTGCCACAGAAACAAGAGGTGAATTTAGTTTTATGACAGCACACCCTGACATGAGTTCCCAAGTTTTTAGTGGAGATGAAAAAACCTGTTAGAATCTATTTACAGATGATGAAAGTTCTGTGGTGAAACTAAGTCATGATTTGGATCCTTGTATCAACAACTATTTGTTCAAAAAGTCTGGTACAGACCTTTTGAAGACGAGGTCAACACTGAAGTCATTTCAAAACGTCATGTAAAGGAAAAAGGCATAGATTACACATAATTTTATTTCAAGTAGCTGAGTCAAGCATTAAGCAAACAGTAACTAAAATATAACTCTCAAGTAAACTGCTTAACAGAGAATAAATGATTTGATACTTAATAGTAGCAGAAAGAAACCAGCGGTAGACTTTGATCAGTTAGTCCTTAATTAATAGTGATAAGCCGGATAACAATGTGCCATGATCTACACTATATCATGGCCAAAACTCATAACCAACTCTAAGTCATTGTTCCACTTTGGTGAACTAGGTGCTAGTACTAATTCCAATGGTTACGAGACAGGGTTTGTGATGTGAGATTCAGCTATGCCACAAAACAACAGATCTCTTGTTGTAAGATAAATCTTTATCAAGGTAACAGGACAGTACCAGATCAACATGTTATGTCTGCATATTTAGCAATGTGCCAGTATAATACCTGGAGTGTAGAATCTCATGTAGGGTAGGACGCTAAAGGAGACTGCAGACTCGTCAACCATCTTAACCTGCCCAGAATCGAGCTTGATTGTGAACAAGCCACCACCTGAGCTAACGAAGACGACACCCACACCCTCCGCAAAGCCGACCACAAATCGTTTGTCATAGGGATTGGCGACAGGTATAGTTTTCTCCAGCTCGATGACCCTGTATTGTACCCATTCCGCTGCTTCAGCTGTATCCATCTTCCTTGACCATGTATAAAGGCTCGATCCCTTAATGCACGCAAAGCCCAATGAACTGTCCTCCATCACCATGAGGGAAATGTAGCACACGTCTCGCGCCACTGGTGGTGGGTCAATCATGGATAAGCGATCCTTGCCCAAGTCATACATGACGATAGCATTGCCCAGCCGAACTGTGAAGTAGACTGCGTCTCCAACAAGGGTGCCTCGCCTAGGCTGGATATAGGGTATGTACTTGGGGTCATAGCAGTGTGGATCTGCAAGCCCCTCCTTCACATGCAGGGAATAGACTTCACAACTGTTGTGAAGACACACTGGTTCGTTCCACTCACCCGTCTCTGATGAGTAGACGCTCGCAATTATTTTGTACTCGTACCCATGAGTGGCCACGAAGAGCAGGCGGAAGGGGCCGCGATGGCAGTGGATGTTGAGATATGTATTTAGCACATGTATTCTTGTATTGCAAGTCTCCTCCTTGTGTATAGTTGAGGATATGACTTACCCTATGTACTATATATACTTGTGCATATGCACATATCAATACATTGAGAGTTGCATCATATTTCTCTACATGGTATCAGCCTAACCCTCGGTCCCCAGCCCTAGCCGCGCCGCCGTCGCCTCCCCAGGCCGCCGCCGCACCCGCTGTCCCGCGCCGCCGCCTCCCCGGCCGCCGCACCGCCTCCCTCCCTCCCCCACAACCCTACCCCGCCGCGCCTCCACCCTCCCCGCTGCACCCCTCCACCCTCCCTGCCGCACCACGCCGTTCCCCCCGAGCCGCCTCTCTCCCGCAAACCCTAACCACCTCCCCGATCCCATCCCGCGCCGCCACCCCCTCCCTCTGCCATGTCGGCCCTTGGCACGTCCTCCTCCTCCAGCGCCCCTCCTAGCAACCCGTTCGACTCTTCCTACGGGTCCGAGCCCGATGAGCCCCAAGCCGCCGACATCCGCAACATCCACCTCTCCGATCACGTCCCCATCATCCTCTCCCACGCCTCCGCAAACTACTATGCTTGGAAAACCTACTTCAATCTCCTCTTCCGTGAGTACAACCTTCGTGATCATGTGGAAGGTCTCGCCAATTTCTTTGCCGGCGCCCACGACGCCAACTGGCTCGCCATCGACGCCACCCTCATCCGGTGGTTCTTCCTCACTGTCTCTCCGGACATCTTCCACACCGTCGTTCGCGATGGGGACGATGCCTATACGGTGTGGACCAAGATCAATGGCCTCTTCACCGACAACAAGCTTCAACGGATCGCTTGCAGCAGGAATTTTTTGGGTGCCAGCAGAACGACTCCACCATCGACGCCTTCTGTCTCCGGCTCAAGACCCTCTCCGACGAGCTCAACGACGTCGGGTTAAAGATGGGCGACGAGCTTCTCCTCTCGACGCTCACCGCCGGCCTCAAGGAGGACTTCGGCAACGCCGCCTCCAACCTCACCCTCATGGCCAACCCTACTTACGAGCGGGCGGTGGCCTATCTTCGCCTTGAGGAGCAGCGGGTGAAGCACCTCCGCACCCGCGCCGTCCACACCGCGCTCGCCGCCGGCCTCTCCATCGGCGCCTCTACACCACCCTCGGCGCCCCGTCATCCGGCCGTTCCGCACCCTACGCCGGTGCCGCAGCCGCCCCAACCTCCGCGCAACGGTGGAAACGGTGGCAAACGTCGCCGCGGTCGCGGCGGCCAACCCCAAGGCAGCGGCAAAGGGGGCGGCAGCGGCGGTCAGGCTCCCCAGCAGCAGCCCCCGCCACCCTGGGCCGGCGGCTATAACCCCTGGACGGGGGTCGTGCATGCATATAGGACGCCAGGGCCGCCCCCCCCCCCCCCGCCCCGGGCATCCTCGGCCCACGCCCGAGCGCTCACCAGGCGCTCCTGGCTGCGCCTGTCGGCGCACATGGCGCGTACGGCGCCCCTCCTATCGCGCCTCCCTTCGGCACGTACGACGCCCCCTACTACGACCTGGCTCTCCTAGCGGCACTGCAGCAGCCGCCGCCATACTCATGTGGTGGCGGCGATTGGATTATGGACTCCAGCGCCACCTCCCATATGTCCGCTCACCCGGGTAACCTCTCCTCCATCCATCCCACTTCCACTCCATCTCGCATCATCATCGGTAACGGTATTGGTCTTCCCATCTCCCATGTCGGTTCTGCACCCTTTCCCTCTAACTCTCGACCTCTCTCTCTCTTAATAATGTCATTGTTTTGTTGGAGTTAAACACGACAACATGTATTCGTGTCCGGCTATGTGCACGATTACGTATAGGTGTCCGTGTAGGATTCTAAACCATCACCGAATAGGTCTGTGTATAGGCTAGCTATTACTAGTATATATATGTAACCTACCCCTGTACTTTGTTTCGTGAAAATTCAATACAAAGAGATTAACGGGAGCGACACGCTCCGTGGCCATCCAAATCGATTCAAGTGTATGCGATTTGTGTTCGTGCGTGTTGGTGTCCCGCCAGAACTACTAGTGCATACTAGTACACGAGCCAGGAAAGAATCGATCAGGATCGCTTAGCTTGGCTAGCTTTGCACTGCCGTGCACCGTATATCTCGGCGTAAAATAACTTTGCTGGGATTGCCAGCGTTGCTTTGTTGTCGTTTCGGCGTGTCGCCGTCGCCGGAAAGTACTCGGCATCGGGTCTGGGCCAACAATTGGTATTCAGAGCAAGGTTGATTTTCTAGTAACGGAGGACCATGGCGGACGACGAGAAGACCAAGCAGCTGGCGGAGTACTCCGGTGCTGCTAAAGTAATTGCTGCTCCGGTGAGTTCGTCGTATCCACGGTTTGATCGCGAGAACTTCGGGGTCTGGAAGGCCCTCATGGAGTGTGGTCTCCGCGCCAACGAGCTATGGGACGCGGTGGATCCCGGAGGCGACACATTCAAGCAGGAGGGAGCCGAGCACGGGAAGGATCGGCAGGCGGCGTCAGCGATTTACTCGGTGCTGCCGATGGATGTCCTCCAGCACCTAATCACCAAAGCAACGGCGAAGGAGGTGTGGGATACGCTGAAGCTCATGTTCGAGGGACACACCCGTGTCAAGCAAGCCAATCTCCAAACTCTCCTAAGGAACTACGAGACTTTGGTCATGGGCGATGATGAGTCCGTGGATGCGTTAAGCTTCACGGGTGGCTACTCTCGTCAATCGGATTCGCGCTCTTGGAGAGAACCTGGCGGAGGCCTCGGTTGTCCGGGCGGTTCTTGCGTCGGCCCCTCCCGGTACCTGCAAATTGTCACGGCAATCGAGCAGTGCGTCGATCTCGCAACTCTCTCCATCGACGATCTTGTCGGACGGTACAAGGCTCACGATGAGCGGATGCGGTACAGTCTTGGGGACGGGAGGAACGATGAGCTTGTGATGCTCACAAAGGCGCAATGGACCGCCCTCGAAAAGCAAGGCGGATCCACGAGCAGCAGCAAGAAGAAGGGAAAGCAGCATTCTGCGAGAAAGAACTTCGCCGACTCGGACGACAACTCGGACAATGAGGCTGCACCACCACCGAGGAGAAAGTTTGACATCAGGAAAGTGAGGTGTTATAACTGTGGACTCATCGGCCACTTCAAGGCTGACTGCGAGGAAACACCGAAGCAGAAGGCGCTCATGGCCCAACAAGGAGATGATGGTGACATGATCTTGATGAGCGAACTCGTGGACGAGGAGGATCCAGACTCATAAGTGTTGACTAAAGAAATTGTCGAGCTTGTGGAAGAAAAAGTTTGCCATCAATATTATGGTTCGGAAACTCGTGTCGAGCTACAGATGCAGGGGATGATTCCGAAATTTATGTCGATATTACAGGCATAAGTGCCAACTTTGCTGGAGCGGATGCAGCAATAGCTGCGTGTGCTCGACCATGGAGAAGTAATCTTTGTGCTGTTCAGAGGTCCGTAGGTGGCCACAAAAATAGCACTGGACATGGTGTCTCGCTGAGTAGGCCGAAAGCACCGGCCGCAGGCACCAAAGCTGGATCCCTTGTGCGGAGTAAGGGCGTCTCGCACCCAGCAGCGAGTGCTGCACAAGGAGCCTCCAAGACAGCTACGTGTGGTGTCCTAGCCACAAGAGAAGGCTCGCATGGTGGGCTACAAACAAGTCCAGCAGGAGGGCTTGGTGGCTCACGTGGTGAGCTAGGGCCATCTATACCTAGTGACGTTGCAAGTGATCCAGGAGATATGCAAGGTCCATTACGAGCGCATGTACGTATAGTTTTGCCATGCTTGGCCACTATAATGCAAGAAGATGGGAACGGCAAGGTAATGTCCGTACCCGGGGATGAAAGTCTAGCTTTGCCAAAAGCAATGTGCGAAGCAAACGGTGAGGAGTTACTCCTGAAGGTACAAGGATCCATGCAAATAATGTCGTCTCCGAAGGCACAAGAGACGAGGACAACGCCACCTACACCCGTTCTGCTACAACCGTGTTACACCCATATTCGGAGAAGACTCTTGGACGATTGACCCGGCAAAAGTGAAAGGGAGTGGGCGACGGTGTCTAGCAAACGCCGAGGAACCGGCGGAATTCAAGGCGCCAAATCTGAAGGAGTATTGGCGTCAGGCTATGGAAGAAGAGTTGAGGTCGATCCACGACAACAATGCATGGGAGCTTGTGGATCTTCCCAACAATGAAAAGTCATGGATCTCAAGTGGGAATTTAAGATCAAGAAAGATGTTGAAGGGTGCACGAAACACAAAGCGAGGCTTGTAGCCAAAGAGTATGTGCAAGAGAAAGGTATGGATTTCGAAGAAGTGTTCATTCCCATTGCAAGGATGGAGTCGGTGAGATTACTTATCGCTCTCATGCCTCAGGAGTCATGGAAAGTACATCACATGGATGTAAACTCCATGTTTTTGAATGGCGAGATAGAAGGAGACGTGTATGTGAATCAACCGCCGGGTTTCATCAAAGAGAGAGAAGAGCACAAGGTACTGAAGTTACATAAAATCTTGTATGGGCTATGGCAAGGACCTTGCGAGTGGAGCATCAAACTTGATCGGACGATGATTTCTCTTGAATTTGAGAAAGCCCCACTAGAGCATGCAATGTACAAGAGAGGTGAAGGGAGGGATCGTCTACTAGTTGGCATCTACGTCGACGACCTATTGATAACTTTAGCAGATGAAGAGGTGATTGCAAAGTTCAAGCTACAGATGAAAGAGTTTTTCAAGATGGATGATCTTGGTCTTTTGAGCTGCTACCCCGGAATAGAGGTACATCAAAAGGCGGAGGGTCACACTATGCCAGAAGGCATACGCAAGGGAGATACTTGAAAACTGTTGCATGAAATATTGCAATCCAATTGACGCTCAATGAAACCTCGTCTTGAGCTGAGCAAGAAGAGCAAACTATCCGCAGTTGATGCAATAGAGTATATTGCAGCGGCCACTGCGGTGTGTCAAGGTGTGTGGCTAGCAAGGCTACATGGTGATCTCATGAATGGAGATCCGGAACAAGTGGTGGTCAACGTTGACAGTGAGTTTATAACTTTTCTACGCGAGGATCCAGTGCGGCATGATAGGAGCAAGCACATTGATACGATGTATCGCTATATAAAGGACTGCGTGGAAGAAGGTAAGACGGAGGTCAACAACATTCGCACCGATGATCAACTGGCGGACATGCTAACCAAGGCTTTGGATCGAGAGAAGTTCTTGGAGATGCAAAGAAGGATCGGTGTCGGAGATGTGACGTGACGACGTCGTGTTTAGGGGGGTGATTGTTGGAGTTAAACACGACAACATGTATTCGTGTCCGGCTATGTGCACGATTACGTATAGGTGTCCGTGTAGGATTCTAAACCATCACCGAATAGGTCTGTGTATAGGCTAGCTATTACTAGTATATATATGTAACCTACCCCTATACTTTGTTTCGTGGAAATTCAATACAAAGAGATTAACGGGAGTGACACGCTCCCGTGGCCATCCAAATCGATTCAAGTGTGTGCGATTTGTATTCGTGCGTGTTGGTGTCCCGGCCAGAACTACTAGTGCATACTAGTACACGAGCCAGGAAAGAATCGATCAGGATACGCTAGCTTGGCTAGCTTTGCACTGCCGTGCACCGTATATCTCGGCGTAAAATAACTTCGCTCGGATTGCCAGCGTTGCTTTGTTGTCGTTCGTCGCGTGTCGCCGTCGCCGGAAAGTACTCGGCATCGGGTCTGGGCCAACATCTTTCTCCTCATCTTATTCAGAACTTAGTTTTCGTTCGTAATCTTTCTCGTGACAATTTTGTAACTGTGAAATTTGACGAAGTTGGCTTTTCTGTTAAGGACGCTCGCACCAGGATGATTCTTCACCGTTGTGACAGTCCCGGCGACCTCTACCCAGTTCAGTCGCTGTCATCTCCGGGCGGTCCTCGAGCTTTTTCCGCCGGCGTCGATCTTTGGCATGCTCGTCTCGGGCATCCTAGCACTTCTTCACTTCGTCAAATAATGAGAGGCTTTTCCTTTTCATGTAATAAAACGGCCGCTCACTCATGTGAAGCCTGCCGGTTAGGCAAACATGTTTGCCTTCCTTTTAGTTCCTCTTCCACAGTTGAGTTGATTCACGGCGAAGTATGGACCTCTCCAGTACCTAGTAATTATGGTTATCTTTATTATCTCGTTATACTGGATGACTACTCTCACTTTGTGTGGACATTTCCTCTTTGTAGGAAATCCGATGTTGCCGCCACCCTCATTGCATTCTATGCTTATGTCACCATACAGTTTGGGCGACCCATACTCGCACTTCAGACCGACAACAGGAAAGAATTCGACAATTTCACCATCCGCCACCTTCTTTCCTCCCACGGCACCGTGTTTCGTCTCACGTGTCTTTACACCTCACAGCAGAATGGCCGTGCCGAGCGCATCCTACGCACCCTCAATGAGTGTGTGCGTACCCTTCTCTTCCATGCCTACATGCCCTCTCGATTTTGGCCAGATGCTCTCGCCACCGCCACCCTCCTCCTTAACCTCCGGCCATGCCGTCCGCGCTGGAACTATGCGCCTCACCATCTCCTATATGGCACTCCTCCCTCCTACGATGGTCTCTGAATTGCCGTTGCTACCCCAACACCACCGCTACCACACCTCATAAACTAGTTCCTCGTTCCATTCCATGTGTCTTCCTTGGTTACCCGGCCAACACTAAGGGTTATTGCTGCTATGACCCCGTGTCTCACCGTGTCATCACCTCCCGGCACGTGTACTTTGATGAGCTTGTGTTTCCCTTTGCACAGGAACAGGTGGCGCCGCCTTCCTCTCCCACGGCGGGTTCTTCTCCGCGTCGCCGCCCGCTGCTGGCCTTGGGTGCTCCGGCCACCCCGGCCACGGCGCCCTCCTCCGGATCGGGGCCATCCGCGGCGCCCTCCTCCGGTTCGTCGCCTGGAGCAGCGTCGACGTCGCCTACGTCGCCCCGCTCCTCTGCCATGCATGTTGGGCCACATGCTGGGCCAACGGCTGGGCCGGCCCCCTCTGGCAGGGCCTCCCCTGGCGCGGCCTCTCTTGGCGCCGCGTCGACCCCGCCTCGGTCGCCCGCTGGCGCGATCGCGGCCCCGGTGTCGCCTGGCTCTCCCGACACCGCGGCCTCGTCCTCCGCCCGGACCGCTTCTCCCGACGTCACCGTGGAAGCCACGGCCTCTCCCATGGACATCGTGGCTGCCACGGCCTCGCCGCCACCCGCGGCTGCCCCGACGGCTGGCCCCGTCACACGCTCGCGCACCGGTGTTTTTCGCCCGAGCTCCCGCTATGAGGATGACTACGTCTGTACCGCCTCAACGTCCGCTCCTTCCCCGTTGTCGTCCTCGGTCCGGGCCGCTCTCCGCGACCCCCTGTGGATGGCCACCATGCAGGAGGAGTTTGACGCTTTGCAGCGGAACCGGACCTGGCAGCTTGTTCCCCGTCCCCGGCACGCTAATGTGATCAATGGGAAGTGGGTCTTCAAACACAAGCTTCGTCCCGACGGCACTCTTGATCGCTACAAGGAGCGTTGGGTTGTTCATGGCTTCCGGCAACGCGCCGGCGTGGACTTCACTGACAACTTCGCTCCGGTTGTTAAGCCCGGGACGATCCGCACTGTCTTACAGTTGGCGGTCTCTCGTGCCTGGCCGGTTCATCAGATGGACGTCTCCAACGCGTTCCTCCACGGTCATCTTGAGGAGCAGGTTTTCTGTCAATAGCCCACTGGGTTTGTTGATCCGGCGTGTCCTGATCATGTGTGTCTGCTTTCACGCTCATTATATGGGCTCAAGCAGGCTCCTCGCGCCTGGTACCAGCGCATCACAGCGTTTCTTCATTAACTCGGCTTTCGCTCCACACGCTCCGATGCTTCGCTGTTCGTTTATCACCAGGGGACCGACACGGCATATTTGCTGCTCTATGTTGACGACATCATCCTGACAGCATGCACTTCTGAGCTCCTTCGCCGGCTTACTGATCGTCTCCGTGCTGAGTTTGCCATCAAGGACTTGGGTCCGTTGCACTACTTCCTCGGTGTTGAGGTGGTGCGCCGTCCTGATGGTTTCTTCCTTCATCAACGGAAGTATGCTCATGAACTCCTCGACCGTGCTGGTATGCTTAACAGCAAACCGGCCGCCACTCCTGTCGACACGAAGGCCAAGCTCTCTGCTACTGATGGTACTCCTGCTCCATATGCTGGCTTCTACCGGTCCATTGTTGGTGCTCTCCAGTACCTCACTCTCACTCGACCGGAGCTTCAGTACGCGGTTCAGCAGGTCTGCCTGCATATGCATGCTCCTCGAGATGTTCACTGGACTGCCGTTAAGCGGATTCTCCGCTACATCCGCGGTGCTATGGATCTTGGTCTTACTCTGCGCGTCTCCACTGCCACTGATCTGGTTGCCTACTCCGACGCCGACTGGGTTGGTTGCCCGGACACCCATCGTTCTACTTCGGGTTACTGCATCTTCCTTGGACCATCCCTGGTGTCGTGGTCGTCCAAGCGGCAGCCCACCGTCTCGCGGTCTAGCGCCGAGGCTGAGTACCGCGCTGTGGCTAACGTTGTTGCTGAGTGCTCCTGGCTTCGTCAGCTTCTTCACGAGCTCTCGTGTCCTGTTGAGAAGGCCACGGTCGTCTACTGCAACAACGTCTCCGCCAACCCGGTTCATCATCGTCGCACCAAGCACATTGAGCTTGATATCCATTTTGTTCGGGATCAGGTGGCCCTTGGCCATGTCCGTGTTCTGCACGTTCCCACCTCCCAACAATTTGCCGACATCATGACCAAAGGCTTGCCCACGACGTCTTTCGAGGAATTCCGGTCCAGTCTTTGCGTCAGCAACGGTGTCGCTTCGACTGCGGGGGGGTGTTGAGATATGTATTTAGCACATGTATTCTTGTACTCCAAGTCTCCTCCTTGTGTATAGTTGAGGATATGACTTGCCCTATGTACTATATATACTTGTGCATATGCACCTATCAATACATTGAGAGTTGCATCCTATTCCTCTACAGTGGAGATGGTCGCACCCGTCGACAGCACAGAGCACCGCCACGGACTGGATGAGCCAATCGATGTCCGCTGTGGGCACGGCATGGCAGTCTCCCGTGACGGGGTCCCAAACATGGTAATACAAACCATGGTCCTGCCTCACGTAGGAGATGACGCGGCCGTGGCGGCAATCGAGGGGAGTCACAAGGTGGTCGTCGGAGCCCGGGTACGGGAAGTCGGGCATGGACGTGGCCGAGGCGAAGCGAGGGGCGGGCGGGCCCAATTGGGAGAGCATGAACCTGTGGAGGAGGCCGAGGAGGGGAGGGGCGCCGTGGAAGGCGCGGTAGCTGCGGAGGAAGCCGGGGTTGCAGATAATGCGGAGCCACCGTTTGCAGACGAGGCGGCGCGGAAGAGGTGCTCGGGCTCGTCTGGCGGGAGGCGGAGGAGGATCTCGGCGGTGGCGTCGTCGATCAGCTGCACCATGGTGCGGTCGTGGGCGGCGGAGCGAGGTTTGGGTGGGGATTGGATCGGGGAAGACGAAGGGAGAGCCTCGGAGGAGAGGAGGCTGGGTTGGGTTGGACCAGAACCCCGGCTTGGGCTGATGACTTGGCCCACCGTGCATTGCTTAGCTCACATGCCAACGCTATTTTCTCATATATTTTGTACACGTGTAGACCACATCCTTGTGTACATTTATAGATTTTTAAGAGTTTTTTTAACTTCAAATTTTATTTTTAGTTGAAAAGAAACTACATATAATTACTAAGTCACAAAATCTAAATATCAAACTCACACAACTAGAAAAGTACTAGTTACTATTTCCCCATAAGAAAAAGTAGTTAACATTATTGTCTCAACAGGGTTTTGTTAAGCCATTTGCTATATGTGATGCACATTGGATCCTCCTTCAAAAGGGGAGTCAGATTTAGTCATCGTCAAGCCAGGGAAAAACTTGGCTTTACAAATCCGCACCTAAAGGCAGGAGGGGTTTTTGCTAGCTTACTGAACCATTTGATAACTAGCGTAGATGGCCCTTGGCCATAGGTTTGCAAAGAACTGACCACCATAACCATGTGGCAGTTGCGCTTGTTCCCTTCTCAGTCCCGGAAGAATCTTGCTCGAACCTTGTTGAATTGGGCACATACTCCATCAGTGAGGATGAAAAGACCATTGCATAAGGAGTGGCCTGGTGAAAGGCATTAGAGAGTCAAGAGGACTAGAGTGTAACGTTGTTGCGTCCACCCGTAAACAAACAATAATGGATCATATGTGGCACAAAATTCCGTTTCATGTGTATCATGATAGAAGATTAAGTGACGACATGCATTGAAAATTATGTTACCTTCTACATCCCTCAAAACCATAATAGTTGCAATAGAGCCGTCACCATGTATGAAAGAGCCATTCGTGTTTAGCTTGGCAAAGCCTTGATTTAGAAGCGAAGCTTGGTTGAGCATGAACTACAGTTTTCTCTATCAGGAGGCCGTCCCCATTATCAACTACTCTTTTACATTTGGCCGGATCATAACTTGGTTTCACATCAATATTTAGGATAGAAAGAAACATAACTGCACAGGAACCTCTCTGAGACGTCCCAGGAAGGAGTTAGTTTGGAATGTACCACTTCATTTCGGACGTACCATATCCGTGAAAGCATCATGAATAGTTTGAGCCGTTGGTTTTCATACATCTTACATGCAATATGGAAGATCCATTCCATGCCACGCCAATGTTCCTTATCTGCGAGATCACAGGAATCAGCCAGATCTCTGACATTGTCCTCCATAAAGAAGCAGCTAATGCGCATATATACAAGGAATGAAAAGTATATTCTGGCTCGCCACACATAGCAGGCACATACTAGTTTGTTCCAAGTGTCTGGAGTATATCGACGACCATGCTGGGAGCAAATTTGTTGAAGACTCCAAATAAACACTCTTACCTTGGGCGGTGTACATCCTCCCCGAATAAATCTACTATATCAAAATAGGAGCACCCTACTACCTAATTTTCCCGAGTTGTGGTGCAGCCACGTCATCAGTTGACGTCAATGTTGGCGCAAAAACGGAATTGCGGGTCACCAGTGATCGCCGGAGACAAGGAAGAAGGAGGAATAGGTGGACACAGAGAATTTTTGGGCGCACAAACACCCTGCCGCAACAACGGCGTTTTCAGTTTTCTGTACGAGCTCGAACTCGTTTTCCACACAGCGATACACAGGGGTTCGGGGAGACTTATACGCGCGCTCATACGCAGCGCCTACTCATCCACTACCCAAGCCCCGCACCCCCTGGCTCACGTACCCGCCACGCTCGGACGCGGACGACGCGGCCACTACCGGTGCTAGCGACGTGCTCACCCCCTGGTTCTTCGCCAACAGACACACGCACTCACGCACACGACCTGTACCCTAGTCGGACCATGCTCGTACAATAGCCAGACACATACGCACGCCACGAATCCTGGTGCGGCTCGGACCTCATGCCTTGTGCCCAGCTCGCGCACGCACGCGCGCTGGCCACGGCCGTGGCTTATTGCCCATCATTCACCCCCTAAGCCGCGGCTCAGAGGAGTGCCGGCCCCTCGACGTCGATGTCCGCCAGAAGAGCCCGCTCCGCCGCCGCCTTCCTCGGCCTTGTGCAGTCCCGCTTGAAGTGGCCGCGCTGCCCGCAGTTGTAGCAGCGGCCTCGCCTCTTCCCTCCACCACCAGACGCCATGCTCGCCGTGCCGTCGTCGCCGTGGTCGATGCTGCCTCCTCCCTGGCGTCGCTGCCTCGCCGCCCTCTGCGCCGCCGTGTACATGAGCGCGCCGTCCGCTCGCTCGCCGCCCGCCTGTCCACGCCGTCGCAGCCGCTCGTCGAAGGCCTTCAGGCGACCGAGCGCGTCCTCGAACGGCATGCTGGAGATGTTGCAAAACTGCTCGATTCTGGCCACCGCCGCGTACAAGCGATGCGACACAGAATCGAGGAGCTTCTTCACCATCGCGGCGTCGTCCAGTGTCGACCCGAGTCCTGCGTGGCGCCGCCATGCCGCTGAGCTTGCCGGCGAACCCATCCAGCGTGTCGCCCTCCGCCATGCGCAGCATCTCAAACTCCCCTCGAAGAGTGCCCAGCCGCGCCGCCCGGACTCGGTCCGCCCCGACGAACCTCGCCTTGAGGCTCGCCCAGACCTCCGCCGCCGTCTTCTTCCCCGACACCTGCAAGAGCAGGTCCTCGGAGTGCCCCGAGCAGGTACGCGCGGGCGGGCTTGTCCTTCTTCGCCACCACCGCCGACGCCGAGTCCTCCGCCGGCACCACCGCCTCCCAGAGCCCGGCCGCGTCCAGGTTCGCCTCGACCTTGATGGCCCACGTGGTGTAGTTGTCACCAGTGAGCTGTGGCACCTGCATCGGCAGTGAACTCCCCGCCCCGCCAGAGTACGGAACTAGCGACATGGCCGGCGATCACTCTCGCACACCTAGCTCTGATGCCAATTGTTGGCGCAAAAACGGAATTGCGGGTCACCAGTGATCGCCGGAGACAAGGAAGAAGGAGGAATAGGTGGACACAGAGAATTTTTGGGCGCACAAACACCCTGCCGCAACAACGGCGTTTTCAGTTTTCTGTACGAGCTCGAACTCGTTTTCCACACAGCGATACACAGGGGTTCGGGAGACTTATACGCGCGCTCATACGCAGCGCCTACTCATCCACTACCCAAGCCCCGCACCCCCTGGCTCACGTACCCGCCACGCTCGGACGCGGACGACGCGGCCACTACCGGTGCTAGCGACGTGCTCACCCCCTGGTTCTTCGCCAACAGACACACGCACTCACGCACACGACCTGTACCCTAGTCGGACCATGCTCGTACAATAGCCAGACACATACGCACGCCACGAATCCTGGTGCGGCTCGGACCTCATGCCTTGTGCCCAGCTCGCGCACGCACGCGCGCTGGCCACGGCCGTGGCTTATTGCCCATCAGTCAATATCTTTCTTACAAGAAAATTTCGCCTGTAGGCTATGCAGAGGATTAATGCCGCATCTGTTATTATCATATGCAACCCCCCAGATGGCATTTACGATTCCTCAACGAAATGCCTCATGTCTTCCCAACAAAGTATATTCCACTTCCTCTTCATCTTCTCTAGTCTCCATCTAATCTGACTATTGTTTTGCTGCAGAAATAGATGGATTTCCTTCTCCCTCCATCAAATCCCACTACTCTGGTGATGCAGTTGCTCTTCCCAATTGTTATTTCTATCGGCTCAAATAATTTGGCAGGGTGAGCGGTGGTGAGAGGTGTTCCTCCCCGGCAGGGGCGGATCTACACTTAAAATTACCCGGTGTCCACATAGAAGAACACATGCCTATATATCAAACAATTGAATGGCCTACACACTAAACCAATAAGTAAGTGCAAATTGCACCCGGTGCCAGTGACACCGGCTAGATGTGCGTAGCGCCGCCCCTGCTCCCCGGTGATGAGGTCCCCTGGTGGCCGTCCCTTCCCTGCCTCTGGCATCCCCTGCATTGGCATCCTGCCCTGGAAGCAGGGCGCCTTGGAAAGAATGCGTTTGCGTCGAGATAGGCCCTGACCACTCTCGGCGATTACCTTGTGGTCTCATGTCGGGTGCCTCGGCAGAAGGTCGGGAAGACTCTCTGTAGAGGCGGCGAACCCCGTCGACACATCTCGCATGTCCTCCGCTCACCTTCCCCACCACGCAGTAGGTGACAGTGGATTGGCTGAGTGCGGCCCTTGGAAACGCTCCCGTCCCATGTGCATAACTTACATTGCTGGACCAATTATTGGACTTTTATGAATCCAGGTAGACGTCTTCAAGGATGATGAGGTTGTGAGGATGCCAACGAGAGGATTAATATGAGCTCATATGCTACATGAGTTCTGTCTAGCCCCGGTAGGAATCAACAATCACTATCTTTTGTCGCGACAAGATCAATAGCCCTAATGTCATTTCTGCCATTGTAGCGACCCGACCTCAAATGGTCAAGCCTCTATGCATCAGTGTCATCCCTGGATCGGTATGCTGACACACAGAGTACTCGAGGAATCTATAATACCTAAATAGTTCATCCCCACTACCCTATTTCTCTAGACATGCAGCCTATCCACCTCATCATTGTGCCACATCAGCGTATTTGTATTCCACGTCATTGTGTTTCTGCCGCAGAGTTTTTCTTTCCGCTGTTGTCCGCACGGTGGAGGAGTAATCCCGGCTCAGTTCTCCCCAATTATTCCCCCACCCATCTCCAAATTAACTCTCCCACCCATTGATGCCCATAACTAGATCGTATTCATCTTCCCCACCGAATAGCAGATGGAGCGTCTCCCTCCTTTAAGCTTCCATCTTCATCAGAGTTCTCCCTTTAAGCTTGTTCCTTCACCACATCGACTATCGCTTTTGTCGGAGAGGAAGTCCCGACGGTCCATGCCCTTCGTCTGATGGCAAATCACGAGGAGGAGGCGGGGTGTGGAAGCTTCTACACCCAGACGACTGTCCATGGGAGATGCCCACCGCCTGCATCGCTCAACCACAGCCCGCAGGGTCGCCATCCTTCTCCCACCTGAGTACCTGACCATGTTCAACAACTGTCCACTCGTCGCCATTGTTCTCGATTCGCCACATGGTACCCGCAGTATCACTGATCCATCAAGATCTGCACCACATGGTATGCCTCATCCGCCCTATACCTCAGGATCTGCCGCCAACTGTACCTGATACGTGCTTGTGTACACTGATCCTAGCCCTTGGAGCCAGAAGTAATGGCCAAATTTATGCTGCCACAACTCCCCACGAGCAATGACTACCTAAGTGGCTATCGTTCATGTACTGATGTTTGAGTATTGTATTCTCAAATCTTTGTGTGCGTGCATACCCTTCCTTGCAGGTTGATTCTCCCAATTGATTACTTGATGTTTTATCAAAAGTTCTGAGTGGAAGCTTTGCTTTCTTGGAGATTGTAAACTCATTTGCAGATTCGCTACTGATCTCATTGCTCAAGCAGGTTGCGCCAGTTAAGAGTTACTGAATCCCTTTGAGATTGGCAGTGCTACCATCCACTTGAGGCAACTCTTGCTCCACCATTCTATAAGTAGGATTGCGTCGCACAGATCGTATTGTGCATCGCTAAAGAAGACCTCTGAAGAAATTACCTTCCAAAAATGCGCAACTTTTTTATGGTATCACACCCGTAATCTTCTTTGTGGTTCAATACATCTTCTATTTGTAATTACTGGTATGTGCTTAATGTATTTCTGAATAATGAAAATATCTTGATGTTTGCAGGTTACTTTTGTTAGAATTTTGCAACTGTCTTCCAATCATTTTCATGTGTTAATGTCGTGAGTTACCCAAGATATATGCACACCTTAGAATAACAAGTATAGGTCTGAACAGTTGAAGGAAGGTGAAAAGAAAATAGTTGAGGAATATCAACATATCTTTTCTGTCCATTCTCATTAGTCTTGCGTGAACCTAAAAATTGTATTGTGAAACAGGATACAGATTGTCTGGAACATGCCAAAACTCCAATGGAGAAGCATCAGTAGTGATCACTCCTTATTTTTCTTTCTAATCTCTATCTTCGGTATTTTTCGTATGATTTTTTATTTGTTAGATATGACGAAAAATTTGGTGGATGTGCTCTCAAATGCTCATTCCCTATATGTTGAAGTAAGAACATGTCCTTTAGTTATCCTTACAGATTGTTATTCTTTGATTGCTATTGAATTTCTTCAGTTTGACTTTGCGGAATTTGTAAGATTCATTCTACTATCTCTCTTCTTTATCATAGTTATTCGACTTAGGGTACATGCCATTGTTTTGGAACAGGTTATCATGACTTCCCAAACCATGAATATTACGATATTAATTAGAATAAAATGGATGGAATGAAATGCTCATGGAATACCATGTTTAATTATGGAAACAAAGTTCATCATCGCTCTACATTTAAAAGCCTTATTCCTTAACTGGTCTTGCCTTACTAAGTCAAGTAATATCACTATTTTATATTTATTTCATCTGGATTTTTCTCGCTAATTTGAATTAATATTGCCTCACTAAATGTAGTAGAGGTTGAATTATTCTGAAAAAATTATGGTACTACATGAATGGGCATATTTCTGCTATCACAATCATCGACTCTTCTTAAACATTTATTATTATTATTTTCACTTTTGAAGTGCCACCACCTGGTGACTGACTGTTTGTTGTCCTCACGAGATGAAAGATAAAAATTGAGCTATGATGCAGGCAACTAAGAAGATTCATTACCTCCCAATTAAATTTCCAATGACTATTTCATTTATGATATATAAATATATACATGTATTTGGTCTTTGAGCGTAGATGTTTTGGATGCAAAGATGGATGTTTTTTAGCTTATAAAGGGTCACTATATTTAGTCATTGTAAACTGAAGCATGCACCGATCGACTTATGTTCATATTTCTTTAGTAGCCAGTCATGCATTGTTTTCTTTTTGCATCGAGGCGATGTGCTTAACAAGTACATTCAAAGTGTTTATATTTCATCTATCTAACATATATCCATTTTTCTTACTATAAATCCCGCAACAACGTGCGAGGAATCATCTAGTTATAACAGAGTTCAATCACACATTTATTACATCGAGTCCTCATAAAGAGTATGATTACACAAATATATCATGGCTGAAGGCCATCTAAACTAAATAACTGTGAAAGCTTCGAAGGTAAATGAGTCCATCAACTCCAACGGCATAGCTGAGTGCAAAACAACGACCTATCACACCTTATTCGTCGTTTGAGTAGTCTGCAACATGAGACGTTGCAGCCATGTAGGCCAGCACATTGAATATGCTGGCAGAGTTACACTGTAAAGCAATGAAATGCAGGAACTATATCTACATGCAATATTTGGCTGGTGGAGGCTGTAAGTTCATGGTTTTGCATATAGCCAGTTTTTCCCTACAACAAAGGGATAAATTTATTTAACTACTCCCAACTTGCCCAATATTTGAAAAGGTAACCCCAACTCAAATCCCAATTAAAAGTATCATCATTAACCCAATAATTCCATTAAGTAAAATGATGAGATCACATCAATAATTCAAGTACCAGATACTCAAGACGTCCATAACTGGGGACATGGCTAACCATGGTTAGTTTATACATTCTGCAGAGGTTTGCGCACTTTTCCCCACAAGACTCGACCGCATTCATGATCGGATGATCAAGACATAGTCTTTTTGAAGCACTTACTCTCTACTCTGGGCGGACCGGCACACCTACTTTACCTTACATCTGCTAGTCCACCTCTTCAAGAGCTCACGCAACTTACTCAACTATGCCAGAGCCCATAATGGCTTGTGGCTGCACACGCAAGTTTCTAGCATGCATAATCTTATGATCGCTTTGAGCCTGGGTGGCACACCGTAGGAAAAATCACACGAGTACTCTGGGATTTCCTAAAACAGACAACAATGGGTTCCCCAGGTGCCTCAACCAATCCACCTAGATGTCTATTAAAGTTCCCACCTTAACGTTATCCATGATTAAATAGCACTCAAACTTTCATGTGTAAATCACGATCCAATCCCCGTCTACGTGCATAGCTAAGCAACAAATAAGCATAACGTATGTTCCCGGGGTGATCAAAAGGTATTAGGTTCCTACCTCAAGCACTACAACCAAACCACATGTTCCCAATCCTACTCATGCAAATATTTGAGGGGTAATACTAATGCATAGTAAAAAACCGGGTATAAGAGAGTATTATCAAAGTGTAACTTGCCTTGCTAACGATCTGCAAACTCTAGAGATTCATAGTAACAAGCTTCGCACTCCAGGTAATCTAGCATAGACAAACAGTAGCATACATAAGCAATCACTCAAACGAAACAACGAGAAAACCGAGAAAAGATCCAAATCAAACACGAAACAAGTAACCGGCTTAAACTAACAAAAGTATAACCTAACAGTATTATTATCATGTGGATTAGATCCTAACAGTAGATACATGTGATAAGCTACGATTTGCAAAAAGAAACGACTCAAACAGAGAAACGAAACTCAAAATACGAACGAAACAAAATCATTTACTAATCTGGACTAAACTCAACATTTACAGTACCAACATTTAGAATCCCTGCCAAAAATAAACTAAAAAGAAAAAAAACCTACGGCGCGAACGTTCACTAACAGAACTAATCCGACAAAAACCGTTTGTTAAAACGAATGAACGAACGAACGTTCGCTAACAGAACTAATCTGACAAAAACCGTTCATTAAAATGAACGAACGAACGAACGATCGTTAAATAAGTAAAACGAACTAAACCGATCTAAACCGTAAAATAAAAAAACCCGAATTAAAAATAAACCAAAATACCGACGGTTCTTACTGGTTTTTCAAAGAAAAACCGGCACCGGCGAGGTAGATCAGATCGGCGGCGCGGCGGCGGGATGGCGGTGGCAGCAGCGCGGGCGGCGGCGGCGGCGAGCTTCGGAGGTTGAGGCGCTCGGCGGCTGGCAGCGAGATGCGGCGATGGCGGCGGGGCTGCGGGTTCGGCGGCGGCGGACTGGGGTCAAGGGGCCCCATGGGTGGAGTATATATAGTGGGGGGCGGCGAACCTCGGGAGGCTTGCCTGGGTCGGAGTCTGACGGCGGCGGCGATGTACAGGAGTCAGTCTCCTGCGGGAGGTCGGTTGTGGCGCGGCTCGGGCTGGGCTGGGGGCCTGTTGGGCCGGCTGGGCTTCGACCCAGTCGGTCTGAAACCTTTTTTTAAAACAATATCGATGCGAAGGAAAAATTCTAAATAAATATAAACAAATTCTAAAAATTCCAAAAACAATTTTCACCATCCAAACCTAATATTTAGGACAAGATGAACATTTTTATGGACTAAGATGCAATTTTGAAAAATGCAATATTTTTCTAATTCATATAAAATAGCAAATAAAATACCAATAAAAATAATTTGATTTTAAAATTCTTTCTCCAATATTTCTCTTAGGTTGAAGAAGTCATATTATCTTCTCGCATTTATTTTTAATATTGCAAATAATTGGAGAGAAGAATAATAAAACCAAATTGATCCTTTCTTCAAATTTGAAAATAAATTCAAATATGAATTTTGTGAAACCTCCAACTCTCTCCTTGGGTCCTTGAGTTGCTTAAGATTTCTAGGATCACCACAATATGCAAGAATAATTATGATATGCATATGATGATCTATATATAACATCCAAATTGAAAATTGGGATGTTACAAACCTACCCCCCTTAAGATGAATGTCGTGCTCGAGATTCGGGTTGGTCAGCAAAAAGGTTTTGGTGGTCTTTGCGGAGATTTACTTCTTGCTCCCAGGTGCCTTCCTCCTCGGTATGGTGGCTCCACTGAACTTTTCAAAACTTGATAACCTTACTGCGAGTAACTCGACCGGAAAACTCGAGAATCTTGACTGGCTTCTCTTCATAGGTCAACTCACTATCTAACTGAATTGCTTCCAGTGGCACTATAACTCTCCGTGGAATTGTCGGTCATCTCTGCGTGGCACTTCTTCAACTGGGAAACGTGGAACACATCATGATGTCCCGACAATCCTTCTAGCAATTCCAACTTGTATGCAACTTCTCCCACGCGTTCCAAAACTATGTAAGATCCCACAAAACACGGTGCTAGCTTTCCCTTGACTCCAAAACGTTTCACTCCTCGAAGTGGGGACACATGAAGATAGGCTTTGTCTCCGACTTCATAAACTATCTCCTTGCATTTAGTATCTGCATAACTCTTCTGCCTAGACTGGGCTACGTTGAGTCTGTCGCGAATCAACTTAACCTTCTCTTCAGCGTCTTTGATTAAGTATGGTCCGAACAACTGTCGATCTCCAACTTCATCCCATGATAACGGTGTTCTTCACCTCCTTCCGTACAGGGCTTCGAAAGGGGCCATCTTCAAACTGGCTTGATAACTGTTGTTATAAGAGAACACTGCATATGGCAAATTGTCATCCCAACTAGATCCATAATCTAACACACAAGCTCTCAACATGTCATCCAGAATCTGATTGACTCTCTCAGTTTGTCCATCTGTCTGTGGATGAAAGGCTGTACTGAACTCTAGCCTGGAACCCAAAGTTTCATGCAACTGATTCAAAACTTTGAAGTAAACTAGGTTCCTCTATCTGATACAATGGTCTTCGGAACTACATGCGGACATACGATCCTGGTCATGTATATCTTTGCCAACTTAGCACTCGTATAAGTTGTCTTCACCGGGATGAAATGAGCTACTTTCGTCAAACTATCGACTACAACCCAGATAGAGTCATAGCTTGAACGAGCCCTTGGTAATCCGGTGATAAAATCCATGCCAAGTTTATCCCACTTCCATTCGGGTATTGGCAACGGCTGTAGCAATCCTGCTGGCTTCTGATGCTCTGCCTTGACTCTCTGACATACATCACATACTGCTACATACTCGGCAATATACTTCTTCATTCCTGTCCACCAGAAACTTTCCTTCAAATCCAGATACATCTCAGTGTTTCCTGGTGGTGAATCGAGTACGGCGAATCATGGGCCTCCTGCAGAATCAACTTCCTAATCTCAAGGTCATTTGGCACATGTATGTGATCCTCAAACCATAGAGTGTCGTTCTCATCCTCATGAAATCCGTTACGCCACCTTTGGATGTAGATATTGGGTGCTAGAATCCGGATTTGGCATTGGCCTGGCCCGAATGCAACTGTTTGGGTGGCCTGGGCATTCGGGTAAGGTATTCTCCCATGATATCATAACCTGCTCCTCAACACTAGACCGGCCTATTCCGAATACTTAGCCCCAACCCTCTGTATTCGATGCATTCCTCACCCCTTCGCTCTCCCTCACGAGAAAATAAAGAAAGAAAAGACCCAAAGGATGTGGGAGACCAAGGAGACGCACATGGTGGCGGCGGCGTGCTCTCCGGCGACCCTCCGGCTACGGCGCGCTCTCCGGCGACCCTCCGGTCATCCCCGGTATCGACTTGACCAGAACCCTCCACCTCGCCCCCATAAATCATCCAGTCCCTTCCTTTCCCGATTGCCCCTCTCTCCAGATGTATTGCTCTGGCTGCGGTCAGCAATGGCCATGGAGTGGTGTGCCGGTCGACCACGGCTGTGAGTTCCCGTTAACTGGGCCTCCTAGAGGCATGGTGGTTGTTTTCCTGGAGGGAGATAGGACGACGGGATGTAGGAGATCTGAGGGAGAGAAACCACTGGGAAGAAGACAACATGGTGAAGAGGGGAGCTAGGGGGGAACGAAGAAGAAGAGGGCTCGGGGCCTCTTCGCGGTGCAGCCGCCGCTCATTTTAGCGCCGCCGCCGGTCCACTGGGAGCTGCTGCATGATCTCGCCTGACTCTGCCGCCACTACAGGACTTCTTCTCTAGGCGCCGCAGGCCACCAAACACAATTCAACGCTTTTTACATCCAAACACGAAATTGGAATTGGTAGCCCGTTTGATTCCAACCACCAATGTTTTGTACAGCCAAACAACAAAATTGGCATTGATACTCAATACCAATGTCCTTGGATATTTGGCATTGGAGTCAATACAATGCCAAGCCCTTCAATGTCTACATCCAAACATAGCGTTAGCCTTTCCTTTGCTCATCCTTTCCTTTATCTCAGCAATCTCTCCTTGTCAGTCTTCTGGGCTTCTATGATCTTTCCCAACAAAGTGGACTGAATTTCCAATGCTGCAACATAACCTCTCAGAATTATCTCCAAGCATAGCTCCTGCAGATAATCTAGTAACTCCTTAGGCAATCCTCCGGTTATGAGTGTGCTAACATAACTCTTGCAGCTCAACGCATCTGCTACAACATTGGCCTTTCGGGGATGATAGTGCAACTTCATATCATAATCCTTTATGAGCTCCAACCATCTCCTTTGCCTGAGATTTAACTCCTTTTGCATGAAGATGTATTTCAAACTCTTATGATCCGTGTATACATCACAATGGTATCCGATGAGAAAGTGTCTCCATGTCTTCAGCGCATGCACTACTGCTGCTAACTCAAAATCATGCGTAGCATAATTCAATTCATGAGGTCGAAGCTTTCATGAGGCATATGAAACAACTCTTCCTTCCTGCATAAGCACACCTCCAAGTCCTCGACGTGAAGCGTCGCAATATACTTGGTAACCTTACGTTGGTCGGGGAGAATCAGCACTGGGGTTGTAACCAAACGTTTCTTCAACTCCTGAAAATTGTCCTCACAATCCTCAGTCCATTTAAACATGATATCCTTCTTCAATTACTCCGTCATGGGCTTTGCAATCTTGGAAATTCTAAATAATTCTTTGATAATAGCCTGCGAGTCCAAGAAAACTTCTGATCTCTCCAACTGATGTGGGTGCCAACCACTTAGTGACAGAAGCAACCTTGGTAGGGTCTACTTCTATTCCTTCTACTACCTTTAACCAAACCTCACATTTGCTGAACTTGGCATACAACTGATGTTCTCTGAGCTTCTCAAGAACCAAACGCAAATGCTCCGTATGCTCTTCTTCATTCTTCGAGTAGACCAATATATCATCAATGAACACCACGATGAACTTATCCAAAAACTCCATAAACACTTTTGTCATCATATTCATGAAACTGACATCAGAGTGGATGATGATCAATGTGCAAAGGGAGTGTAAGCGGGGATCTTAGTGCCTTCACAATGGTGAGCACCTCCAGAAATATAAGGACAAAGCATCAACTACGACTACAGATGAAAGCATTTGAAAATAGTTAGAGCTAAGCCCATATTCACAATCGATAGCACCGATGGTGGTGGCATGGAGATGGACCGCTCTGAGAGGGGGTGGTAGCCTCGAGAAATTAAGAGTGACCAACTACCTAAAAGTAGAGAAGAGAGAAAAGAGATATGCAATCTCATTGACACAACTTGACATCTTCCCGCTACTAGCATGAACACCAAGCATGTGGGAGACATGGAGAAAATAATGCCATCTTAATGACTGACCAACAGTTGCTAGATTTACAAATGCAGCTAAAATTTAGAGTTGCATCTAATGGGGAAATTTACTATACCTCCATGAACCTGCAAATAAGCCGATAAAAATACAATTTTTTTAGTTGATAAAAGAACTAATTTATGCGTCATGATTCATAAGCAAATAGTAGGTGATAGGTCACATATGCATGTATTCTAAATGTGCAAAATTATTAGGATGAGTAGCAGATACACATGTGCAAATATCACATTTGCATTTTAGAACTTATGTAGTTCAGACATGACTGCTAGATCAGTGCATCATTTTAGTATGCATTTTATCCCCCCTCAAAAAAGGGAAGGTATATCATGTTGTTGTTGTTGTTGTTGTTGTTGTTGTTGTTGTTGTTGTTGTTGTTGTTGTTGTTGTTGTTGTTGTTGTTGTTGTTGTTGTTGTTGTTGTTGTTGTTGTTGTTGTTGTTGTTGTTGTCGTTGTTGTTGTTGTCGTCGTTGTTGTTGTTCTTGTCAACGCAGTTGCAAATAGTTCTTATTCACTAGTAGAAAACGGAGCTTTAATACTGGTTCATAAGGGCCTTTAATACCGGTTATGCAACCGGCACTAAAGAGTGGAGACTAAAGCCCCCCCCCCCCCGTTAGTACCGGTTCGGCCCGAACCGCCACTAAAGGCCCACCACGTGGCGTGAGCTCGCGCCGTGGTATGGGGGACCTTTAATACCGGTTGGTGTTACCAACCGGTACTAAAGGCTTTTTTTTTACTTTTTTTAATTTTTAAAAAAAAATCAATTTTCAATTTTCTGAATTATTTAATTTAGTCTCTAACCACCCCTCTTAACTACTCAAGTGTGGATCACTCATTCCAAATCGTCTAACTTTCCTACCGGTCACCCATCCTCTCACTCCCCCAGCCTGAGTACGCTTAACTTCGGAGTTCTTTTCCCCCTACTTTTCAAGTCTGCACTTGTTGTTTTCCTGACAAATGTAAGCTGTAAATCCTATTAACCCTCAGCAGTTTAGCTTGATCATTAGGTCACACATTTCACCGTTTGAGTTTGAAACTATTATTCTAAAAAACAGTAATTATTTAGTAACACTAATATTTCTTAAATAAGTTTGACCATAGTTTTACCATAGCTTGACCATACTTTGACCAGATTTGACCAAAATTGAAAAAATTGAAATAATTATTTAGTAACACTAATATTCTTGAATAAGTATGTAGTAACATTAACACTTCTTGAATAAGTAGTTTGACCATAGTTTGACCAGAT
This sequence comes from Aegilops bicornis, assembly GCA_021605145.1. NCBI lineage: Eukaryota > Viridiplantae > Streptophyta > Magnoliopsida > Poales > Poaceae > Aegilops > Aegilops bicornis. The sequence continues at coordinate 21,132,216 of CM038674.1, read as the reverse complement.
TTAACCAAAATTAAAAAAACTTAAATTTGAGCATATCTTTTTCTCCTTTTGGAATTTGAGGATTCTAAAAAATTGCAAACAAGCCGTAGTTTGACCAGATTTAACAAAAATTGCGGATTTTCGTGCTGAATTTTTTGATATATTATACGTTTTTTTCCAAAGTTACAGCCGTTTTACATTTTCGCTACACTTTTTGCAAAACATGTCCAAATTTAAGTTTTTTAATTTTCCTATCTAATAGATGTAGTAATATAACTACATCTCGAAGAATTTTATTTTTTGATTTTTTATCATTTTCTTTTGTATTTTTCAAAACTGAAATGGCGATATACAGGGGGTTAGAGATTGAAAATTGCCCTTTAGTACCGGGTTTGTGCCACGAACCGGTACTATAGGTCAAACCCTTTAGTACCGGTTCGTGGCACGAACCGGTACTAAAGGTTAGCCCTTTAGTACCGGTTTGTGGCACGAATCGGTACTAAAGGTGATCGCGGGGCCTCGGCCTGACGCCAGCCTGCCACCACCCCTTTAGTACCGGTCCGTGGCACGAACCGGTACTAAAGGTTTAAAACGAACCGGCATTAATGCATAGCCGTTCGAACCGTCACTAAAGGTACCATTAGTACCGGGCCAAAATCGAACCGGCACTAATGTGTCTCACATTAGGTCCTTTTTCTACTAGTGATTGGTTGAAATTTGTTCTTTTTTGTGCAGAGCAAAGATTTGTGTCACCCAAAAATATTGCCTTGGCCAATTTTTGTTGAAAGACATTTAGACCATGATACTGTAGCATAGAAAAATATTGTTTTGGTTTTTTTTTTTTTTTGAGATGTAGAGTAGACAACGCTACTCATGTAAGACTAGTACATTCAGCTTCCATCATAGCTCGTAGACTAGTCGGTACGTCTGCTAGCAGCATCTGGTCTCCACTTCTTCTGTTGAGCGCAGCTAGCTCATGCGCCAACCTGTTTCTTCATCGGTTCACATGGACGATCTTGCATTCAGGGAAGGCACTCATTGCATGCTTAATATCCATTATGAGGCCATAGCAGTGAGACCGCGTGGGAATCTGGGATTCCACTTCTTTCACAATCATTTGATTGTCCATCTCCAGGATTACCTTACCGTTATGGATACCGGCCAATAGCCGTAATCCAATCAGGCCTGCTCTGGCCTCTGCTTCCTCCACGCTCCTGCAGGTCGGCATCTTTTTGCAAGCGGACAGCAGCACTTTGCCGTGATGGTCTCGAGCAACAGTGCCAGCCGCTCCAATCCCAGTTTCAGTGTCAAAGGCCGCATCAGTGTTCAGTTTCACTGTATCTCGGCTGGGAGGGGACCAGTGCAAGGCCCGGGATTCAGGAAGCCTTTGTATGGCGCTGACCCCTCCACTAGTTACTTTCTTGTCCAACGAAACATTTGTAGTTTCTGCCATCCTAATTTCCTCCTCATATTTCTCAAGAAACATCACTGAAGACCTGATTGTCTGGCTGCCATCACTCCGTACGCAGTCTTCCGGAAGGTGCCTGCATCGCCATAATAGCAGTAGTATTTTTGCTCGGGTCTCCTCATTTACAGAATCAAGTAGAACCTGTAACCAGTTGTTACCTGTGTACCAGAAGCTCCTTTCTTCAGGCAAATTCCATACTTTCCTCATGGCTGATCTGAGCCCTCTGCTTTTTGTGCACATGACAACCGCGTGGAATTCATTCTCCCTTCCATTGCCACAGATTCTGCATATGGCATCCAGCTCAAGGGTTCTCTTGTGCTTATTTTCTATTGTTGCTAGCGTATTAGTCGCTACTCTCCAGGCAAAAATCCGAACTTTACCCGGCACCTTCGTTTTCCAAATGAGATCCCAGATACTGCGATCATTCGCTTCCCTTGATGAACTCGATGGGGTGTGCTCTAATTGGGCCAATTTTTCAGCCAGCTTGTAGGCACTCTTCACTGAGAACACTCCGTTACTCTCATGATGCCATGCTACTCGGTCCTCCGCCTCCGAGGCCGGGATCGGGATTCTGCATATCTCATCTGCATCGAAGGCGTAAAAAATTTGTCGGATGAGTTCTTCATTCCACTCCTTCCTATCCGGGAGCATAAGCTGGTTGACCCACCTCAGTCGAGTCCTCCTGATAAAGGCTGCTGTCAATAGACCCTCTCTTCTCGGTATCCATTGGTCCCGTTGGATTTGTATGCTCCTGCCATCCCCTATTCTCCAGATGAGCCCCTTCTTTAGGAGCTGAAGCCCAAACTCTATTGCTCTCCATACCGGGGACGCATCTGAAGCAAAGACGGTGTCTAGAAGATTACCATTGGGATAGTATTTAGACTTCAGCACTCTCGCACAGAGGCTGTCCGGGTTTTGGATTAGCCTCCATCCTTGTTTCGCAAGAAGGGTTTGGTTAAAGAGATGCATATCTCTAAACCCAATACCGCCTGCCCTCTTGGGTTTAGTCATGCGTTCCCAAGACATCCAGTGGACCTTTCTGTGTCCTTCTTCGTCTCCCCACCAAAAGTCCCTAATCATCCTCTCATATTTTCCACAGAAACCTTTTGATAACATGAATACACTCATGATATAGGTTGGAATGCCTTGGACCACCGATTTTACATGGACCTCTTTAGCTGCAAAGGACATGAACTTTTCTGACCAGTCACTGCATCTTTTCCTGAATCTGTCCATAATCGGTTGGAATTGTTCATCCTTCATTCTTCCTTCCGGAGTAGGTAAACCAAGGTACTTGCTATCAAAGGTATCTGATTGTGCCCCAAGAATGTTTTTTATTTGTTCTCTCGTCGCAGCTGGGCATACTTCGCTAAATAGGATGGAACATTTGCTTTCACTGAGTAGTTGGCCGGTACATTTTTGGAAGGTGCCCAACACTCTCTTGATGGATTCAGCTTGCTCCACTGTGGCCTTGAAAAAGAGCAAGCTATCGTCCGCGAAGAGCGGGTTTGAGATACCTGGGCTGTTTCTCGCTATTTTGATAGGAGTCACGTTGTTCGCAGCCATTTCTTTTTTCAATAGATGTACCAGTCCATCCGCGACAAAGAGAAACAAATACGGACTGAGCGGGTCCCCTTGCCGCAAGCCTCTGGATGGGACAAACGCGTCCAGCAAACCTCTATTGCATCTCACTGAATATTTCACGGAACGAACACACTGCATCACCTAGCCAGTCCATTTCGAGCAGAATCCTACTTTCCGGAGCACTCCTTCCAAAAAATTCCAGTCCACTCTATCATAGGCTTTAGCTAGGTCCAGCTTATAGGCACAATAGTTATCTCTGGCATTCTTACTATGTTGGATTTTGTGGAAGCATTCAAATGCAATTATAGCATTGTCTGTGATCATCCTGCCCGGAATGAAGGCGCTCACTGGTGGAAAAAAGGCCTTTGGTCGCGGTTCGCAACTGCCATTAGTCGCGGTTGCGCAACCGCGACCAAATAAGCGCGACTAAAGACCCCCACCTTTAGTCGCGGCTGCTTAAGAACCGCGACTAACGGCCCGTCCACGTGGGCGCCAGGCGGCCGTCGGGGCGGAGGACCTTTAGTCGCGGTTCTTCTGGCCAACCGCGACTAAAGGCCGCCACAGGTTTAGGGTTTTAGCCACCCCCCTAAACCTGTTTTCTGTTTAATTTGTATTGTTTTATTTCTTTTGTGCTTTATTTTAATTTTGAAGGAGTTTCATATATTCTACGGTACTACATACATGCATATGAATGTACAATCTCAAATAAATTTGAAATTAGAACCAAAAAGAATTCAAGAGGAATATACAATATATATTCAATATCATCGGATGACCATATACAATTTTGAACAAGTTTCCATACATGATTTAATCCATATAAAGTTCTACGTCCTCGTAATAGTGTTCTCCTTTAGGATGGAGGACTTCCCTGCTGAACCATCCAGCTAGTTCCTCTTGAAGTGGTCGGAAGCGAGCTTCTAGACTAAGCATCATCCGGAGGTTATTCCTCTGAGCATTGGTATCACTCGGAACCCGCTCAGAGGTGTATCTCCGGATCCTCTCACAGACATAGTATCCACATAGATTGGTCTCCGGTGGCTGAATATCCCCAGCATTCTTAGGCTTTAACATTTTGAATTCTAGCTCTTTTTTAATTCACCGACCTTTGTATCTACTGACCGTCTCCAAACCCTACGAGGCAAAGAAAATTAAGTGAACAAGAGAGTTATTAGTTACTTGATATTAGGAAATGAACGAAATAGGCCGATCGATATAGAGCGCAAATGAATGAAAATAATTACTTCTGCAGCATTCTTCTCATGTCGGCCCAAAGCTTTGGATCCATATTCAGAGAGTCATGGACGAGACATTCTGAGGTGTTAACTTTAATTACTAGCAGAATCCAGTGGAACCTGCGGACACGATACATGCACAGTACGTCATGCATAACTCATCGATTAGCCGCCACATACCATGCATGGAGTAAACAAAAGAGAATTAATGTGCTCAAGACAGAAACACTCACCCAAAATGGTAAGGAAATAGAATATCACTTTTGAGTTCCTGCTTTGTAAGAAACTGCCACAGGTCTGCCTCCACGTCGGCGGGGTGACGCTCCAACACATGTCCATTAACGATGTGTGGGTCAATGAACCCAACATCATGGATGTTCCTTACTCTGCATTCCTTAATCTTCATTCTGCATGTATAATAGCGGACACAACAATATAGTTAGGACATATATATAGTGCAGGCAATATGAACGAGATGGGGTAGAAATTAATAAATCACTTACGTAACGTAGCAACCGATGATAGATTTGTCGAGCTCAAGCAGATTGAAAAGCTGGAACAATTCACTCAAAGTGCAATTTGTACATAGTAATGATTGAAGTGATGCTCATGTCTAAATTCCGCAAAAATATATTCTTTGGCGTTTTTAATTTTTATGTAACCCTTGTACCAATTCAGCAGACCTTTCATTTGGTCAGGTAGATCATTTTCCTGAGCAGGCTCGACGAGAGGCCCATTCTTGACATATGTAATTACTACCTCCTTCACTGGCGCCTCATCAAGGCCTAACAGTTCACGAAGAGTAATACCTAAGTTGGCCGCTTGTTCTCTGGCACTCGTTACAGTCAATCCATGTGCTGTCGCAGCTTGTATGATCTCGGGGGCATCCGGGGCTTCCACTATAAGCGGGGCAATCGATTGTTTACTTTGTTCCCCGAGCTGGGCAACTTGTTTCCCGCTTATTTTACTTTCGGCCTTCTCCCGCTCTTTGTTCTCGTTGAACATGAGTGCCTGCCTGCGAAGTTCACGTGCATAGTCGTTAAGGCAGATTCTTCGCGGCTTGGGACGGTGTGCTCAAAATGACTTAGCCCACTTCTTTTGCTCATCGAATATCTTGGCTTGGGCTCGGGCTCTCTTTTCTTCTTGCAGTCCGCCTTCCATTTCTCATAATGAGCAGTCGCGTCAGCGTCGACTTCCTCGGCACTACGTTCCCAAGGCCTTGTGGGGAGAGGCTTGATGATGGCTCCGGTACCTTTGTGGTCTTAGGTACATAAGGGTCCGGGTTAATAATCCAGGACTGCTTCGCTTCTTTGTCGGAGGTGGATTGGGGCGGCGTCGATCACCCGCCGGACGAGGATCGGGGCGGCGGCTGATCACCCGCCGGATGTTGTGGGACTGGGGCGGCGTCGGTGGCGTGACGGAGGTGTAGGTGAACCGCCACCCCCACCACCACCCCCCCCACCCCCACCCCCACCACCCCCACCGTAGGGGTGGACTTGTTGTCCTTGGCGCCTCGCGAAACTTGATAAACTTCTTTTGCCATAGAATGAAATGGCGCTTGACATCTCCAAGTCTTTTCTCCCCTTGGTGTAGCAATGTCAATCTCCAGGTCCTCAAACCCTTGGACTATGTCCTCCACCGTGACACGAGCATAGCCATCTTGAATGGGGTTGTTGTGGTGGAGTGCTCGAGTAAACATGGTAAAGCACTGCCGATGGCTACCTTCATGGACATGTTCCCGATAGGATAATACAGATGACATTCTTTCATCTCCTTTATATCATCCACGGGTAGCGAGGAGGCTCGGTGCAGTAATTTCGACCACCGTGAGGCTCCGGTGCAGTAATTTCGACCACCGGAGGCTCCGGTGCAGTAATTTCGATCGTCGGTGCATCTGCACCAGCCGGTGGGGCCTCCGTGGAAGCCATGCTGCTTCTCCGCTGCTGGCTTCCGAGATCCGCTGGATGATCTTCATGCTGCACCCGAGCTGCATCTCTTTTCGCTACTAGTACACTCATGGTTTTCTTCATCACATCCATTTCCGATGCCAATCGCGCCACAACATCTGATTCCCGATCCATCTTTCTCTTACGGCTTCAGAATCAGACGGGTCATCGCTCGGGGAACCCTATTTTCCACGGAATGTGCCCCATGCCTCGTACACGTCCTCCGTGTTCAGGATTCCCGAGGGCTTTTGTCGGTAGCGTCGTTCTCTCTGTTGAACTTGATCTTCCCTGTTGAGCATCCTTCATTGCGTCAATAAGGGCTTGGGTGGGTTTAATTAATTTGCCCGGTAAACACACTCCCCTGTCTCCGGGTTCAGCGTTCCCCCATGCCCGTACCACCAGCTTTTGGCCCTTGGGTCCCATCCTCCGTGCACTGGGCGGATTCCTCGCGCCCTCATCTCGTTCTCCATCTTCTCCAACCTAGGCACCAAAATGCGATACCCTCCTGGCCCCATAACATGATTGTACTCCTTCTTAGCCGCATTTTCCTTATTTTTTCGATATTTCAATGAACTGCTCCGATTTCTTTTGCTTCACAAATTCTGGCCAATCATGTTTCAGTTTCTCATATTGTCCTTTGAAATCCGGAGTCTTGTTCTCGCTTGACAAAGTCATGGGCTAGATTTTGCTTGAATTTCCGGAATGCGTCGGCCATCTTATGAAGAGCGAACTGTTTGACTAGCCTCCTCCTCTCCTTGTTTTCCTCAATCTTGTTACCCTCCTCATCGAATTTGTTGTATTCCGGAGGTAGAACGAAATGTTCCATAAGCTTCTTGAAGCAATCTATTTTTGTTCTCTTATCGACAAAAGTGAAACCATCAATTCGTGCCTTCTTTGGCTCATTCCACTCCTGGACGGTGATCGAGACGTTGTCTCTAACAATGGCTCCGCATTGGCTGACAAACTTGGTGGCGTTCTTGCGGGGCTCCAGCTGACCTGCCGTTGCACCGTCGACAACCTCGATGGTGCATGTTTCTCCTTGTTTCATCGTCTTGGTTGCGCCACGCTTTGACGACGTACTCGATTGTTTCGACGATCCGCCGAGGGCTAAAATAAGAAAGAGAGTCGCGCTGCTAGTACACACATATTTATTCAAATCAGTTAGTTTGTATCACCGAGGCTCAATGTATATATATACCTCGGCCGGAGGTGGTTGCTACTTCCATTTGAAGATCGTCGTTTATCGGCGCTTTCTTGACATCTTCTTCTTGTGGCGCCCTTCATCTTCACCGTCAAGGTTCAGATAAGAAGAGATATCATCTTCTTCTTCTCTGGTCGGCACATATTGAATATCGCCGTTTATGATGCCGAACATATGTGCTTCACCGTCCGGATCATAGTTGTCCATAATCGGGTCAGCTCTATCGTCCGCCATTATGTCACCTGAAAACATGTAGTAAAAACAAATTAATTAAGTGAAGAAGGGGCGGTGGCGGTGGCGGTGGCGAAAGGCGGTGGCAAAAGGAGGGGCGAGGAAGGGTGGGAGAGGGTGTCGCGGTAGAGCGCGAGACGGGTGCTCCGTGGTCGAACTTGGGGTCGCCGGCAGTCTCGGGTCTCTGGAAAGAAGTAACGGAGGGGGAACACAATAAATAACAGAGCAATCAAAGCATCACAAAGCGTAACCTGGCAATACGCGGTGCTAGGTGTGCCCTAACGCTGCAGTAGGTCGTGATCGCGAAAGGGGGAAACATCCGGGAAAGTATCCCCGGTGATTCGCGTTTTTGGACAGATGAACCGGAGGGGAAAGTTACGTGTTTGCTATGCTAGGGATTTGTGGCGGACGAACAGGCTGCGTATCCGGATCCGCCTCATCGTTCTGAGCAACTTTCATGTACAAAGTATTTTCATCCGAGTTACGGATTATTTTATATTAATTTTTAAAGTTTTATATCATTTTTAGAATTAACAGAATTAATTAAATTGTCTCGTTAACTAATTAACCAAGTTAATTAGATTAATTAACAGATTAGTTATATTAGTTATTTAATTAGGTTTACTAAACACAATTAATTAAGTTAATTAATTTAATTAACTGATTAATTAATTAATATATTTATTTATTTATTTTCTAAATTCTCTTCTCTCCTTTTTTAAATCGTTTACAGGCGTGGGCCCCAATTGTCATTGGGCCAGGGGCCTTAACGGGCGCCGCGCTTAGCGGGCAGCAGTGTGGTGCCCATGCCCGAGGCCGTAGCCTGCCCAGCGAGGGGGGAGCAACGAGTTCGGTGCCAAGGGCCGCATGGGAAGGGCGGAGGGAAGTGGCCGGTCCGGCGAAGCGCGACGCAGGGAGTCAGCGGGCGCCGCCATGCAGAGGCGGGCGCGGGCGACGGGACGGGCGGGCGAGGCTCGAGGGGGCCGGGAGACGGCCGGACGGGCCCGGCGGGGAGCTCACCAAGGAGAGGGCGGCGGCGCGGGAGGACCGGCGAAGGAGAGGCGGGACGGGCAGTCCGCGACGGGGCGAGGGCGACGGGCGGGCGGCGCCGAGGGCGCGCAGAGACGAACCGATCGGAGAAGACGAGAATAGATCGGAGGGTGGTATTTATAGCCCCCCCCTTTAAGTCGCGGTGGGCTACGAGGCCCGCGACTAAAGGTACCTTTAGTCGCTGGTCGCCTGCCCAACCGCGACTAAAGGTTTTTAAGCGGGTTTTTATGCTCACGCCCACCTTTAGTCACGGCTGGTCTGGCGACCATGACTAGGTTCCCACCTTTAGTCGCGGCCGGGTCTCGGGCGACCCGCGACTAAAGGCCTTATGCTGCCCTCACGCCTAAAAGTTTAGTCCCACCTCGCTAGTTGAGAGAGCTCGAGAGTGGTTTATAAGCGCTGCCGCGCCCACCCTCTCGACCTCCTCTCAACTGCAGGCTTCGGGCCTAATCATCACTAGCTATGTGCTGTGGGCCTACTTGGCCTCCTACGGGCCTGAATCACAGCCCATGTAGGGTTTCTAGTCGTATTCAGGCCGTGGGGTCCAGATGGCGGCACTATTTTTTTCCAGTTTTTTGTTTTGTTTTCTGCATTATTATTTATTTTTTGTTGTTTTTTGCTTTATTTTTAATTCTTTTTTGCTTTTAGTTTTAGAAAAATTATAAACTTTCTGTTAGTGCCATTAGTTTTCAAATTTGAAAACACTTTTTTGTTTTCTTTGTTGCTTTATTTATTTTATTTTGTTTCTACTTACAACAAAATACTTATTGTTGCTATTTTAGTCGCTGGTCGCTTGCCCAACCGCGACTAAAGGCCGCCGCAGTTTAGGGTTTTCCGCCATTTCTTCCCCTGTCTTCCCGCCTCTTTCTTCCCGCCACTTTCTTCCGCCTCCTGTCTTCCCGCTCCCATTTTTCCCGCCATTTCTCACTACATATATGTAGCCCGGCTTGGCCAGCATTATCACATCTCTACAATCTCTCATCACTCTCTCATGGCTTCCACCGCACCCACTCTAACCTACCAGCAGGTGGAGGAGCTTTGCGCCTCGAACTACCCTTGTCCACCGGGCTACTGCGTCCCCACCGGGCTGGAGCCTGTTGCCGGGCGGCGTGCGGTCCCTCCCGTCCCTCGTGGTACTGCGCAACGGCCATCACGAACCACTACTACCTCGACCTCACGCCGAGCAGCGGATGAATCCCGGCATCCCGATAACCAGCATACTTGTGACGCCTTCTTCATCAATCGGCGTGAGAGGGCGCCGCCAGTATGAGGAGGACGGTCTGCCTCCGAACTTCCACGAGGCCGGCCGTCGGCTATGGTGGTATGGCGGACTCTGCAGAGCGTCATGGACTACATCACAAAGCAGCGACGACAAAGAAGCGACGCATTTATCGGCGGCAACTTAGAAGGCGACTACCAAGACAACGGCATTTACGGCGGCTATGAAGACTACGAGTATGCATATTATACGCCTAGGCAGGAGTATGACTAAATCACTCCAAATTTCATGTATCATCAGTGGTATCTCGAATCATTCAAATGGACACCAAACATATCACGGGTAATATAATTCACATGATCCATTCAACAAAGTTTGGTACAATAAATTATTACACATCATTTCTTCCCTTGTGTCCCTGCTTGCTTACGATTGTGCCGTATCCATGGAGCATCCTCATCATTTAACTTAATGTTTGGGTCGGTGTTCACTTTGAAGGGCGAAATTTCAGCAAACATATTATAATCTTCGACATGTCCTGTCTTGTCCTCCACTCCCACGATGTTTCTTTTCCTGAAAAGAACAATGTGGCGCTTTGGATCATCGCATGATGTACTGATCGTTTTCTTATCTTTCGGTTTCCTCGGTTTGCTACTCATGTCCTTCACATAGAAAACCTGAGCGACATCTTTCGCTAGGACGAATGGTTCGTCAAGGTAACCAAGATTGTTGAAATCCACCATTGTCATTCCGTATTGCTGGTCCACCTTTACCCCACCTCCTGTTAGCTTGAACCATTTGCACCGGAACAAAGGGACCTTAAAGGAGGTTCCATAGTCAAGTTCCCATATCTCCTCTATGTAACCATAATATGTGACCTCTTGCCCATTCTCGGTTGCTGCATCAAAGCGGACACCACTGTTTTGGTTGGTGCTCTTTTTATCTTGGGCGATCGTGTAAAATGTATTCCCATTTATCTCGTACCCTTGGAAAGTCGTTATAGTCGAAGATGGTGTCTTGGCCAACATGTACAGCTGATCTACAACATCATTGTCATTCATTAAATGTTTTCTCAACCAACTGCCGAAAGTCTCCATGTGGGCCTTCCTAATCCAGGATTCAGGCTTCCCGGGTTGTCGAACGTAAAATATTCTTGTGTTTCTCAAAGTGCAAAGCCACCAAGCTGGAATTGGTCGATGCAAAGGTGGTGTGCTTCATCGAGAATGGCCGTCCATACATATCGTTGATTTCATTCCGATCGTGCCTTTTCCACTTAGTCTCCCCTCGTGGCGCGATCAAGGAAGACCAATCGGCTTAAGGTCAGGAACAAAGTCAACACAAAACTCAATTACCTCCTCATTTCCATAGCCCTTGGCGATGCTTCCTTCTGGCCTAGCACGGTTACGAACATATTTCTTTAATACTCCCATGAACCTCTCGAAGGGGAACATATTGTGTAGAAATACAGGACCGAGAACGAAAATCTCTTCGACTAGGTGAACCAGGAGGTGCGTCATAATATTGAAGAAGGATGGCGGGAACACCAACTCGAACTGACAAGACATTGGATCACATCGTTACGTAACCGTGGTAGAACTTCTGGATTGATTACCTTCCGAGAGATTGCATTGAGGAATGCACATAGCTTCACAATGGCTACTCGAACATTTTCCGGCAGGAGCCCCTCAAAGCAATCGGAAGCAATTGCGTCATAATCACGTGGCAGTCGTGAGACTTCAGGTTTTGGAACTTTTTCTCCGCCATGTTTATTATTCCCTTTATATTGGACGAGAATCCAGACGGAACCTTCATACTGCTCGTGCATTCAAAAGATGACCTTCTCTTCTTTGGTCGAGCGTAGCTGGCACGACCTTGAAACCATTCCGGATGCCGGTCATCGTGGTCTTTCAAACGTTGCTGGTCCTGCCGTGCTTCCTTTGTATCATTTGTCTTCCCATACACGCCCAAGAAGCTTAGGAGGTTCACGCAAATATTCTTCGTAACGTGCATCACGTCGATTGCAGAGCGGACATCTAGGACTTTCCAATATTCTAGCTCCCGAATATAGATTTCTTCTTCCACATGGCTGCGTGCCCGTCGGCTCCCTTCGAACTGATTGTCCGCCAGACCCTTTCCAAAGATGACTTTCAAATCCTTGACCATATCAAATACCTCAGCACCGGTCGTTCGCGAGCTTCGCCGGTGATCTGCCTTGCCGTTGTAATGCTTGCCTTTCTTTCTTCTTGGATGAATTTTCGGAAGAAATCGACGATGCCCAAGGTACACGTTCTTCTTACAATTTGGCAAATGTACACTTTCAGTCTCATGTAAGCGATGCGTGCATGCATTGTATCCCTTATTTGACAGTCCCGAAGGTTACTAAGAGCAGGCCAATCGTTGATGGTTACGAAAAGCAACGTCAGAGGTCAAATTCCTCTTGTTTGTGCTCATCCCACACACGGACACCACCCCACAGCTGTAAAAGTTCATCAACTAATGGCCTTAGGTACACATCGATGTCGTTGCCGGGTTGCTTCGGACCTTGGATGAGCACGCATCATAATGAACTTCCGCTTCATGCACAACCAAGGAGGAAGGTTGTAGATGCATAGAGTCACGGGCAGTGCTATGGCTGGAGCTCTCGCCGCCAAAAGAATTCATGCCATCCGTATTTAGAGCAAATCTTATGTTCCTTGCGTCAGCTGCAAAATCTTTGAACCATCTGTCGATCTTTCTCCATTGCGTTCCATCTGCGGTGTGTCTCAACTCCCCGTCCGACTTACGGTCCTCTTTGTGCCATCGCAACAACTTGGCATGCTCTTTGTTCCTGAACAGACGCGTTTCAACCGTGGTATTATAGGAGCATACCACATCACCTTGGCGGAACCCTCTTCCCGGTTTCGGCCCTCAACATCGTCACCGTGGTCATCGCCTCGATCTTATAACGCAATGCGGTGCATACCGGGCATTCATTCAAATTCTCGTATTCACAGCGGTAGAGGATGCAATCGTTGATGCATGCATGTATCTTCGTAACCTCTAAACCTAGAGGGCGTACAACCTTCTTTGCTTCAGACGTCTTTGGCGGGCAACTCGTTATCCTTTGGAAACATATTCTTCAACATTTTCAGCAAGTTTTCAAATGCCGAGTCAGCTACACCTGCCTCAGCCTTCCATTTCAGCAAATCCAGCAGTGCAGCCCAGCTTTTTCGCACCATCATCGCATCCGGGTACAGCGCCTTCCTGTGATCCTCTAACATGCGATCCAAATTCTCCCTCTCCTTTTCAGTTTCGCAGCGTCTCCGTGCATCAGCAATGGTCCGACCAAGATCATCAACGCATCACGTGCCTCTTCTTCACCTTCCCCTTCACCTTCAGCATCCTCCATGAAAGTATCACCGAAATGAGCAAGATAGCTTTCATCGATGAAATCATCCCCTTCTTCATCTTCTTCCATTATAACCCCTCTTTCTCCATGCTTGGTCCAACAATTATAGCTTGGCATGAAACCCTTCAAGCAGATGCATGTGAACAACTCTTGAGGAAGAGTAACCCTTCTCATTCTTACAGATAACACATGGACAGATAACAAAACCCCCGCTTGTTCGCATTAGCCACTACGAGGAAATCTTTCAAACCCGTAGTGAACTCGCCGGAGAGTCGGTTACCGTACATCCATTGCCGATTCATCTGCATTATTATAATATAAAATATATAATTAACCATCATGCATTTGTTAAACTAACTAGCTACAAACAATATAAATTAAACAATGAACTACACACATGCATATTGACACATCAAAGGTTCATCAAGTTGCTAACCGCAATCGAAGAGTGTGGCTCCAACACTTCATGTCATGTTTGTTTCATGCTCTTGGGGCATTTCATCAAACACCTTATGTGCATAAGAGGAACCAAAAGCAAACCTACACCCACTTGTGAAGAGAATGGCTCCAAATGGCTAAGTGTTGGCTGCTGGATGGGTATATATAGGGAGGGCTTTAGTTGCGGTTGGCACAGCAAATCAGTGACTAAAAAGTGCCGAAGGCCTTTAGTCGCGGTTGTCCCGCCAACCGCGACTAAAGCCCCTCACGTGCACCAGCTGGCCACCGAGCGCCCTGGGCCCAGGCCTTTGGTCGCAGTTCACCTCCAGAACCGCGACTAAAGGTCCCATTAGTCGCGGTTCCTACAGCTTCGCGACTTATGGGGCTGGACGGAAGCCTGTTTTTCCACTAGTGGCTCTGAGTCTCAGATATAATCTCGTCCAGTAACGGTCGGAGACGGTTGACAAGGCATTTAGACACCACCTTGTAGATGACGTTGCATAGGCTAATGGGTCTAAAATCCTTTAGAGATTGGGGGTTCTTCCCTTTAGGGATTAGGACGATCACCGTGTCATTTATCCCTTCGGGAAAAATACCGCTCTCAAAAAATTCTAGAACTCCTCTTATAATGTCATCTTTGATTTCCCCCCAATTTCTTTGGAAAAATCGAGCCGGGAACCCATCAGGGCCAGGGGCTTTGAGCGGACCAATCTGGAAAAGAGCATCTCCAATTTCTGTCTCAGAGAAGGGTTTAGTCAACATATCATTCATATCGTTGTTTACTCTGGCCTCGATTAGATCCAGAACCTCTTTCGGGTCCACCCCTTCTTCTTTCTCATATAGTTTTTTGAAGAAAGAGTTAGTCATTTCCTTGATACCTCTTTCCTCCTCAACCCATACTCCGTTATCATCTTTCAGCTTTAGGATTGTGTTCTTCTTCTGCCTCCAGGTCGCTTTCTGTTGGAACCATCTTGTGTTTTTATCCCCCTCCCTGAGATAAGTAGCACGTGACCTCTGCCTCCACATAATCTCCTCCCTAAGGAGAAGTTCATCCAGCTCCTGAGCTAACTTATCCGCTCTCTTCTGATTTTCTGGAGATGGAGCCGAGTTCCATATCCTTTTTAGCTTCGACCGGATTTCTGAAGTTTTTTTGATGACCGAACCAAAGTCCTTAGCGGCCCAGCAGCGCAAACTCTCTTGCATGTGTTTCAACTTAGCGCAGATCTTCTGTAAGCTCCCAGCCGGACCATCCTCCTTCCATGCCCTGGTAATCGCTGGTTGTAATGATTCAGCCCTTTCCCACATTTCTTCGTATCTAAAAGTACCACTGTTGCCTTTGTCCACAGGCCTCCACTCTTTCCTTTCCCCAACTCTCAGCAGTATAGGGAGATGATCAGACCTCGACGAGCAAATGTGTTCTACAGTGGCCTGTTTAAAGTAGTCTGACCACTCGGGTGATGCCACACATCTGTCCAGACGTGCTCGAACATTTGAATACCCTTGCTGTTTATTGTTGTACGTCCATCCTGGCCCTCTGAATCCCATATCAAACAGATTGCAGTCTGATAGAACTTTCCGAAAGTTTTCCATGTTCTTTTCGGATCTCCTTGTGGAAGAAAAATGTTCGGATTGCCACATGGTTTTATTGAAGTCGCCCATCATCAGCCATGGGAGATTACTCGTATCTTTAATCCTTCTAAGTAGTGTCCACATATGGTGTCGATCATGTGCTTTTGGTTCACCGTAGACAAAGGTCCCTCTCCACTGTATACCATGAGGATTCAAACGAATTAACACATCGATGTATCTCGCCCCCACGGCAATCTTTTTTATTTCCACACTCTCATCATAGAAGAGGGCAATGCCGGCACCTTTTCCAGTGCCGGGTTGCGTGATACAATGACGAAGGCCGAGCCTCCACTTTAAGTTCCTTACATAGTGGTTATTCTGCCGTGTTTCAGAGAGGAAGACGAGCTTGGGCTTATAGGTGTGCACAAGGCACACGAGCTCTTGAACTGTACGAGGTTGCCCGAGGCCTCGACAGTTCCATCCCATGATCGTCATGGCTCCTGGCGGGCACCGCCCTTGGCGCCCACCAGGTCACCGGGAGCCCCTGGCCCGGTAGCTTCCTTATCATCCTCCTTCCCCTCCTCAGCTTGACCTGCAGCACACACTTTCTTGTTCTTGTCATTGCCCTCATCAGGTCCAGTAGCTTCTGACCCGCCTGCAGCATCAGTCTCACGCCCACCTCTCTTGCCCAGGACTGAATAAGCCTGCATTTCTGCCTTCAAGCTCACCCTGTTTCTCTTTGTAATCTTGTTGTTGAATAGGCCCTCAACTGTCCAGACCTTATCATGCTGGATGAACCTCGGGATCGGGCCAAAGCCCGGAGGGTACGGTTGATCTGCAGCAAACATTGGTTCAACCATTTTGTCTTTCCCCTCCGTGTTGGCACCCATTCGGCCCAGCTCTGCTTCAGCTGCTGTAGTAGCAACGTTGGTCACTTGTACATCAGCAGGGTTCAGTGGGGGAGCGTGGTCTTCTGATGTGACCTGATTCCCTGCTGTTTTGGTGTCATCCACAGCAGGGCCGGCCTGGTGCACAGCCGAGCCAGCTCCAGGAGCAGGCAGTGCCAGCCCGGGGTTCATCTGGGCGCCTGCCATGGCGATCTTGGTCGATTCATTGGCAAGTACAGGGCTGTTGGCCTCTTGTGATGCTCGTTTCTCTGCTTGGCTGCCTCCATCTGACACCTTCAGGGCACTGACCGCCGCAATAGCTGCCTGCACGAGGGGGTTTGCCAGGACTTCCTCAGGTATCCTCCCCTGCACCTCCTTAGTCAGGTCCGGCCCTTTCTCCCGGACCACCTCCTTCCCAAAACTAAGCAGACGGCGAGCACTATTTGCAGCCGGGGCAACATACCCCCCTCTACTGCTACTTTTCTTATATGGGGAGGCACGCATTGTTGCCGTGTACCTCATCTCTTGGAGGTCCTCCGGCAACTTACAATCGCGTTGTCCATGCCCAAGAAAGCCACAATAACCACAGAAGCGTGGCACTCTCTCATACTTAACCTCTAAAAAGAACAGCTCATTTTTTGGCTTATCATGAGACATGATCCTACAGCGGAGAGGCTCATCTACATCATGGTTGATCCGAACCCTAATGAAATCACCCCAGATCTTACCACTATTGTAAGTTGTATCCACCTCGAGAACCTCTCCGAGCTTTTCCCCAAGCTTCCAGGCCACTCCTTCGCGTCCGGCATGATCGGGGCACATCGTGAATACGCACCCAGATTGGCATGTGGGCTACCTCCACGCCCCTGACGCCTGCCGCCGCCCACCGACAACATCAGGAAGGCGTCCCCGATGAGTCCAGGGCCGTTGTTGAGGATGAAGCGGCGATCACCTTCCCTCTCGAACTCCGTAAGAAAGCGATTGTTCTTGAGGGGCTTGTAGTCGAGGCGCCCACGGAGACCCCACTTGGCCTTAAGCTCGCCAAGAGGCCCTCATTGCTGTAGGGCAGGGGCAAGAAGAAGAGCCCCACAGCGATCCACCGGGTCCTCATGGCGGCGCTCCTTGGTCAGGTCCAGCTCCACCACATCCTCGACCCAGGTCAAGGCACACCGGGAACCTCGGGGCGACTATGTCGCCTCTGGCCCCAAGCCTCCTCATGGCCGCCCTCTCGCTATGGATGCGAGAGGACTCCCCGCGGTTCAGCATTCCAGCGATGCTCCTGCCGCCGCTGGTCTTGAGCGCGTCGATCTCGTCCATGGTGGCCTTGTCCTTCTGGTTGCTCCGGTTTGCCATTGCCAGGGGAAAGATGCTGGGCACACTGGAAGGGGATGATTGAGTTATCGATTGTATCCGCTCTGCTTCTTTTATGGTGGTGTCCTGTCGATCCGATCCCGATTTCTCCGTGATAACCTTCACTACATCAGTTTCAATGGGGCGATCACCTTCCCTCTTCCTTGGTTCCGGTGCCCCTCTGCCTCTATCTGGGGGATCTGTGTCACAGGGACACGGCGCCTCAGGTGGTGATGGGTTGATTTCTTTCTCACCTAGCCCAATCTTAAGATCCTCTCGCATGGCATGCAATTTGCCCTTGATTCTTCTCACCGCTGCAGCGCCCGGATCCGGTGATCTGTCTGCTGTCACCCCCCGATTTCCGACGGCCCTTTACCTGTCCTCGGCGATCTTCTCGATCGCCTTCCTTGTCCGGAGCCATGCTTCCCGCAGGCCCAAGGGATCACTTTCTCTCGCCCGATCTCTTTCCTCTCTCGCCGATGCGAACTCATCTCCACGGATCCCAGATTTCCCCGTCGGCGATCTGGCCCCGGTCACGACCGGAGAACGCCTTTTCGTCGCCCGGACAGGCTCTCCGTAATTCACGCCCATCCCCTTTTCGCTACCAAGTTTTTTGCATGTATACGAATTCTGGTAAACTCACAAAAAAATATTGTTTTGTTGCTAACAAATAATGTATCATCTTGTGAATTAATTGTTTCCATCGCACAACAAAAATGATGCCTCCATCCAGTAAAATGTATGACTCGTTGGCACGAAAAACATATTACCATCACTAGAAAGTATATTTGAGGAAAAAAACATGACTAATATGGCTGTCTTGATTGTTATAATTACCAAAACTGTTTTCTAAAATTTGGGGGCAATTTTTTTCATACCAGAAGTGATTCTATTTTCTAGTTGCATATGAGATTCTTGGAAGATTTCTTTTTTGACACATGGAAGCATTTTCTTCGAAGCACTGATTGATAGAAACTAACTACCACGCACGCAAAGCATATAGGTGGAATCAATCAATTAACGCTACAATCCAGCGCATCAAGTGAGGGGATTTACTAGGAAATAGAATGGTGTATGCGCTTTCGAATAGATGCCCAACGAGTGGTCTGATGGGATGCAAAACATCAGTAGTATGATGCCTAGCAGTCCCCTTAAATAATGTTAATTGACGATGTACATATGGGACCAGGCTAGATGGAGTTGTAGCATGAGTGCATGTGAGAGAACCAGACATATATGCATACACAAGTGAAATACGTTGTTGCGTCATTTTCCACTCCTTATGATCACTCCTCCCACTGTGTATAAATATCCCTTGCATCTTACTACAAAAGCTCAACATTCTAACTAGCCTTCTTCTTGTATATTCTTCGAGATCTGTTGTATGCTAGTTCTAGCCGAGACATATTCTTCAGCGTGCACTGTAAAGTTCTCCCCACTTAACTGCGTACCACCTCCATCATTTCTAATACTTCTAACATCAAATCAACTTTATGTTTCACAATATAAGTGGGGGGCGAGGGGTAGAAAATAAGCAATGTCGGGTAATGGATCATGTCTATTTAGTTAGCCACGAGGCATTAGGCACCCGCTCACAAGCCGGGGACATACTCCTAGAGTAGTGCAACATAAAGAATAATGTGAATCGGGGGGCTCAGAGGTCTTAAGGATGAGGTATTGTTTCTCCACAAGGGAGAACCGCCTATAGCAACTAGGCCTGGGAGGCAATGGGAAATGTGTAGCCACAGGGGTCACTGAATCTTGTACATGCGGCATCTATTTGTCTACGGGTATGTTGGGCACGTCTGCTGGAATTCTTCGGCCACAATAATGGAGTTCCTACTATGCTTTTCAAATCCACCAAGCTCTGAATGTAAAACTTGGAATCATTAATATTTTCATACACTAGACAAGTTACATCCACAAAGTCTGTGTGTGTTTGTGTTTGGAAAACTATATTTTTGAAGCAAGCTTTACAACATTCAATGGATGGATGAGCGTACATGTCACTTGGACCACCTTTTCGGTTTTTGAAGAGTCAACAAGCCATATTATATGTGTGGGGCATGCAAGCCCAATGCGTGCGTATGCGTGAGAGGTAGCGAATTACTCAGCCTAGCCCATTTAATTTTTTAGAATATTACCAATAATTCATATTTAGTCCGAAAGGCCTGCATAAATCCGTGGGTAACATAAAAGAGCCCGTGTTTCAATCCGTGAGATAAGGTAGGAAGAAGGAGAGCGGACGATGGGCACACACGGGAACGCGTGTCAATCATGGGACGCGGCTGATTTCTCCCTAGGAATCTGTGTGATGAACTAAAGAATGTTCCTTTCATATATATCTTCTTTTACTTAGATAGTACATTTATTATTGCTTAGCTGATTATAAGACAAGAAAAAAGCGGAGGGACAGGCGTCAACAATTTTATTATTATTATCCAAAAATGTATGGTAGTGGGATGGACTAGCAGACATCTCTATCACCACCCGTTATGAGGCTATTGCAACTGGAATCATAAACTTTATGAATGTAGCTATTGAGCTTTAGCCTGGTGAGTGTAAAATTCTATGAGACGCAAAACAAATATAGGCCCAATAGATTTCTTATGTAAAAACTTGCAAGATGTTCCTGTTTTTTCAGTTGAACGTCACGCAACTCCTCAACCTTGGGTTTCTGGGTCCACTAATACGTGTGTACACCATTCGAACAAACAAATATGTGTTACTCTTTCATGGATCTTTTCTTTCAAGCTAGCACTACAATTTGTTGCGACCTGATGTGTAAGAACTACCTCTCGGGCTCACTTGCAATATATTACTAATTATATGTATTAATTACAACTCACTTTCTAGAATTCTATGGCTCACTGGTTTTAGTTGCATCTGTAACGATTAACGAATCAAATGCAACTATAATCAGTTTTTATAGCAAAGATGGCAGAACAACACCAAGAAGCTGGAAGGTGTGTAGTGTGGATATCAATGGCACAACAACTATTTTGACGAAGGATTCAGAAAACAATGTCATTGGATACTTATTTGCAATAGCTTTTGAGGACGAAGGTAAATGTTACAATCCACCCAAATCAAGTGCAAAATGGTACCCGCAGCACCTACCATTGAAGTTATAGCTCTACTACCCACAAAAAAGAAGTTATTGCTCTATCACTTGACCTAACTATAAGATATAAGAACTAGCTAGAAATTAGCAGCACCTTATTAGAAAATTGGAGGGCTATATATATATATATATATATATATATATATATATATATATATATATATATATATATATCTCGAACTTTTCATTCATCATCAATACAGAAGGATCTTCAACTATTGTCCCACCTTTTGTTGTGCCAAAACTCTCTAGAGTGTTCCAATATCATCTACCACGCTAAAACTATGCAAGAAACTTGGTGGCCTGAAATTTTTACCTGTTTGTTTTCAAGGCAGAATCACATCGATCATGTTGGCAAGGGAGGCCTAGGGAAAGAAAGAGTCAACAATGAAGTCGAACTTTTTACAGGGGATTGTTCTTTATATACTACCGAGTGACCCTGCCCTGGGGAGAGGTAAGCTGCTGCCTCTTTATAAAGGAATAAGTTGTGTGCATCGGTCCCTCAGTTTTCATATTGATCTAGATGGACCTTTGTTTTTTTAGAGAAAAGGCGAGCGCCCGACTTTATAAATAAAGCCACCAGGCAGAGTACCCCACCAGAAAATAGAGATTGAGAAGCAAATCTGACTTGTAGAGACCCTCTACGTAGTTGTAATTCTAGGGCAATCGATCCACTTTCCCCATAGCCCTAAAGCTGTGTCTCGATCTCCTACGCACGAAAGATAAGATACGGGAGACGGGGTCCTAAGGTATGGGTCTTCGACCCTTTGTCTAATTCCGAACGCTATTATGAGTGTGCGACCGACACTACACTACGTAGGTACCTGTGCATGCAGGTGAGGCGTCGATCGGTCCTAGAAACGGCGGCAGCTAGCGAGAAGTTAAAGACCGGACGTGCTGCAACATAGGGATCACCAGGCAGCTCTTTCGCTCCCTTCTTCAAATACCCTGATGTGTACCTGACGCCAGGGCCTATCGTCTAGTGATGCCCCTATCATCTAGTGATTCAGGACATCTCTCTTTCAAGGAGGCAGCGGGGATTCTACTTCCCTTGGGGGTAGGGAGTATTATGAAAACCTATTACTGGCACTAGTAGAAAACAGGGCATTTGTCCCGGTTCATAAGGGCCTTTAGTCCCGTTTCATGAACCGGAACTAATGGGTCGTTACTAATACCTCCCCCCTTTAG
Organism: Aegilops bicornis; assembly: GCA_021605145.1. Taxonomy (NCBI): domain Eukaryota; kingdom Viridiplantae; phylum Streptophyta; class Magnoliopsida; order Poales; family Poaceae; genus Aegilops; species Aegilops bicornis. The sequence goes on along the minus strand of CM038674.1, from coordinate 21,110,359 downwards.
TCCCGGTTCTTACACGAACCGGGACAGATGGGCATCCACGTGGCCGCTGCCGGCAGCCCAGGCAGGGGGGCCTTTGGTCCCGGTTGATGACATAAACCGGGACCAAAAGGCTTCCACGCGTCAGCAGCTGGCTGGAGCTGAGGTTTTTCTTTTTTTTTTTAAAGGTGGATGTTGTTATTAGCTAGCTAATAGAGAGAAGTGTCCTCTCTTATATCTTCGTCCTTGGTTTACCAACGCTACTGCTATGTTCATTTCACCCGCAGATATATAAGAACTCATGCATGCTCGCATCATACATCATCATATATAATAACAAGTCCTACTAATCATGCATCATCATACAACTTCTACTCGTTATTAATAATAAGTCATACGATCATCATCCTCATATTCATCGAACCCAACCCTACATAATTATTCTTAGCACATGATCATCAGTATCAGGTAGGACCTAAACACCCTTAAGGTAAAATAGCATAAAACAATATAGACCTGGACTCTCCATTATGAAGAATGGAGATCATCCTGTCTCCAATTCTTGCGCTTCGCTTCCTTTTGCTTTCAAGAAACTCCTTACGACTGTCCATACATTTTTTTCCATTCTTTGATTGTAATGTCTCCATTTTTTTTAGAAAACCGGTATGGACAGTTGAGATTTGTAGGATGACCTGGATATATGTTCAAAACATGAAGGCTGCCATTCTGATACATCAAATGAGGCACACAATCCTCTAGGATTCTCTGTTGAAAAACATAGTAATAACTTCGTAGTTAGCAATGATGTACTAGTTTTAGAAGTATGAAAAAAACATGCACGGATGTCGTAATAGTAAAAAATCTTACCAGGGTATCTCCATGGTAGTTACCGTAGTTCAACACGTGCACTAGTAGAACAACAATATTCGTGAAGCCACCATCTTGGCAACATCTGCCGCTACTCCTATCCATATAATGAAGGGGTGCAAGCCGGGCCACGTACCCAGACACCTCACTTAAGCCTAACATCTAAAGCCGGAGGCCCCGACCGAGCCATCTACCGGGTCCGGGGCAAAAACCGGTCCGACGCACTCACATGTGTCGTCGTCGCCATCTTCCACTAGTCCATCTTCAAAGCAGATTGAGGTGTCAACCTTGGCAGGTCCTCCGCCATCTACGCCACCACGACGCCAAACGACGACCTCCACCAACGCGAGCCTTGGCATGTCTTCCGCCATGGACGCCACCACGACGCCAAACGACGACCTCCACCTAGGTGAATCCATCTCCAAGCAACGGACGTACGTAGACCCATGCGAGGATAGGTCCGCACCATCGCCGTCGCCCACCACCCACAAGCGCCACCCAACCCCAAGGTTCCCAAAGCGACGCCTTCTAGAAAGGAGTGGCACCTTCGAGTTAGGGCTTTCGCCCGAGAGACCTAGGGGAAGGTGAAGTAAGGAGATCAGTCCATACCGACGCCTCTAAGAAGGGGAACGGCGTCCTCAGGCGTCGCTGTCGGTGCGGCCGATCATGGCCGGCCAGGGATTTCGCCAGGGATCGCGCGCACCGGCCCCCGCAGAAGCCGCCGTTGACCGCCAACGACCACTGGATCCGGCCGCCCACGCGGCCAGACAACATATCCACCGCACCGCACGGCTGCTAACCGGCCGTGCCTTGTCAATGGTTCCCCACGCAGAAGTAGGGCAACCAAGGCCCCGCCGCCACAATCTTTGTGGCCCCGGGCTTGCCCGGCAGCGGCGAGGAGGTGGGATGAGGTGGGGAGGCGGCCGTGGCGGTGCGGCTAGGGTTAAAATGGTTATTAAGGAAGACAAAACGCCCCAAACCCCCCGTTTTCCTCCTCTGCTTCTTCTGGTCCAAAGAGACACGACGAACAGAGCATTTTGCACTTCTAGTGCGAGTTGCGATTGTAATATTTTTTTTTCTTTTGAGACAGAGTTGCGATTGTAATACAGCAGCAACATTTCCTCAAACACCTCATGTGCGTTCATCCTGAACACCCGTGACGACGTTGCCGAGCTCGCAGCCGGCCATCCCGCGTTGGTGGTAGCCGCACCACGGCTACTTGCACATGTGGACGAGCCATGCATCACGCTCATCCCTCGCCACCCCCACGGCTGGATGGGAACGCGAGTGAGAAGTTGATGTCCCTGCTGGATGGGGCAGCCACGCAGGAGTAATGGAAGCAAGAGCACGATTACGTGGTACAGGTGCTGCGGGTGGCCCTGATGTGCATGAGCTGCACGCCGGCCATGCAGCCGTCGATTCGGACCGTAGCGCCGATGCTGCGAGGAACGCGCCGAGGAGTGCGGCGAGCTCTATGATGGCCTTCGTTAGCTCGAGCTTCTCAGGAGGCACGTCGGCCATGGACTAGGTGCCACCCAGCAGCTCGTCCACGTGCACCATGTGCATCAGTGGCAGTGGTAGAAAGCGGAGGTAAGGCCACAGGGTATGCTGCACCAGCGGGAGCCTCGCCAAGTCCTCCATCATTGTTGGTGTGCTGGGTGAGCGCACACAAGGTGTTGAAGAAAATGCCACCACTGTATGAGAGAAAGAGGGGAGAAGAAGAGAGAAAACCAGTGACACGTCACTTGTTCTCCCCACATTTCTATTTTTGGACGAAATGTCGACCAAGAAAAGATGAAGGACTAGATGTCGACATCTTGAAAGCTTGAGGGAACAAAAACATATTTTCTTTAATAGTTTCATCAGATTTCCTTTTAACTCTGAACACCCACTTGCAATCTACAAGATTTTTACCTTGCCGTGGGGGAACTAAATGCCATGTTTCATTTTTCTTCAATGCCACATATTCTTCCATCATTGCTTTTCTCCACTTATCATCTCCAAATGCCTCATCCAAGGTTCTTGGTTCGGCATGTTCATCTGTAGAACAAACGAGGCTATATTTTTTGTAATTAATGGGTTGAGTTACACCTTTGTGTAGCCGCGTGAGGCGCCTGGACTGTACTGCTGGATCAGCCGGCACAGAAGATCCGGTGGCATGCACAGGAGTCCCTGGTACAGGTGATCCCGAGGTAGATTCGTCAGACACCCGCGTCGGATCCTCTGTGGCTGCAGCACGTGACGGTGAAGTTGGATCAGCCGCAGAAGATCCTGGCGCACCTCCTGACACGCCAGCAGGCTCATCATGAGCCAATGATTGCGCGGGGCCACAAAGATCAGCCCCGAAATCCGCGCCCGCGCCGGTCGGCCGCCCCGTGCCCTCCTGGCTGGTCGGGTCAGCATGTGAACCTGCACCCGCGCCGGTCAGCCGCGCCTGAGCCCGCCGCTGGTAGCAGCGCGGTTGGTCGGTGAATCGCACGCCCGTTCCAGTGGGACGCCGCCGCGTGGCATCGGGAAAGCCACCAGCCGAGGGCTGGTCCACACGCGCGGCAGATTCCATCGTTGGTCGGTCTGGCGCGTCTGCCAGCAATCCCGGTGCGGATCTGCTGAGCAGCTGGTTCGGCGCCGATCCCAAGGGGGATTTGCTCCCCAAATCTGGACACAGCCAATATGGAACTTGGGGGCCATTTTCTTCATCATTTTCTTCGCTGATTGTTCCTGCAACGTCACAAGAGATCTCGGGTGCACCATTAGGAGGGTTAGTCAACATTGAATCATCACAAGTAATTCCCCCATTATCAAGGCCGGTGAGAGAAGAGGGTAGAAGTAGAATTTCTTTGCGAAGTAAGGCACCGGCGTTGGGATGAAAATTAACGAAAGGAAACTTTGTTTCATCAAAAACAACATCACGGGAGATATAAACTCGCCCCGTAGACACATCTAGGCACTTAACACCTTTGTGTTGGGCACTATACCCAAAAAATACACATTGCTTTGGTCGAAACGTAAGTTTGCGTTGATTGTATGGACGAAGATTAGGCCAACATGCACACTCAAAAACACGTAGAGACGTGTAGTCAGGTTTGGTGTGGAGTAGCCGTTCTACTGGAGTTTCATTATTGATAACGCGACTAGGGAGCATGTTAATTATGTGAACAGCAGTGAGAAAAGCTTCATCCCAGAATTTCAAAGGCATAGAGGCGCCAGCTAAGAGAGCTAGGCCAACCTCAACAATGTGCATGTGCTTGCGTTCAGCAGAGCCGTTTTGTTGATGAGCGTGGGGGCATGACACATGGTGAGAGATGCCGAGAGTTTGAAAGAAAGAGTTTAATTTCTCATATTGTCCGCCCCAGTCTGATTGGACAGCAAGTATTTTGCTGTCAAATTGGCGTTCAACGAGAACTTGAAAGTTCTTAAAAACTTGAAAAACATCGGATCTTTTCTTAAGAAGATAAATCCAAGAGAATTTACTGTAGTCATCAATAAAACTCACATAGTATGTATGTCTACCTACTGAGTTGGGGGCAGGACCCCAAACATCTGAAAAAATTAATTGCAATGGTTTGGTAGACACACTAGTGGATATAGGATAGGGTAGCTGATGACTCTTAGCTCGTTGACAGGAATCACAAATAGTTTCAATATTACGCTCACCAACAAACGGGAGTTTATTCTTTCTAAGTAATTTTTCAACTAAAGAAAAAGAAGCATGTCCTAAACGATCATGCCATCGTGTGGAGGAAAGCTTGATAGCACCACAAGCCTGTTTATTCAGTCTCCTAAGCTCCGGAATCAACGGGTAGAGTCCACGAACACATCTACCTCGATAGAGAATTCTCCTCGTCACCTGATCCTTGATCAAAAAGAAGTAGGGGTGAAACTCAAGGAAGACATGATTATCAAGAGCAATTTTGTGGACGGAGAGAAGACTTTTGTCAGCATTAGGAACATGCAAAATTTTCCTAAGATGAATTTTACGAGAAGGGGTACTAAAACTTGAATGACCAATGTGACGAATCTCCATACCTTCACCACTAGCTGTGTGGATTTGGTCCTTGCCGCGGTATTTCTCCTTCATGGTCACCTTCTCGAGCTCGTTAGTGATGTGGTTGGTGGCGTCACTGTCGACATACCAGTTGGTGTCGATGTCGTAGGAGCCATCTGCAGCCGCCGCCACCTTGTCATCATCTTGAGAGGAGTCGTCATCCTCTTCATAGCGGTGCCAGCAATCTTTTGCTGTGTGCCCCAACTTGCCACATATCTGGCAGCGAGGAGCATCAGGGCGTGCGCGAGGGTTTCCACCACCGCGGCGAGTTCGGTTGTTGGAGGAAGCACGCCCGCCGCTGTTGCGGGAGTTGGAGCCGCCACCGTTTCCGCCTCCACTGGACCTCCCCCTGCCACGGGAGAAGCTGTCGCGCCGAGAGGAGCCGTCGCGACCGCGAGACGCCGAGTTCGCGAAGGACTTGAAACCGCCGCCACTGGACCCGTGGAAGTGCACCATCCTCTGATCGAAGTTGGAGAGCATAGCGAACAACTCATCGAGGGTGATAGGGGTCACGCGAGCGTCCAGAGCAGAGATCAGAGGCTCGTAGTCAGCATCGAGCCCGTGGATGATGTAGGAGATGAGCTCATCGTCGAGGATCACCTTGCCCGCCGCGGCCAACTCGTCGGCGTAGCCACGCATGGTGGCGAAGTAGGAGGCGACGGAGAGGTTGCCCTTCTGCGCATTGATGAGAGAGGTGCGAATATTGTTGATGCGACTCACCGACAGACAAGTACATGCCGGGCGAAGCGTCGTCGGGCCCGGCGCTCGCGGTGGTGACCGTGGTCACCATGAGGAGCACCTCCTTTGTGAGGTTGCTCAGCAGGTAGCCAAGGACCTGCTGGTCCTCCTGAACCCAGATTGGGTGGACCTGCTGGTCCTCCTGAACCCAGATTGGGTGGAGAGGGTTGGGCGTTGAAGTATGCTTGCCTTCTTTGTCGGCGGTGACGAGCAGCTTTGCCGGCTCCGGCTGGGTGCCGTCGACGTAGCCGAAGACCCCGGCACCACGCAGTTGGGGGATCATCTGCGTGCGCCACAGCACGTAGTTCGTGCGAGATAGCTTCTCGGTGACCTGGCCATTGAGACTAGCCGGAAGGGAAGCGCCGGAGGAGGAATACATGGTGGCTTTGGCACAGATGGTTTTTGGTGGCTAGATGAGTTGAAGAAGAGGGGCTCTGTTACCATGTGCGAGCGGTAAAACGTCTTGCCCTGTTGGGGGCAACATGCTCGTGTTATATAGCAGGGGGGCCAAACCCTAGATGGCTTACATGTGTGCGGTTACAGGAGATAAGAGAGAATCAAGATACAACTTGAGGGAGAAGAAAACCGAGAGGAGATATATCTCATACAAACTACCTCCTAGCTATATCTCTATATCCCAACTATATACCGCACATGTGTGATGTTTAACAGAGTGGTCTTAACGAAGGATAATTTAGTGATGCGTAACGGGAATGGTAGCACAAGATATTGTTTTGCGACAATGAAGAAACTATCCAATACTTGTTACAGTTAGTCTAAGTCACCTAGCTAGCTAGGCTATTCTGAAGCCACGATATTCAGAGTTCTCTGAAACTTGACAGTTACCTGGGTGCACGGAGCGCCGATGCATCTTTCTTCAGCGAACTGCATAATGACGGCGAGAAGCGATGCTCATTCCAGAACACTGGTTTGTGTTTATGTTCAGAAGGATGATTTAGAAGATTGTACAATCTTAACGGCTACTGATGACACCATTTTCAGTGGTGGCAGCGAGCGACATCAGGTGACCCGTATGAGCAAAACCAGCAAGACGAACATGCAGGTCATCAGAAAGATGAGCAACCACTGGAAGCAGGTTGTCTTGGAGGCCAGCGAGTAGACCTCAGAGGCTCGCGCCGTTGCGCTACCGGTGCTCGCCAAGCTATGCTCCATGGCTCTCTCAGTGGAATCAAGGATCTGCATCAGTAGTACCCAGCAAGTGAGCTCTCTCAGTAAAAATCCAGCAGAAAGGGAGCTGAGGGAACTTCATCATCCACATAAGAAACAATTAATGCCACAACGCAACAGAAAAACCTACCTTCACTGTATCTTGCACGGATTGGTTCACTACAAGGCTACTTTCCTTCAGCTGACGTGCTAAGTCAACCATTTCGTCTATCAGACTGTCTTGCAGGTCCCTGTGCAGTTCGGAGATCCAACATAGTAAGAAGATAGCCACCCAGTATATCTATTTGTTCATCTCGTACAACCCTGAATGTCACATGCTTAGGCCTTAAAACATCACAAAAAAATGGTAATGATCCAACATAGCGTTGATTGTACCTATCTATCACAGGAAAATCAGCGAGGCCAGTCAATGAACAAATCAGTAAACTGGTTGCTCATGCGGATAGAAGATAATGAGGGCACTAAGCCAGATTCTCGGGTCCACAAGAAACTTTGCCAAAAAAGGGGGTGCATACCTATGCTTCTCAATGTTAGCCTGAGCTTCTGCATCCAATTTAATAGGCGCTCCAGTCTCTCTTTCTTTTCTATCATGACTGCTTGTACCAGCTTCCACCTGAGCCCTACTTATTTGCATCCATTAGTTCATTAGTTGTAAATGTAAGAAAAAGAAACAAATAAAAAAGGGGCAAGATTTTACTTACGTTGATCTCCTTCGCAATCCTGCTGACAAGGATATTGGACTCTCAGCCTTTTTTCTTTCACAAGAGCTTTCTTCTTTGATCTCATCAACTGGATTTTCATTTTCTGTCTGCATCCAAAAGATAGTAATGGAGGTGTATCTAGAAGCTAGACTGTATGAGTAACGCTGGCATGTACTGATCTGAGAAACCAGTTCAAACAGAGAGTGGGGACAGCATAAATATGAATGAACGTGATAAGAAAAATACCACTGAAGCAGTAAGTGTGGCAGCTAGTGCTTCAATCTTTTCTGAATACTCACTGAGCTTAGCTTTTGAAACCCTGAATCAAGAAAATACTCATGAATAAACATGGTCTCGTCATGGGGAAATACACATGAACAGCAAAAGCTAACTTTGCTATGCTCCGGACATTACTATGACCAGACATTCTCATCATCAAAATGCAGAGCACTGAATGGAAGGTCATAAAAAACATTACTCTGAACCTCGTATAAGGTATCTCTTGTCAAGTAAGAAGTGTTTTACATATATGGTGTCCAGATTTTCATGAATAGTTTGCATGCCTTCATTGAGTGTGTCTGTGGGGGAGGGGGAGGGGGGCATGGATCAAAAGGCTTGTCAGCCAGTGTAAGCTCAGAAAAACCTTCAAGGGAAAACTATACTGGTGCTGAAATTAAGGAGTTCCTAGTTCCTATCTGTTATTTGTAAAATAATGGGTCCTCAACAAATGTTAGCTGGAACACAGATTGCAGGCTGTACCACAGTCAACATATTAATATTCCCAAAAGGCATACAAACTACATCATCTGAGAACACAGAAACCCATCGAGTACCTTGATACTCCTTCAGTTGTAATTTCTGCTCCAAGCTGCTCCAATAGCTCCCTGGCTGTGGATATGTACTTCAATTGGAGGCTGTCAGTGCCAGCACACGCCAGCCAAAAATGATAAAGATTAAAGAGAGAGTATTCATCAGCTACCATCCGTTAAAACTGAACAAAAACAGAACGAAGCAAAGCAAATTCCAACACTGAATTTTCCTTGGACTCATTTTAACAACAGCAAAAAGATTCACATGGAATCTGTATCTTCCTTCTCCAGCTAAGTAAGTTACAGAACATAGCCTGCTCAAGCGTTGAACAGAAACGGAGCATGGAGCAAATCTAATGAGATTAGAGGAGCTACACCTACATGGGCAAGCTTGGCCTGATTCTGCTGCCGAGGAGCCTCCTGAAGCAGCCTTCTGAGGTTCACTTCCACCCTGCTGAACACCATGATCAAGGGGACGAATGCCTGCTGAATCATTCAAAAGGAGCAGGCCATATTACACCATATACAGAGGGGTGGAAACAGATTTCAGATTTAAGCAAATCTATTTTGGCTTCTAATAGTAATATCAAACAATCAGAGAAGTGCTACAGAATGGTCAGACACTCAGACCAGCAACGGTGAGACATATTAAGGATCTTTCCAAGAGGACGTGAGCATACAAGATGTGAGCAATGGTCAGGCCAACTGCAAGATGCAAGAAAAGAAACAGTTAAACTACTAGTAGAACATTTGTACTATGAACCTTGATGCAAAGTTCTTCAGATACGCATCGGCAACAAATTCACAACATCTTGCACATCTGAATCCAGCCACTGATTTAACCAATGAATCTGATGGATGTAACAAGCTAGTTCAGTCAGTAAATCACCGAGCCTGACCTCTCACTGTAAAATGGATTCAGCGCCGCGGGTGGGATCTCTTGTGTTCGGCGGCTCAGAGACGGCACCGAATCGGACGCGCCCGTGCCCGCCCGCTTTCGCCCGTCCTATCCCGTCAGATTGAATTGGCGGCGGAAGGAGGAGCACGCGGCGAGCGTTGGTGGTGCGGTTGGCGAACGATGCGGGTGGGGAGTGCGAGGCGGATGAGGCCAGATCCACGGCCGAGGCGCGGGTCCTGCGGGGGCAGAGGCGACGCAGGCTCTACAGGGGGCAGGCGGGCACGGCGGCGCACCACCGACGAGCCTCGTCGGTGAAGAGTTTTTTTTTGCTGTTTATCTTTTCCAATAAGTAAACCATTTATTTTCATATGAGGTAAATTGCTCTTTTTTTTTTTTGCAGGCATGAGGTAAATTGCTCTGTAACTCACTTTTGTCCCTCTGCTACTTCAGAATGCTTAAAATATGGTTTTTTTCTTTTAACACGCAAAACGCTCATACATACGTGCATATACTCACTCGTATGAACGCGCACATGCACACCCTATCCCTATGAGCACCTCCAAGAGACGAGCCGGCATATCATCTTAAGATTTATAAAATCATCGTAGGCGCCTCGTCGTTGACGGGAACGTCTCCTCCCACTGAAAGCGCATCGCCGGAAATCCTGAAATAAATCCAGGAATAATGGGAGCATCGGGACTTACCCTGGTGGGCTAGGATACCACTGTCCCTCTAACTATCCACATCCAACCACAGGTTGATTCATACTTAAAATATGATCATTAAACTTGTACTACAGGTTCACATACGGTCTGTCATACACTTTAGTCCCTCTACTTTAGAATACCCAAAATATGGTTCATATTGGAGGTTTTTCATATCTCCGCTTTGACAAATGATATGATGCATGGAGCAAACAAATAAGACAGAAGAAGCAAAACAATTTATTGTGCATAGACATGATTCGGCTGAAGATTACCAATTTGTAATGCAAAAAACTGACAGCATAACTATAAAAAAATTATCCTGGGAGAAGCAGCTCTTTCAACGAGTGAGCACCGCAATACTTCGCTGACACGTTAATTTGGGTGATATTAACTAGGAGTACAAAAATGGCACGTGCGTTGCAAAGAAAGAAAACAATCATAATCTCCAATGTCCATGACCATATTTTGCTGCATCACCGAGATACACTATCGTTCTCATTTTCGTGAAATCATGAATACTTTTTGAAAAATATGAACGTGAACATATTTGAAATCTAGAACATTTTTACAGATTTTCAATTTTTTTTAAATCATGAACAGCTTTTGAGTTCATGAACATTTTATACTATTTACAAACATTTTTTGAAAATTGTGAACATTTTTTAAAACATAGTTCTTGCATAGGCGAACATTTCTAGAATTGACGGTATTTTTTTTTGGAAATTGGTGAAACAATTTTTTATATTCATGTTTTTTTAATTTAACGAACATATTTGAAATACAAGATCATGTTTTGAATCAGCGAAAATTTTATGCATCAATAAACTACTTTGTAAGTCACGAAGAATTTTTGAATTTTTAGGATAATTTTCATTTTGAATTGGCAAAATTTGTGCAATTTCATTAATTTTTTTTACACAAACTAGTTTATAAAATCATAACCAAACATGCCGCCCAATCTCGAGTGAGTTCCCATTCTAGCTAATTTGTGAGCCTCCTCATTACATGTGGGCTGCTCATGGCATATTTCACATGCCAAAAACTTTAACTCGTTGTCCTTGATCTCAAAAAATTATACAATAATCTCCTCTGTTGATTTCCATGTGTAGATCGTTTACCAACTCCAAGCAATCCGAAGCAACTCTAATCCTGGCAAGACCCGGGTCCTCTCCAAGAGCAAAAGCTTCTTCGCAAGCATATGCTTCAATCATCATTAGACTCATTACCCCTTCAAATACAACAACAGAAGCCCCCAGAAGTTTCCATCTTCATCTCGGCAAACCACCCCGGCTGCTCCCCTGTTCGTCGATTTGGCTAAAGCCCCATCCGCATTAAGCTTTGCTTCTCCTCGCGCTGTGGGAAGCCACTTGCAAACTCCCCTTTCTGGCCGCTGTCCCGCATGCTTAGCCGGCGTTCTTGGTTCCCTAATTTCGTATAGAAACCCGCTGATAAAGAGGTGTGGATAATGGACTTTGATACTCGTTCTCATGAATCGCCTTGTGTCTTGCCCACCAAATCGCCCGGAGCGTCACAAGGACCTCGATAAAACTGATCGTGCAAGTTAAACAGCCATAACTTTGGAACCGAGGCCTCGTCGCATCATCCTCTCTGAAGGCCCACACACACACTTTGCCATGTGTTGTTACACTCAAGGACGACCGCATGATGTCAACCCTTAACTTTTTTTTTGGTTGAGAAACATGTATGTGATTTCGGGAAGGAAGGAGAGCAACAATAAAAAGCCCATATATAGCTTTCGGCCCATCGCACGGCCCAGCTAACCCAGCCCGCCACCACACATTTCCGGCCACTCCATCCCACACTCGGCTCCCATTCTAAACCCTCGTCTGTCGTCTCCCCCACACCGCCGCCCCAAACCTCCCCGCAGCCATGGCGCGCCGCCACCTCCTCCCGCTCCTCTCCCGCACCCCCCACGCCCCCACCCCCATCCACCTCCGCCACGCCTTCTGCTCCTCCACCGCACCTGTCGACAACCCCGCCCCGGCCGTCGATGCGGCTCTGCCAGCCGCATCCGCCGTGGAGACCCCGGATGAAGCCCCGGCCGCAACGGCGACGGAGGCCGGGGATCCGGCCCCGGCCCGCGCCCCGCGGGAGGAGGAGCCCCTGCACGAGACGATCCTCCACATGATCCGGCGCCGCAAGTGGACGACCCGCATGGAGAACTCGGTGCGCCTGCTCTGCCCGGCGCTCTCGGCGCCGGTCGTGCACGGCGTGATCTCCGCCGCGGCCGCCGCGGACCGCGCCGACCTCGCGCTCCAGTTCTTCCGCTTCGCGTACCGCCGGGCCGGGTTCCGCCCGGAGCCGGCCACCTTCGCGCTGCTCATCCCGGTCCTCGCCTCCAAGGGCATGCTCAACCACGCCCGCTGCATCCTCCTCGAGACCATGCCGTCCTTCTCCGTCGCCCCCGACGAGGCCACCGTGGCCGCCCTCGTCGCCGCATACGGCAGGGCCGGCATCCCGCAGGAGGCCGTCAAGCTCTTCCGCCTCATGCCCGACCTCGGGATCACCCGCACCGCGCTCTCCTACAACGCCGTGCTCAAGGCCATCCTCTGCCGCGGCCGCGAGGCCATGGCCAGGCGGATCTACAACGCCATGATCGCTGACGGCGTCGCCCCCACCCTGTCCACCTACAACACGCTCATCTGGGGGTTCGGCCTGTGCAAGAAGATGGAGTCCGCCGTCAGGGTGTTTGGGGACATGAAGGGCCACGGGGTGACGCCGGATGTGACCACCTACAACACCCTGCTCAATGCCTGGGTGCGGAAAGGCGATCTGGAGAGTGCACGGAAGGTGTTTGATGAAATGCCGGCCGTTGGGTTTGAACGGAACTCGATCTCATACAATGTCATGATCAAGGGATATGTCGAGGCGAATAAGGTCGAGGAGGCAGTGGGGTTGTTCACGGAGATGGGGGAGAAGGGGCTGAGGTTGAGCGAGAAGACGTTTGCTGCATTGATGCCAGGTCTTTGCGATGATGAGGGGAAGGCTGCGGAGGCCCGGAAGGCAGTGGCGGATATGGCGGAGCGACGACTCACTCCAAAGGACAAATCGGTGTTTCTGAGGCTCCTGTCGACATTGTGCAAAGCTGGGGATTTGGATGGTGCGTTGGAGGTGCATAAGAAGAGCGGGCAGTTCAAGCATGTCCTGGTGGATCCGAGGCAGTACGGTGTGTTGATGGAGAGCTTGTGTGCAGGTGGTAAGTGTGATGGTGCTGTGGAGGTGCTCGATGAGCTTCTAGAGAAGGGCACACTGCTTAGCCCAAAGAGTCCAGTGCTGGAAGCACCGGCTTATAATCCAGTGATTGAGTATCTGTGCAACAATGGGAATACCAACAAGGCTGAGACGTTCTTCAGGCAGCTGATGAAGAAAGGTGTGGATGACAAGTCTGCATTCAACAGTCTTATCCGTGGGCATGCGAAGGAAGGTGCGCTGGAGGCTGCAAAGGAGATTCTTGCCATTATGACACGCCGTGGCGTCCTACTGACCCCCACTGCACGCACTGCTTATTGATAGCTTCCTGAAGAAGAATGAGTCAGCTGATGCAAAGACAGCATTGGACAGCATGATGGAACATGGTCACTTACCAAGGCCAGCCCTGTTCCAGTCTGTCATGGTGGCACTTTTCAACGATGGCCGGGTTCAGACTGCAAGCAGGGTCATGAAGAGTATGATTGAGAAGGGGATTACCGAGAACATGGATATGGCAAATAAGATCGTGGAGGCTCTCTTCATGAGGGGTCATGTAGAGGAGGCGATTGGTCGCGTCAATCTGATGGTGGAAAATGGTTGTATGCCTGATCTGGACAAGTTGCTAGCTGCCCTTTGTGAGAAGGACAAAGTGATGGAGGCACAAAAGCTGGCTGATTTTGCGTTGGACCGGGACTTTGAAGTTAGCTTCTCAACCTATGACAGAGTCCTGGAAGCCCTGTACACTGAGGAGAAGACGTTGCCAGCCTACTCCATGCTCTGCAAGATCAAGCACAAAGGAGGCATTGTAGACCAGAAGGGTTGCGATGCTTTGATGGATAGCTTAAAAGCTGGAGGATACTCAAAGCAAGCTGACATTTTGTCTAGGATCTTGGTGGAGAATGGATCATCAACATCCAAGAGGGGCAAGAAGTCTGCCATGGGTGCATAGGGAGGTTTCTGGGTTCATGGAGAGGTCCTATTTTCCTTTCTGAACTGAAGAGAACAGCGGTTTGTTTGTTTTATTAATGCTTGTTGTCCCATCTGTCAGATTGGGATTTTCATCCTAGGAGACAAGAAGAATAGGTAAATTTACCTTTCTCACGAAACCCCTGATTTAATCATGTGCCATTTTCTCTTGGAAAAGAAACATGTTCAATAATTGAGGCAGATGTACTTGTTATGAATTTAGTTCAGAAATTACATCTATGACATGCTGTTACTTCGTCGTTTATAAGTGGGTCTACTAAAGACAGACCAGAATTTTGCTTTGCTTTGGCATGGTGCCAAAGGAAGACCTCTGATCCACATTTTGTATCCTCTTGTTAATTTCAATTCGTTTATTGCATGGGTACTGATAACTGATAGTGTGATGTTCATAACCTCGTGGTTCGTTTTAAGTCTTGATATTTTGCTGGGTTGGTGAGGTGTCAGATAAAACGTAGTGCAGTAAGATAATATGTGTTCTTTGACCCATTTCCGTTAGAGGAGGTGTTAATCTTCAGTTCTTGATTTGCCTACAGATTCCATAGTACTAATATTTAGGTTCATTCTAATCGCATTTCCTAGTCTATTTGTGCTCCTGTGTGGCAGCTATGATTTGACCATTAGTTAGTAGCACCTATAATATACGAAATGGAGTAAAAGCTACTCACTTTTTGCCATTTAAACCCAGGTTACAGCAGCCCTGTTTTAGCCTGTTCTGGGTGACTGCTCTGTGGCTGGAAAGAAGAATAATTTGATAAGCATATCTGTTCTTGTACATTCTGTTTGCAAGCACAAGCTAGATAGTATGCATGTGGGATGAGCAGTGGCGGAAATACGCTGGTGATGCGTGTTATCGGCATGATGCATCTCTTGTTCAGCGATGTGCTTGGAATATATATGTTTTGCATCTTCGTTTCCATGCCCATTTTACGTTGCCTGTATTCCCATTTTGGTCTGTCTTTGTTTCTTTCCTCAGTTGCGCTGCTCCATGATCTCCCTGGTTTTTCCACCGTCCTCAAATTTTTCTCGTGTGCAATAAAAATCCGGCAGTAATCATTTTTTTGCTCCATCTGTGCTGATAACTTGCAGCTTCACCTCCCAGCTTGAGTTCTTGCTGGTTTGATTGCATAGATAGGCTCTTGCCTTCATGATTTGCCTTGTGTTTTGTAGCAGATGCAGGTTCTGGACCTTTCAATTTGCATAACACGGTCCGGGTCCACCACAGCATCACGAGATATTTCTACAGGAATTTCCATTAGGAGCATACCACTACCATTTTTGCTTTAGCTCATGTGTCACTGCTGATCTGCTTATGGTCCATGCATACATCCAAGCATCGTGTGGCGTTGTCACTGTCGGTGCATCGCTGCCATGTGTAAAACATGCTTTTACTTCATCGTTTATAAGTGGCTGTAGTAAAGGCAGCCCAGGGTTTTGTTTTGTTTTGGCATGATGCCAAAGGAAGGCGTTGATCCACTTTGCATGCTGTTGTCATTTCGCCTTGTTAATTGCATGGATACTGATAGCTGACAGTCTGATGTTCACAGCCTCTTGGCTTGTTTGATCTCTTGATATTTTGTTGGAATGGTGGAGTGCCAGATTAAAATTTATGCAGTAAGCTAATATTTAGACTTTTTTTTCTTTTTCTTTTGCGGGGATATTATGTATACTTTGACCCATTTCTGTTAGAAGCGTCGATACTCTGTTCTTGATTTGCCTCCAGACTACATAGCTTGTGCTCAAGCCTAGCAGTGTTGATTTGACCATTGGTCAGTAGTAGTACATAATGTTTGAAGTGGTGGAGAAGCTACTCATTTTTTTGCCCTTTAAGTTCTTGGTCGCCAACCCCGTTTCATCCTGTGCTAACTTCTTGGTTACTTCTTTTGCTGGAAGTAAAAAATTGCTTCTCCGAGCCATATTTTTGCTGTTGCTTAATGGCGCTTGCCAATGGCCTCTCACGTCATTTTTTTTCTCGCTGCTCTCATTTTTCTCTCATGTTAATTTTTCTCTTCCCCGTTGCGCCACTTCATGATATTCCTGTCTTTTCCGTCGTCCATTCATTTTTCTCCCTTGTATATTATGCAATAAAAAGGCACCCTAGAAAAAAAATTCCGGCGATTTGTTTTTGTTGTTGTTGTTGTTGTTGTTGCTCCACCTCTGCTGTCAAGTTGCAGCATCAGCCTCAGTCCTCTTGGATCCTTGCTGGTCTTTTTGTCCTGGGGTTTGGTTGGATAGCTAGTGGTCTCTTGCCTTGACATGTGATGTGCCTTGTGTTTGTAGCTGATGGAGGTACTCGGCCTTGCGATTTGCATAACCTGATCCCGGCCCACCACAAACATGATGAGATATTTCTACAGGAACTCCATTAGAAGCATACTACTACTGTACCGGTATCATTTTTTGCTGTAGTTGAGTTGTCACTGCCGATCGATCTGCTGCCATACATGCGAATGCGATGCATCGCTGCCGTTTGGTACCAATCTGGTTGATGAAGAGGTGGTGACCGAGGACTCGTGTTTCTTGCCTTTGGATGTGCTCTCTCCTTCTCATGCCACGGTGCTATACAGAGCAATGGCAACCGCTGGATTCGTATCGGACGGACATGATCGCTGTGCAATCATTCCCTTGGATAACGTTTAGAAACCACCCTGGGAAGCTGGGATATAACGTTTCGAAAACTCTTTACATTCTCGGAAAAAGAGAGCGGCGTCTTTTAGGGCGCTGTGTACACAAGAACACCGGACGTTGCATCCTGTCCCTTCAATTCTGCTCCGATGAGTGACATTGCTTCGTAGCATGGTAGCATGGGAAGGTCCGTAGCACCTGATATTCTCCCGAGCCTTACATATACAAGTTCTTCATGGCTTAGAAAATACAACCGCCATACGCTGAAGAAATGAGGCGCGGCAGTGGAAATCAATAGACGGTGAGTAGTACCGTGTCATGCTGAATTGGGCTCAGCCCAAACTTATCATGGAGTTTCCTTGACGCACATAAAAAGCACAGGGCCCTCGTCTGTAGACTCTCATGTCGCGCGCGTAATCTGGATCATGGCACATAAAAAGAATCAACTAATTCATAGCTCCAGCATTCTTCTCTTTGATTGATGTTCTCTCTGCGTACGTGTGCTCCGATCCCTGTCATTTCTATCTCTTCTCGTGATTGCTCCAGCCATACTGTTTCATCGTCACTGTTCTTGGTTGTCCGGCCCGTGTATCTAATCCCCACGTCGCCAGTTTCTTTCATGACCATGCACCCTTTTGGATCTTTGTCCGGCCGGGGCGCCATGCATGCATGCACGCAGCACTGCTGCGCCATGGGCGGGATTGGATAGCAGCTCCTCGTCTCTCCTGCCTTCACATCACATGTGACGTGCCTCGTGCGCCATACATGCATACAGACATCACCCTGGACCTGTCACTGTCAATCGCCATGTCGCGATCGACGAGATGAAGACGAGCGTGCAACGCGATCCACGACGGCCGGCGCGCGGGCTCGTGTTTCTCCGTTGCCGAACCTACTGCCGTTGGTTCGGTGGAGAAACAAAAACCCTGAAAATGACACACCGTGACGGTGAAATGAAGGTAAACCCCTGCCGAATGTGGGAGATTACGGTTAGAAATGGGGCGACAACTCGCAACGCTTGTTGGCGGTTGGGTTTGCATTGACTATCTTGTAATTTTTCTCCTCTCCTCTATTGCCAGTCTCGTTGATGGTAGGGTTGCACTGCCTACCTCATAAATTCTTTCCCTCTACTGCCAGTCTCGTTGGCTGTAGGGTCGCACTGCCGACCACGCCGTATGTCTAGCGATAGCTAGGCCGTTAATGCATGCCAGCCCCATCCAACGGCCGTCGTTAACCCTACCCCCAGAGCCTCCAACGCTAGGCAGTTACACCCTGTTGCCATCTGTCCCGGCGGTAGAAAAAGAGTCGGATCTTGAAACTTTTATAAACCAGAGTTAGATTTCGCTCAACTTTCTTCTAAAAAAAGGTCAAAACGCACGCTGAATTTGGCCAGCGATTGCATAGCCAGTCCCAGTCGACCACAGCATCGATCACGAGATATTTGTACAGGAAATCACAATGTCCCCGGTATGCATGCAGATGCAGGCGCGTGCTCTTGTCACTGTCAGGCCAGCAAGTCTCCGAGCCCGCAACGAGACGACGACGAAGTGCAAACGCGATCGACTCGTGTTTCTCGCCACTCCCGTCTCTTTCAACCTCCCATCCATACACATGCAAATCTACTCTGAAAATACTACAAGCCTACTTGGCCGGCACAGTACGTGTCGACCAGCCACTGGTAGAGTACAAGATATGCATCCTCTGCGATTTTATTTTATTCACCACCACGAAATTCTTACAGAAGCAAACTGCAGAGCCAGAGAACTTATTTTTTACTTACTGTACTATTTACCAGCTCATGTATCTGACACTTGAGACCGATCAACAGAAGCAGAAGCAGAGCGAGTGAAAAAAAATGGTTGCTAATTAATTTAATTTCCTAAACGCGGTGATTTTCAGCTGGGCTGCCGCTTCTGGAGCCTGGTGAAGGCGGTGCCGTCGCACTCGAAGTCGTCGTAGCGGCGGAAGAGCTCGGCGACGAGCATGCAGGCGGTGGCGACGACCACGTCCTTGGCGGCGCACTGCTTGTTCCCCTTGGTCGGCTCCCCGGTCTCGGGCCCGTTGGACCAGTACACGTACCGCAGCAGCGCCTCCCCCTCCGCCCCGACGAACCTGTCCGCCACGAACTCCTCCGGCCGGTCGAACACCGCCGGGTCGCGCATCGCCAGCGGCTGGTACCCGCACAGCATCTCCCCGGCGGCGACGGAGAAGCCCTCCCCGCCGTGGGAGCGCAGCACGAAGTCCCGGCGCGCGCGCCCGAACTGCAGCGGCACGGGCGGGTTCATCCGGAGCACCTCGTAGACCGTGGAGCGCACCAGCGGCATCCCGCGCACGGACGCGAACCCGACCTGGCCGTTGTGCTGGTCCAGCGCGGCGCGCACCTCGTCGCGGAGCCTGGCGCGGAGCGCGGCGTCCTTGCCGGCCTGCAGGATGAGGAAGGGAAGGAAGACCGAGAAGCCCCCGAAGGCGTTGAAGCCGAGCAGGAAGAGGATGTTGTTGATGGCGTCCTTGTCGGTCATGCCGTGGTCCTTGACGCCGACGGCCACGGACGCGGCGCCGTGCTTCTCCACGAAGCGGTACAGCAGGTCGTACCCGGGCTTGATGAGGACGGAGGGGAAGGGGAAGGAGTGGAGGAGGAGCTCCTCCAGCGGCTGCGGGATGGCGCCGATCTTCTGCGTCGGCACCAGCTGCAGCCCCAGCCAGACGTCCAGGATGAAGAGCCCGTAGCGGTCCACCAGGTCCTCGGCGGCCGGGTCGGCGCTGGCCACCGCCTTGCAGAGGAACCGGAAGATGCACTTCTGCAGCGGGACCAGGAAGCTGGCGCCGCCCTCCTTGCCGGCGGCGAGGTCGGCCTCGATGGCGGCGAGCATGCCGTCGACGCCCTCGAGGAACTCGGGCGCCCACACGCGGGAGCTGCGGCGGAGGAGGTCCATGGCGAAGGCCTTGGTGCGCTCGTGCTCGGGCTCCTCCGTGTCCAGGTACACGCCCACGCGGGTGCCGCCCGTGAAGGAGTCGCTGGGGTTGTACGGCCCGATGAGGCAGTCGCGCTTGTCCACCAGCTCCGGGTCGAACAGCGCCGTGAAGGCGGCGGTGTCCACGATGGCGACCACGCGCGGGTTCACGCCGACGAAGAAGGGGAACGTGGGCGGGATGTTGGCCCGGAACACCGTGCTCCGGTACTGCGCGGCGCGCCGGCGGAAGAACTCCTCGGGGCCCTGGAACCAGAAGTAGTCCAGCCGGTCCCGGAGCGGGCCGAGCACGGGCGCGCCGTAGCCGCCCGGGATCGGCTTTGGCGGCGGGGTCGCCGCCGCGGTGGCCGCCGGTGAGAAGGACGGCAGCATGGCCGCCGGGGCGTATATGTACGGTACGGGCGGACGCGCCTCGGTGTGGTGGTGGCTTGCGCGAGCTGGATATCCCCAGCCCGTGTGTGGTCTTAAGCTCACTGACTGGACCAGCTGCTCAGCCGCAGCAGGCAGCAGCTCGGTGGAGTAGAGTGAACTGAGGTAGTGTGGTTCACGCGGAGGAAGGGCGAGAGGTTGGCGATGCCGCGATGGAGACGCCAGTAGAGGGAGTGGATCATGTGGGTCCCTATTGACAGCGCGCGCTCTGTCACTCAGAAAACCCACTTCTACAATGACCGGATCGGCAAACATGGTATCAACATGATCTCGATCCACAACCCAAGCAGCCAGATTATCATACCTGATACCATTCTTAAAAAAAAAAAATCAAAATTTAGTGTTTCAACAATTTCTTTCTTGGACCCCCCCTCCCCCCACGAGCCGCACGCGCGGGCGGCTCCGGAGGCCCCCAACCCTAGCACCAGAAACCCTCCCTCCCTGAGATCCCCAGGCCGTCGCTGCCGCCGGCAACGGTGGTGGTGGCGGAGCCCGGGCGTCAAAGGCGGTGGGCATGGCGAGGGCGCCCCGACGGGCCTTCCTCGTGCGGGGGAGCGGCGTCAGCGGGTGGAGCGGAGCGCGGCCGGATCTTGCAGAGATGGCGCAGGAGGATGCGGCCGTTCGGGAGGCGCTGACGTAGGAGAGTGGCGGCCGCGCGGGTTACCAAGGAGGTGGCGGCGTGGTTCGATCATGTTGGTGGCGGCGCGGCTCGGCCATGGATCGTAGGCGGCGGCGGCCTCCTGTGGCGGCGTCCATGCTCCAGCGATGGTGGTTGGTGGCCTCCTGTTGGTGTTGAGTGTTCGAGATGCGATTGTGGATCTGCGGCGGGCCCTGGGCCGCGACCGCTGTGTTGCTGCTGGATGCTGCCTGGAGTTGGTGCGTTTGGCTGCTGCACGTGGTGCGGCGGTCCTTGGCCTTGCCGGTAGTGGTGGATGATCTGGAGCTGTGGGATCTTGGCCGTGCGGAGGAGGAAGAAGGGCTGCATGTCTTCAACTGTGCGGGGTGTCGGTGTTTCGCGACATTTTCATCACATTGACGAGGTGCTGCGGTGGTGGCGGAGTGACCCAACATGGACAGTGGCTTCATTCCGGTGGGCAGGAATGGAGGTGAACGATGACACAGATGAAAATCCCGCCCGTCTTTGGTCAGTGCTTGCGGCGACGGTGCCTGTGGGCATCGTTCCCCTCTTTGGAGGCGTCGTGGAGGTGTGTTGGCATCTCCCCTTTCTCACTTGGTTGGTAGTCTTGGGGTGAAAGCCCAGGATCATTCTTGGATTGGCGATGGCGGCGCCTCAGCGTCGTTACTATGTTGGGAGCATTGTGTTGTGTGGGAAGACATGGCTTGGAGGTTTCGTGTTGCGTTTCTTTGGTGCTCGCCACTGGTCCAGGCATATCTTCTTCGACGCTATGTACGCTGTCAATGGAGAGTCAAAGACGATGGCTTTGTCGGGATCAATCGAGTCCCGCCATGTGACGCCCCCGATTCAATCGTACACTAATCATGCACGCAAACGTGTACGATCAAGATCAGGGACTCACGGGAAGATATCACAACACAACTCTAAAACATAAATAAGTCATACAAGCATCATAATACAAGCCAGGGGCCTCGAGGGCTCGAATACAAGTGCTCGATCATGGACGAGTCAGCGGAAGCAGCAATATCTGAGTACAGACATAAGTTAAACAAGTTTGCCTTAAGAAGACTAGCACAAACCGGGATACAGATCGAAAGAGGCGCAGGCCTCCTGCCTGGGATCCTCCTAAACTACTCCTGGTCGTCGTCAGCGGCCTGCACGTAGTAGTAGGCACCTCCGGTGTAGTAGGAGTCGTCGTCGACGGTGGCGTCAAGCTCCTGGGCTCCAGCATCTGGTTGCGACAACCAGGTAGAAGGGAAAAGGGGGAAAAGAGGGAGAAAAGCAACCGTGAGTACTCATCCAAAGTACTCGCAAGCAAGGAGCTACACTACATATGCATGGGTATATGTGTAAAGGGCCATATCGGTGGACTGAGCTGCAGAATGCCAGAATAAGAGGGGGATAGCTACTCCTGTCGAAGACTATGCTTCTGGCAGCCTCCGTCTTGCAGCATGTAGAAGAGAGTAGACTGAAATCCTCCAAGCAGCATGTAGAAGAGAGTAGACTATGCTTCTGGCAGCCTCCGCCTGTTAGAGAGCGACCACCGGGTTGTATCTGGCACTTGGAAGGGTGTGTTTTATTAAGTATCCAGTTCTAGTTGTCATAAGGTCAAGGTACAACTCCAAGTCATCCTGTTACCGAAGATCACGGCTATCCGAATAGATTAACTTCCCTGCAGGGGTGCACCACATTACCCGACACGCTCGATCCCATTTGGCCGGACACACTTTTCTGGGTCATGCCCGGCCGCGGAAGATCAACACGTCGCAGCCCCACCTAGGCACAACAGAGAGGTCAGCACGCCGGTCTAAACCTAAGCACAGGGGTCTGGGCCCATCGCCCTTAGCACACCTGCACGTTGCGAACGCGGCCGGAAGCAGACCTAGCCTAGCAGGCGTTCCAGTCCAATCCGGCGCGCGCCGCTCAGTCGTTGACGTCACGAAATGCTTCGGCTGATACCACGACGCCGGTTTCCCATATCTTGTCCCACGTGGCGGTAGTGCGTATAAGGTCAACGACCCAACTCAGGTCAAATACCAAGATCTCGTTAAGCGTGTTAAGTATCCGCGAACGCCGACCAGGGCTAGGCCACCTCTCTCCTAGGTGGTCTCAACCTTCCCTGTCGCTCCGCCACAAAGTAACAATCGGGGGCCGTCGTGTTGGGGAACGTAGCAGAAATTCAAAATTTTCCTACGTGTCACCAAGATCTATCTATGGAGAAACTAGCAACGAGGGGAAGGAGAGTGCATCTACATACCCTTCTAGATCGCTAAGCGGAAGCGTTCAAGAGAACGGGGTTGAAGGAGTCGTACTCGTCGTGATCCAAATCAGCGGAGATCCTAGTGCCGAACGGACGGCACCTCCGCGTTCAACACACATGCAGCCCGGTGACGTCTCCCATGCCTTGATCCAGCAAGGAGAGAGGAAGAGGTTGAGGAAGACTCCATCCAGCAGCAGCACAATGGCGTGGTGGTGGTGGAGGAGCGTGGCAATCCTGCAGGCTTCGCCAAGCACCGCGGGAGAGGAGAAGGGAGAGAGGTAGGGCTGCGCCAAGAGGAGAAGTTCTCGTGTGTTGGGCAGCCCCAAAACCCCACTATTTATAGGAGGAGGGAGGTGGCTCGCCCCCATCTAGGGTTCCCACCCAAGGGGTGCGGCAGCCCTAGATGGGTCTTGGGGCGGCCAAGAGGGAGAGAGGCGCCCCTAGGGTGGGCCTTTAGGCCCATCTGCGCCTAGGGTTTCCCTCTCCCCACCTAGCTGCGCCTTGGGCCATGTGGGGCGCACCAGCCACACAGGGCTGGTCCCTCCACACTTAGCCCATGCAGCCCTCCGGGATGGGGGCCCCACATGGGGGACCCCCGGGACCCACCCGGGGGTCCCGGGACGTTACCGATACAACCCGAAACTTTTCCGGTGACCAAAACAGGACTTCCCATATATAAATCTTTACCTCTGGACCATTCCGAACTCCTCGTGACGTCCGGGATCTCATCCGGGACTCGAACAACATTCGGTAACCACATACAAACTTCCTTTATAACCCTAAGCGTCATCGAACCTTAAGTGTGTAGACCCTACGGGTTCGGAGACATGTAGACATGACCGAGACGTTCTCCGGTCAATAACCAACAACGGGATCTGGATACCCATGTTGGCTCCCACATGTTCCACGATGATCTCATCGGATGAACCACGATGTCAAGGACTCAATCGATCCCGTGATACAATTCCCTTTGTCTAGCGGTATTGTACTTGCAGAGATTCGATCATCGGTATCCCGATACCTTGTTCAATCTCGTTACCGGCAAGTCTCTTTACTCATTCCGTAACACATCATCCCGTGATCAACCCCTTGGTCACATTGTGCACATTATGATGATGTCCTACCGAGTGGGCCCAGAGATACCTCTCCGTTTACGGAGTGACAAATCCGATCTCGATTCGTGCCAACCCAATGCAGACACTTTCGTAGATACCTGTAGTGCACCTTTATAGTCACCCGATTACGTTGTGACGTTTGGTACAGCCAAAGCATTCCCTACGGTATCCGGAGTTGCACAATCTCATGGTCTAAGGAAATGATACTTGACATTAGAAAAGCTTTAGCATACGAACTACGATCTTTGTGCTAGGCTTAGGATTGGGTCTTGTCCATCACATCATTCTCCTAATGATGTGATCCCGTTATCAATGACATCCAATGTCCATGGTCGTGAAACCGTAACCATCTATTGATCAACGAGCTAGTCAACTAGAGGCTTACTAGGGACATGGTGTTGTCTATGTACCCACACATGTATCTGAGTTTCCTATCAATACAATTATAGCATGGATAATAAACGTTTATCGTGAACAAGGAAATATAATAATAAATAATTTATTATTGCCTCTAGGGCATATTTCCAACAGTCTCCCACTTGCACTAGAGTCAATAATCTAGTTCACATCGCCATGTGATCAACACTGATAGGTCACATCGCCATGTGACCAACATACAAAGAGTCTACTAGTGTTTTAAACTAGTTCACATCACCATGTGATTAAGTCTCAATGAGTTCTAGGGTTTGATCATGTTTTGCTTGTAAGAGAAGTTTTAGTCAACGGGTCTGCAGTATTCAGATCCGTATGTACTTCGCAATTCTCTATGTCATATTGTAAATGCTGCTTCCACGTTCCACTTGAAGCTATTCCAAATGGTTGCTCCACTATATGTATCCGGTTTGCTACTCAGAGTCATTCGGATAGGTGTTAAAGCTTGCATCGACGTAACCCTTTACGCCGAACTCTTTATCACCTCCATAATCGAGAAATATTTCCTTATTCTTCTAAGGATAATTTTTGACTGCTGTCCAATGATCCGTTCCTGGATCATTCTTGTACCCCTTGACTGACTCATGGCAAGGCACACTTCCGGTGCGGTACACAGCATAGCATACTATAGAGCCTACGTCTGAAGCGTAGGGGACGGCCTTCGTCCTTTGTCTCTCTTCTGCCGTGGTCGAGCTTTTAACTCTTAACTTCATACCTTACAACTCAGGCAAGAACTCCTTCTTTGACTGATCCATCTTGAACACCTTCAAGATTATGTCAAGGTATGTGCTCATTTGAAAGTATTATTAAGCATTTTGATCTATCTTATAGATCTTGATGCTTATTGTTCAAGTAGCCTAATCCAGGTTTTCTATTGAAAATCATCTTTCAAATAACCCTATATGCTTTCCAGAATTCCACATCATTTCTCGATAATCAATATGTCAACAACATATACTCATCAGAAATTCTATAGTGCTCCCACTCACTTCTTTGGAAATACAAGTTTCTCATAAACTTTGTATAAACCCAAAATCTTTGATCATCCTATCAAAGTGCATATTCCAACTCCGAGATGCTTACTCCAGTCCTTAGAAGGATCGCTGGAGCTAACATACCTTTTAGCATCCTTAGGATCGACAAAACTTTTCTGATTGTATCACATACAACCTTTCTTTACGTAAACTGGTAAGGAAACTCGTCTTGACATCCATCTGCCAGATTTCATAAATGCAGCTAATGCTAACATGATTCCGACGGACTTAAGCATCGCTACGGATGAGAAAATCTCATCGTAGTCAACTCCTTGAACTTGTGAAAAACTCTTCGCCACAAGTCGAGCTTCATAGACGGTGACATTACCATCCACGTCTATCTTCTTCTTAAAGATCCATTTATTTCAATGGCTTGCCGATCATCGGGCAAGTCCACCAAAGTCCATGCTTTGTTTTGATACATGGATCCTATCTCGGATTTTATGGCTTCTAACCATTTGTCGGAATTTGGGCCCACCATCGCTTCTCCATAGCTCGTAGGTTCATTGTTGTCTAGAAACATGACCTTCAAGATAGGATCATCGTACCACTCTGAAGCAGTACGCATCCTTGTCACCCTACGAGCTACGGTAGTGACTTGATCCAAAACTTCATGATCACTATCATAAGCTTCGACTTCAATTGGTGTAGGTGCCACAGGAACAACTTCCTGTGCCCTGCTACGCACTTGTTGAAGTGACGGTTCAATAACCTCATCAAGTCTCCACCATCCTCCCACTCAACTTTCCGAGACAAACTTTTCCTCGAGAAAGGACCCGATTCAAGAAACAATCCCTATTGCTTTCGGATCTGAATTAGGAGGTATACCCAACTGTTTTGGGTGTCCTATGAAGATGCATTTTATCCGCTTTGGGTTCGAGCTTATCAACCTGAAACTTTTTCACATAAGCGTCATGAGCCCCAAACTTTCAAGAAATGACAACTTAGGTTTCTCCAAAGCGGTGTCGCCTCAACGGAATTACGTGGTGCCCCATTAAAGTGAGTGCGGTTGTCTCTAATGCCTAACCCATGAACGATAGTGGTAATTCGATAAGAGATATCATGGTACGCACCATATCCAATAGAGTGCAACTATGATGTTCGGACACACCATCACACTATGGTGTTCAGCGGTATTAATTGTGAAACAATTTGCACAATGTCTTAATTGTGTGCCAAAACTTCGTAACTCAGATATTCATCTCTATGATCATATCATAGACATTCTATCCTCTTGTCACGAAGATCTTAAACTTCACTCTGAAATTACTTGAACCATTCAATAATTCAGACTTGTGTTTCATCAAGTAAATATACTCAACATCTACTCGAATCATCTGTGAAGTAAGAACATAACGATATTCATCTGCATGCCTCAAAGACTCATTGGGCTGCACACATCAAAATGTGTTACTTCCAACAAGTTGCTATCTAGTTCCATCTTCTTTGAAACCGAGGCTTTTCAGTCATCTTGTCCATGTGGTATGATTTGCATATCTCAAGTGATTCAAAATCAAGTGAGTCTAAACGATCCATCTGCATGGAGTTTCTTCATGCGTATGCACCAATAGACATGGTTCGCATGTCTCAAACTTTTCAAAAACGAGTGAGTCCAAAGATCCATCAACATGGAGCTTCTTCATGCGTTTATACCAATATGACTTACATGGCAGTGCCACAAGTAAGTGGTACTATCATTACTATCTTATATCTTTTGGCATGAAAATGTGTATCACTACGATCGAGATTCAATAAACCATTCCTTTAGGTGCAAGACCATTGAAGGTGTTATTCAAATAAATAGAGTAACCATTATTCTCCTTAAATGAATAACCGTATTATGTATAGACATAATCCAATCATGTCTATGCTCAACGCAAACACAAAATGACAATTATTCAGGTTTAATACTAATCTTGATGGTAGAGGGAGCGTGGATGTTTGATCACATCAAACTTGGAAACACTTCCAACACATATCGTCAGCTCACCTTTAGCTAGTCTCCGTTTATTCCGTAGCTCTTTTATTTCGAGTTACTAACACTTAGCAACCGAACCGGTATCTTAATACCCTGGTGCTACTAGGAGTACTAGTAAAGTACACACTAATATAATGTATATACAATATACTTCTATCGACCTTGCCAGCCTTCTCATCTACCAAGTATCTAGGGTAATGCTGCTCCAGTGGCTGTTCCCCTTATTACATAAGCACTTAGTCTCGGGTTTGGGTTCAACCTTGGGTTTCTTCACTAGAGCAGCAACTGATTTGCCGTTTCATGAAGTATCCCTTCTTGCCGGTGCCCTTCTTGAAACTAGTGGTTTCACCAACCATCAACAATTGATGCTCCTTCTTGATTCCTACTTTCGCGGTGTCAAACATTGCGAATATCTCAAGGATCATCATATTTATCCCTGATTTGTTATAGTTCATCACGAAGCTCTAGCAGCTTGGTGGCAATGACTTCGGAGAAACATCACTATCTCTGGAAGATCAACTCCCACTCGATTCAAGTGATTGTTGCACTCAGACAATCTGAGCACAAGCTCAACGATTGAGCTTTTCTCCCTTAGTTTGCAGGCTAAGAAAATCATCGGAGGTCTTATACCTCTTGACGTGGGCATGAGCCTGAAATCCCAATTTCAGCCCTCGAAACATCTCATATGTTCCGCGACGTTTCGAAAAACGTCTTTGGTGCCTCAACTCTAAACCGTTTAACTGAACTATCACTTAGTTATCAAAACGTGTATGACCGATGTTCGCAACATCCATGCATTTACGATTGGGGTTCAGCTCACTAAGAGGTGCATTAGGGACATAAGCTTTCTCAGTCCGCATAATCGCTCTCGTCAACTTTCAACTATATTTTCTCTAGGAACATATCTAAACAGTAGAACTAAAGCGCGAGCTATGACATAATTTGCAAAAGGTCTTTTGACTATGTTCAGGATAATTAAGTTCATCTTATGAACTCCCACTCAGATAGACATCCCTCTAGTCATCTAAGTGATTACATGATCCGAGTCAACTAGGCCGTGTCCGATCATCACGTGAGACGGACTAGTCATCATCGGTGAACATCTTCATGTTGATCGTATCTACTATACGACTCATGCTCGACCTTTCGGTCTACGTGTTCCGAGGCCATGTCCGTACATGCTAGGCTCGTCAAGTTAACCCTAAGTGTTTAGTGTGTAAATCTGTCTTACACCCGTTGTATGTGAACGTAAGAATCCATCACACCCGATCATCACGTGGTGCTTAGAAGCGACGAACTTTAGCAACGGTGCACAGTTAGGGGAGAACACTTCTTGAAATTGTTGTAAGGGATCATCATATTTACTACCGTTGTTCTAAGTAAATAAGATGCATAAACATGATAAACATCACATGCAATCAAATAGTGACATGATATGGCCAATATCATTTTGCTCCTTTTGATCTCCATCTTGAGGCTCCATGATCATCATCGTCACCGCATGACACCATGATCTCCATCATCATGATCTCCATCATCGTGTCTTCATGAAGTTGTCTCGCCAACTATTACTTCTACTACTATGGCTACCGGTTAGCAATAAAGTAAAGTAATTACATGGCGTTGTTTAATGACACGCAGGTCATACAATAAATAAAGACAACTCCTATGGCTCCTGCCGTTGTCATACTCATCGACATGCAAGTCGTGAATCCTATTACAAGAACATGATCAATCTCATACATCACATATCATTCATCACATTCTACTTGGCCATATCACATCACATAGCATACCCTGCAAAAACAAGTTAGACGTCCTCTAATTGTTGTTGCATGTTTTACGTGGCTGCTATGGGTTTCTAGCAAGAACGTTTCTTACCTACGCAAAACCACAACGTGATATGCCAATTGCTATTTACCCTTCATAAGGACCCTTTTCATCGAATCCGTTCCGACTAAAGTGGGAGAGGCGGCACCCGCTAGCCACCTTATGCACCAAGTGCATGTCGATTCGGTGGAACCTGTCTCACGTGGAAATGCGTGTAAGGTCGGTCCGGGCCGCTTCATCCCACAATACCGTCGAAACAAGATTGGACTAGTAACGGTAAGCATATTGAACAAAATCAATGCCCACAACTACTTTGTGTTCTACTCGTGCAAAGAATCTACGCAATAGACCTAGCTCATGATGCCACTGTAGGGGAACGTAGCAGAAATTCAAAATTTTCCTACGTGTCACCAAGATCTATCTATGGAGAAGCTAGCATCGAGGGGAAGGAGAGTGCATCTACATACCCTTCTAGATCGAACGGGGTTGAAGGAGTCGTACTCGTCGTGATCCAAATCACCGGAGATCCTAGTGCCGAACGGACGGCACCTCCGCGTTCAACACACATGCAGCCCGGTGACGTCTCCCATGCCTTGATCCAGCAAGGAGAGAGGGAGAGGTTGAGGAAGACTCCATCCAGCAGCAGCACAACGGCGTGGTGGTGGTGGAGGAGCGTGGCAATCCTGCAGGGCTTCGCCAAGCACCGCGGAGAGGAGAAGGGAGAGAGGTAGGGCTGCGCCAAGAGGAGAAGTTCTCGTGTGTTGGGCAGCCCCAAACCCCCACTATTTATAGGAGGAGGGAGGTGGCTGCGCCCCCATCTAGGGTTCCCACCCAAGGGTGCGGCAGCCCTATATGGGTCTTGGGGCGGCCAAGAGGGGAGAGAGGCGCCCCTAGGGTGGGCCTTTAGGCCCATCTGCGCCTAGGGTTTCCCTCTCCCCACCTAGCTGCGCCTTGGGCCATGTGGGGGCACCAGCCCACCTGGGGCTGGTCCCCTCCCACACTTAGCCCATGAAGCCCTCCGGGGATGGTGGCCCCACTTGGTGGACCCCTGGGACCCTCCCGGTGGTCCCGTGCGTTATCGATAAAACCCAAACTTTTCCGGTGACCAAAACAGGACTTCCCATATATAAATCTTTACCTCCGGCCATTCCGAACTCCTCGTGACGTCCGGGATCTCATCCGGGACTCGAACAACATTCGGTAACCACATACAAACTTCCTTTATAACCCTAGCGCCATCGAACCTTAAGTGTGTAGACCCTACGGGTTCGGGAGACATGTAGACATGACCGAGGCGTTCTCCGGTCAATAACCAACAGCGGGATCTGGATACCCATGTTGGCTCCCACATGTTCCACGATGATCTCATCGGATGAACCACGATGTCAAGGACTCAATCGATCCCGTATACAATTCCCTTTGTCTAGCGGTATTGTACTTGCCCGAGATTCGATCGTCGGTATCCCGATACCTTGTTCAATCTCGTTACCGACAAGTCTCTTTACTCATTCCGTAACACATCATCCCGTGATCAACCCCTTGGTCACATTGTGCACATTATGATGATGTCCTACCGAGTGGGCCCAGAGATACCTCTCCGTTTACACGGAGTGACAAATCCGATCTCGATTCGTGCCAACCCAATGACACTTTCGTAGATACCTGTAGTGCACCTTTATAGTCACCCAGTTACGTTGTGACGTTTGGTACACCCAAAGCATTCCCTACGGTATCCGGAGTTGCACAATCTCATGGTCTAAGGAAATGATACTTGACAATAGAAAAGCTTTAGCATACTGAACTACGATCTTTGTGCTAGGCTTAGGATTGGGTCTTGTCCATCACATCATTCTCCTAATGATGTGATCCCGTTATCAATGACATCCAATGTCCATGGTGAGGAAACCGTAACCATCTATTGACCAACGAGCTAGTCAACTAGAGGCTTACTAGGGACATGGTGTTGTCTATGTACCCACACATGTATCTGAGTTTCCTATCAATACAATTATAGCATGGATAATAAACGATTGTCGTGAACAAGGAAATATAATAATAACTAATTTATTATTGCCTCTAGGGCATATTTCCAACACGTCGGGAACCCAGGCCTACCTCTACCGGTATGGAGCCACCTGCCCCTTCAGCCCCCATCTCCGAACAGTATCACAGGTAATGTAACAGTGTAGAGTATATAGTATATGCCCGTGATCACCTCCCGAAGTGATCACGGCCCAATAGTATAGCATGGCAGACGGACAAGAGTGTAGGGCCACTGATGGAACACTAGCATCCTATACTAAGCGATGAGGATAACAGTAAAGGTAACAACAAGAGTAGCAAGGACGGGCTATGCATCGTGATAGGAATAACGGAAAGCGGTAACATGCTACACTACTCTAATGCAAGCAAGATAAAGAAGAATAGGCGATCTCAGTTGATCAAGGGGGGGGCGCTTGCCTGGTTGCTCTGGCAAGAAGAAGGGGTCGTCAACACCGTAATCGATCAGGGCAGCAGCGACGTCAGTCTCGTAGTCTACCGGAGAGAAGAGGGGGGAGAAACAATAAATATAATGCAAACAAAGCATCACAAAACATAAAGAGGCAATACGCGGTGCTAGGTATGCCCTAACGCGGTAGGAGGTGATACCGACGAACGGGGGAAACATCCGGGAAAGTATTCCCGGTGTTTCGCATTTTCGGACAGATGAACTGAAGGGGGAAAGTTGCGTGTTTGCTATGCTAGGGATGTGTGGCGGACGAACAAGCTGCGTATCCGAATTCGTCCCGTCGTTCTGAGCAACTTTCATGTATAAAGTATTTTCATCCGAGCTAAGGTTTATTTTATATTAATTTATAAAGATTTAATTTATTTTTAGAATTTCCAGATTAATATTAATTCGAAAATAACAGAAAATGCTATGTGTACCCATTGTGGGCTAGTCATTGTGGATGACAGGTGGGGTCCAGTGGCTGAGTCAGCATGTACAGTCAGCAGTTGACCAGTCAATGTTGATCGGTCAACAGGTCGTGAGGCCCACATGTCATTGACGCTTACTTTTCAACAGGGTGTCGTTTTAATTTAATATATCCTAATTAGTAGGCGGGGCCCTGCTGTTAGTGTCTATTAGTGGTTAGCTAGTTTGACTAATTAGATTAGTTCCTAATCTAATCTGCTGGGGCCCGCATGTCGGTGGCACGTGCCAGCCACTGTGTGGCTGTGCTCACGCACGAGCACACCCTGAGGCGAGGAGCCGGCGGTTGGTGAACATGGCCTCCGGCCACGGCGGAGCAGCTCCGGGGAACCACGGCGGAGGGGCTCCAGGAACTATGAGAGCAGTGGCGGCTGGAGCCATCGCGGGCGGGGCCATCGGCAGGCGACAGTGACATGGGTGTGCGGTGCGGAAGGCTCGTTCGGGGCGCGGCCTCGCACGCACGGGCGCTGGCCTAAGGCGCGCCGCAAGACAGCAGGAAGGACGAAGCGACATCAAAGTCGAGGGCACGAGGCCTACAACGAGTAGAGAGAGAGGAGAGAGGAGGTCGTGCCTCACTTGCGATGCGTGGGAGTGGCAATGGGCTCGAGGAGGCGGAAGGCGTCGATGGTGCGATCGGAGCGGCGTCCGGCGCCAACGACGAGGGGTGGCGGCGGCGTCCAACTCGGGAGGGTAGCGCGAGGAAGAGGCGAGGGACGGGCGGTCCAGCGACGGGGAAGGCGAGGTGACCTTCGATCGGGCGGTGGCGTCGGTGGTGGGGGCGCACAGGGTGGGACTCGCGAAGTGGCGGCGACGACGGCCGCGAGGGATGCCCGATCCAGATCGGATCGGGGGGAAGGGGAGAGTAGTGGGGGCGAGTGGGGGTTACGGGTTAGGGTTTCCCCCGGAGTGGGGATAATGAGGGGAGTGGGGCGCCGGCCTGGCTAGCCCAATGGCCAGCTGGGCCGAGGCCCAACGAGGGGAGGGGCTTTTATTTTATTTTGTTGCTTTTTTTATTCTTTTCTATTTTATTTTAGTTACATCTTATATTTACTAATTGAAGGCACCTTTTGAGTCTTCATGTTAATCCACATCATCAAGATTAACGTAGCCATTAGATTTAAAAATTAATGGACGAGATCTATGAGAGGTACGTACAATTTTATTTATGAAAAAGACAACACATACGTGTAACTCAGCACGTACATCATATAGTCACCTGAAAAAAAAACACGTACGTCAGAGAGTCCTAAACACCCACGCTAACTCGCTAAGTTTCAACCAATACAAAATCCACGTGTCCTCTCCCTTTGTGATAGAAAAAAGAAACGTATAATGAGAGCTCCTAATGCCCCACGTGAAGTCCACGTCCCAGTTCCTACACACAACAAACACGTACATGTTCCCTGTAAATTGGAAAATGAAAACGTACAAATATATACTCCTCAAGCATCTCATGTTATAAAAAAAATCAATCCTACCTTATGTAATGAAGACCCATACTGTAATAATTTAATTTCTGAAATCACCTAATTGTAACATAACAAGGAAAAAATACAGAAATTGACGTGCACAGAAAAATCATATATTAACATAACTGTAATTTTATGGGTATTGCTAATAAGAATATTCCACATTCACATCCATTAAAAATTGAATCTTATTGGGTAAAACAAATTTTAAAGTATTAAAATATACTGCAAAGTTTAATAATAAAGATAAAGAAGGACTATAATCCAATGCAATAAGGACCAAGAGAGATGATGTGAAATATAGATTAGTGGAGGCCAGATATTTTGAAATAGAAGATTCACTCATGTATAACTTAGTCAATTTCATCCTCGCCCTACAAATTCTAAATGGACCAGCATGACCATGCTACCAATGAGAGGAAATATCATATTATCAGGCTGACAAACATATTATTATTATTATTATTATTATTATTATTATTATTATTATTATTATTATTATTATTATTCAACACTAAACAATATTTCTCTATTCTTAATGTAATTATGTGAAAAAAGCAATTGGCTTAGGTTAAGAGTATACATGTGGATGTGTGCATAATCTCACCAGATTAGAAAGTGCATACTACGAGTGATTTAGGTCTGCCTACTCAATGTATTACATCCATGCAACATCAAGTATTATTGAAATATAATATAAATGGAAAGTATTAGGGTGAAGGAAGACAGACCTGATGTAAGAGGACGACGACGCACTTAGAGAAGTAGTTGTCATTATACCGGTGCAAATCATTCTAATTGTTCAAAAATTGAATAGTTTTACACAAATATGCTAAGTAGTTACAACAAAGATTGCTGCCAACTACTCTTTAGGGGTAATTCAAACAAATGATGTTGGTGCAAATGATGTTCCTACTTTGGCAAGAAAGCTTCGTCAAATATAAATGTATTAGGATATCTCTACACCCATCATATATGTCCAGGAATGTTGATACTATTTGTCAAATCCATTGTAGTTATGAAAGTCATTGAAAGGGAATTTTCGATGTTAGATTTTTCCTCTGAAAGTATCAAAATACTAAAATGTGCATCAATATATTTGTAATGTTTGGACGCAAACCAAACATTATTTCAAATATATAGGGTTTGATACGCTGTATCAATTTTTGATTAATATAATCCACATTTTAGTATAAAACTTCACATGTGCATTAATTCTACCACAATATAAATTATATAGTGATTCCATAATAATGTTCTGATAGAACACTTTCTAGACCGTGCAGGTGCACGGGTTGATGACTAGTTTTACTTTAGTTTTAGTAAAAATTATCACTAACACCTCAATTGGTCCTTTCAAATAACTACTGCCACATTAATTCTTATCCCAACTAAAATAGTTTAATATTTTATAAAATTCAAAAGGCATTTATTTTATTATTTAACCTACAATATTAATTATTTTGAACACTCAAACATTTTATTAAATTTAGGTTTCTCCACCATTATTACCCAGGATTTATTTAACACATTTACAACAATTTTAGTTTTCACTTTTGAAAACTTTAACTGTTTGACTTGGTCTTAAATTTGAATTTGGATCGGTTCTAAACTAACACGAGATTAGCAACGGTAATCGTGGTGACATGGCATCATTACCAGAGGGTTACTGTAGCTAGATTACCCGGGCGTCACAATTCTCCTCCACTAAAGGAAATCTCGTCCCGAGATTTAAGAGGGGGACTAAGGGGAAAATTCTGGTTACAAAATTCTAACGGGTCTTCTCGGTCTTGGTTGCTCTTCTCGAAGAGGCCGATCCATCACGTTGAAGTCTTCATTTCTCTGCTCCAGGTCATCATGATGGAGTCGTCATCCTTTCTCTGAAGTCTTCATCGATCGTCTGAAGGACAAGGAGTAACTCGGAGGAATGGACCTCTGCAAGGTTGGCTATCTAGTAGATAACCCAAGGAAGGTGGCAGAAAGTAACTCTTGAGTAGGAACGTAAGAAAATATCGAGAGCATGGTAAGAAGGTACCATGATCTCAAGGAAGGTGGCTCGTGATCTACATACGAAGCCAAGTGCGAGGAACAATTTTGGAGAACAGGGATGTACAGGAGAGTCAGGTTTTGATCCAGTGGACCTGTGGGTTATGGGCCCACCATGTGGGTTAAAAGTAGAAAGGGGGCTGACATCTTGCATGATCACGATAGCAAGGCATGTCAGAGAGTAGCATGTCAGTTATGTCGGCAACAACGTCGGTACCAAGGGCGAGGGACGAAGAGAACCATTTTCCTGCTCGTTGAAACGAGGCGGGCCAAGAGGCAAAGTTCTCATCCATCGGCGGTTACCGAAATGTCATCAACAATAGAAACAGGGTCTCACTGGCAGAGTTGTACACCGAGGTGTTTACATAAGCAGTGAATTATTACTGCCTAGATTATATAGATCACAAGAAAGGTCAAACGAACCAATGGAAAGGAAAATGTGATCATCAGGTTAAACAGAACAATGGAAAGTAAAATGTGTTTAAACACATATTTCAAAGGTATATCCTTCAAAAGGACGAGCAGAGCATGATATCCATGACAGGATATAATGTAGTAAACTCTTTAGGTAGGGGAGAGAATTTTCATGACATTACCCTTACAGCGGTGTTTGGATAATCGAGCAGGAAACATTTAGCATTGGTCTTCAAATGTTTTTGTTGAAAATCGGAGTAGCATGGACATGCTTCGAGATAGCACTGACATGGTTTGCAACCAAAGGTCAGACTTTGTATTCACAAAGGATCCATCAGGAACATCTTATAGAATAAGTCTTACAATTTCCTTATGGAAGAATGGCTAACCTTTCTGAAAAGTGGGGGGGTATTATAACAATGGGTTCCCAAGCCAGGTGTGCTAGGCATGACATCACCTTACTGGGTCATATAAAGACCAATTTTAAAACTCCTGGAAATATGTTCAAACCATCATATCTGACCCGAGATTTGGATCTGATTGGTGTCAGGATACCTCAGACTCATGATGCCTGAGAAGGAAGGGTGCAACTCAATTTGACGTGATGGAGTTGCAAGATTCTCGGGAAATAAACTACGGAAGCAAGTTCTGAATCATGAGTTCATCATTAAACCAAGGAGAGGGCGAGGAGGTTGCTGATGAACTCAGCGACAATTCATTGGGATTTCCAAAAGATGGATTTCCACAATTATGCGAACAAGGAGATAACATTTTTCAGATCAAATGATATAATGAGGTATGCTCGAGGAAAACATACACAATTAAACATTGGTTGAAAGGTGCGCCCGAAATAGGGGTTGGGTTGCACGACCAATGTCAGAATGGTGATTCAATAATCAATAGTCCAAGAATGTACGGCCGACCATTAACTTCAAAGCAATAGGGTTGCTAGAAGGGCAGAATTCAAACAACATCGTTCACTTGTTGGTACACCGGTTGGAATCAACACGAGGACCAAGAAAGAATGGTGATGGTGGGAAGCATCACTGTATCACAAATTCTTAAGAGGTGGTGTAATTCCCACGACATTCTTGACATAAAAGGTGGTAATATTCCAAGGTAAAGAAGAACAATGCTGGGTAGCAAGGAACTCAAGGTATAGCACAAAACACGAACAAGTTTGTGTTGGAGGGAAGGCAATAAAGTGGTTGATGATAACACAAATCATCGAGGCAAGGATGGTATTTCCCATCATGAATCCGACTGATATCCTGGAAGAGCTCATAAGGTTGATGATGATCACGACACATTTGTCGAGAGGTTACACGAAGATGTAATCGATCGACGATGACATCAAGTCAAACGAATGATGAAGCGAAAGGTTATTGGAACCACGGTTAGGACACAAACTCGAAATCAAGTTTGTTGTTCAAGGAGAAATGATATGACGACGAAAATCGACGCAAGCTTAGCCATCGTTGAAAGTTGTGCTCCAGGAATAAGGACCAGGTAACACAATTAAAATCATCATGATAATGATATAGCCAAATAGGCTAGGAATGACGTGATCGGGTACAAACTCATAAGTAAGGAAGATTACTAAGAGTTGTTGAACCGTAGTGCGGACTCGATTCAGTTATCGGGGTACTCGAGTGACTAACCACTCAAAACCCAGGAAAAATTGGAATCGATGAGAATGTAGTACTTGACGAAGAACTCATAATAAGTTATGCGGTTATGTGATAATCTCGAGATACCAGGGGGTAATACTCGACGATAGATCAAAGTAGAGGTTGGACTGGGGTATTGCTCTATAAAAGACAAGTGCTTACACTTGCACAAGAAATGGTATTTAAAATAGAACATGGTCGGAACCACGATTGCAAAAGGCCAGATCCCAGATATAAGATGAACTTATACCAAGGGAATAATTAATTTAAGAGAAGCTTTAATGGTAAGATCTACATCGTGTCCATGGGCATGAACACAAAGTTCAAGGTCGACTCCCACTTCTTCAATGCATAACCTTTCATTCACTGCTCTAGATAAAGATGATTTCAGTGTCAAAACCTACCTGGTGAATTACCAGAGGAGTATGACCCATGAAAACTTTCGGGTTCACACATAATAAGGAAGGCATAGGTTCAACCCGTCAGGGTATCATGGAAACATATACCACAAGCTTCAATAGTAAATATCACCAGCTCGAAAGTAGAGCATGGTTGAGAAAGCAGAGGATACAATTTACCAAAGGCATTATGTATATGAGGGAAGGCTCACAAGGTTATTGAATATGAAGGATGCTTTTGGATAAAATCCAACAAAGGATCTGCCGGTCCATAATGGAGCTGATGTGAGTATCGGTACTCAATCAGAGGAAGAAATAATGCAAGGGCGTCAGATTATAGAACATCTGAATAATTCGATGCTTAGATAACAAAGGAATTATGATTTCCAAAACAAAGGATCAGAAGCAGACTATTTGATTAAAAATGAATAAGTTGAATAGACTTGGGGGTACAATCGACGACAACTTGATTGGTCGAGGACCAGCTCATGTTTAAAATGACGTCTGAGCTGGAAGGATGAATTCTAGGATCTGATTGAGGATCGCGAGCATTCGCAACATATTGAATCAACAGGCTCAAAATGATAATGACAAGGTATGCCATTAAGATTACGAGACTTATGGGATTAACCATAATGCAAGCAAGCAAGAATTTCAAGAGCAATAGGCTGCTCAGGATTTTCGGAAGGCCGGGTAGTATTTGAATGTATTTTTGTGAAACACATGAACAATTTTGGACGAACGGATACTCGGCAAGCGCGAGTAATTATCCGTAGGGGTATTCATGCAGCAAGGAACTGCAGGGCAGTAAGCGTAAAGAATTCTCAGAATATCGAAGAGTATTTCAGGACATCTTGTAATAACAAGAGCAACTGGGATGACAATATGAACGATAGGTGTAAGTAGTTATCCAGAGGGATTTATCGATGGAAGTGAATTGCAAAAGCGATGGCACATAGTCTCGAGAGCACATCGTAGAGTATCTTCAGAATCTTCTGGTGCAGCAGGCGGTCATCGGTAACAAAGGGGCTCTCCGGGAGAAAGTACTTGCGAGAACCTAAAGTTAGTTTTGTTTTTAGCAAAATCATTTAACCCGAATAGAAGAGAGCTCAGAGTCCCAGAGTAAAGATCGAGGAGTAAAAGATCCTAATACCACCCAATGGCGACGTGGGCCCGTAAGGCACACAACCATGTTAGTAAAAGTTTTGCAATGACTAGACTCGACTTCGGCCAAGGAGTATGGAAGGGGGATTCCTACAGGCAGTCGGCTCTGATACCAACTTGTGACGCCCCCGATTCAATCATACACTAATCATGCACGCAAACGCGATGCGATCAAGATCGTGGACTCACGGGAAGATATCACAACACAACTCTAAAACAAAAATAAGTCATACAAGCATCATAATACAAGCCAGGGGCCTCGAGGGCTCGAATACAAGTGCTCGATCATAGACGAGTCAGCAGAAGCAGCAATATCTGAGTACAGACATAAGTTAAACAAGTTTGCCTTAAGAAGGCTAGCACAAACCGGGATACAGATCGAAAGAGGCGCATGCCTCCTGCTTGGGATCCTCCTAAACTACTCCTGGTCGTCGTCAGCGGCCTGCACGTAGTAGTAAGCACCTCCGGTGTAGTAGGAGTCATCGTTGACGGTGGCGTCAAGCTCCTGGGCTCCAGCATCTGGTTGCAACAACCAGGTAGAAGGGAAAGGGGAAAAGAGGGAGAAAAGAAACCGTGAGTACTCATCCAAAGTACTCGCAAGCAAGGAGCTACACTACATATGCATGGGTATATGTGTAAAGGGCCATATCGGTGGACTGAGCTGCAGAATGCCAGAATAAGAGGGGGATAGCTACTCCTGTCAAAGACTATGCTTCTGGCAGCCTCCGTCTTGCAGCATGTAGAAGAGAGTAGACTGATGTCCTTCAAGTAGCATCGCATAACATAATCCTACCCGGCGATCCTCTCCTTGTAGCCCTGTTAGAGAGCGACCACCCGGTTGTGTCTGGCACTTGGAAGGGTGTGTTTTATTAAGTATCCAGTTCTAGTTGTCATAAGGCCAAGGTACAACTCCAAGTCGTCCTGTTACCGAAGATCACGGCTATTCGAATAGATTAACTTCCCTGCAGGGTTGCACCACATTAGCCGACATGCTCGATCCCATTTTGCCGGACACACTTTTCTGGGTCATGCCCGGCCACGGAAGATCAACACGTCGCAGCCCCACCTAGGCACAACAGAGAGGTCAGCACGCCGGTCTAAACCTAAGCGCACAGGGGTCTGGGCCCATCGCCTTAGCACACCTGCACGCTGCTTAACGCGCCGAAGCGCACCTAGCCTAGCAGTGCGTTCCATCCAATCCGCGCGCCAGCCGCCGACGTCACGAAATGCTTCGCTGATACCACGACGCCGGTTGCCCATATCTTGTCCCACGTGGCGGTTAGTGCGTATAAGGTCAACGACTCAACTCGCATCATATACCAAGATCTCGTTAAGCGTGTTAAGTATCGCTGACGCCGACCAAGGCCAGGCCCACCTCTCTCCTAGGTGGTCTCAACCTGCCCTGTCGCTCCGCCACAAAGTAACAATCGGGGGCCGTCGGGAACCCAGGCCCACCTCTACCGGGATGGAGCCACCTGCCCCTTCAGCCCCCATCTCCGAACAATATCACAGGTAATGTAACAGTGTAAAGTATATAGTATATGACCGTGATCACCTCCCGAAGTGATCACGGCCCAATAGTATAGCATGGCAGACGGACAAGAGTGTAGGGCCACTGATGGAACACTAGCATCCTATACTAAGCAGTAGGATAACAGGTAAAGGTAACAACAGTAGTAGCAAGGACAAGCTATGCATCAGGATAGGAATAACGGAAAGCAGTAACATGCTACACTACTCTAATGCAAGCATTATAGAGAAGAATAGGTGATATCTGGTGATCAAGGGGGGGCTTGCCTGGTTGCTCTGGCAAGTAGGAGGGGTCGTCAACACCGTAGTCGATCAGGGCAGCAGCGACGTCAGTCTCGTAGTCTAGCAGAGAGAAGAGGGGGGAGAAACAATAAATATAATGCAAACAAAGCATCACAAAACATAAAGAGGCAATACGCGGTGCTAGGTATGCCCTAACGCGGTAGGAGGTGATACCGACGAAGGGGGGAATTATCCGGGAAAGTATTCCCGGTGTTTCGCGTTTTCGGACAGATGAACCGGAGGGGTAAAGTTGCGTGTTTGCTATGCTAGGGATGTGTGGCGGATGAAGAGGCTGCGTATCCGAATTTGTCCCGTCGTTCTGAGCAACTTTCATGTATAAAGTATTTTCATCCAAGCTAAGGTTTATTTTATATTAATTTATAAAGATTTAATTTATTTTTAGAATTTCCAGATTAATATTAATTTGGAAATAAAAGAAAATGCTAAGTGTACCCATTGTGGGCTAGTCATTGTGGATGACAGGTGGGGTCCAGTGGCTGAGTCAAGATGTATAGCCAGCAGCTGACCACCAATGTTGATCGTCAATGTGGTCAGCGAGGCCCACATGTCATTGACGCTACTTTTCAACAGGGTTTTGTTTTAATTTAATATATCCTAATTAGTAGGCGGGCCCTGCTGTTAGTGTCTATTAGTGGTTAGCTAGTTTGACTAATTAGATTAGTTCCTAATCTAATCTGGCTGGGCCCGCATGTCGGTGGCACGTGCAGCCATCAGGTGGCTGTGCTCACGCACGCAGCACACCCTAAGGCGAGGAGCCGGTTGGTGAACATGGCCTCCGGTCACGGCGGAGCAGCTCCGGGAACCACGGTGGAGGGCTCCGGAACTACGAGAGCAAAGGGCGGCCGGAGCCATCGCGGGCGGGGCCATCGGCAGCGACAATGACATGGGCGTGCGGTGCGGAAGGCTCGTTGGGCGCTGCCTCGCACGCACGGGCGCTGGCCTGGCGGGCGGCCGGCACAGGCAGAGGAAGGCAAGGGCGCGACGAGCGACATCAGGCTGCGTGGGCACGAGGCCTACAACGAGTAGAGAGAGGGAGAGAGGGAGGCCGTGCCTCATTTGCGATGCAGGGGAGTGGCAATGGGCTCGAGGAGGCGGAAGGGCGTCGGTGGTGCGGTCGGAGCGGCGTCCGGGCAGCCGATGACGAGGGCGGCGGGGCGCTGGCGTCCAACTCGGGAGGGGGTAGCGCGAGGAAGAGGCAGGGACGGGCGGTCAAGCGCGACGGGGGAAGGTGAGGCGACCTTCGGGATCGGGCGGTGGCATCGGTGGTGGGGCGGCACCGGGGTGGGAGTCGGCGAGGTGGCGGCGGGGACGACGAGCGGACGCGAGCAGACGCGAGGTGGCGGGGGGAAGGGGAGAGTAG
Organism: Aegilops bicornis; assembly: GCA_021605145.1. Lineage (NCBI taxonomy): Eukaryota > Viridiplantae > Streptophyta > Magnoliopsida > Poales > Poaceae > Aegilops > Aegilops bicornis. The sequence continues at coordinate 21,067,599 of CM038674.1, read as the reverse complement.
TGGGGGCGAGTGGGGGGTTACGGGTTAGGGTTTCCCCCGGAGTGGGGATAATGAGGGAGTGGGCGCCCGGCCTGGCTGGCTAGCCCAATGGCCAGCTGGGCCGAGGCCCAACGAGGGGAGGGGCTTTTATTTTCTTTTGTTGCTTTTTTTATTCTTTTATATTTTATTTTAGTTACATTTTACTTTAGTTTTAGTAAAAATTATCACTAACACCTAAATTGGTACTTTCAAATAAACTACTGTCACATTAATTCTTATCCCAACTGAAATAGTTTAATATTTTATAAAATTCAAAAGGCATTTATTTTATTATTTAACCTACAGTTTTAATTATTTTGAACACTCAAACATTTTATTAAATTTAGGTTTCTCCACCATTTTTACCTGGGATTTATTTAACACATTTACAACAATTTTAGTTTTCACTTTTGAAAACTTTAACTGTTTGACTTGGTCTTAAATTTGAATTTGGATCGGTTCTAAACTAACACGAGATTAGCAACGGTGATCGTGGTGACGTGGCATCATTACCAGAGGGTTACTGTAGCTAGATTACCCGGGCGTCACACGCCACCCACCCGCCATCTCCTTTAGGCATTCAAAGCTGGTTGGTGCGTCGACAAGGGAGGTCCAGGTTCAGTTGTTGCTCTTCGAGGTGACCGTCGTCGGTAGAGACGCGGCTTAGATGTTTTTGCTTAGGGCAAGCCCTTTGCGTTGTGTTGTAATGTGTGCGATGGTTAATCTTCAGGTTAGTCCGATGTTTGCTTCTCTTGTTGTTCGCAACGAGAGGTAGTGTCTTGTAATGCCCCAAGGTGTGTGTGTGTGTCTAATCTCCCTAGAAATTTGAAATCCAAACTGGAAATAAACATGGAGAAAAGAAATCCGGCATGAATAGTATCATAGAAATACTAATAGAAAAAATGATACCATCCACAACTAAATTTCTATTTTTTTCACCATGTGTATTCGGAATTTGGACTCAAATTTTTTAGGGCTAATAGACATATGTCAACTGAACATTCACCAAAATTTTGTGAACACGGCATTGTATTATGTGTGACATGGTTTCACAAGATATTTTCCCGTGACTCACCTTCTCTTTGTTTTTTCTACCGGGTTTGCTAATCTGAATCCCTTTGGAAATTTAGATTTTGAACCAATACAACTCCAGTTCAGTGAAAGGTGCAACAACTCCAAGGAACAACTATTTTTTTCTAAAGTAATCAGCCACATCAAAGCAGCTCGATCATGGCAAACTAGCTTAGTAGATAATCTTGTCTGATAAAGACGGAACCTTAGTCGCGGCCATATCATCGTCAATCTTGAATCTCCATTCTTCAATATTTGGTAGGCGGTGTTTGTGTGCGTCTATGTTGTGATTTATGTTTAGAAAACATTTGGGATACATAACTGACTTTTGACTACAGTCTTTGTTGGAAATATGAGCAATTTACCGAATGAGTTTATTAACAGAAATACTAGATAAAACATAACTAATATAGCAGAGATAGAACACGTCATGCAATCTGACAGAGAGAAGGTAAATAGCATATGCATATATGAACTAGAACCGAACAAATCTAGAGCAAACATATGTGGAGCAGATAGTAGAGTAAGAAACTGTGTCAGAACCTCAAACAGAAAGAGCATAAGGACGTACGGAACAGCAGCAGAAGCAGTGCTCTTGGGGTCGACATCCTCGCTAGCCATGTCGTTGAAGAGGTTGTCGATGTCGGGGAAGAAGTCGTCATTGGGGAAGTGATGCTCGGTGTCCGGAGCGTCCGTAATGAACAGGTCAGTAGTCATGTGGAGCGCTCCCCAAAAACCTTATCACCCTTCTCCCGTACAGGACTCAAAGCGATGTGGTCGATGGAGAGTCAAAGACGATGGTTTGTCGGGATCAATCGAGTCCCGCCACCCACCCGCCATTTCCTTTAGGCATTCAAAGGTGGTTGGTGCGTCGACAAGGGAGGTCCGGGTTCAGCTGTTGCTTTTCAAGGTGACCGTCGTAGGTAGAGACGCGGCTTAGATGTTTTTTCTTAGGGAAGGTCCTGTGCGTTGTGTTGTAATGTGTGTGATGGTTAATCTTTGGATTAGTCCGATGTTTGCTACTCTTGTTGTTTGCAACGAGAGGTAGTGTCTTGTAATGCCCCAAGGTGTGTGTGTCTAATCTTCCTAGAAATTTGAAATCCAAACTGGAAATAAACATGGAGAAAAGAAATTCAGCATGAATAGTATCATAGAAATACTAATAGCAAAAATGATACCATCCACAACTGAATTTCTATTTTTTTCACCTTGTGTATTTGGAATTTGGACTAAAAAATTTTAGGGCTACTAGACATATGTCAACCGAATATTCACCAAAATTTTCTGAACACGGCATTGTATTATGTGTGACATGGTTTCACAAGATATTTTCCTATGACTCACCGTCTCTTTGTTTTTTCTACCGGGGTTGCTAATCCGAATCCCTTTGGAAATTTAGATTTTGAACAAATACAACTCCAGTTCAGTGAAAGGTGCAAAAACTCCGAGGAAGAACTAATTTTTTCATGAAGTAATCAGCCACATCAAAGCAGCTCGATCATGGCAAACTAGCTTAGTAGATAATCCCGTCAATCTTGAAGCTCCGTTCTTCAGCATTTGGTAGGCGTTGTGTGTGTGCGTCTATGTTGTGATTTATGTTTAGAAAACATTTGGGATACATAACTGACTTTTGACTACAGTCTTGTTGGAAATATGAGCAATTTACCGAATGATTTTATTAACAGAAATACTAGATAAAACATAACTAATGTAGCAGAGATAAAAGAAGTCATGCAATCTGACAGAGAGAAGGTAAATAGCATATGCATATATGAACTAGAACCGACCACATCTGGAGCAAACATATGTAGAGCAGATAGTAGAGCAAGAATCTATGGCAGAACCTCAAACAGAAAGAGCATAAGGACGTCCTCAAAATCCATGTCGTCGATGAGATTGTCGACGTGGGGGAAGAAGTCATTGTTGGGGAAGTGATTGTCGCCGGAGCGTCCGTGATGAACAGGTCGGTAATCACGCGGAGCGCTCCCCAAAAACCCTATCACCCTTCTCCCGCACAGGACTCAAAGCGATGCGGTCGATGGAGAATCAAAGACGATGGCTTTGTCGGGATCAATCGAGTCCCGCCACCCACCCGCCATCTCCTTTAGGCATTCAAAGCTGGTTGGTGCGTCGACAAGGGAGGTCCGGGTTTAGCTGTTGCTCTTCGAGGTGACCGTCATTGGTAGAGATGCGGCTTAGATGTTTTTGCTTAGGGCAGGCCCTGTGCGTTGTGTTGTAATGTGTGCGATGGTTAATCTTCGGATTAGTTTGGTGTTTGCTACTCTTGTTGGTCGCAACGAGAGGTAGTTCCTTGTAATGCCCCAAGGTCTGTGCGTCTAATCTCCCTAGAAATTTGAAATCCAAACTGGAAATAAAGATGGAGAAAAGAAATTCATCATGAATAGTATCATAGAAATACTAATAGCAAAAATGATACCATCCACAACTGAATTTATATTTTTTTCACCATGTTTATTTGGAATTTGGACTAAAAAATTTTAGGGCTACTAGACATATGGCAACCGAACATTCACCAAAATTTTCTGAACACGGCATTGTATTATGTGTGACATGGTTTCACTAGATATTTTCCCGTGACTCACCGTCTCTTTGTTTTTTCTGCCGGGTTTGCTAAGCTGAATCCCTTTGGAAATTTAGATTTTGAACAAATACAACTCCTGTTCAGTGAAAGGTGCAACAACTCCGAGGAACAACTATTTTTTTCATAAAGTAATCAGCCACATCAAAGCAGCTCGATCATGGCAAACTAGCTTAGTAGATAATCTTGTCAATCTTGAAGCTCCATTCTTCAGTATTTGGTACGCGTTGTTTGTGTGCGTCTGTGTTGTGATTTATGTTTAGAAAACATTTGCGATACATAACTGACTTTTGACTACAGTCTTTGTTGGAAATATGAGAAATTTACCGAATGACTTTATTAACAGAAATACTAGATAAAACATAACTAATATAGCAGAGATAAAACAAGTCATGCAATCTGACAGAGAGAAGGTAAATAGCATATGCATATATGAACTAGAACCGAACACATCTAGAGCAAACATATGTAGAGCAGATAGTAGAGTAAGAAACTGTGGCAGAACCTCAAATAGAAAGAGCATAAGGACGTACGGAACAACAACAAAAGCACTGCTCTTGGGGTCGACATCCTCAAAAGCCATGTCGTCGTAGAGGTTGTCGACGTCAGGGAAGAAGTCACCATTGGGGAAGTGATTGTCGGTGTCCAGAGCGTCCGTGATGAACAGGTTAGTAGTCCCGCGGAGCGCTCCCCAAAAACCTTATCACCCTTCTCCCGTACAGGACTCAAAGCGATGGGGTCGATGGAGAGTCAAAGACGATGCCTTTGTCGGGATCAATCGAGTCCCGCCACCCACCTGCCATCTCCTTTAAGCATTCAATGGTGGTTGGTGGGTCGACAAGGGAGGTCCGAGTTCAGCTGTTGCTCTTCGAGGTAACCGTCGTTGGTAGAGACACGGCTTAGATGTTTTTGCTTAGGGCAGGCCTTGTGCGTTGTGTTGTAATGTGTGCGATGGTTAATCTTCAGATTAGCCCAGTGTTTGATACTCTTGTTGTTCGCAACGAGAGGTAGTGTCTTGTAATGCCCCAAGGTGTGTGTGTCTAATCTCCCTAGAAATTTGAAATCCAAACTGGAAATAAATATGGAGAAAAGAAATTCACCATGAATAGTATCATAGAAATATTAATAGCAAAAATGATACCATCCACAACTGAATTTCTATTTTTTTCACCATGTGTATTCTAAATTTGGACTCAAAAAGTTTAGTGCTAGTAGACATATGTCAATCGAACATTCACCAAAATTTTCTGAACACGACATTGTATTATGTGTGACATGGTTTCACAAGATATTTTCCCGTGACTCACCATCTCTTTGTTTTTTCTTTCCGGTTTGCTAAGCCGAATCCCTTTGGAAATTTAGATTTTGAAAAAATACAACTCCTGTTCAGTGAAAGGTGCAACAGCTCTAAGGAACAACTATTTTTTTTCATAAAGTAATCAGCCACATCAAAGCACCTCGATCATGGCAAATTAGCTTAGTAGATAATCTCGTCAATCTTGAAGCTCCATTCTTCAGTATTTGGTAGGCGTTGTTTGTGTGCGTCTATGTTGTGATTTATGTTTAGAAAACAATTGGGGTACATAATTGACTATTGACTATAGTCTTTGTTGGAAATATGAGCAATTTACCGAATGATTTTATTAACAGAAATACTAGATAAAACATAACTAATATAGTAGAGATAAAACAAGTCATGCAATCTGACAGAGAGAAGGTAAATAGCATCTACATATATGAACTAGAACCGCACACATCTAGAGCAAACATATGTAGAGCCGATAGTAGAGTAAGAAATTTTGGAAGATCCTCAAACATAAAGAGCATAAGGACGTACAGAACAGCAGCAGAAGCACTGCTCTTGGGGTCGATGCTACCTCTTGAGCACTGCATTGGTTTTCCCTTGAAGAGAAAAGGGTGATGCAGCAAAGTACCGTAAGTATTCCCTCAGTTTTTGAGAACCAAGGTATCAATCCAGTAGGAGGCTACGCGCGAGTCCCTCGTACCTACACAAAACAAATAAATCCTCGCAACCAACGCGATAAGGGGTTGTCAATCCCTTCACGGTCACTTACGAGAGTGAGATCTGATAGATATGATAGGATAATATTTTTGGTATTTTATGATAAAGATGCAAAGTAAAAATAAAAGCAAATTAAAAAAACAAAGGAAATAACAAAGTGTTGGAAGATTAATATGATAAAGACAGACCCGGGGGCCATAGGTTTCACTAGTGGCTCCTCTCAAGAGCATAAGTATTTTACGGTGGGTGATAAATTACTGTTGAGCAATTGACAGAATTGAGCATAGTTATGAGAATATCTAGGTATGATCATGTATATAGGCATCCCGTCCAAGACAAGTAGACCGACTCCTGCCTGCATCTACTACTATTACTCCACTCGTCGACCGCTATCCAGCATGCATCTAGAGTATTAAGTTCATGAATACAGAGTAACGCCTTAAGCAAGATGACATGATGTAGAGGGATAAATTCATGCAATATGATAAAAACCACATCTTGTTATCCTCGATGGCAACAATACAATACGTGCCTTGCTGCCCCTCATCACATCGGGAAAGGACACCGCAAGATTGAACCCAAAGCTAAGCACTTCTCCCATTGCAAGAAAGATCAATCTAGTAGGCCAAATATTCGAAGAGACTTGCAAAGATAACCAATCATACATAAAAGAATTCAGAGAAGATTCAAATATTGTTCATAGATAAACTTGATCATAAACCCACAATTCATCGGTCTCAAGAAACACACTGCAAAAAGAAGATTACATCGAATAGATCTCCACGAGAGAGGGGGATAACATTGTATTGAGATCCAAAAAGAGAGAAGAAGCCATCTAGATACTAACTATTGATGTCTACTACACAACCTTCTTCTTGTAGACGTTGTTGGGCCTGCAAGTGCACAGGTTTGTAGGACAGTAGCAAATTTCCCTCAAGTGGATGACCTAAGGTTTATCAATCCGTGGGAGGCGTAGGATGAAGATGGTCTCTCTCAAACAACCCTGCAACCAAATAACAAAGAGTCTCTTGTGTCCCCAACACACCCAATACAATGGCAAATTGTATAGGTGCACTAGTTCGGTGAAGAGATGGTGATACAAGTGCAATATGGATGGTAGATAAAGGTATTTGTAATCTGAAAATATAAAAACAACAAGGTAAATAATGATAAAAGTGAGCGTAAATGGTATTGCAATGATAGGAAACAAGGCCTAGGGTTCATACTTTCACTAGTGCAAGTTCTCTCAACAATAATAACATAGATAGATCATATAACAATCCGTCAACATGCAACAAAGAGTCACTCCAAAGCCACTAATAGCGGAGAACAAACATAGAGATTATGGTAGGGTACGAAACCACCTCAAAGTTATTCTTTCGGATCGATCTATTAAAGAGTTCGTACTAGAATAACACCTTAAGACACAAATCAACCAAAACCCTAATGTCACCTAGATACTCCATTGTCACATCAAGTATCCGTGGGCATGATTATACGATATGCATCACACAATCTCAGATTCATCCAACCAACAGAAAGTACTTCAAAGAGTGCCTCAAAGTTCCTACCGGAGAGTCAAGAACGTGTGCCAACCCCTCTACATAGGTTCATGGGCGGAACCCGCAAGTTGGTCACCAAAACATACATCAAGTGGCACATGATATCCCATTGTCACCACAGATAAACACGGCAAGACATACATTGATACGTCTCCAACGTATCTATATTTTTTATTGTTCCATGCTATATTACTATGTGTTTTGAATGATTATGGGCTTTATTATACACTTTTATATTACTTTTGGGACTAACCTATTAACCGGAGGCCCAGCCCATATTGCTGTTTTATTGCCTGTTTCAGTATTTCGAAGAAAAGGAATATCAAACGGAGTCCAAACGGAATGAAACCTTCGGCAACGTGATTTTTTGGAAGAATATCATTCTGGAGACTTTCTCATGGACCCCTCGAGGCTTCCCCGACCGACTTCTTTCGCCTATATATTCCCTCGTACCCTAAAAACATCCAGGGAGAAGATAGATCAGGAGTTTCGCCGCCGCAAGCCTCTGTAGCTACCAAAAACCTCTCGGGAGCCAGTTCCGGCACCCTACCGGAGGGGGAACTCATAACCGGTGGCCATCTTCATCATCCCGGCGCTATCCATGACGAGGAGGGAGTAGTTCACCCTCGGGGCTGAGGGTATGTACTAGTAGCTATTTGTTTGATCTCTCTCTCTCTCATGTTCTCTCTCGTGTTCCCTTTATGGCACGATCTTGATGTATCCCGAGCTTTGCTATTATAGTTGGATCTTATGATGTTTCTCCCCCTCTACTCTCTTGTGATGAATTGAGTTTCCCTCTTGAAGTTATCTTATCGGATTGAGTCTTTATTTGAGAACACTTGATGTATGTCTTGCCGTGTTTATCTGTGGTGACAATGGGATATCACGTGCCACTTGATGTATGTTTTGGTGACCAACTTGGTTCCGCCCCATGAACCTATGCATAGGGGTTGGCACACGTTTTCTCGACTCTCCGGTAGAAACTTTGGGGCACTCTTTCAAGTACTTTGTGTTGGTTGGATGAATCTGAGATTGTGTGATGCATATCGTATAATCATGCCCACGGATACTTGAGGTGACAATGGAGTATCTAGGTGACATTAGGGTTTTGGTTGATTTGTGTCTTAAGGTGTTATTCTAGTACGAACTCTTTTATAGATTGATCTGAAAGAATAGCTTTGAGGTGGTTTCAGCATCTACCATAATCTCTACGCTTGTTCTCCGCTATTAGTGGCTTTGGAGTGACTCTTTGTTGCATGTTGAGGGATTGTTATATGATCTATCTATGTTATTACTGTTGAGAGAACTTGCACTAGTGAAAGTATGAACCCTAGGCCTTGTTTCCTATCATTGCAATACCGTTTACGCTCACTTTTACCACTTGTTACCTTGCTGTTTTTTTATTTTCAGATTACAAATACCTATATCTACCATCCGTATTGCACTTGTATCACCATCTCTTCGTCGAACTAGTGCACCTATACAATTTACCATTGTATTGGGTGTGTTGGGGACACAAGAGACTCTTTGTTATTTGGTTGCAGGGTTGTTTGAGAGAGACCATCTTCATCCTACGCCTCCACGGATTGATAAACCTTAGGTCATCCACTTGAGGGAAATTTGCTACTGTCCTACAAACCTGTGCACTTGCAGGCCCAACAACGTCTACAAGAAGAAGGTTGTGTAGTAGACATCAAGCTCTTTTCTGGCGCCGTTGCCGGGGAGGTGAGTGCTTGAAGGCATATCTTTAGATCTTGCAATCGAATCTTTTCGTTTCTTGTTGTATCACTAGTTTAGTTTATAAAAGAAAATTACAAAAAAATGGAGTTAAGTTTGTCTCATACACTTCGTCTTTTTAATATGTTTCGTGAGTTTGATGGAAAGGAAAATTGTGCTCAAGTGCTAGAAGAAGAAATCTATAGAATGTTTGATACTAAATCTTTGAATGATGAGAATGATTGCAATGTTGTTAGTATGAATTCCTTGAATATCCATGATGCTAATGATATGCAAAGCCACAAGCTTGGGGAAGCTATGTTTGATGAATATGATATTTTTAGTCCCCCAAGTTTTGATGAGAATATTTATTACGATGAAAGCATGCCTCCTATTTATGATGATTATATTGATGAAAGTGGGTTTGGAAGAGTGTCAACTTTATTTAGTGATGAATCCACAATTTCGGAAGAGGTTCCAATTGATTATGAGAACAAAGTTGCTATCTATGATGATTATTGTGATGACTTGTATGCTATTAAGAATAATTATAACCATGAAACTTGTCATCGTGATTTTAGTTTTCAATTGGATTATGCCTCACATGATAATTATTTTGTTGAGTTTGCTCCCACTACTATTCATGAGAAGAAATTTTCTTATGTGGAGAGTAGTAAATTTTCTATGCTTGTAGATCATGAAAAGAATGCTTTAGGTGCTGGTTATATTGTTGAATTCATTCATGATGCTACTGAAAATTATTTTGAGGGAGGAATATATGCTTGTAGGAATTGCAATAATGTTAAGTTTCCTCTCTATGTGTTGAAATATTGAAGCTATGCTTGTGTTACCCTCCTTTGCTAGTTGATTATTGTTTCCATAAGTTGTTTGCTCACAAAATCCCTATGCATAGGAAGTGGGTTAGACTTAAATGTGCTAGTCATATTCTTCATGATGCTCTCTTTATGTTTCAATTCTTATCTCTTATGTGAGCATCATTGAAATCATCATGCCTAGCTAGGGGCTTTAAACGTTAGCGCTTGTTGGGAGGCAACCCAATTTTATTTTAGTTTCTTGCTTTTTGGTTCTGTTTAGAAATAAATAATACATCTAGCTTATGTTTAGATGTGGTTTTATGTTTTAATTAGTGTTTGTGCCAAGTAGAACCTTTGGGAAGACTTGGGTGAAGTCTTTATGATCATGCTGTAAAAAACAGAAACTTTAGCGCTCACGAGATTAGCTTCAACTTTTTACTGGAGAGCGCTATTTAGTTGATTCTTTTTGCAGATGATTACTAGACAAATTCCTCAGGTCTGCCAATTTATTTTAGAATTTTTGGAGTTCCAGAAGTTTGCGTTAGTTACAGATTACTACAGACTGTTCTGTTTTTGACAGATTCTGTTTTCATTGTGTTGTTTGCTTATTTTGATGAATCTATGGCTAGTAAAATAGTTTATAAACCATAGAGAAGTTGGAATAAAGTAGGTTTAACACCAATATAAATAAAGAATGAGTTCATTATAGTAACTTGAGGTGGTGTTTTGTTTTCTTTTGCTAACGGAGCTTACTAGTTTTCTGTTAAGTTTTGTGTTGTGAAGTTTTCAAGTTTTGGGTAAAGATTCGATGGACTATGGAATAAGGAGTGGTAAGAGCCTAAGATTGGGGATTCCCAAGGCACCCCAAGGTAATATTCAAGGACAACCAAGAGCCTAAGCTTGGGGATGCCCTGGAAGGCATCCCCTCTTTCGTCTTCTTTCATCGGTAACTTTACTCGGAGCTATATTTTTATTCACCACATGATATGTGTTTTGCTTGGAGCGTCATTTTCTCTTGTTAGTTTTTTCTTGCTGTTATTTAGATTATTTTTTTGCATCTTTAGTTTCAATAAAAAAGTCAAGGATAGCCTTTGCCATGCTTATTTTGCTAGTATACATGTTGCTGTTTGAAAACAGAAAGTTTACCGCTGTTGCAAAAATTCCTCAGAAAAGTCAGAGAGTGGTATAATGTTGAATCTTTTTGAATATTGAGCTCTGATAAATTTATTACAGTGGGAATTTTAGTTCATAATTTTTGGAGTTAGGGAAGTATTGATACTCTTGCATTCTTTACAGACTGTACTGTTTTGGCAGATTGCTGTTATGTTTGCCTTGTTTGCATATGTTTGCTTGTTTAATGATTCTATTTGAGGATAGGAGTATTAAATATGCAGAGGAATTTAGTATGCAATGTTGAATAATAATTTTTGTGATTTGTTACAGTAGAAAATGATAAGGTTTTGCATTGGTTTATACTAACCTATCTCACGAGTTTTTGTTGAGTTTGGTGTGGATGAAACTTTTGATAAAAAGAGAAACCATGATATGAGAGGAATTAAGGAGACACAAAAGTTCAAGCTTGGGGATGCCCAAGGCACCCCAAGATAATATTTTAAAAAGTCTCAAGAATCTAAGCTTGGGGATGCCCCGTTAGGCATCCCACCTTTCTTCTTCAACAATTATCGGTTAGTATCGGTTGAGCCTAAGTTTTTGCTTCGTCACATGAGTTGTGCTATCCTTGCATTGTCATTTTATTTTGTTTTGCTTTCTGTTTGAATACACTACCAAGATCTGAAATTCTTAAATGTTAGAGAGTCTTCACATAGTTGCATAATTATCGGACTACTCATTGATCTTCACTTATATCTTTCGGAGTAGTTTGTTTTTGCTCTAGTACTTCACTTCAATCTTTTAGAGCTCAATGATGGTTTTATTTTGAAGAAATAGATGAACTCTCATGCTTCACTTATATTATTTTGAGAGTCTTAAATAGCATGGTAATGCTCTTAATCCTAATATGCTTGGTATTCAAGATTTGTAAAACTTTCTTATGAGTGTGTTGAATACTATGAGAAGTTTGATACTTGATAATTGTTTTGAGATATGAAGATGGTGATATTAGAGTCATGCTAGTTGAGTAGTTGTGAATTTGAGAAATACTTGTGTTAAAGTTTGTGATTCCCGTAGCATCCACGTATGGTGAACCGTTATGTGATGAAGTCGGAGCATGATTTATTTATTGATTGTCTTCCTTATGAGTGGCGGTCGGGGATGAGCGATGGTATTTTCCTACCAATCTATCCCCCTAGGAGCATGCGCGTAATACTTTTATTTGATAACTTGTAGATTTTTACAATAAGTATATGAGTTCTTTATGACTAATGTTGAGTCCATGGATTATACGCACCCTCACCCTTCCACCATTGCTAGCCTCTCTAATACCGCGCACTTTTCGCCGGTATCATACACCCACCATATACCTTCTTCAAAACAGCCACCATACCTACCTAACATGGCATTTCCATAGCCATTCCGAGATATATTGCCAAGCAACTTTCCACCGTTCCATTTATTATGACGCGCTCCATCATTGTCATATTGCTTTGCATGATCATGTAGTTGACATCGTATTTGTGGCAAAGCCACCGCTCATAATTCTTTCATACATGTCACTCATGAGTCATTGCACATCCCGTACATCACCGGAGGCATTCATATAGAGTCATATTTTGTTCTAAGTATTGAGTTGTAATTGTTGAGTTGTAAGTAAATAAAAGTGTGATGATCATCATTTTTAGAGCATTGTCCCAAGAGAGGAAAGGATGATGGAGACTATGATTCCCCCATAAGTCGGGATGAGACTCCGGATGAAAAAAAAGAAAAGGGGCCATAAAAAAGAGAAAAGGCCCAACATAAAAAAATAAAATAAAAAAATGAGAGAAAAAGAGAGAAGGGACAATGCTACTATCCTCTTACCACACTTGTGCTTCAAAGTAGCACCATGATCTTCATGATAGAGAGTCTCCTATGTTGTCACTTTCATATACTAGTGGGAATTTTCATTATAGAACTTGGCTTGTATATTCCAATGATGGGCTTCCTCAAAATGCCCTAGGTCTTCGTGAGCAAGCGAGTTGGATGCACACCCACTTAGTTTCTTTTGTTGAGATTTCAAATGCTTATAGCTCTAGTGCATCCGTTGCATGGCAATCCCTACTCACTCACATTAATATCTATTGATGGGAATCTCCATAGCCCGTTGATACGCCTAGTTGATGTGAGACTATCTTCTCCCTTTTTGTCTTCTCCACAGCCACCCTTCTATTCCACCCATAGTGCTATATCCATGGCTCACGCTCATGTATTGCGTGAAGATTGAAAAAGTTTGAGAATGTCAAAAGTGTGAAACAATTGCTTGGCTTGTCATTGGGGTTGTGCATGATTTAAATACTTTGTGTGGTGAAGATAGAGCATAGCCAGACTATATGATTTTGTAGGGATAACTTTCTTTGGCCATGTTATTTTGAGAAGACATAATTGCTTAGTTAGTATGCTTGAAGTGCTATTACTTTTATGTCAATATGAACTTTTGTCTTGAATCTTTCGGATCTGAATATTAATATCACAATTAAGATGAATTGCCATGAAACTATGCCAAATAGCATTCCACATCAAAAATTCTGTTTTTATCATTTACCTACTCGAGGACGAGCATGAATTAAGCTTGGGGATGCTTGATACGTCTCCAACGTATCTATAATTTTTTATTGTTCCATGCTATATTACTATGTGTTTTGAATGATTATGGGCTTTATTATACACATTTTATATTACTTTTGGGACTAACCTATTAACCGGAGGCCCAGCCCATATTGCTGTTTTATTGCCTGCTCCAAAGATTTCGAAGAAAAGGAATATCAAACGGAGTCCAAACGGAATGAAACGTTCGGCAACGTGATTTTTTGGAAGAATATCATCCTGGAGACTTGGAGTTCACGTCAGAAGATACTCGAGGAGCCTAGGAAATAGGCCCCCCCACCGGGCGCGCCTGCACTTCACTTCTTTCGCCTATACATTCTCGCACTTAAAACATCCAGATAGATCATTCGCTGCCGCAGCCATCTCATCCGCGCCATCTCACTGAGGCACAGCAGCTATGTGTTTGATCTCTCAGCTCTTCTGTTCATGGCCTTCAGCTTGTTAAGTTGATCTGATGTTTCTCCTTCTGATGAATTGAGTTCTCTGTCATCGATAGACAGATCTTCACTGATGTTGTTTGAGACCTCATCCTTGCTCTCATATCATTTGAGAATCTCATGTCCTAGATTAGTAGCCCAACAACGTCTACAAGAAGAAGGTTGTGTAGACGTTGTTGGGCCTGCAAGTGCACAGGTTTGTATGACAGTAGCAAATTTCCCTCAAGTGGATGAGCTAAGGTTTATCAATCCGTGGGAGGCGTAGGATGAAGATGGTCTCTCTCAAACAACCCTGCAACCAAATAACAAAGAGTCTCTTGTGTCCCCAACACACCCAATACAATGGCAAATTGTATAGGTGCACTAGTTCGGCGAAGAGATGGTGATACAAGTGCAATACGGATGGTAGATATAGGTATTTGTAATCTGAAAATAAAAAAACAGCAAGGTAACAAGTGGTAAAAGTGAGCGTAAACGGTATTGCAATGATAGGAAACAAGGCCTAGGGTTCATACTTTCACTAGTGCAAGTTCTCTCAACAGTAATAACATAGATAGATCATATAACAATCCCTCAACATGCAACAAAGAGTCACCCCAAAGCCACTAATAGCGGAGAACAAACGTAGAGATTATGGTAGGGTACGAAACCACCTCAAAGCTATTCTTTCAGATCAATCTATAAAAGAGTTCGTACTAGAATAACACCTTAAGACACAAATCAACCAAAACCCTAATGTCACCTAGATACTCCATTGTCACCTCAAGTATCCGTGGGCATGATTATACGATATGCATCACACAATCTCAGATTCATCCAACCAACACAAAGTACTTCAAAGAGTGCCCCAAAGTTCCTACCGGAGAGTCAAGAACGTGTGCCAACCCCTATGCATAGGTTCATGGGCGGAACCCACAAGTTGGTCACCAAAACATAAATCAAGTGGCACATGATATCCCATTGTCACCACAGATAAACACGACAAGACATACATCAAGTGTTCTCATAAAAGACTCAATCCGATAAGATAACTTCAAAGGGGAAACTCAATTCATCACAAGAGAGTAGAGGGGGAGAAACATCATAAGATCCAACTACAATAGCAAAGCTCGATACATCAAGATCGTGCCATAGAGGGAACACGAGAGAACACGAGAGAGAGAGATCAAACACATAGCTACTGGTACATACCCTCAGCCCCGAGGGTGAACTACTCCTCCTAGTCATGGAGAGCGCCGGATGATGAAGATGGCCACCGGTGATGGGTTCCCTCCAGTGGTGCCGAACGGACTCGAGAGGTTTTTGGTGGCTACAGAGGCTTGCGGCGCGAACTCCCGATCTATCTTCTGCTTTGGAAGTTTTAGGGCACGAGGTATATGGGTGCAGGAAGCACGCCGGTGGAGCTTCCGGGCCCACGAGGCAGGGCGCGCCTAGGGGGTGGGCGCGCCCCCCACCCTCGTGGCCAGCTCCCGTATCTTCTGACGTAGAGTCCAAGTCTATCTGGTGGCTTTCCTTCCAAAAATAACTTCTCTAGTTTATTTCATTTCGTTTCGACTCCGTCTGATATTCCTTTTCCTCGAAACACTGAAATAGGCATAAAACAGCAAGTCTGGGCTGGGCCTCCGGTTAATAGGTTAGTCCCAAAAATAATATAGAAGTCGAAAATAAAGCCCAATATTGCCCAAAACAGTAGATAATATAGCATGGAGCAATCAAAAATTATAGATACGTTGGAGACGTATCAACTATGGACCCGAAGGTCTGAGGTAAACTACTCACACTTCATCGGAGAGGCTATGGTGTTGATGTAGAAGTCCTTCGTGATGGATGCCCCCTCCGGCGGACCTCCGGAACAGGCCCCAAGATGGGATCTCATGGGTACAGAAGGTTGCGGCAGTGGAATTAGGTTTTTGGCTCCGTATCTGAGCGTTTGGGGGTATGTAGGTATATATAGGAGGAAGAAGTACGTCGGTGGAGCAACATGGGGCCCACGAGGGTGGAGGGCGCGCCCTGGGGGGTGGGCGCGCCCCCTACCTCGTGACCTCCTGGAAGCTTCTCTTACGTAGGGTCCAAGTCTCCTGGATCATGTTCATTCCAAAAATCACGCTCCCGAAGGTTTCATTCCGTTTGGACTCCGTTTTATATTCTTTTTCTGCGAAACTCTGAAATAGGCAAAAAAATAGCAATTCTGGGCTGGGCCTCCGGTTAATAGGTTAGTCCCAAAAATAATATAAAAGTGGATAATAGAGCCCAATATTTTCCAAAACAGTAGATAATATAGCATGGAGCAATAAAAAATTATAGATACGTTGGAGACTTATCAAGCATCCCCAAGCTTAATTCGTGCTCGTCCTCGAGTAGGTAAATGATAAAAAATATAATTTTTGATGTGGAATGCTACTTGGCATAATTTCAATGTAATTCTTCTTAATTGTGGTATGAATATTCAGATCCGAAAGATTCCAGATAAAAGTTCATATTGACATAAAAATAATAATACTTCAAGCATACTAACTAAGCAACTATGTCCTCTCAAAATAACATGGCCAAAGAAAGTTCATCTGTAACATCCCAAAATTCTAAATTTTGAAATGTTATATTAAATAAATTATTATGATTGATTGTTTGATTGATTGACTGAAAGTGAGTGAAATTTGAAACTTTTGAAAGTTGAATGAGAGGGAACGAAATGACTTTCCCAAACTTTCATCCTTGCATTTTATCTCAATGAATTCAAATGCATTTCAACACAAAACCCTAGAGTGAAGATGACATGACTTCTTCCATTTGAAATCCAAAGGGTTTTTGAAAAGATTTGAATTCCATTTGGAAATATTTCAAATTCTAAAACTTTATGCAACTCAATGATTTTCATGACAGAAGATAAAATGACTTCTTCAATTATATGAAATATAAGTCGGAAGTCAAAAGGAATCAAACTGAAAGTCATTTGAAAGTATTTTGAAACTCCATAGTACAGACTCAAGTTATTCCTTTGACGTAGGGAAAATAAAACCAGCTTTTATGCAAAACTAAACTTAGACACAAAGCCACAAAGACATATTGTATATAGCATAGTTTTATCATCTGTTTTCTCATGTTGTGATCTTGCCGGTACATTCAATGTACTGACCTACACGGCTGCAACGTATCATGTTGCAGATATTTACTTCCGACGAGTAAGAGTATGGTACAGGGTTACGGTCTACACTCAACCTGCCGATGGCGTTGATGGGACTCCACACCCGATTACTTGTTTCCGCTGAGACTTATGAGGTATATATCAGTATTACGTTATTTATACATGTGATTGCACTTTGATATATACATTGATGTACTGTGTGTGCCAGCATACTGATCCAGGGATGGCACGGATACACAGAGGCTTGATCGTCTGAGGTTGGGTCACTACAGATATGGTATCAGAGCACATGTTGACTGTATGATGTGACCCTAGAAATCGGAAAGCCCCTAGACAGGAAATTTCTAAAACTTTATTTTCAAAAAGATCCTTTACATCTCATCTTTTCTAATTTTATCAAATATTCCTCTTACCTCAAATAGTTAGAATATACCCCTTTCCCTTTTGACCACACGAAGAATCAACTGAAGCCACTCCAAGAAGGACAAGGTATCGGATAACTGATGGCCTCTTAAGAGTAAAGAGGATTTCACCATGCATTAGAAGAATTGAAGCTACAACAGTTGAAGACTCAAGAATTTGAAGAATCAAGAATTATTGACCTTTAGAAGACCAAACCCCTGTTATATACTTACCTTACATGCAACGATTTGTGAGCTATCATTTGTTTGATGTTTTTTTTGACAGCCACAAAATAAACTCATTTCTTCAAAACTATTATTTGTGTTGTGTGTGTATCCCTCCATCCTTCTCCCTATCTCTCATATCTCATCCCAAAACCCTTGGACCCACTAGATGATGAATGAAGATGGACGTGTATTTCCGAGATTGATGACACAGCCGGAGGTAGCACAGTGGATATGGAACATGGAAAATCGCATGAAGGAGCACTGTAGTGAAGTTTGACCCTCAGGAAATAGAACCTCTGATCATTACGGAGAAATCCAGTAAAAGAAAATGAAGACACCCTCAGAACAACCCAATTTCTGCAAAGAGGGACAAGAGTCATATTACCTATTTTGAATGTAAGGACGCCAGGCATTATGCCAATGATTGTCTCGAAAGGAAGAAAGGAACTCAAGGAGCAGGCACCATCACCAAGAAGCCTCGAGACATGCCGGAAGTTATTTGTTTTCGTTGCAAGGAAGTAGGATATTTTGCTAGGGATTGTTCAAATCATGAGAAAGCTGGAGCTGAGTAGTGGAGATGTCGATATCAGTAATAAGGGTAGTACGGAAAACACTTTTTCATGAGAATGCGGATCGAGTTATGTAATAGATTACTCAGAGATTGTAATAATTCATCACAATAAAGTTGATATGTCATATGCTGAAAGGCTTTAAGGAGTTGTTACGTTTTATCTTGGAAATTAATATTCTGGGTGAACATGGAAGAAAATGAGTTGTGATGCATAAACTGGATGTTCGAAATTGAGTTTGAAGTTTTGTTTGGATGATATGAATGTGTACCCAAGGATATATGTACCTTATTCTGAGCACCATTTTTGTTTTACAACTGCAGATGACGACCCTTTATGAGTCTTTCCTCAAGGGCTCGGAAACGATCATGACCCTAACAAGTGATCATGATTACCCGAAAATCCTGAAGGACATGATGAAGCATATTCACCTCAAAGGAGATGAAGTCTACAAAGGCTACCCCTTCATGCAAAAGGGAGTGGAACTTTGGTATGTGGAGGTACACCTCCACCATATGAAAGGAGTTTGCCCAAAGATGATGGGGCAGTACTTTTTCATCACACGGGTACCACAAGCAACTTTCTTTGACGCTGTTCGTGAAGTAGCCATGGAAGCCCTACGCCAGATCGGAGAAATACTTGAAGCAAGACTCCATTATACTCAGGAATACCTAAGAGAAGTGCAATGCAGAGATGATGGAGATAAAGCTCAAGGCCACTACGATGAAACAGAAGATTGAAGATTTCAAGGAGCGTGTCGCACAATTCCAGTGGGACTGAAGAATCCTCAAAGAGGAAAAATGAATAAAATTGGAAGTAATGCTTGACCATACCAAACCATGTGGATGGAAGTATTTGTAATAAAGTACTTTTTTTGGAATTTGGATTTAGGAAAAATGATTAAGGATGTAATAAAATATTTGATATGAAAATAATATGATTTATGGATGAACTAGTGCATTTCATTTTAAGTGTGGTAGTACTCATAAAGCCACATGATCAATGAAGAAAGAAATGTGTTATACATGGCGGTCCATAGAAGGGAGCTGGAGCAAATAAGTTGGAGTTTTGTATGATCAGCACCGCAAGGGTATGAAGGAATGAAATACTATTGGATTTAAAAGAGGTATAATGTGGGAATATGGAACAATAATCGTCGAAAGGATGAGTTAAAGACGCAGTAAGTGTTTAATTGGGCCCACAACCCACAGGCCCAGGAATTTACAAGGAATCAAGGACTCCCTGGAAGAAGAAATTCCATCAGCAGACGTTTCATAGGAGGTTATGCAAAAACCCGAGAGTGGTGAAGAAACGATAGATGTCTTGCTCAGCTTGTAGAACCAATGGATTTACCCGAACCCTGTTCGAGGACATGAGAAATTCTGCAATGTTTGTGAGGATGCCCAAGTGATAGAATACGTGATTCACCATCAGTGTATGAAGTAATGGTTCGAGTACGGGATGGATTGGCCCCCATACCGGAGACTTCTATCATAAACTATCATATGTTGATGGAAAATCATAGAGCCTTGAAAACCTTAGAAGAGTGTCGATACGACAAGCCAAAAACCTTAAAATGGTAGGACGATGGAACCCTGTACAGGAAACCGTTGCCAAACATAGGTTATGGAGAGATTTAACCCAGACCAGTTTCCTGTAGAAACCAGAAATTGTTGACCACCATGAGATACCGATAGTTGTTAAGTATTCACGATAGACCCAACAGATAAGAAAACCCAGTACCGGAGGAACCTTACCATGAAGAAGGGATAAAAGATTTTGAAGAAAAAGTTGTGCCCTTACCGAAAGAGCCTCGGTGAAGGAGTTATTCCAGAGAATATGAGAAGACCGACACCGTCAACCCAAAGGATGGAGTACATGAATTCTGTCGGAACCATGGCTTTACTTTTAAGTGTGGTAGCACACTAGACCATTCCGATTGATGGATTTGCTAGAAGACCCCAAACCCTAACCTTTCTTGTTAGTTTCTTCAATCTCGAGGACGAGATTCATTTTAAGTTTGGTAGGTTTGTAACATCCCAAAATTCTAAATTTTGGAATGTTATATTAAATAAATTATTATGATTGTTTGTTTGATTGATTGACTGAAAGTGAGTGAAATTTGAAACTTTTGAAAGTTGAATGTGAGGGAACGAAATGACTTTCCCAAACTTTCATCCTTGCATTTTATCTCAACGATTTCAAATTCATTTCAACACAAAACCCTAGAGTAAAGATGACACGACTTCTTCCATTTGAAATCCAAAGGGTTTTTGGAAAGATTTGAATTCCATTTGGAAATATTTCAAATTCTAAAACTTTATGCAACTCAATGATTTTCATGAGAGAAGATAAAATGACTTCTTCAATTATATGAAATATGAGTTGGAAGTCAAAAAGAATCAAATTGAAAGTCATTTGAAAGTATTTTGAAACTCCCTTTCAAATTTGGAATTATTTGAATTTTATGCAAATTATTTTTCTCCTAAAAATAAATAAATAAAAATAAGGGTAAAATGATTCGGTTCAATAGAAAATTAGGAGAAAATGATTTTGAAATCATTTTGGTATTTAAAAAATGATTTTTTGTTGAGTTTTATTGAAACAGTAGCTGTGTTTGCTTTATTTAAATTTTTGTTGATTTTATTTGGACTGGAAAATATGTTCATGTTTTAGGATTTTCTTTTTGTGAAAATTTAGATATATAATATGCCTACATAATATATTTTCTATTGCTCTTTATTTCAGTGTCCTTGTCTATGTTTATATAAAAACACTGGCGAAGCCCACCGCACTGTGCCCAGCCTCCTCCACGACTCCAACAGGTCATCTTCCTCCTACGAACCTTCAAAAGCAGGGCCTTTTACGCACCCCACCCCGCGCCCCATCCCCTTCCCTCCTTCCCCTTTTCCAAGAATCCTCTGAATGGATCCACCTTCTTCCCCTACACCTCCTTCTCCAAGTAAAAGACCATTAATGCCCCGGATTTTCTCGCCGGAGATCCGAACTTGCCGTTTTTTGCTCGCCATGGCTGCACGCATCTGGACACCCCCTCGCCCTATAAATACATCCCTCGTGTTGCCCTCCTTCCCCTCGCCCAAAGCCCTCTCCTATGGGAGCTTATCCCCCTCCCTATCTAGCACAATTACTCATCGGAGTTCATAAACTCCGGCGGCTTCTCCATCGCGGCCCGAGGCTCGGTTGGTACTTCCTCGGCCTCCCCTGAGTTTTGCTTGGAGCGTCATGTATGATTTGAGTCTTTGCTTTTTAGTTCACCACAATCATCCTTGCTGTACACACCTTTTGAGAGAGCCATACATGATTTAAAAATTATTAGAGTGCTCTATGTGCTTCACTTATATCTTTTGAGTTATATAGTTTTGCTCTAGTACTTCACTTATATCCTTTAGAGCACAGTGGTGGATTTTTTTATAGAAACTATTGATCTCTCATGCTTCACTTAGATTATTTTGAGAGTCTTAAATAGCATGGTAATTTGCATAAATAATCCTAATATGCTAGGTATTCAAGATTAGTAAAAACTTTCTTATGAGTGTGTTGAATACTAAGAGAAGTTTGATGCTTGATGATTGTTTTAAGATATGGAGGTAATAATATCAAAGTCGTGCTAGTTGAGTAGTTGTGAATTCGAGAAACGATTGTGTTCAAGTTTGCAAGTCCCGTAGCATGCACGTATGGTAAACGTTATGTAACAAATTTGAACATGAGGTGTTTTTTGATTGTCCTCCTTATGAGTGGCGGTCGGGGATGAGCGATGGTCTTTTCCTACCAATCTATCCCCCTAGGAGCATGCGCGTAATGTTTGGTTTTTGATGACTTGTAGATTTTTGCAATAAGTCTGTGAGTTCTTTATGACTAATGTTGAGTCCATGGATTATATGCACTCTCACCCTTCCATCATTGCTAGCCTCTTCGGTACCGTGCATTGCCCTTTCTCACATTGAGAGTTGGTGCAAACTTCGCCGGTGCATCCAAACCCCGTGATATGAAACGCTCTTTCACACATAAACCTCCTTATATCTTCCTCAAAACAGCCACCATACCTACCTATTATGGCATTTCCATAGCCATTCCGAGATATATTGCCATGCAACTTTCCACCATTCCTTTTATCATGACACATTCATCATTGTCATATTGCTTAGCATGATCATGTAGTTGACATAGTATTTGTGGCAAAGCCACCGTTCATAATTCTTTCATACATGTCACTCTTGATTCATTGCGTATCCCGGTACACCATCGGAGGCATTCATATAGAGTCATATTTTGTTCTAGTATCGAGTTGTAATCATTGAGTTGTAAATAAATAGAAGTGTGATGATCATCATTTTCTAGAGCATTGTCCCAAGTGAGGAATAAAAAAAGAGAAAGGCCATAAAAAAGAGAAGGACCCAAAAAAATGAGAGAAAAAGGGAGAAGGGACAATGCTACTATCCTTTACCACACTTGTGCTTCAAAGTAGCACCATAATCTTCATGATAGAGAGTCTCTTGTTTTATCACTTTCATATACTAGTGGGAATTTTTCATTATAGAACTTGGCTTGTATATTCCAAAAATGGGCCTCCTCAAGTGCCCTAGGTCTTCGTGAGCAAGCAAGTTGGATGCACACCCACTTAGTTTCTTTTATTGAGCTTTCATACATTTATAGCTCTAGTGCATCCGTTGCATGGCAATCCCTACTCCTTGCATTAACATCAATCGATGGGCATCTCCATAGCTCATTGATTAGCCTCGTTGATGTGAGACTTTCTCCTTTTTGTCTTCTCCACATAACCCCCATTATCTTATTACATTCCACCCATAGTGATATGACCATGGCTCGCGCTCATATATTGCGTGAAAGTTTATAGGTTTGACATTACTAAAGTATGAAACAATTGCTTGGCTTGTCATCGGGGTTGTGCATGACGAGAGAATTCTTGTGTGACGAAAATGGAGCATGACTAAACTATATGATTTTGTAGGGATGATGTAACATCCCAAAATTCTAAATTTTGGAATGTTATATTAAATAAATTATTATGATTGTTTGTTTGATTGATTGACTGAAAGTGAGTGAAATTTGAAACTTTTGAGAGTTGAATGAGAGGGATCAAAATGACTTTCCCAAACTTTCATCCTTGCATTTTATCTCAATGAATTCAAATTCATTTCAACACAAAACCCTAGAGTGAAGATGACATGACTTCTTCCATTTGAAATCCAAAGGGTTTTTGAAAAGATTTGAATTCCATTTGGAAATATTTCAAATTCTAAAACTTTATGCAACTCAATGATTTTCATGAGAGAAGATAAAATGACTTCTTCAATTATATGAAATATGAGTTGGAAGTCAAAAAGAATCAAATTGAAAGTCATTTGAAAGTATTTTGAAACTCCCTTTCAAATTTGGAATTATTTGAATTTTATCCAAATTATTTTTCTCCTAAAAATAAATAAATGAAAATAAGGGTAAAATGATTCGCTTCAATAGAAAATTAGGAGAAAATGATTTTGAAATCATTTTGGTATTTAAAAAATGATTTTTTGTTGAGTTTCATTGAAACAGTAGCTCTGTTTGCTTTATTTAAATTTTTGTTGATTTTATTTGGACTGGAAAATATGTTCATATTTTAGGATTTTCTTTTTGTGAAAATTTAGATATATAATATGCCTATATAATATATTTTTCTATTGCTCTTTATTTCAGTGTCCTTGTCTATGTTTATATAAAAACATCGGCTAAGCTTCCAGCACTGTGCCCAGCCTCCTCCACGACCCAACAGGGTCATCTTCCTCCTACGAACCTTCAAAAGCAGGACACACACATGCACCCCACCCCGCGCCCCATCCCCTTCCCTCCTTCCCCTTTTCCAAGAATCCTCTGAATGGATCCACCTTCTTCCCCTACACCTCCTTCTCCAAGTAAAAGACCATTAATGCCCCGGATTTTCTCGCCGAAGATCCGAACATGCCGTTTTTTGCTCGCCATGGCTGCACGATCTGGACACCCCTCGCCCTATAAATACATCCCTCGTGTTGCCCTCCTTCCCCGCCCAAAGCCCTCTCCTATGGGAGCTTATCCTCCCTATCCAGCACAATTACTCATCGGAGTTCATAAACTCGGCGGCTTCTCCATCGCGCCCGAGGCTCGGTTGGTACTTCCTCGGCCTCCCCTGAGTTTGCTGAGATCTCCTCTGCACCGTCCCGTGCTCTCCTTCCTCTAGGAACCCCTACAACCTCGGAGTCGATCTTCTTCCCAAACTCCGGCGACTACTCCGGTGAGATCAAAGAAATCCCGTAATTATTTTTTTCAGAAATGTAGCGATCTTAGAAAATTCATATCTATTAGTATACATATCCAAATTGAGTGATTCTTTTTGAATTGTGTCACAAATTTGTTTAAGTTTATGTTTGTGCACTTAGGTTTCAAATTTGAGTAGTTTAAACTTAAGTTTGATGAAATTTGTTCAAATCACTAATTTGGTCATATTTTGAGTTTTACAAAGTATTTTTGATTGATTCTTTTTGCTACTGTTTTATTATGGTTTTTTCTATCCAGCAGCATATAATTATTATTTTTTTAGTTTATTTTAAATACAGTTTTTAGCAAAACAGTACTGTTTTTTCTATCCAGCAGCATATAATTATTATTTCTTTTTGTCACTTTTGACAAATTTAGTTTTGTTTCTGTTAGTCAACCAAAGAATTTTTTTTAAAAAATAAATTATTTAGTTTTGTATGAAAACTTGTTTAGGTCATAGTTAGTGTTTCTTAAAAGCTTTTTATTTGTTTCTTTTTGCAAATAAAAGTTTATGAAAAATGCTTTCCGTTAACTTAGTTGATTTAAATTTTATTTTTGTTAAAATTATTAGTTTATTATTTTCTTTGGACAAAACTATTTTTGTAGTTAAGGCAAAAGGTTTTCCTAGTAGGTTCTTTATAGTTTTCCCTATTAGTTCTTTCGATGTGTTATTTGTTTTGTATCGGGTTTTCTTATTGAGTTTTTTTATTGTTAGATTTGCTTGCTAGAATTCTTGCTTATGTGTATGTCATGTTTGTTATTATAGATTTCGTCGGAGAGTTGCGTATAGTCCTATCAAGTTATTTCTGAGAGCGTTGTTATCTTCATCAAGTAATACCAGGCAAGTTCACTTTGACCATGTTTTTCATACCTATGTTTTTATTGCATCTAGTGTCATCTTCGCAACAATCCCTCCAGTAGTGATATTGAATCCTTGTAATTGAGTAGTATGCATGAGGTAGGAACCCATCTCCCTGTTATCAAGCCCGTGACGTTATTTATTTTAATGCTACGCTATATTAGACGGGGTCTGGTATGAGTGCACGAGAGTGGTGTGAACAAGGAGGACTCTACGTCAATGACGACAACTCCATGATGGCATCTGCAAGGACTGCATCTTCAAGGCCTCAAGGCTTCAAGACTCGAGACAAGAATTCAATACACATTACTGGGTGAAGGATGGTTGATGGGCACCCTGGAGAAACCAGTGGATGGCCGGGATGCATGGAGAAGCGCCATGACATCTTGCGGAAAGCTTCACCCAGACTCAAAGAGACGGAAGAATACTTCATGTCCGGAAGCTTACCTGTGCAACCGCAAGTCACTATGGGTTCTGGCTTGGTTGACCTTAGTGGTGACTCTGGCTAGGACGGTGCTAGCAGATGTAGAACTACGGTAGGGTTGGATGAGCACCGGACAGTGGTCAGGGGAACTCTTCGGAAGACCATGTTTCGATCATCCTGTTCTCAAACATCATGAAGTGCGAGGACGAAAAGGGAGGGATCGAATCTTGCGGGTAAAGTGTACAAACCTCTGAAGAGGGTTAAAACCTAATCGATTAGCCGTGTCCCCGGTTACGGACAACTTGAGCCTCTGGACTTGGATCTATCTCGGAACTCTCAACACCGGATTGATAACTTAATTGTGGGCAACTTATGATGATTTGGGCTATGAGAAATCGGTTGGTGGAACCGTGTCATGATAGAAAACTCCGTAGTACAGACTCCAGTTATTCCTTTGATGTAGGGAAAATAAAACCATCTTTTATGCAAAACTAAACTCAGACACAAAGCCACAAAGCCATATTGCATATAGCATAGTTTTATCATCTGTTTTCTCATGTTGTGATCTTGCCGGTACATTCAAAGGTACTGACCTACACGGCTGCAACGTATCATGTTGCAGATATTTTCTTCCGACGAGTAAGAGTACGGTACAGGGTTATGGTCTACACTCAACCTGCCGATGGCGTTGATGGGACTCCACACCCGATTACTTGTTTCCGCTGAGACTTATGAGGTATATATCAGTTTTACGTTATTTATACATGTGATTGCACTTTGATATATACATTGATGTACTGTGTGTGCCAAAGATACTGATCCGAGGATGGCACGGATACGAAGGCTTGATCGTCTGAGGTTGGGTCACTACAGATATGGTATCGAGCACATGTTGACTGTATGATGTGACCCTAGAAATCGGAAAGCCCCTAGACAGGAAATTTCTAAAACTTTATTTTCAAAAAGATCCTTTACATCTCATCTTTTCTAATTTTATCAAATATTCCTCTTACCTCAAATAGTTAGAATATACCCCTTTCCCTTTTGACCACACGAAGAATCAACTGGAGCCACTCCAAGAAGGACTAGGTATCGGATAACTGATGGCCTCTTCAGAGTAAAGAGGATTTCACCATGCATTAGAAGAATTGAAGCTACAACAGTTGAAGACTCTGAAGAATTTGAAGAATCTGAAGAATTATTGACCTTTAGAAGACCAAACCCCTGTTATATACTTACCATACATGCAACGATTTGTGAGCTATCATTTGTTTGATGTTTTTTTTGACAGCCACAAAATAAACTCATTTCTTCAAAACTATTATTTGTGTTGTGTGTGTATCCCTCCATCCTTCTCCCTATCTCTCATATCTCATCCCAAAACCCTTGGACCCACTAGATGATGAATGAAGATGGACGTGCATTTCCGAGATTGATGACACAGCCGGAGGTAGCACAGTGGATACGGAACATGGAAGATCGCATGAAGGAGCACTGTATTGAAGGAGAGTATATGGTTCCATACACCCTACGACGGATCACACAAGGTGCTGCAAAATGGCGAGAGGTACATCAAGCTATAGAAGGATGGAATGGATCAAATGTTTGGGAAGAATTCAAGACGATTCTACTAAGGTCTCGTTTTATCCAGAAGCCCGGTGACAGTAAAATGAAGCAAACTTGTGCATGCAAGATATGTGGAGAAATAGGACACACCCAGGAGGAACACAAGGATGGATGCCCATATTGTGAGGAGAATCACCTAGCCGAAGAATGCCCGACTGGGCAAGTTACTTGTTTCCTGTGTGAAGGAACTACACACTACCCTGGTCAATGTCACATTTACCGCAATGTACAAGAAATTACCAAGCTGCAGAAAGAAGCACTTAGGGAAAGTTTAGAGGAACCCGTGATGAAGGAAGTTGTTGAAGACCCTAAAGAAGAAGGCCTAAACAGATTTTACTCGAACACTTGCTATTCATGTGGATAAGAAGGACATTATTCTCAGTAGAGTATCTCGGAGACTTACCGACAGCAGAAGTGAAGTTTGACCCTCAGGAAATAGAACCTCTGATCATTACGGAGAAATCCAGGAAAAGAAATGAAGACACCCTCTGAACAACCCAATTTCTGCAAAGAGGGACAAGAGTCATATTACCTATTTTGAATGTAAGGACGTCAGGCATTATGCCAATGATTGTCTCGAAAGGAAGCAAGGAACTCAAGGAGCAGGCACCATCACCAAGAAGCCTCGAGACATGCCGGAAGTTATTTGTTTTCGTTGCAAGGAAGCAGGACATTTTGCTAGGGATTGTTCAAATCATGAGAAAGCTGGAGCTGAGTAGTGGAGATGTCGATATCAGTAATAAGGGTAGTACGGAAAACACTTTTTCATGAGAATGCGGGATCGAGTTATGTAATAGATTACTCAGAGATTGTAATAATTCATGACAATAAAGTTGATATGTCATATGCTGAAAGGCTTTAAGGAGTTGTTACGTTTTATCTTGGAAATTAATATTCTGGGTGAACATGGAAGAAAATGAGTTGTGATGCATAAACTGGATGTTGGAAATTGAGTTTGAAGTTTTGTTTGTGTTTGAAGTACTTTTGTACGTGATTTAGCAAGAAAATGTATTTTTAGAAATGGATGAATTTTTTAAGTGCACAATCTCCTCGTGTGTGCGTTTGGATGATCACTTACGTGCATACCCTTAGTGCATGTGCTTGCATGGCCTATGCATGGCTGGGAACGTACAAGATCAATGGCAAAGCGTCCCACGTACTAGCACTTGTGTGCATTAGCATGACACATGCACGTGACAGGCTTGGCGCAAGACTTTGCGGCCAACGCGTGCGCGCACGGCCCGGTCGACGCGAGTGTGATCGGTATGTTGGTGTACAAATACGTACCCGAATACCCGCATACCGGCCGGCAAGGAGGCGCGTACTCAAATACGTGTGTTTCGCTCGTAGACCGGCGAGTACGCCAAGATGATCAGAAGAGATAAACACCACGGAGCATATAGGATAACTTGAACGTTTTCCTTGGACGGGAAGATCGGGCCGGTCGAACGGCCAACACCGCCAGCGCCCTCAGCTCTTTCCGTCTGCCTATAAGGGCATCTCCAGCCGTTGGCCCCCCAAGACGCATATAAATCACCCTCTGGGGGCAAGCCAGCGATACATTCGGCGTTGGGGGCTGTTATGCGCCCAGTCGTCGCCCTCAGGCATCGAAATTGGCCCACTTTGCAGCCCAATTTCAGCAAATAAACGGCCCATATGGGCGAGAATAGGCCCATATTCGGCGTGGTTTCGCCATGTCTCGGCGTTCAATTATCAACACAGTTATTCCTTATCACATATTTCATCACAGAAAAATTAAATACTTCAACAAAATACTACAACAACAAATAGTTCAATACAAATTATATAGTTCAACAAATAAAAACTCGTATTTCATCACGTGGCGTCCCCCTTGAGCCTTCATAGGTGCTCAATCAGATCTTTCTGTAGTTGATGATGCATCTGTGGGTCTCAGATCTCCTGACGCATACTGAGATAGGCAGTCCAAGTTGCCGGTAGCTGGTGATCAACTTCGGCTAGAGGACCCTGCCTGTAGTATGGTTCAGTGTCAAACACTGGGTCTTCTTGCTCGCTCTCGATGATCATGTTGTGCAAGATGACACAGCAAGTCATGATCTCCCACATTTGATCTTTCGACCAGGTCTGAGCGGGGTACCGAACAACAGCGAATCGAGATTGGAGCACACCAAATGCCCGCTCGACATCCTTCCTGCAAGCCTCCTGAAGCTTCGCAAACCAGGCGTTCTTGCCTCCTGCCACAGGGTTTGAGATCGTCTTCACAAATGTCGACCATCTCGGATAGATGCCGTCAGCTAGATAGTACCCCTTGTTGTATTGGTGCCCATTGATCTCGAAGTTCACCGGAGGAGAATGGCCCTCAACGAGCTTGGCAAAACCAGGAGAGCGCTGCAGCACGTTGATGTCATTGTGAGTTCCTGGAATACCAAAGAAGGAGTGCCAAATCCAGAGGTCCTGTGTGGCTACCGCCTCAAGCACCACACTGCAACCGCCTTTGGCGCCTTTGTACATCCCCTGCCAACCAAATGGGCAGTTCTTCCATTTCCAATGCATGCAGTCGATGCTTCCAAGCATCCCAGGAAATCCTCTTGCTGCATTCTGGGCTAGGATCCGAGCAGTGTCTTCCGCATTGGGTGTTCTCAAGTATTGTGGCCCAAACACTGCCACCACTGCCCGACAGAACTTGTAGAAACACTCTATGCTGGTGGACTCGGCCATGCGCCCATAGTCGTCGAGTGAATCACTGGAAGCTCCATATGCAAGCATCCTCATCGCTGTCGTGCACTTCTGGATGGAGGTGAATCCAAGAGCGCCAGTGCAATCCATCTTGCACTTGAAGTAGTTGTCGAACTCCCGGATGGAATTCACAATCCTGAGGAAGAGCTTTCGGCTCATCCGATAACGGCACCGAAATGTTCTCTCGCCATGAAGTGGAGCATCGGCGAAGTAGTCGGAGTAGAGCATGCAGTAGCCTTGCAGACGATGTCGGTTCTTTGCTTTCACCCGCCCCGGCGCCGAGCCACCTCGACGCGGCTTTTCATTGCTCGCCAGCAGCTGGGCGAGGGCGGCGAGCACCATCAGATGCTCTTCTTCCTGGACGTCGGCCGCGGCTTCCTCCTCCAGCAGCGCGGCGAGCTCTTCCTCCTCATCCGAGTCCATCGCCGAGACAGTCAAAACGCCGAACACCTTGCGCTCGGTGGGCGTGTACCCGCCGTTAAACCGCGCCTCCGCGGCCGGAAACGGCGGCCAGAAACGCCCAACTGCTGCGGGATGGGCTGCCGCGGCGAAGCGCTGCTATTTTCCGGCGGGGAATGGCTATCTAGCGGAGTAGGCCGGCGGCCGTCGCCGGGATATAGCTAGTGGTGGCCGAGGGCGCGGGGGGTGCGAGGCGAGTCGGGGGAAGAAAACCTTGACTTTTCCCCTGTCGGTGTGGGCCAGGCGTGCTTTTCCTTAGCGCCGGAGCCCCCAACGGCTCCCCAGCGCGCCTGATTCGGCCTGTGACCGCCGAACAGAAAAAAGGTCCGAACCAGCGATTTTCGACGTACTGGAGGCGCGACTGGGCCGTTTTTTCGGCGCCGGCGCGAAAAAGTGGCCTGGGGGGCCTGTTGGGGCGCGGCTGAAGATGCCCTAAATACCACCACATCCATCCATCACAGGGGGCGAAAGGAGAACTCAGGCACACAGGAGGCGTAGGACTCGCGCACGAAGGATCCGCGCGAGCACGCATCCATCGACCTCCGACGCAGCAAGCCAGGGAAAGAGGAGCCCAAGGCTACTCCCGAGGCACGCGCCGTACGGGAGTGCTCCCGCAGGCGGCCGAGACTCCCGTACACAGCTGGGCAAGGCTCATCAGAGCCGCCGACGAAGATCAACATCACGCCGGTCGTCTTTTCCCAAAGTGAGTACCGATACTAATCTCTTCTATCCCTTCTCTCTACATCCCGATGGTGGCGGCTGGAGCTGCGGCCGCACGGCCGGGGATGAAGTCGGCTGCCGTTGTTGGCCCTCGATGCTCTTGAAGATGACACGCCGGGGTTGCCATTCATGTACAGCCCCCGGCAATCCCATCATGCCGGACTCACCACCGGCGACGATGCGCCGGGGCTGCCCTTCATGTGCTACCCCCGACGAACACTTCACGCCAGACTCACCACCGGCGACGACGCGCCGGGACTGGCCTTCATGTGCAACCCCCGGCGAACACTTCACGCAGGACTCATCACTGGCGACGACGCGTCGGGGTTGTCCTTCGTGTGCAGCCCGCGGCGGTCTCTCCATGCCGGACACATCATCGGCGACGACGTGCCGGGGCTGGGCGCCCGCGGCGCACTCTCCGCATAAGACGACAACTACCTCGAAGATGACGTCAACGTGTCGGGGCTGCCGCCCACGCGCGCCCCCGACGCACTCTCCGCACATGACGACGATGTACTGGGGCCATCGATCGTGCGCGGTCTGCAGCGCACCCTCCGTCGCCGAGTCCACCGGCAACGCCATCGTGCAGGGACTCGGCGGCACGCATTGTTTGACTCGGCGCACTCTAGTGCGCCAAGGCGAGGCACCGCCGCATCGTGAGGTCATACTCGCCCCGTCCCACCGGTCCATGGAGGCGCCATGGGCTGGTCGGGACTCGTCGACACGCATCGTTCGACTCGGCACCATCTAGGCCACCCTTTCTACTTACACCGTCGGCGGCGCCAAGGCGAGGCACCGCCGCATCACGAGGCCTTACTCGCCTGTCTCCCCGGTCCATGGAGGCGCCATGGACTGGTCGGGACTCGTCGACACGCGTCGTTCGGCTCGGCGCCATCTAGTGCGCCACCCCTTCTACTTACACCGTCGGCGCCGCCAAGGCGGGGCACCGCCGCATCGCGAGGTCGTACTCGCCCCTTTTCACCGGTCCATGGAGGCGCCATGGGCTGGTCTGGACTTGTCGACACGATTCGTTCGACTCGGCGCCATCTAGGGCGCCACCCCTTCTACCTACACCCTCGGCGGCGCCTGGGCGAGGCTCCGCCGCATCGCGAGGTCTCCTTCGTCATTGTCTTGCCGGTCCATGGAGGCGCCATGGGCTGGCCGGGACTCGGCAGCATGGTCCATTCGGCGCGTCGGCGGTGGCGCGGCGCTCGACGAGTCACCATCCCTCGTCGTAACCATGGAGGCGACGCGGCACTCGATGAGTCACGATGACTCGTCGTAGCTATGGCGGCGGAGACAACATTCTGCTATGGTCGGGACACGCTTAAGCGTATCTCGCAGCCTCCCCCTTCGTCGGCACGAACACGTGCCACACGTGCCGAGCGGTGCAAGGTGGCGATTTCCTCTGCCATTGACGGCGGTGTATGCGGTCATCGACGGATGTGTGCACGCCATGTGTCGCAAATCCATCCACTCTTTCTTCTCCTATCGACATCTACTCCCACGGGGCATACCCCTCGCACATCCGATGAATCTACAAAGTCATCGACGACGTCCAAGCCAAGCCCAACCATGAATGCTACTTCAGCAACCACATCAACGCCGCTCAAGGCCGACGAGGCAAGACGGCGTAGGCGGGCGTGGCCGGAGCAAAGGCCACGTTTTCGATGGCGCGTGTACCACTTCGTACACGGACTCTGCCGCCGCCACACACACACCACCACCACCATGCATTAGGAACGGGAAGCGAAGACTGAAGACGACGACTGCTCAGCTTAATCGGAGGTGTCCCGCGGTACTATCCGTGGGAGTAATTAACCAGGGGCTTTCCGAGGCCCCCGGGAACCAGGAGACCATGATCGCTTGATCACTTTGGCCGCTCCAGCAGGCCCCACACATTTTTTTCTTCTTCTTGTATTTGTGTACTTTGTACACTGGCACGCCCGCAACATTTTGTTCCCCGGTGCAAAGGGAGACGCTTATACAAAACACCCTATCTCTTTTTATGAGCGATGTCCCTTTCCTTTTTTGTGTCAAACAGTTTGGATGATATGAATGTGTACCCAAGGAGATATGTACCTTATTCTGAGCACCATTTTTGTTTTACAACTGCAGATGACGACCCTTTATGAGTCTTTCCTCAAGGGCTCGGAAACGATCATGACCCTGACAAGTGATCATGATTACCCGAAAATCCTGAAGGATATGATGAAGCATATTCACCTTGAAGGAGATGCAGTCTACAAAGGCTACCCCTTCATGCAAAAGGGAGTGGAACTTTGGTACGTGGAGGTACACCTCCACCATATGAAAGGAGTTTGCCCAAAGATGATGGGGCAGTACTTTTTCATCTCACGGGTACCACAAGCAACGTTCTTTGACGCTGTTCGTGAAGCATCCATGGAAGCCATACGCTAGATCGGAGAAATACTTGAAGCAAGACTCCGTTATACTCAGAATACCTAAGAGAAGTGCATGTAGAGATGATGGAGATGGCTCAAGGCCACTACGATGAAACAGAAGATTGAAGATTTCAAGGAGCGTGTCGCACAATTCCAGTGGGACTGAAGAATCCTCAAAGAGGAAAAATGAATAAAGTTGGAAGTAATGCTTGACCATACCAAACCATGTGGATGGAAGTATTTGTAATAAAGTACTTTTTTTGGAATTTGGATTTAGGAAAAATGATTAAGGATGTAATAAAATATTTGATATGAAAATAATATGATTTATGGATGAACTAGTGCATTTCATTTTAAATGTGGTAGTACTCATAAAGCCACAGGATCAATGAAGAAAGAAATGTGTTATACATGGCTGTCCATAGAAGGGAGCTGGACCAAATAAGTTGGAGTTTTGTATGATCATCACCGCAAGGGTATGAAGGAATGAAATACTATTGGATTTAAAAGAGGTATAATGTGGGAATATGGAACAATAATCGTCGAAAGGATGAGTTAAAGACGTGCAAGTGTTTAATTGGGCCCACAACCCACAAGCCCAGGAATTTACAAGGAATCAAGGACTCCCTGGAAGAAGAAATTCCATCAGCAGACGTTTCATAGGAGGTTACGCAAAAACCCGAGAGTGGTGAAGAAATGATAGATGTCTTGCTCAGCTTGTAGAACCAATGGATTTACCCGAACCCTGTTCGAGGACAAGAGAAATTCTGCAATGCTTGTGAGGATGCCCACGGAGTCTTCTATCATAAACTATCATATGTTGATGGAAAATCAGAGAGCCTTGAAAACCTTAGAAGAGTGTCGATACGACAAGCCAAAAACCTTAGAATGGTAGGGCGATGGAAACCTGTACAGGCAACCGTTGCCAAACGTAGGTTACGGAGAGATTTAACCCAGACCCGTTTCCTGTAGAAACCAGAAATTGTTGGCCACCATGAGATATCGATAGTTGTCTAGTATTCGTGATAGACCCAACAGATAAGAAAACCCAGTATCGGAGGAACCTTACCATGAAGAAGGGATAAAAGATTTTGAAGAAAAAGTTGTGCCCTTACCGAAAGAGCCTCGGTGAAGGAGTTATTCCAGAGAATATGAGAAGACCGACACCGTCAACCCAAAGGATGGAGTACATGAATTATGTCGGAACCATGGCTTTACTTTTAAGTGTGGTAGCACACTAGACCATTCCGATTGATGGATTTGCTAGAAGACCCCCAAACCCTAACCTTTCTTGCTAGCCTCTTCGAATCTCGAGGACGAGATTCATTTTAAGTGTGGTAGGTTTGTAACATCCCAAAATTCTAAATTTTGGAATGTTATATTAAATAAATTATTATGATTGTTTGTTTGATTGATTGACTGAAAGTGAGTGAAATTTGAAACTTTTGAAAGTTGAATGAGAGGGAACGAAATGACTTTCCCAAACTTTCATCCTTGCATTTTATCTCAACGATTTCAAATTCATTTCAACACAAAACCCTAGAGTAAAGATGACATGACTTCTTCCATTTGAAATCCAAAGGGTTTTTGAAAAGATTTGAATTCCATTTGGAAATATTTCTTTTTTTTGCATGGAAAGGGATTATATTGATTAAGGAATAAGGTTACAATCGGCGTTCACAACGCTAGCAATTTCTTTGGGGGTACTACGCAGCCAACATTTAGTGCGTTGTTGCGATCGTCCCATGTAAGCGAGGCTATGACTAGCAACATTAACATCCCGCCTAACCTTAACAAGTTCTATCCTCCTTCCTCCAGAAATAAGATTTCTAATCTCATTCACACGATATGCATGTGGTGATCGATCCTTTCTTGGCGACGATAACATTGTGATGGCTTCAGCGCAGTCAGACTCGACAACAAAATCGAGATCCATCCAACTCAGAGCGAGATGAATTCCCTCCTGGATTGCGGCAAGCTCGACTTCAAGCACTCCAGTGCAGGATGGCCGCGCACGGGTCGCACCAAAGATAGCAGCCCCTGAGTGGTCTCGAAGGATCATACCTGCGCCTGCAGAACCATTCTCCGCCACATACGCCCCATCAACGTTGAGCTTGGCAGTACCCGGTTCCGGAGGTCTCCACTTCTCTATATGCGGTATAGGCTCTTGATGGACATGTTTGACACCGCCTAGCTCAATCACACCTTTCCCCTTGATCTGGTCGTCATGAGGGTATTGTTGTAGTGCCAGGAGGGAGGTGATATAGCTGGACAAAAATCGCCTTGATTTTGCAATAGGGATAAACGGCTTCTGATGGGTCACCTCATTGCGTACATGCCAGGCTCGCCACATGATCATGAGGTATATAAGTCGCTGGGTATCTGATAATTTCTCAAGCAACCTGAACAACCAATCAGGGGCACCATCCTTGAGTTGGTCAGCTTTAGGAATGTCCCATTCCTCCCGCATAGCATTCCAAAGGCCAGCAGCATGTGGGCACCAAATCAGAGCATGATGGGCATCTTCCATAACATTACCAAGACAGTAGAGATTACCGATCGAGAAATATGTAGACGACATTGGTACTCTTCTGTAGCCAGTGCTTCTAAGGCTGCCTTCCAAGCAAAGATACGGACCTTCGGTGGAGCCGGGTTCTTCCAAATAAGGTCCCAAGCCGTCCGGCGCCCGTCCGGCCTAGAGCTCGAGGATCCCATGTTCTGCATCATCGGCATCTCCTGGAGACCCAGATAATAAGCGCTTTTAACTGAAAAAATGCCACGTTTGTCCGGGTGCCAGGCTACAAAGTCTTCCTCCATTCGACACGACGCCTTTATTTTTGTGATCTCCATAATATCTGGTGGGTAAAAATGTTGGTGCAAGAGAGCCATGTTCCAAGATCCATCTATTTGCAACAGTTCCGACACCCATTTGAGACGACACCTCCGCTTTGGGGTGATGGGCCGACGTGTGTGATCGCGAGGGATCCAGGGATCGCGCCAAATCCGAACCTGCGACCCGTCGCCAATCCTCCATATATAGCCTTTTTTTACCAGCTCCACAGCCCAAACTCGATGGCTTGCCACGATGAGGAAGCATTCCCAGGGAAAACTGTATCCACCAACAAGCCATTCGGGTAATACTTCGCTTTGAGTACTTGTGCACAAAGGCTATTAGGATTTTCAATGAGCCGCCAAGCTTTCTTGGCGAGCAAGGCCTGATTAAAAAGCTTCATATCACGAAACCCCATACCCCCTTGGGCCTTTGGACGAAGCATGCAGTCCCATGAGACCCAATGAGTGCGTCGATGCCCGGGACTTGCACCCCACCAGAATTGACGTATCATCTTTGTGAGATCCTCGCATAGGCCTGCCGGTAACTTAAACACACCCATCAGGAAGGTAGGGATTGATTGTGCCACTCCTTTGATAAGTATTTCTTTGCCACCTCATAAGTCTCTGCGGAAACAAGTAATCGGGTGTGGAGTCCCATCAAAGCCATCGGCAGGTTGAGTGTAGACCGTAACCAAGTACCGTACTCTTACTCGTTGGAAGAAAATATCTGCAACATGATACGTTGCAGCCGTGTAGGTCAGTACATTGAATGTACCGGCAAGATCACAACATGAGAAAACAGATGATAAAACTATACTATATGCAATATGGCTTTGTGGCTCTGTGTCTGAGTTTTGTTTTGCATAAAAGCTGGTTTTATTTTCCCTACATCAAAGGAATAACTGGAGTCTGTACTATGGAGTTTTCTATCATGACACGGTTCCACCAAGCGATTTCTCATAGCCCAAATCATCATAAGTTGCCCACAATTAAGTTATCAATCCGGTGTTGAGAGTTCCGAGATAGATCCAAGTCCAGAGGCTCAAGTTGTCCGTGAATCGGGACACGGCTAATCGATTAGGTTTTAACCCTCTGCAGAGGTTTGTACACTTTACCCGCAAGATTCGATCCCTCCCTTTTCATCCTCGCACTTCATGATGTTTGAGAACAGGATGATCGAAACATGGTCTTCCGAAGAGTTCCCCTGACCACTGTCCGGTGCTCATCCAACCCTACCGTAGTTCTACATCTGCTAGCACCGTCCTAGCCAGATTCACCACTAAGGTCAACCAGGCCAGAGCCCATAGTGACTTGCGGTTGCACGGGTAAGCTTCTGGACATGAAGTATTCTTCCGTCTCTTTGAGTCTGGGTGAAGCTTTCCGCAATATGTCATGGCGCTTCTCCATGCATCCCGGCCATCCACTGGTTTGTCCAGGGTGCCCGTCAACCATCCTTCACCCAGTAGTGTGTATTGAATTCTTGTCTCGAGTCTTGAAGCCTTGAGGCCTTGAAGATGCAGTCCTTGCAGATGCCATCATGGAGTTGTTGTCATTGACGTAGAGTCCTCCTTCTTCACACCACTCTCGTGCACTCATACCAAACCCCGTCTACTATAGCGTAGCATTAAAATAAATATCACTACTGGAGGGATTGTTGCGAAGATGACACTAGATGCAATAAAAACATAGGTATGAAAAACATGGTCAAAGTGAACTTGCCTGGTATTACTTGATGAAGATAACAACGCTCTCAGAAATAACTTGATAGGACTATACGCAACTCTCCGATGAAATCTATAATAACAAACATGACATACACATAAGCAAGAATTCTAGCAAGCAAATCTAACAATAAAAAAACTCAATAAGAAAACCCAATACAAAACAAATAACACATCGGAAGAACTAATAGGGGAAAACTATAAAGAACCTACTAGGAAAACCTTTTGCCTTAACTACAAAAATAGTTTTGTCCAAAGAAAGTAATAAACTAATAATTTTAACAAAAATAAAATTTAAATCAACTAAGTTAACGGAAAGCATTTTTCATAAACTTTTATTTGCAAAAAGAAACAAATAAAAAGCTTTTAAGAAACACCAACTATGACCTAAACAAGTTTTCATACAAAACTAAATAATTTATTTTTTAAAAACAATTCTTTAGTTTACTCACAGAAACAAAACTAAATTTGTCAAAAGTGACAAAAAGAAATAATTTAAAACTAACAAAAAAATAAAGAAAAGACTAAAACAAAACTATAACTAAAACAGTACTGTTTTGCTAAAAACTGTATTTAAAATAAACTAAAATAATAATAATTATATTCTGCTGGATAGAAAAAACCATAATAAAACAGTAGCAAAAAGAATCAATCAAAAATACTTTGTAAAACTCAAAATATGACCAAATTAGTGATTTGAACAAATTTCATCAAACTTAAGATTAAACTACTAAAATTTGAAACCTAAGTGCACAAACATAAATTTAAACAAATTTGTGACACAATGCAAAAAGAATCACTCAATTTGGATATGTATACTAATAGATATGAATTTTCTAAGATCGCTACATTTTTGAAAAAAATAATTACGGGATTTCTTTGATCTCACCGGAGTAGTCGCCGGAGTTGGGGAAGAAGATCGACTCCGAGGTTGTAGGGGTTCCTAGAGGAAGGAGAGCACGGGACGGTGCAGAGGAGATCTCAGCAAACTCAGGGGAGGCCGAGGAAGTACCAACCGAGCCTCAGGCCGCGATGGAGAAGCCGCCGGAGTTTATGAACTCCGATGAGTAATTGTGCTGGATAGGGAGGGGGATAAGCTCCCATAGGAGAGGGCTTTGGGCGAGGGGAAGGAGGGCAACACGAGGGATGTATTTATAGGGCGAGGGGGTGTCCAGATGCGTGCAGCCATGGCGAGCAAAAAACGGCAAGTTCGGATCTCCGGCGAGAAAATCTGGGGCATTAATGGCCTTTTACTTGGAGAAGGAGGTGTAGGGGAAGAAGGTGGATCCATTCAGAGGATTCTTGGAAAAGGGGAAGGAGGGAAGGGGATGGGGCGCGGGGTGGGGTGCGTGTGTGCATCCTGCTTTTGAAGGTTCGTAGGAGGAAGATGACCCTGTTGGGTCGTGGAGGAGGCTGGGCCTGGTGCGGCTGGGCTTCGCCAGTGTTTTTATATAAACATAGACAAGGACACTGAAATAAAGAGCAATAGAAAAATATATTATACAGGCATATTATATATCTAAATTTTCACAAAAAGAAAATCCTAAAACATGAACATATTTTCCAGTCCAAATAAAATCAACAAAAATTTAAATAAAGCAAACAGAGCTACTGTTTCAATGAAACTCAACAAAAAATCATTTTTTTAAATACCAAAATCATTTTCTCCTAATTTTCTATCGAAGTGAATCATTTTACCCTTATTTTCATTTATTTATTTTTAGGAGAAAAATAATTTGGATAAAATTCAAATAATTCCAAATTTGAAAGGGAGTTTCAAAATACTTTCAAATGACTTTCAATTTGATTCTTTTTGACTTCCAACTCATATTTCATATAATTGAAGAAGTCATTTTATCTTCTCTCATGAAAATCATTGAGTTGCATAAAGTTTTAGAATTTGAAATATTTCCAAATGGAATTCAAATCTTTTCAAAAACCCTTTGGATTTCAAATGGAAGAAGTCATGTCATCTTCACTGTAGGGTTTTGTGTTGAAATGAATTTGAATTCATTGAGATAAAATGCAAGGATGAAAGTTTGGGAAAGTCATTTTGTTCCCTCTCATTCAACTCTCAAAAGTTTCAAATTTCACTCACTTTCAGTCAATCAATCAAAAAACAATCATAATAATTTATTTAATATAACATTCCAAAATTTAGAATTTTGGGATGTTACATCATCCCTACAAAATAATATAGTTTAGTCATGCTCCATTTTCGTCACACAAGAATGCTCTCGTCATGCACAACCCCGATGACAAGCCAAGCAATTGTTTCATACTTTAGTAATGTCAAACCTATAAACTTTCACGCAATATATGAGCGCGAGCCATGGTCATATCACTATGGGTGGAATGGAATAAGATAATGGGGGTTATGTGGAGAAGACAAAAAGGAGAAAGTCTCACATCAACGAGGCTAATCAATGAGCTATGGAGATGCCCATCAATTGATGTTAATGCAAGGAGTAGGGATTGCCATGCAACGGATGCACTAGAGCTATAAATGTATGAAAGCTCAATAAAAGAAACTATGTGGGTGTGCATCCAACTTGCTTCCTCACGAAGACCTAGGGCACTTGAGGAGGCCCATTTTTGGAATATACAAGCCAAGTTCTATAATGAAAAATTCCCACTAGTATATGAAAGTGATAAAACAAGAGACTCTCTATCATGAAGATTATGGTGCTACTTTGAAGCACAAGTGTGGTAAAGGATAGTAGCATTGTCCCTTCTCCCTTTTTCTCTCATTTTTTTGGGGCCTTCTCTTTTTTATGGCCTTTCTCTTTTTTTATTCCTCACTTGGGACAATGCTCTAGAAAATGATGATCGTCACACTTCTATTTATTTACAACTCAATGATTACAACTCGATACTAGAACAAAATATGACTATATGAATTCCTCCGATGCTGTACCGGGATACACAATGAATCAAGAGTGACATGTATGAAAGAATTATGAACGGTGGCTTTGCCACAAATACTATGTCAACTACATGATCATGCTAAGTAATATGACAATGATGAATGTGTCATGATAAAAGGAATGGTGGAAATTTGCATGGCAATATATCTCGGAATGGCTATGGAAATGCCATAATAGGTAGGTATGGTGGCTGTTTTGAGGAAGATATAAGGAGGTTTATGTGTGAAAGAGCGTATCATATCACGGGGTTTGGATGCACCGAAGTTTGCACCAACTCTCAATGTGAGAAAGGGCAATGCACGGTAATCAAGAGGCTAGCAATGATGGAAGGGTGAGAGTGCATATAATCCATGGACTCAACATTAGTCATAAAGAACTCACAGACTTATTGCAAAAATCTACAAGTCATCAAAAACCAAACATTACGCGCATGCTCCTAGGGGGATAGATTGGTAGGAAAAGACCATCGCTCATCCCCGACCGCCACTCATAAGGAGGACAATCAAAAAACACCTCATGTTTCAAATTTGTTACATAACGTTTACCATACGTGCATGCTACGGAACTTGCAAACTTCAACACAATCATTTCTCGAATTCACAACTACTCAACTAGCACGACTTTGATATTATTACCTCCATATCTTAAAACAATCGTCAAGCATCAAACTTCTCTTAGTGTTCAACACACTCATAAGAAAGTTTTTACTAATCTTGAATACCTAGCATATTAGGATTATTTATGCAAATTACCATGCTATTTAAGACTCTCAAAATAATCTAAGTGAAGCATGAGAGATCAATAGTTTCTATAAAACAAATCCACCACTGTGCTCTAAAGTATATAAGTGAAGTACTAGAGCAAAACTATATAACTCAAAAGATATAAGTGAAGCACATAGAGCACTCTAATAATTTTCAAATCATGTATGGCTCTCTCAAAAGGTGTGTACAGCAAGGATGATTGTGGTGAACTAAAAAGCAAAGACTCAAATCATACAAGACGCTCCAAGCAAAACACATATCATGTGGTGAATAAAAATATAGCTCCAAGTAAAGTTACCTATGGAAGTAGATTTAAAGAGGGGATGCCTTCCGGGGCATCCCCAAGCTTTGGCTTTTTGGTGTCCTTAGATTATCTTGGGGGTGCCATGGGCATCCCCAAGCTTAGGCTCTTGCCACTCCTTGTTCCATAATCCATAAAAAAAAATTCACCCAAAACTTGAAAACTTCACAACACAAAACTCAACAGAAATCTCGTGAGATCCGTTAGTGAAAGAAAACAAAAGACCACTTCAAGGTACTGTAATGAACTAATTCTTTATTTATATTGGTGTTAAAACTACTGTATTCCAACTTATCTATGGTTTATAAACTATTTTACTAGCCATAGACTGATCAAAATAAGCAAACAACACACGGAAAACAGAATCTGTCAAAAACAGAACAGTTTGTAGTAATCTGTAACTAACGCAAACTTCTGGAACTCCAAAACATCAGCCAAAATAGGAAGACCTAGGAAATTTGTTTATTGATCAGAAGCAATTGGAATCAGTATTTTATCACGTTCTGGTGATTTTTAACAATTGTTTTCGTGAACAGAAAGTTTCTGCAAATTTCTGCAAGATCAAATAACTATCATCCAAGAAGATCCTATAGGTTTAACTTGGCACAAACACTAATTAAAACATAAAAACACATCTAACCAGAGGCTAGATAAAAGATTTATTCCTAAACATAAGTA
Source organism: Aegilops bicornis (assembly GCA_021605145.1). Lineage (NCBI taxonomy): Eukaryota > Viridiplantae > Streptophyta > Magnoliopsida > Poales > Poaceae > Aegilops > Aegilops bicornis. The sequence continues at coordinate 21,024,519 of CM038674.1, read as the reverse complement.
AAAAAACAAAAAATTAAAAATAAAATTGGGTTGCCTCCCAACAAGCGCTATCGTTTAACGCCCCTAGCTAGGCATAAAAGCAAGGATAGATCTAGGTATTGCCATCTTTGGTAGGCAATCCATAAGTGGCTCTCATGATAGATTCATATGGTAATTTTACTTTCTTCCTAGGGAAGTGTTCCATGCCTTTCTTTAATGGAAATTGGAATATAATATTCCCTTCCTTCATATCAATAATTGCACCAATCGTTCTAAGGAAAGGTCTACCAAGAATAATAGGACATGAAGGATTGCAATCTATATAAAGAAAGATAAAATCTACAGGCACATAATTATTAATAGTGGAATCCGCAAGGTGCAAGTTTAGAGAGCTATCATCAAAATTATGGAAACCTAGCAAATCACACAAAGTTTTTGGAATCGTGGAAACACTAGCACCCAAATCACATAAAGCATAGAACTCATGATCCTTAATCTTAATTTTAATAGTTGGTTCCCACTCATCATAAAGTTTTCTAAGGGTAGAAACTTCCAACTCAAGCTTTTCTTCATAAAATTGCATCAAGGCATCAACAATATGTTTAGTAAACGCTTTATTTTGACTATAAGCATGAGGAGAATTTAGCACGGATTGCAACAAGGAAATACAATCAATCAAAGAGCAATTTTCATAATTAAATTCCTTGAAATCCAAAATAGTGGGTTTATTAGCATCTAGGGTTTTGATATCTTCAATCCCACTTTTATCAAATTTAGCATCAAGATCTAAAAACTCCGAATTTTTGGAACGCCTTCTAGGTAAAGGTGGATCATATTCAGTCCCATCATTATCAAGATTCATATTGCAAAACAAAGATTTAATAGGGGACACATCAATAACTTTTAGATCTTCATCTTTATTTTCATAGAAATTTGAAGAACACGCTTTCATAAAGCAATCTTTCTTAGCACGCATCCTAGCGGTTCTTTCTTTGCACTCATCAATGGAAATTCTCATGGCTTTGAGAGACTCATTGATATCATGCTTAGGTGGAATAGATCTAAGCTTTAAAGAATCAATATCAAGAGAAATTCTATCAACGTTCCTAGCCAATTCATCAACTTTAAGCAATTTCTCTTCAAGCAAAGCATTGAAATTCTTTTGCGAATTCATAAACTCTTTAACACTAGTCTCAAATTCAGAGGGCATCTTATTAAAATTTCCATAAGAATTGTTGTTGGAATTACCATAATTATTAGAGGAATTGCTAGGATAAGGCCTAGGATTAAAGTTTCCTATGGACCCAAAGGTCTGAGGTAAACTACTCACACTTCATCGGAGAGGCTATGGTGTTGATGTAGAAGCCCTCCGTGATGGATGCCCCCTCCAGCGGAGCTCCGGAACAGGCCCCAAGATGGGATCTCGTGGGCATGTAAGGTTGCGGCGGTGGAATTAGGTTTTTGGCTCTGTATCTGATCGTTTGGGGGTACGTAGGTATATATAGGAGGAAGAAGTACGTCGGTGGAGCAACATGGGGCCCACGAGGGTGGAGGGCGTGCCCTGGGGGGTGAGCGCGCCCCCCTACCTAGTGGCCTCCTGGAAGCTTCTCTTACGTAGGGTCCAAGTCTCCTGGATCATGTTCGTTCCAAAAATCACGCTCCCGAAGGTTTCATTTCGTTTGGATGCCGTTTGATATTCTTTTTCTGCGAAACTCTGAAATAGGCAAAAAACAACAATTCTGGGCTGGGCCTCCGGTTAATAGGTTAGTCCCAAAAATAATATAAAAGTGGATAATAAAGCCCAGTATTGTCCAAAACAGTAGATAATATAGCATGGAGCAATCAAAAATTATAGATACGTTGGAGACGTATCAGTCGAGATCCTCGCCAGCTATGTCGTCGAAGAGGTTGTCGACGTCGGGGAAGAAGTCGTCACTGGGGAAGTGATTGTTGGTGTCCGGAGCGTGCGTGACGAACAGGTCAGTAGTCACACGGAGTGCTCCCCAAAAACCTTATCACCCTTCTCGTGTACATGGCTCATTGTGATGGGGTTTCGGAGGCCTATTGTCCCGACCTGCGGTGCACACCGCAAGCCGGGATGGGGAAAACCGTAGCAGTAGCTTAGTGCTAAGGAACTCGATGGCGAGAGGAAGATGATGTTCTAGTGTGTCTCTCTAGAGAGGAGTGACCTCCCTTTTATAGGCACAGGAGAAGGAGGCGAATAGGCTGCGACAGGAGCTGAAGCAAAAAAGGGAGACGAAATGAACAGGCAGCAGCCGAAGGTTGCAGCGTTTGTATTCAATATTCATGGAAAGTGTTGGTATGGACATCAACCGTGGGTATGGCTAGCCATGGAAAGTGAAAGTATGGTGGAAAAAGGAATAAACTTTATTTTCTGTTTGGGAACCGCCTATGATATATCTAGCATGGAAAGTGTTGGGAACTCTAAGTCGTTTTCGTTGGTGGGAAGGATTACCTCCCAAAATGTTTTTATCTCTGAGTTTTTCGCTTTGACCTCTGGCACCTCTACAAATCCCTAATTCCCTCTGCGAAGGCCTTTCTTTTACTTTATGCAATTTGTATTTTTGAATTTTAATCTCCATCTTCTCTTATAAAAGCACCAACTAAGAGGCAATATGATCATACTTGAGTATTGGGTGTAGCTAATATGCGAGTGTGTTCCATGAATCGATCAATGGTTGAGCATGATGGGCAGGATAACTTATTTTAGCGTTGACATTTTGAAAGACATGGTTTCTTGTTGATATGCCAAAACTAGACTATTGCTTTGAATCACATAAAATTCCAAATGTCCATGCTATAAAGAAAATAATATGATATGACATGTTAGGCAGCACTCCACATCAAAAATTCCGTTTTTATCACTTACCTACTCGAGGACGAGTAGGAGTTAAGCTTGCGGATGCTGATACGTCTCCAACGTATCTATAATTTTTGATTGTTCCATGCAGTTATATTATGAATCTTGGATGTTTAATAATCATTTTATAGTCATTTTTTGGTACTAACCTATTGATATAGTGCCAAGTGCCACTTGCTCTTTTCTGCATGTTTTTAAATCGCAGGAAATCAATACCAAGCGGAGTCCAAATGAAATGAAACTTCACGGAGATTTTTTTGGACCAGAAGACACATAATGGGCCCTGGCTAGGCCTGGGGGGGGGGGTGCTTCGAGGAGAGCACAACCCACCAGGGCGCGCCAGGAGGCCCAGGCGCGCCCTGATGGGTTGTGCCCACCTCTGGTGCCCCCGGACCGCCTCTTTGCTCTATACATACCCCAATATTCCCAAAACCCTAGGGAAGGCGACGAAATATTGATCCAGCCGCCGCAGAGTCCAGAACCACCAGATCCAATTTAAACACCATCTCGGATGGGGTTCACCACCTCCATTGGTGCCTCTCCGATGATTCGTGAGTAGTTCTTTGTGGACCTTCGGGTTCGTAGTTAGTAGCTAGATGGCTTCCTCTCTCTCGCTGAATTCTCAATACAATGGTCTCTTGGAGATCCATATGATGTAACTCTTTTGTGGTTTGTTTGTTGGGATCTGATGAACTTTGAGTTTATGATCAGTTATATCTTTTTATATCCATGATAGTATTTGAGTTTCTTTGATCTCTTTTATGCATGATCTCTTATACCCTTGTATTTCTTCTCTGATATTTGGGTTTTGTTTGGCCAACTCGATCTATTTATCTTGCGATGGGAAGAGGTGCTTTGTAGTGGGTTCGATCTTACGGTGCTTGATCCCAGTGACAGAATGCGAACCGACATGTATGTATCGTTGCTACTAAGGATAAAACAATGGGGTCTATCTCTACATAGATAGATCTTGTCTAAATCATGTCATCGTTCTTATTGCATTGCTCCGTTTCTCCATGAACTTAATACACTAGATGCATGTTGGATAGCGGTCGATGTGTGGAGTAATAATAGTAGATGCAGGCAGGAGTCGGTCTACTAATCTTGGACGTGATGCCTATATAATGATCATTGCCTGGATATCGTCATGATTATTTGAAGTTCTATCAATTGCCCAACAGTAATTTGTTCACCCACCGTTTGCTATTTTTCTCGAGAGAAGCCACTAGTGAAACCTACGCCCCCCGGGTCTCTTTCTCATATATTTGCCTTTGCGATCTACTTTTCCTTTGCATTTATTTTCAGATCTATTAAACCAAAAAATACAAAAATACCTTGCTGTGTTTTATTCTTATTTATTTTATTTGGCATTCGATCTATCAATCTACTACAATTTTATTTCACGTCCATTTGCCATCTTGAGGCGCCGTTACTCGGAAGGGATTGACAACCCCTTTAACACGTCGGGTTGCAAGGATTTGTTATTTGTGTGTAGGGGCTGTTTATGTTGTGTTCCTTTGTTCTCCTACTGGTTCGATAACCTTGGTTTCATATCTGAGGGAAATACCTACCGCCGCTGTGCTGCATCATCCCTTCCTCTTTGGGGATATACCGACGTAGATTCAAGCGACATCAAAAGGAATTTCTGGCGCCGTTGCCGGGGAGGATCTTCAACATATACCAGGTTCCTAATTACAAATATCATCTCCTCGCAATTTACATTATTTTCCATTTGCCTCTCGTTTTCCTCTTCCCCACTTCACTAAAATTTGCCGTTTTATTCGCCCCTCTTTTCCATTCGCCGTTTTCTTGCCGGATATGTTTTTGAGTGCAATCTTGTTGTGTGGTCATCATGACTCAAGAGAACACCAAGTTATGTGATTTATCAAATACCAACAACAATGATTTTATTGGCACTCCGATTGCTCCTCCCACCACTAGTGCAGAGTCTTGTGATATTAATACTGCTTTGCTGAATCTTGTTATGAAATATCAATTTTCTGGTACTCCTAATGAGGATACCGCGTCCCATCTTAATACCTTCGTGGAATTATGCGATATGCAAAAGAAAAAAGATGTGGACAATGATGTCGTGAAGATGAAATTATTTCCGTTTTCTTTGCGTGATTCTGCAAAAATTTGGTTTTCTTCTTTGCCTCGCAATCGCATCGATTCTTGGAATAAGTGCAAATATTCTTTTATCACTAAGTATTTTCTGCCCGCAAAAATTACTTCCCATAGAACCCAGATCATGAATTTGAAGCAACTTGAACATGAGCATGTTGCACAATCTTAGGAAAGGATGAAAATGATGCTAAGGAATTGCCCAACTCATGGGTTAAATCTTTGGATGATTATACAAAAAATTTATGCGGGATTGAATTTTGTTTCTCATAATCTTTTAGATTCCGCTGCGGGTGGTACTTTTATGGAAATTACTTTGGGTGAAGCCACCAAATTACATGATAATATTATGACGAATTATTCACAATGGCATACCGAAAGAGCTCCTACTAGTAAAAAAGTTAATTCGGTTGAAGAAATTTCTTCTTTGAGTGAAAAAGTTGATGCTCTTATGAAATTGGTTGCTAGTAAAAGTGCTCCTATTGATTTTAATGATATGCCTTTTGTCTACTTTGATTGAGCAAAATAGTGATGCCATAGATGTGAATTTTATTTCTCGAAATAATTTCGACAACAATGCTTATAGAGGTAATTTTAATCCTAAGCCTTTTCCTAGTAATTCCTATAATAATTATGGTAATTCCTATGGAAATCAATCTTATAATAATAATTGGAACATCTGTGATCTTGAAAATAATATTAAAGAATTTATCAACACGCAAAAAGTTTTCAACACTTCCATAGAAGAAAAGTTGAGTAAGATTGATGATTTTTCTAGAAGTGTTCATAAAATTTCTCATGATGTTGAAAATCTCAAGATGAAAATTTTTGTGCCTAAGGTTGAAGAATCAACTAAATCTCTTTATGTTTCTATGGATGAAAGTAAGAAAAGAACCGCTATGCTTAGAGCTAAAAGAGATCTTTTAGAAAAAGCGTTCTCTAGTGATTACTTTCGCAAAAGTGATGAAGATCTTAAAATGATTGGTGTTTCTTCTATTGATCCCTTGTTTAGAAAAGTTAAGATTGATGAAAAAGGGACTGGAGAAGATTCAACTTTAGTTAGAAGGCCTCCCGATAATTCGGAGGGTGAAAATCTTGTTGAGAAAATTGATGAAAGTGGGTTTGAAGAGGTCAAAACTTTAGCTAGTGATGCACCCACTCTTTTGGATTACAAAGACTTTAATTATGATAGTTTCTCTTTGATTGATTGTATTTCTTTGTTGCAATCCATGATAAATTCACCCCATGCCTATGAACAAAATAAAGCTTTTACTAATCATATTGTTGATGCTATGTTGAAAGCTTTTGAAGAAAAATTGGAATTAGAAGTATCAATTCCTAGAAAATTGCATGATGAATGGAACCTACTATCAAAGTCAAGAATAAAAATTATGAGTGTTTTTCTTTGTGTGATTTTGTTGCTAGTGTTTCTACAATTCTGAAATCTTTAGGTGATGTGCTTGGTCTTACCGATCTTGAAGAATGTTCTTTGAATTTGCACTTGGCGGATTCTACTATTAAAAAACCTATGGTAAGAATTAATGATGTTCTTATTCTTGCAAATATGAATTATGTGCCCATAGATTTTATTGTTCTTGATATTGATTGCAATCCGTCTTGTCCAATTATTCTTGGTAGACCATTTTTACGCACTAAAGGTGCCGTGATTGATATGAAAGAAGGCAATATTAAGTTCCAATTTCCATTGAGGAAGGGTATGGAAAACTTTCCTAGAACAAGAATTAAGCCACCATATGAATCAGGAGGGCATCTTATGGATCTCGAACCAAAGATGACAAAACTTAGATCCTTGCTTCATGCCTAGCTAAGGGCGTAAAACTATAGTGCTTGTTGGGAGGCAACCCAATGAATAAAATTTATTTTTTGTTTTTTGCTTTCTATTCTTGAGTGTTTACACAATTATGCTACTGTTATGATTGTGTTTTTTATGTTTTAATTAGTGTTCGTGCCAAGTTAAGCCCTTAGGATCTTCTTGGGTGATAGTTGTCTGATCTTGCTGAAAACAGATTTTGCGCTCACGAAAACAATTGTTAAAAATCACCAGAACGTGATAAAATGCCAATTTTTTTCAGTAGATTAATATACAAATTACCCAGGTCGTCCTGTTTTTCTCGAATTTTTGGAGTTCCAGAAGTATTTGAACAAATCGGATTGCTACAGACTGTTCTGTTTTGACAGATTTTGTTTTCTTTGCGTTGTGTGCTTATTTTGACGGCCCTATGGTTTTCTTTGATGAGTTTTTGCCATAGAAAACTTGGAATACAGTAGATATAATGCAAAGATAAAATATGAATTGGTTTGATACAACACTTATAGTAGTGATTTACTTTTCTTACACTAACGGATCTCACGAAGGTTTTGTTGAGTTTTGTGTAATTGAAGTTTTCAAGTTTTGGGTTATCTTAGGATGGGTGAAGGAATAAGGAGTAGAAGAGCCTAAGCTTGGGGATGCTCTGTCTTCCCAACCTATTATCCAAGAATGAGCAAACAACTAAGCTTGGGGATGCCCCCGAGTGGCATCCCCTCTTTCTTCTAACGACCATCGGTATTTTACTCGAAGCTATATTTTTATTCGTCACATACTATGTGTTTTATTTGGAGCGCCTTGTATGATATGAGTCTTTGCTTTTTTTATTTTGTGTTTTAATTCTTGATCTTTGCTGAACACACCTATTTGAGAGAGCAAAAAATATGTCATGACTTGTTAGACTTGCTCTCTATGCTTCACTTAAATCTTTTATGAGCTATGGACTTGTTCTAGTGCTTCACTTATATCTTTTTGAGCATGGTTTGCTTTAGTAATTTTGAAGAAATGCTCTCTTGCTTCACTTAGATTTATTTGATACTTAGTAAAATTTTCAAGAAATTCACTCTTGCTTCACTAAAATTAATTTGAGAGAAAGAAAAAAAATATGCTCATGATCTTCACTTATATTTGTTTCAGCTTGTCAAAAGCAACATATGAAAATTAGTCCCAAAGTGATAGATATCCAAGAAGGATATAATATAAACTTTAATGAAGATCATTGGACAAAATAAACTTGATTCTTAGTAATAGTTTTGAGATATGATGATGTGATATGTGAGTTATGTTGATGAGTAATTTTGCTTTAGTAAGAATATTGGTGTTAAGGTTTGTGATGCAAGCACGAAAGTCAATAGTCATGCAATGAAATTATATCCTACTGGTGGTGCATTATTTGGTGTTAATTATGCTTGATTAAGAGATTATCCGTTTCTTGGTTGGTTGCTTCTCAATCTTTTGTTAGCCTTCATTGTGCACTAAGTATGATCTCTACTTGTGCATCCAAAAACCTTAAAACCAGTTTTGCCACATGAGTCCACTATATCTACCTATATGCGGTATTCTCTTGCCACTCTAAGAAAATTTGTATGTGCCATCTCTAATTTTCAAAATAAACTTCTCTTTTTGTGTGTTCGTTCCGCTCGCGGAGCGGTGAGGGGTGGCTAATATTTTGCATGCTAGATGTGTTATTCTCACGATGAGTGTTTATTCACTTGTCACTACACGAGAGTAAGGCAAAGGTATTAGGGATGCCCAGTCCCGAAATGAAAAATGAATTTACTTTATGTTGTCCAATAATAAATTCCATGAGAAGTGTTGGTATGGAGGGCAACCGTGGATACGGCTAGCCATGGAAAGTGAAAGTATGGTGGAAAAAGGAATAAACTTTATTTTCTGTTTGGGAACCGCCTATGATGTATCTAGCATGGAAAGTGTTGGGAACTCTATAAGTCGTTTTCGTTGGTGGTAGTATATACCTCCCAAAATGTTTTTATCTCTAAGTTTTTCGCTTTGAGCTCTGGCACCTCTACAAATCCCTACTTCCCTCTGCGAAGGGCCTTTCTTTTACTTTATGCAATTTTTATTTTTGGATTTGAGTCTCCATCTTGTGTTATAAATGCACCAACTAAGAGGCAATATGATCATACTTGAGTATTGGGTGTAGCTAATATGCGAGTGTGTTCCATGAATGGATCAATGGTTGAGCATGATGGGCTAGGGATAACTTATTTTAGCATTGATATTTTGAAAGACATGGTTTCTTGTTGATATGCTTGAGTATTTAAATTATCATGTCAAAACTAGACTATTGCTTTGAATCACATAAAAGTCCAAATGTCCATGCTATAAAGCAAATAATATGATATGACATGTTAGGCAGCATTCCACATCAAAAATTCTGTTTTTATCACTTACCTACTCGAGGACGAGTAGGAGTTAAGCTTGGGGATGCTGATACGTCCCCAACGTATCTATAATGTTTGATTGTTCCATGCTGTTATATTATAATTCTTGGATGCTTCAAAATCATTTTATATTCATTTTATATCATTTTTGGTACTAACCTATTGATATAGTGCCAAGTGCAAGTTGCTATTTTCTGCATGTTTTTTACATCGCAGGAAATCAATACAAAATGGATTCCAAATGCAACAAAACTCCATGGAGATTTTTTATGGACCAGAAGACACATAATGGGCCCTGGCTATGCCTGGAGGGGGTGCTCCGAGGAGAGCACAACCCACCAGGGCGCGCCAAGAGGCCCAGGCGCCCCCTGGTGGGTTGTGCCCACCTCGGGTGCCCCCGGACCGCCTCTTTGCTCTATAGATACCCCAATATTCCCAAAACCCTAGGGGAGTCGACGAAATATTGATCCAGCCGCCGCAAAGTCCAGAACCACCAGATCCAATTTAAACACCATCTCGGATGGGGTTCACCACCTCCATTGGTACCTCTCCGATGATGCGTGAGTAGTTCTTTGTAGACCTTCGGGTCCGTAGTTAGTAGCTAGATGGCTTCCTCTCTCTCGCTGAATTCTCAATACAATGGTCTCTTGGAGATCCATATGATGTAACTCTTTTGTGGTTTGTTTGTTGGGATCTGATGAACTTTGAGTTTATGATCAGTTATATCTTTTTCTATCCATGATAGTATTTGAGTTTCTTTGATCTCTTTTATGTATGATCTCTTATAGCCTCGTATTTCTTCTCCAATATTTGGGTTTTGTTTGGCCCACTCGATCTATTTATCTTGCGATGGGAAGAGGTGCTTTGTAGTGGATTCGATCTTATGGTGGTTGATCCCAGTGACAGAATGGGAACCGGCACGTATGTATCGTCTCTACTAAGGATAAAACAATGGGGTCTATCTCTACATAGATAGATCTTGTCTACATCATGTCATCATTTTTATTGCATTACTTCGTTTCTCCATGAACTTAATACACTAGATGCATGTTGGATAGCGCGGTTGATGTGTGGAGTAATAGAAGTAGATGCATGCAGGAGTCGGTCTACAATCTTGGACGTGATGCCTATATAATGATCATTGCCTGGATATCGTCATGATTATTTGAAGTTCTATCAATTGCCCAACAGTAATTTGTTCACCCGCCGTTTGCTATTTTTCTCGAGAGAAGCCACTAGTGAAACCTGCGGCCCTCGGGTCTCTTTCTCATATATTTGCCTTTGCGATCTACTTTTCCTTTGCATTTATTTTCTGATCTATTAAAACAAAAATAAGAAAATACCTTGCAGCGTTTTATTCTTATTTATTTTATTTGGCGTTCGATCTATCAATCTACTACAATTTTATTTCACGTCTGTTTGCCATCTTGAGGCGCTGTTACCCGGAAGGGATTGACAACCCCTTTAACACGTGGGTTGCGAGGATTTGTTATTTGTGTGTAGGGGTTGTTTATGTTGTGTTCCTTGGTTCTCCTACTGGTTCGATAACCTTGGTTTCATATATGAGGGAAATACCTACCGCCGCTGTGTTGCATCATCCCTTCCTCTTTGGGCAAATACCGACGTAGCTTCAAGCGACATCAGGCTCATTCCCGCAACTCGCGGCGCGTCGTGACGAGGCGTGGCGTGGCGAGGCCGGAGGCAGAGAAGGAGCGTACGTGAATGTCCCTCTTGTTCTCATGCTCATATATGTGGGGAAACAACCTCCCTTATAAGGAGGTACAACTACCTCCAAACTAGCAATGTGGGACTAAACTTTGGTTGCACCTCTTGCCTTTCACGAATGGGTTGCGCGGGCCTCTAGGATTTACTAGGAATTTCTGAAATTGTTATTCGGCTTGCCCAAAATAGAAAAAATTCCAGCAATCCCCAACCAGATCCCAGAGGCACACAAAATTTGCCTTTGGTTCCAAAACACTATTTTATATACCAGTACTGTAGTGCAGAATGTTAAGTTGAACTTCCACCTAGAACTCTATGCTACACTAGTAAGCAACTTGAACAATGGACTAGGCCTTGAACTGTAAGTTTTCTGTGAATATGGCTTCACACCAAGCCTTGACCGATACTTGGCTACCGTGGGTCTTCCCCGCGGGTGGAGCTTATGCATCATACTCCGAGACCTTTCATGAGTTTACTAGAGAGCACCCTACTCTCATATATTGCGATGTTTAACAATCCGACTCATATAGGCGTGTTCTTAAAAAGATGTTCTGCAGGACAACATCTCTGCTTAAATGAGCCACTTAGAACACATTAAGATATACATCAACCTACCATGCAGATTAGGAGAGTATTGCATCTTCATGGAGTGGTATTGTTAAGGATACTTTCCTCTCAGTTGACGCACAGCTTGTCTTCCACATCTAATTCACGGGATCTCCTATAAAATAGACTAGGTTACCACCGTGAACAACTCACATTGTGGGTCTCATACCCATCTCCTTCGATGAATTATCTATCACATTACGTGATAGACCCTTAGTAAAAGGATCTGCCAGATTTTTAGATGTTTGGATATAATCCAATGCAATAACTCCGGATTTTTTCATTTTCCTGACAGACTTCAACCTTCTCTCAACGTATCTTGATGACTTCATGTCATCCTTTGAGCTCCTCACTTTCATGATCACGGTTTGATTGTCGTAGTTCATAAGGATACCCAGTATAGGTTTTTCAACAACCGGCAAGTCATTCAAGAGCCAGCGAAGCCAATCTGCTTCGACCGTAGTTGTATCTAGTGTTGTGAGTTCTGCTTCCATTGTTGACCTTGTTAAGACGGTCTGCTTGCAATACTTCCAAGAAACAGCGCCACCTCCATGAGTGAATACATATCCCCTCGTGGCCTTTATCTCATCAGCATTAGAGATCCAGTTTAAGTCACTATACCCTTCCAGTACCTTTGGATACCCAGTATAGTGAATTCCGTAACCGCAGTGCGTTTCAAGTAACGCATAACTCTCTCTAGAGCTTTCCAATACACATCTCCTGGTTTAGAGACAAACTGGCTCAGTTTGCTAATAGCAAAATAGATGTTAAGTCTTGTAGCACTGGCTAAGTACATAAGCGAGCCTATAATCTGAGAATATTTCAATTGATATCTAGCAAATCTTCGATTCTTTCGAAGCAACACGCTAGCATCATATGGTGTTGAAGAAGGCTTGTAGTCACTATTGCCAAAGTGACTCAAGATCTTTTCCACATAGTGATATTGAAGCAATGTAATCCCACCATCATCGTCTCTCAACAATTTGATGTTCAGAATGACATCAACTACTCCTAAATCCTTCATCTCAAAACAACGAGATAGAAAATACTTGACCTCCTTAATAACATTCAGATTTGTTCCGAAAATCAGTATGTCTAAACATACAAGTAAAGGATAACTCCCTCGCCCGCACTATGGCGATAGTACACACATTTATCAGCTTCGTTTACAACTAAGCCTGCAGCTGTTAAAGTTCTTTCAAACTTCTCATGCTACTACTTGGGTGCTTGCTTAAGTCCATATAAAGATTTCAGCAACTTGCACACTTTTCCTTCCTGACCATCTACTAAAAACCCATCTGGTTGTTCCATATAAATTTTCTCATCCAACTCTCCATTTAGGAAAGCAGTCTTAACATCCATTTGATGAACGAGAAGACCATGTGAGGTAGCTAGTGAAACTAGTACTCGAATAGTGGTCAGTCGAGCCACATGTGAGTAAGTATATAAGAAGTCTTCACCTTCCTTTTGGGTATAACCATTGGCCACGAGCCATACCTTGGACTTCGCAATAGTACCACCAGGCCTAAGCTTCTTCTTGAATACCCATTTGCACCCTATAGGTTTGCACCCATAAGGACGAGTTATCTCCAAGTTTCATTTGCCAAGATGGAATCCATCTCACTACGGACTGCTTCTTTCCAGTAGTCAACATCTTCAGATGCATAGGCCTCTGAAATAGAATTAGGAGTGTCATCTATGAGATACAAAAGAAAATCATCACCAAAATACTTTGCAGTCCTCTGTCTCTTGCTCCTAGTAGGAACTTCGTTGTTCTCCTCCACAAAATTTTCAACGTGTTCCATCGAAATGGCAGATTCAGTAGTTGTAACTAATTCCTGATTGGAGGAACTAGGCACCTCCTGATTTGATGAGCTCGCCATATCCTTCATGGGAAAGATATCTTCAAAGAAAGTCGCATCATTCGACTCTATGATTGTACCGACATGAATGTCAGATACCTCAGATTTTACAACCAAGAATCTATAGCTAATGCTATGAAAAGCATATCCTAGGAAAACACAATCCAGTTTTTGGTCCCAGCTTGCGCTTCTTCAGAATTGGCACATTGACTTTCGCCAAACAACCCCAGATTCATAAATAAGCTAGCTTTAACCTTTTCTTCTCCCATTCCTCGAATGGAGTTATCTCTTTGTTCTTTGTGGGAACTCAGTTTAGGACATGACATGCTGTCAATATCGCCTCCCCCCACCATGCCTTGGAGAGACCCGATGTGTCTAACATGGCATTAACCAAATCAGTTAGAGTACGGTTCTTTCTTTCGTCTACCCCATTTGACTGAGGTGAATAGGGAGGTGTCCTCTCATGGATTATACCATGTTCAGCACAAAACGAATCAAATTCGTTTGAGAAATACTCTCCACCATGATCGGACCTAAGTTTCTTGATCTTTCGATCAAGTTGGTTTTCTGCTTCATCTCAGATAGATCTTGAAATAGTTCAAAGCCTCATCCTCAGATTTCAGAAGATACACATGGCAGTATCTAGTGGAGTCATCAATTAACGTCATGAAATATTTCTTTCCACCTTTTCTAAAATACCATTCATTTCACATAGATCTCGCAATATCTGGCCCATTTATCAACATTTTTACAAGTTACGCGAACATTTTCTTAACACTGTGTTAATAATTGTTTTAAAGCGCGATGAAGTAGTTTATAAAATTGAAGTACATATTTTCTACTTTAGAAATAAAAGTAAAAACATAGAAAAAGATAAATGGGCCATCCCCTCCACCCAATTATAGCAAAATGCATTGATGTGAGATAGATGTGTTGACCATTTTTTTGTGGAAACTGTCGATCTATTCATCTTCATCATGGCAGTATAATGAACACCAGAAATAATAAAAATTACATCCAGATTCGTAGACCACCTAGCGACGACTAAAAGCACAGAAGCGAGCTGAAGGCGCGCCGCCATCATCGCCCTTCCCTCGCCGGAGCCGGGCACAACTTATTGTAGTAGACAGTCGGGAATTCAGAATGTGTTGGCCATTTTGCTCTAACGGCCACAACATCTGCTAAATGGGTAGGGCATGTACCGTTTCTTTTTTCTTTTTCATCTTTTCTTGTTTAGAAAAAGTAAAAACCCTCTTGCTACCACCACTCACGGGGGAGGGGGGTAGCTAGAACATAGTTTGCAGCTACTCCCTCTGTAGCGATCTAAAGAAGTCTTATATTCTTTTATGGAGGGAGTACAAGTAAAGGTCAGTATAAAGTAACGTAAATACTATTACCTCAATCCATATAGCGGAAGTAACAAGAAATTTGTGGAGTCCCAACAACACCAACGGCAAAGTTGAGTGTAGACATCGTAACCCTAACGTATCACTTACTCGTCATAAGATATCTGCAACATGAGACGTTGTAGCCATGTAGGTTAGTACATTGAATGTACTGGCAATTTCACACCATAGAATAATAATGAGAATATCTATCTCTATTTGCATATTTGGCTGGTGGAGGCTCTAAGTTTAACATTTGCATAAAGCTAATTTTTCCCTACAACAAAGGAATACATTTTATTTACTACTATGTTAAATTACCCATATTGAGAAGGTAACCCCAACTCAATCCCAAAAATCACCAAATCATTACTAACCCAACAATTTCATTAAATAGAGTGATGAGAACAACCAATAATCCAAATACCAGATACTCAAGATGTCCATAACCAGGGACACAGCTAATCATGATTAGTTTGTAAACTCTGCAGAGGTTTGCGCACTTTTCCCCACAAGACTCGATCTCCTCCGTTGATTTCTCACACTGCATGATGTTTAAGAAACAGGTGATCGAGACATAGTCTTTCCGAAGAGGTCCCCTTAACCGATAGATAGGCCGATACACCTACAATTCCCCTACATCTGCTAGCCCATCATGGAAAGGTTTCCCACAACTTACTCAACTATGCCAGAGCCCATAATGGCATGTGGCTGCACACGGAAGTTTCTAGCATGAATAATCTTATGATCCCTTTGAGCCTGGGTGGCATTCCATAGGATGATCACACAGATAACTCGGGATCTCCTAGGACAAAACTGGATTCCCCAGGTGCCCGGGCAAGCCACTGGTATCCCCAGGGTGCCCCAACCATTCCACCTAGAGGTGTATTAAAGTAGCCACCTTAAGTTTCTTAGTCATTATCTCTCACAACTTGCATGATTCTCACGAACCAATCCATGTCTACGAGCATGGCTAAGCAATAAGAGCATAACGTATAATCTCGGGGTGATCAAAGGTAATAGGTTCCTACCTCAACAACTACATAGCATAACCAGATGATCCCAATCCTACTCATGCAATCTTTGAGGGCAAAACTAATGCATAAAAACTGGGTATGAAAAATATGATCAAAGTGTGAACTTGCCTTGTATTGTTGATGAAGATCCTTCGCACTCATAATTCCTGATAGTTCTACTCGTCACACTCCGTTCAATCTATCGTGAGCAAGCAATTGCATACATAAACACTCAAGCACAAAATTCGAAGAAAAGATCTCAAAAAACTTTGAAAACAGGCAAATAACTCCTGCATACAGAAAACAATTTTCAACAGTTTTAGAATTATGTGGATTCGTTCTTAACAGAAATTTTAGATCAAGAGCTTCAATTTGCAAAAAGAATTAATTAAATCAGGAATACGAAACCCATGTTACAATCAAAAGAAGTTCAAAATTCAAAACTGTTTGAAAACCAAATTTTAAACTTGCAAAAATATGTTTAAGTTGATTATCTGGATAGAGGACATCATAACGAAGAAATTGGCGTTGGTTTCGTTGGATTTGGACAAACGAGTAAAGAGTTGTGAGGGTTTGAAAATCAGGGGCTAAACTGTAAGAAAACTAACAAATAGGTCCCTGGCAGAAATTAAAAAGAAAAGAAAAATCCTACCGAACGAACGTTCGCTACAGAACCAAATCCGACGAATCTGTTCACTACTGAAAGAATCTGGTGAACGTTTACTAACTAAACTAAACTAAATAATAAATCAGGTTTTGAAGAAAACCAAAAAAACCAAAATAAACTGGGCGGTTTGGCGGTTTTTACCGCTGAGGTCTGTGGTTCGACGGCGGTGATTCCGGCAGCGTCGGTGGCTTCGGCGGCGGACGGCGGCGATAAGCGAAATCGACAATGTGGCGGCTCGATCTGTGTGTGGCAACTGCAAGATCTGAGGAGAGAGAGAGAGCCGGGGCTCGGTATTTAAAGGAGGGAGGGCGAGGCGGCAACTAGCAGAAGGGGCAAAGGGCGGCGTGGTGTCTGGGGCGGACACGGCAGGGTGGCGGCGGCGCGGTGTCTGGGGCGGACACGGCAGCGCGGCGGTGCGGTCATGGCGGCGGCGGACTCCTGCTGGAACTCGGGGGCGACGCATGGGGAAAGGCCGGCTGGGCCGTGGCCTGGCGAACTGGGCCGGCCCGGTCCGGTCGGTCCTAACTTCTTTATAAAAACATAGACATAAAAAATAAAACCAAAATGAAAATAAAAATATAACATAGGCATATTATATATCAATTTTTTTAGAAAAATAGTTTCTACAAAATGAACATTTTCCTAGCGGCAAGTAAATTCCACAAAAATTTAAATAAAGCAAACAGTGCTACTGGTTTATTTTAAACCAAATTAAATTATTTTAAAATACCAAAAAAAATTCAAATATATTTCTCTCCATTTTCTACTGTAGGGAATCATTTTACCCTATTTTCCATATATTTTATTTTTGAAGAAAAATAATTTGAATAAAAACCAAATAACTCCAAATTGGAAATGGTTTTCGAAATACCTTCAAATGGTCTTTAAATTTGATTCTTTTAAACTTCCAACTCATATCTCATACGATTTGAAGAAGTCATTTTATCTTCTCTCATGAAAATCATTGAGTTGCATAAAGTTTCTGAATTTGGAATATTTCCAAATGGAATTCAAATCTTTTCAAAACCCTTTTCATTTATTTAAATGGAAGAAGTCATATCATCTTCACTCTAGGGTTTTGTGATGTAATAAATTTGAATTCATGGAGATCATAAATGCAAGGTGAAAATTTGGGAAAGTCCTTTTATTCCCTCTCATTTAACTTTCTAAAAGTTCCAAATTCACTCAATTTCACACAAGCAACCACACCACAATCAAGCAAACAATCAAAAATATTTATTTAATATAACATTCCAAAATTTAGAATTTTGGGATGTTACAGCGGGAGACACGCGGTTGCCGGAACGCAGAAGTGGACGTCACCCGTGCTGCAGCAGGACTCCCCGCGTGATGATCACGACGATGAGGAGTGGCTACACGAGACTAAGCGCGAGCGCCGCACGATATGCACATGAGAATAAACAAGCAGCTCACCTCACTGAAACCTGAGCAACACAAAACACACATCAGGAAATAGACGGCGGAAACGCCATGAATGACAACACAAAGAGAAGCAAAAACGAGAACAAGAGCACGATCCCGAGCACACTCGTGCAAAACGACAAGCCGTCCCTGACCCCGTCGTGTTCCATGTCTCTTTCACGACTTGCAGGACACAACCAATCAGCCGAGCACCTCACGCGCGCACCACCGCATCAACCCAGAACACAAACAAAGACTGTTTATTGGCCAGAGGGCGGCACGGAGAACACAGTCAAAGACTATTTTCTAGCCGGAGGGCGACACAGAGGAACTGGTTGGAGAGCTGGGACAGGAAATGGTGAGCACGCCGCGTAAACTGAATCGGGACGGTCCTTGGGGAAGAAGCGGTCGGCCATGGCTGTTGCGATGCCGTGTAGGCGTCGACACTTGGCGGCACACCTTTTGGCACCGGTGATGCCCGATCCCGTCGGTCTTGCCCTTGTCGTGGACTTCTTAGACGCCAACGCAGCGCCAGGTGTAGGGGCGGAGCTATAGGGTGGCCAGGGTGGGCCGCTGCCCACCCTGGGATTTTGGAGCAGCCTATATACCTATGGGTATTTAACTGGGCCAAAAAAAGATGGCCCAATATCACTGGCCAGCCGTGGTTCTGTCGTTCAACCATAGCCCACGAGGCCACGACCCCTCTCGTTCCACATCGAGGCAGAGCAGAGGACACCCCGACGCCCTCGCCCCAGGCCCTCACCGCCGCGGCGCCGCCATTCCTCGCGGGCCGCGGGAGCCCAGGCCGCCTCCCCTTTCCGCCCGGCGCTCCTGGCTGTCGCTGGCTCCACTGCTCCCCCGCGCCCCTTGACCAGCAGGAGCCGCGACCTCGTGGCCCTGCCGCCCGCCTGCCCACTCACTGCATGCGCCCCCTCCGCCCTCCCTGCAAAGACGACGAGCGTCGGAGGTGCCGCTCACCAGCCAGTCTCCGGCCGTCCGGCGGCAGTATCGTAGATTCGCAGCAAGTGTGCAAATCAAATTTAAGGTACCGAGACCCTCTATTTTTTGACTTAGGGTTTGCTTTTTTGCACTATACTATCATGAATTGATGAAGACATACATAATTTTGCATATCATTTCTGCATCAATTAGCTCTACTGATAGAAACTAAATTTTATTGCAGAATTTTTGAAGAATGAAAAGGGCCGGAGACATTGTTTCTCTTTTTAACAGAGAAGTTATGAAGATAGGGAAGAAGAAGAAGGCAATGAATATGTCAGATGTGGCAGAATAGCAAGCCGGAGAACTTGTGTGTATGCCAGTTGTGATTGAAGAGCAAACTCAAGAACCAACAGTGTCTATGTCGAATGTGACCATAGAGCAAACTGGAGAGCAAACCAGGAATGACACAACTTCATTGTCGCTTAAGAAAGCAATTGAAACTTTACTTACAAATCATGCTTTGACTATAACTTCAATTCTTGGGCAAGGATATGATGGGGCTAGCAATATGAGAGGGGAAATTAAAGGACTGAAAACATTGATCATGGAAGAGTTCCAAGGCCTTGGAAATCTTGTTGATCTCTCGGTTAAGCTTGTTTAAACAAGGAGGCATATAGTTCATCATTTGGTGTACTTGCTTTTAAATTTGGTATTGATTCTACCGGTGGCAACAGCAAATGTTGAGAGAGCATTTTCTGCCATGAGTATAGTCAAGAGAAAGTTGAGAAATAAGATGGGTGACAGTCTTTCGGATGATTGCCTAGTCACATACATTGAGAGGGATGCTTTTCCTGAGGTGAATGAAGATGATATAATTGATACTTTCATGGCAACGCAAAAGCGTAGGCCAGAAACATAGTCTTTTCGAGCTTCTCAAGGTACGTACTATGGTCCATATAGTATGTACTATGTATGCTTCTTTATGCAAAACTTAGACTTAATTGAGAATTTTAGTGTGTTTGTGAGACCATATTGATCTATTTCTATGTGATATTGGTAACTAGCTAGTTAGAACGCCCACATGTCATATTTCTCGTTAAAATTTTTTTTGGGGGGGGGGGGGGGGTCGGACCACCCTGATGTCAAATGCTAGCTCCGCCACTGGCCAGGTGGGAGGCAAAGGAGACCGGTGGGGAGTTGGCAGCGCCAAGCCACCTCCCTCACTGGCATCCACTCCTCCCCGCCTTCTCTGACCGACGGGGCGGTCCTCCCACTATCTCTTGGCAGGGGCCTAGACCATCCGTTGTGGGGGGGCGCGGGGTGCAGAGAGGCCATGGCTTCATGGGTCGACGCCGAGGGCTCAAGAGAGGATCGAGAGGCGGTGAAGAAGAGGAACTGCGAATCAAGCAAGAGAAAGAAAGGGGAATGAGAGGTTGTGTGCGTCGGGAGGGTTAAGGCGAGGGCAAGCGAGCTCCTCTCTCTTTTTTTTTCTAACCAGGCCCACATGTCAGCGGAACGTACGGCTGTACAACGGCACATCCCACAAAACACGTACCCCTAGCCGTTCTTTTTCCTCTCGCTAGCACAATAAAAAACGATGCGGTGGCTAGCGCTAGGATGCGCTATTTACGTGACGCTTATTGTGTTGGATTAAGAGGAGAGAGATGATGGTGGTGACCCCAGAAAGAAACAATGCCAAGCGCGTGAACCTAGGCAAACAATTAAATGAAAGAAGCCCACCAATGCATGGAGTTTAGTTGCTAAATCATTAAATGAAGGGACATTAACAACAACAAGTTAAGCACTTATGCATTGGGAGCTTCAGTTCCTAAGTCTTTATTGTGCTTAGAACCTCATCTAAACACTTGTGCATTGGGAGAGGCCTTATCTCATAGTTCCGGTGCTGCTATCTCATTATTGGAGTGAAGAAATTCTATATATTTTTCTCTTCTGAAGTGTGTTAACTTCATAATTATTTCGGTAAGAATAACAAAACGAATGATAATGTCATGCAAAACTTGTATTGATAGAATGAAGACTTCTATACTTTTTCTTAAATTACCAAAGAAATTCTTACTTGTCTAGCCAATATGATTAAAAAAAATTAAGATCAAAGTCACACAAATGGTGAGGTGCAAAATTTCAAACTAATTTTCAGCTGAGGTCTCAAACTAACAGTGAGGTGAATGAGAAAACTAACTCCATATGCATGTAACTCTCTTTTATTAAACATCAATTGTACCATCACAAAAAAATTGTACGTATTTGGTGAAAAACCGCTAAATAGGCTTGTAGCAGAACGACCAGCGACATGTCCGGTCTTGATTGCATGTCTGATTTCACTCTGCTCGGTAGACTTTAATCTCGCGAAGAAAAAGAAGTGCAGCTTGTCAGAGTCAGACCATCGAGGTGTGGAATTTTCAAGATAAAAGTTACTCCCTACATAAAGAAATATAAGAACGATTAGATCATTAAAGTAGGGTCCTAAACGCTCATATGTTTCTTTACAGAGGGAGTACATGAATTGTGAGGTGTGAAATGTCAAAATAATTGTCAGTTGGGGCCTCATACTACTAGTGAGGTGAAATTACCAAAACTAACCTTTTCTCAAATTTTTGAACTTTTTTAAAATTCATGACCGCTTTTGAAGTGCATGAACTTTTAGCTCATGAACATTTTTTTTCAAATTTGCAAAAAATTTAAAATTTTCGTGAACTTGGAAAAATTCTTAAACTTTTCCAAATTCGTGAACTTTTTGAAATTAGTGAACTTTTCTCAAATATGTGAAGTGTTTCCATATGCGTTAACATTTTCCAATTTCTAAGAAAAAATTCTAAATCGTGGTTATTTTCAATATTTTCAGAAATTTTCAAATTTATGCTGCCTTTTCAAATTACTTATTCTTGGCTATATAATGTATGTGAACTAAAAGAAGGGTAAAAAACACTATCTCCTAATTGTGGACAACCAAATGAATTCGACCTAGTGATTATTAGCTATGGCAATCAACGTTTACATGCATATAACGAGAGGAACAACATCTTTAAAAATTATTCCTTTGCGTTTGCTGTGTTTGAGAGCAGGTTGTTGGGTCGGCCCGCTGCAAGTCGCATGTGAGCGCCAGCAGCGCTAACCGGCATTGAGAGCGCTGAATAGGAGATCCCTTTATTTTGGTAATTCAAAAAATCACATTTATTATGAGTAGTTATCTCCCCATTCAAGTCGTATAAAATTACCCTCATGTGCCACAATCTTCCTTAACCCTGAAATAATTTTCTATATCCCTCTCTCATTTCATGTACGGGTGCCAGTGTGCCACCATAGATTTGTCATAAACCTGAACGCCTGAAGCAACTGCCATCAGCCGTCGACGATGTCAAATGTTCCAACGTCATAGGTGTGTACCTCCTGCAATCTTCTTTGCATCCTCGACCTGTGGTTGCAGCTGTTGCCATCTGCGCCCCGCGGGTCTCCTCTCGCATTTTATCGATTGACTTACTTTGGCTTGGACGCTTGGTAAGGCAATGCACTATATTTGGGGACATTGTGCTCTCCTAGAGTATGGATGAAGCGCTGAAAATTGCGACTTCAAATCCATCAGGAAGAGGCCATGAAGGAGCGTAGATCGTTTCAAGAAAGAAAAGAGAAACCATAGAGCTATCCCTAGAACGACCATATTGGTCTGTGGTGACTTACTGACCTTTACTTGTACTCCCTCCATAAAAGAATATAAGACTTCTTTAGACGGAGCGCACTTTCAGTGCACGGCGTCATTGGCGCACTTAATCCACGTCGTCAGATGCATGCGTCGTGATGGGCCAAGGGAACTACAGCCTGTAATATAGATCAATACGTGGAACATATACTACTTCCTCGCGGTAGCTATTGACTGCGGTTACGGTCCAGTATATCGAGTGCTACTTCACAGAATACTATAGCACATGTTCTAGAAATCTTTCTCCTCCGGCGATTTCAGAACAGGTCCAATTTGCATGACCATGGGGGGGGGGGGGGGGGTTACGCACGCAAAGTTGTGTCCGAGCAAGTCGAGTGCATCAAGTTGTCTGTAGGGCCAGCCATAATGACGAGCCAACATTAGCCAGCCAGGACGTGATAGTTGACCACCCAGGCTAAAGCTACCAAGTCTTCTCTCATCGTTCCAGATCTGCCATTTTGCATCCTTGCGCTATGGAGTTCGTCGACATGGATGGGCAACTAAGGTTGTTTTGGTTGTAATCTTAAGCAAATTTGGATCCTGGACTTAGTTCTAACTGTTATTATTTTCCATACTTTTAGATCTACCAACAGTTTGATTCCTGAATTCTCCGGGGCGGCGTCAAGAGATCGTGTTGTTCTTCCGTCTCAATCGAACTGTTCTTCAGGCTCATCTAGGGTTTGCATGCTTGTCCGAGAAGAGGGAGGGATCCTGCAAAAGGATGTTTTCCCTACTGATCCGGCAGCCAACGGGCAAGATCTTGAGGAGAGATCGATCGACCGGGGACCAGTTGATTCTGTTTTTGGTGCTCAGAGTGTAGAAGCTGGTTCGTGCGAGCCGCTTGCAAATGATGCTTGTGGAGAGGCAAAGTCAAAGTGGAAACGAAGGTTTGCTTGATAACTATGCTTTAAATTATTTACAAATTTTGCGTTGAATGATATCGGTATGATGTGCTAAATATTAACAAATACGACATGGAAGTGTTAATTAATATTAATTGACATCGCCGAAGTTTCCTCTAATAATTTTATTCGGAAGTAACATTTCCTTCCATCTGATTAAAAAATCATGTCCGTGGTTTTACAGCGTGCAAAATCCATGATTAAACAATTTTCCAAATGCTTCAAATGGTTCAAAAAATGTGCTAGTTTATATTTGTCGCCAAATGTAATTTGCAGGAAAACTTGACTAGTTCTCTTTTAAAAATTAATTGAACTAGTGACACCGCGTTCGAAGCGCTTGTAAATTTTGTCCATGCAAGCAATTAGCTGGGTCATGGCCTTTGTGGGCCAATTTTACTCTGCATAAAGGCTGAAGGACATGGGCCCTGTTTTATGGGCCAATGTGTTGCCAGCATTGCGGAAACTTAGATAAAACGGCCCGTTCATTTGGTCATATGCCATAATTGTGAAAACTAAGAAAAAAAAGGCCCGTTTTGATTTTTTATATTCGTTTACGTTACACTGGTTTATGTTTGACTGGATTAATTATGAAAAAAATATTCAGGGTTAGATTATCTGATGGAGACAACGAGAGAGAATGGAGCGCAGACAGAAAGAGTGCACTGGAGCTGACAATCCGGGGATTTGCAGAAAAGAAGGAAGGCGTTGTCATAAACCCTAAGATTGGGTTATCATTCGATTTGTTGAACGAGGCATTCGAATTTTATAATTTATATTCGTGGGAGATTGGTTTTGGGGTACGTTTTGCTAGAAGCCGTCTAAATGTGAAACGCATGAAATGCATGCAGGAGCTCGTACGCGGTTGTGCGGTAAGAATTGCGGCTTCGCTGTTTTTTATATATTATTATTATGTGATGGACAAAAATCAATATGCACCGCGTTTTAATGTAGGGCGTACCAACAAAGGAGAATAGTAGGTCAACCAGGTGTGGTTGCGATGCAAAGATTCGTCTCCTGCGTTCTGCTCACAATGGTTGGTATATCAGTGAGCACCACAACGAGCATAACCACCCTTTGTCTATTACATGCGGGCAGAAGCTGCATTGGAAGTCACACATGTACATTGATATACACACTAGAGACTTGGTGAAGCAGTTACGAGAAAACAATGTAAGCCTAAGCAAAGTTTATAGTATGGTTGGAAGCTACTTCGGTACGTTGGAAAATGTACCCTTCACCAAAAGATCATTGAGGACCCTATGTGGTAAGCTTAGCAGAGACCAATCTGATCATGATGCAACCAAAACAATAACCCTGCTACATGACTTGAAAGTTGCTGATCCTGACTTTACATACAATGTCCAGGTAGACAAAGAGTCTAGGGTTAAGACACTGATGTGGGTTCCTGGACGAGGCATAGACCAATATAGATATTTTGGGGATGCAATTACATTTGACACCACCTATAGAACTAACTTGTATGACATGCCTTTTGGTTTGTTTGTTGGTGTGAACAATCATTTTCAAAGCATTATTTTTGGTGGTGTGTTAATGAGGGACGAGACAGTGGAAAGTTTCAAATGGGTGTTCAAGGAGTTTGTGCAGATGGTTGGCGGCAAACCCCCGGTTACAATGTTGACTGGTAAGTACTACCTATTAAAATCATTTTTTTAAAAGGAACGTCTCTTTTCATAGAAGTATCTATAGTTTCAATCATTTATTTCATACACATGATTCAGACCAGGCCCACGCAATGGAGTTGGCTATAATTGATGAACTACCGAATACAACTCACCGTTGGTGCAAGTGGCATGTGCTAAAGAAAGTGAAAGAAAGCTTGGGTGTCCTTTATGGGAAGAAATCGGAGTTCAAGAAAGACTTTCAAATGTTGGTGCATCATGTTTTAACTAAATAGGAATTTGAGAACGGGTGGGCTGAAATGTTAGCAAAATACGGTTTGCAGAAACATCCGTTCCTAACTCAAATTTTTGAGATCAGGCATAAGTGGGCGAAACCTTACTTCATGGGTGTGTTTTGTGCAAAGATGACAAGCACACAACGAAGTGAAAGTGCAAATCATTTGTTGAAGGGGTATGTCCCGCCAGGATGTCCTATGCATCTTTTTGTTAAACAATTTGAGAAGATATTGTTTGATAGAGATTCGGAAGAAAGCTATCAAGAGAAACGAACTGCAATTGTAAGTGAAACTTCGGTATATATAATGTTCTTTTTCATGCAAACAGATTACATGTTTTTTTATATAACTGTTTTTCACTGCATAAATTCTGTTGACTGGATAAATAGTCAGGTGTGGTCCTGAAGGGGAATTGGCCGTTGGAACGTCATGCAAGCAAGGTGTATACATGAAGCATGTTCGAGCAATTCGGTGAGTCTTTGTACAAGGCTGGATCTTTTGTCACAGAGGAGGTGGAGCATCGGAGGAAATATATTGTGAGCCATGTTGAAGCTGAGAGAAGGAACGGTTGGTGCAAAGTTGTTTTCATAGTTACCGTTGATGCCGACATGATGGAGTTTGTGTGCGAGTGCGGCTTTTTTGAACATGCGGGCTTGTTATGCCCTCACGCTATTAAGGTCAGCATTACTTCACTCACGTGAATAAATATAGGGTGGTGCCAATGTATTAAATAAATATTGACTTTCAATGACTTGTTATTAAAAAATTGATTTTGCCAGGTGATGCTAGACATGCAGGTTTCGGAGATACCGACGAAGCATATACTGAAAAGGTGGACTCGGGATGCCAGAGACATTCTACCAGAAGAACTGGTTAGGTACCAAAATGACAATGGCTGTCCAAAAGCAGACACGTATAGACACTCGAAGTTGTATCATGCTGCTTTGGCTTTTGTGCATCTAGGAGATGCAAATGTGGAGTCATACAATGCTGCGATGTTAGTGTTTCATCAAGCTAGTGAAAAACTACAGCCGCTCTGCATAACAAGAGATGGAATGGGGGTGGCCGATAAAGAAGCTGATGCAAGGGCATTGGTGGAGGAAAACGACAGCGTGATGGCACAGCTTGATAACAATGATGAAGGGTCGACATTCAGCAAAGCACCGGAGAAGAAGCGTCCGGCAGGGCATCCAACGAACAGCAGAGAGAAAGCACCGTATGAACAGGCAATGAAACGCACACGTTTTTGCAAGATTTGCCGAGGAGAGGGGCACAAGAGTACAACTTGTCCAGAACGTGGTGATATGCCTAAGGCTCCGAGGAAGGAACCTAAATGTTCTAATTGTGGTGTGTTGGGGCACAGACGGAACAACTGCGGGAAGACACATAGGATAGTTTGGTTTTGTGCTGATTCACCAATCAATTTGAAAATTATGTAATGTAATTTGTGACAAACAATACTATCATTCTGTCGTACAATTTTCTTAATAATGCTATCTGTTATTCTTGTTATATGGTTTTACTAAAAAAATTGCCCAATTTTTTAATTTATAAACAAGTAGGGCCTTTAGTTATCAAATAAACCTCAATAACTACAGCCGATAATTAAGTTGTCTATAGGAACTTAATTGAGTGTTGTAATTGTACTGAAGCGATTTTGTAACATCATTTTTCTGTTTTTTATCTTTTGTTTTATTTCCGTATGCCGCAAAATGGACGCACATGCACACGTACAGGTGCGCGTGACAACTGGAGCGGATTTGCTGCGGTTGATGAGGGGGGGGGGGGGGGGGAGAAGATGGCCTGCCACTGCGAGGAGTTGCAACAGACGGTGGCGTGCGTGCCGAATGAATAGTGACGGGAATAGCCGTCCATATATCTCGTCAGTGTCTCCGGCGCATTCGATGCGCCGTGCTGGCCTGTGTACTTGCTTAAAATTTCTCTTGGTCCATGCCATGCGAGCTTACGCAGGCACTCGACTTTTCTATGGCTGGCGTGTTTGGGCACAAAACGGGCCTGCTGCGGAGTTGATAGCTCGAGCCGGTGTGAGGCGTACTATCCATCGTCACCTTAGGCAATAAATTCATCCGGACGATCAACCAGAGGGCCAGCTCGCGGTTTCAACTCTTGCTTGCACTGGCTGGGCGTGCATTTATAAATGTACTGTGTCTGGTCTACCTTTTCTCTTGGCCAATATTTTGAAGTTCAAATGATTTCAAACGCTATGGAACAATGCGTGTGGTGACTTGATAAACTCTCTACCTATATAAGCAGACAGTGGGGATAGTGGAATTTTGTATCCTCAGAAGCATTCCATCCAAACATCAAATCTATCTGCTGCTGCAGTGAGCTAACACTTCGGCCATGGGTGGCTCCATAGGTTCAGCTGGAAAGATCAGATAGGTTAGAGAAATTGTATATCAATCTTTCTTCATTGATATTTTCTTCTCCTGAAGTTTTATGAACTTCTTATCAAAGCAGCCGGTGAGGTATTTCAAAATGAAAGCAACTGATTCTACTGATGTAGAAATTTGTTCAACAGTATCATCTGCTTCCATAAATGGCCGTATACAGGTTTCTTCGCCAGACCGTGTTGTTCACAAATTAATTCACACATCTAGAAAATTGTTTTTCCGATTTGTTGGGGAGAAGATTAACTTATGCTACTTTTCTGTCAGTGCTATCTTGATGTAGGGTGCAGCGTGGAAGCAGAGTCTCTGCTCTCTCGCCATGATGTTCTGTCAGATAAGGTATCTGTTACGTCAATCTTCAGAAAAATTTAGTCGTAATAATACTTATATCTATTTTTATTATGACCAGCTGCCTGAATGCAAAATGATGGAAGAAAATCCTGCCAATGGAAAGGCTGCTGCCGGGTACACCTATGGCCGCATAGCTAGAGGCGTGGTCGAGGGATTCGCTGACTTTGACCCGCTGTTTGGAGTGGTTGAAGAGGTGATGTCTGATGGCGATGCTGCATCCAGCTGCGCGTTCTCTGCAGTGGGAGGCGTGCTAGGGAAACGTTGCGACCGGACTGGTGAGGATGAAGAGGTGGACAGCCATGGCACAAAGAGGATTAAGAAACTGTAGCTTGCAATTATTGTGATAGGTAGATCATTTAGTGAGCGTGGTTACAGCTCGTGACTTTAACTTATCTTGTGTTCTGGCCTCCTATCTGTCTTCAAAATTTATAAGTTCTGTGGTACTATATTGTTTAGTAAAGTATCTGAAATAGTTTTCTATTAGAGTTTAACAATGCAAAAATTATATTGGTGTTTTCTGGAAGTATGTTGCCAAATAAATTGCTAAAGTTTATTAGAAGGTGAAATGGAAATATAAATTTATTAAATAATAATGATTAAGTTGGAACGGCATATTGGGAACTCCTGTTATAGGTCGAAATGTGCGAGAGGGGATAAAAAGTTTGGTCGGTTATTGGATGGATGCTGGCATGTAGTAGGTATTTTTTTCGGTCTTTGATACTGGATTGTGCGGGTTGCACACTATTTACCTCCACGTGTGTGGCAAATTAGGGTTTGGAAAAGACACTTGCTAACAATTTCGGTGACCAGAAAACCTCTGCCCAAGGAAACCTCTTTGCATTAGATAACGATAGATTATAGAATTGATAGGATTGTGGTGGTTATCTCTTTCAAACGATTACGTCATGTCCGATGACACCACGGCCACATGATGAATGGGGATTCGCTAGTTACATTTATATTTGGTCGGTCGATTATACATTACTGAGGCATTTTATATATTACATATATAACATAAAAAAAACCTACAAAAAGGAGTTGTCAACCTACTAAAGGAAGATGTGGTTATATGAATGCATATACAATATTAAACAAATACTGAACATGACACATTACAAGGTGCTAATTTCATTTATATATAAAGGGTATAGTGTTGGTGGAACATCGCCGTCATCGGCATGGGTGGCAACGAGTGGTGAGTATCATTCGTCCTTACCAAAACGGTCTACAGACAACATAAAATGGTTTATCTAGTGCTATGAGAGTTACAACTAATGAATTAGAATGGGATCAAATGACGAAAAAATTTCAGCCCGTTCCGTTGGTGATATCTAGGAAATCAAGATGGTCGGATAGTACAAAGGCATAACGGATTTGGACCTAAAAAGGGTTGATTACATTCCGAATAATATTATTCTGACATAACTAGCCGCAACAATTATAAACAAAAGGCCTTACTTTTCCATAAGTACGGCAGAAATTCGTGTCCTTGTTTTTAGCTAGGAAACCTAGTGGGTTAAAAAAGAAGCAAGGTGGTATATATAACTTAATAATGGTGTTAGCAAGGCAAAACAACAACAAAAAATAAGCTAGCCCACGAGATGGAAAAATAAATTCCTATATTTAGTTATACAAAACGACATCATACCATAATAAAATAGTGAATTCGAGAAAACGGGAATGTTGAACGATCTCGATGATACTTGATTGATTACATGGAGTTGAACCTGCCGTCCTCCACATGTGTTGCATTCCATAGCTCCTATGAGTTATGTGACTGTTGAAAGGACATGCGGTGCCCCCATGTGTGGTTTTGGTAATTGATGACATTCTCTATGGACTAATGGTTGCCTTGAGTTTATTTGAAGGTTTTGTCCATAGGCTTTTCTTGGAGTACATGTGTTGGTTTCAAGGAGAGTTTTGTGTCGACCAAGGTGCTATTCAAGGAATTATCCAAAGATTGGTCATGTGAGTGTTGAGCTTATTGCAAGCATGTCTTGAAGAAGAAGATTGTGTGATCATTCATGTTTACCTTCAAGACATCATCCAAACGAAGAGAGTTGGAAAGATTCAAGGTTGATCAAGACTAAGTCAAGAGTGAATCAAGTTGATCAACTCACAAAGCGTAGAAGATGTACCGAGAGGGATCAAGTGATCCCATGGTATGGTAAGCATTGTCCATTACGCTTTGTGTGCTAACCCATGGTCTTCGTGAGAGTTCTTTGTGGGATTAGGTTGCGGTGTGCAAGTTCAAGTGATGCATCACGAAGAGATCAAGTGCTTGAAGCTTGCCGTCCATTTGGTGACAATGGACTTGTGAAGATGTGCGGAAGAGTGGCTCACCCATAGTGGAGTATGGGGAGCAATCAACTAGTCTTCTTCGAGCCAACGCAATCAAGAAAGGTGGTCCAACTTGAGGGAGTCAAGATCGTCATCATCTAGCTCAAGTGGACCATGTGCAAGGCAAAGGTTTGCCCTTGATAGGTTTTCTATTTTACCGGTCTCTTGGTAGTTGTGGAAGACCGGGTTATAGGATCGTTTGTCGTACTACCAAGGGGGGCTCTCGATGAGTTGCTTGATCGTATCGTTCGTAGAGAGCTCGAACCATTGCATCCTTGCATCATCTTTTTTGGTTCTTGTTTGGTTCTTATCCTTGTGAGATTTGGAGCTTATGGTCATTTTTATGACAAGCTCGAGTTCATCGAAAACGGAGTTCTCATGCATCTTCTATGATGTTTTCGATGTTGGAGGGTATGCCGGTTCTTCTCGGTTGGAGGTTTTACTCCTTTGTTTGCTAAGCATACCTCCCCTGCCTCTTCTCGGTTGGTCGCTGTTTTGATGCTACTCGTTGTCTTGTTTCAAACAAGCTTGAGTTTGCTCAATTCGGAGCTCATATGAAGAAGTTATGGCAGTTCTGGTTTTCTTGGAGTATTCTTTGCTTTCGTGGTTGTGGCTTAAGGCTGGTGCCAGCGGTAGTATCGTGACCCTCAGCGGTAGTACCGCCGAAGCTCCCCAGCGGTAGTACCGCTCTCGGAGCGGTAGTACCGCTCCAAGCGGTAGTACCGCTCTCCGAACGGTAGTACCGCTTGGGAGTTTCGGCCGTAGTACCGCTGTGTGTCTGGGCTACTTCCGCCTCGATTCTCGAACGAAGTTTTTCGTGTCGGGTTTTGCGGCACTAGTAGCGGCAGTAGAAGCGGTAGTACCGCTCTGAGCGGTAGTACCGCTCTTCCCTAGCGGTAGTACCGCTCTGGGGCCAGGGCCTTGACCTTCTCTTCAGCGCAGTAGTACCGCATTTGGATAGGGAAGCGGTAGTACCGCCCTCAGTAGTACCGCCCTTCCCTAGCGGTAGTACCGCTCTGTCTTGAGATTTTCAGTGGGGTAACGGTTGGATTTTCCCCCTCCTATAAAAGGGGGTCTTCTTCCCCATTGAACCTGATCCTTTGAGCTCGTGTTCTTCCCCCATTGTTGACCTTCGAGCTTGCTAACTCTCAATCCCTCCAATGATTCTTGCTAGTTCTTGAGGGAAAAGAGAGAGGAGATCTAGATCCACGTTTCCACCAATCACTTTCTCCTCTAAGTGAGGGGAACCCCTTGGATCTAGATCTTGGAGTTCTTGGTGTTCTCCTTCTTGTTCTTCCTCTCATTTTCTTCCCTAGCATTAGTTGCTTTGGTGGGATTTGAGAGAGAAGGACTTGGGCACTCCGTGTGCCCTTGCCATTGCATTTGGTGCATCGGTTTGAGTTCTCCACGGTGATACGTGGAAGTTACAAGTTGAGAAGCTTATTACTCTTGGGTGCTTGGTGCCCTTGAGCTTGTTCCTCTTGGGTGCTTGGGCGCCCTAGGCAGTTGGTGGTGTTCGAGCTCAATCATTGTGGTGTAAAGCTCGGGCAAGCGTCGGGGTCTCCAAATAGGTTGTGGAGATCGCCTGAGCAACTTGACGGGTTCCGGTGAGCGCCCCAAGGGTTGCCAAAGTGTACGGGTTCGGTGACCGCCCCCAAGGGTTGCCATTTGTACGGGTTCGGTGACCGCCCTCAAGGGTCCCTTAGTGGAATCACGGCATCTTGCATTGTGCGAGGGCGTGAGGAGATTACGGTGGCCCTAGTGGCTTCTTGGGGAGCATTGTGCCTCCACACCGCTCCAAGCGGAGATTAGCATCCGCAAGGGTGTGAACTTCGGGATACATCGTCGTCTCCAGCGTGCCTCGGTTATCTCTTACCCGAGCCCCTTTACTTATGCACTTTACTTTGTGATAGCCATATTGTTCTTTGTCATATATCTTGCTATCACATAGTTGCTTATCTTGCTTAGCATAAGTTGTTGGTGCACATAGGTGAGCCTAGTTGTTGTAGGTTTTGTGCTTGACAAATTAACCGCTAGGTTTATTCCGCATTTGTTCAAGCCTAAACCGTAATTATTTTAAAGCGCCTATTCACCCCCCCCCCCCCCCCTCTAGGCGACATCCTCGATCTTTCAACTGTATTGAGAGCAAAAATGTCATCAGCCAAATTAATTTCATGACAACGATAATCTTAGGTGGCAGATGGCCGAATGTTATTGGCAAAAAAATAATCCGTATTTTAGTTCTTTGTGATAGCTGGTTGGTAGGTAACCGACCAGATTGTTATGCCGAGAATCTTGGTGGCGCTGAGTTCGCTAGGGTGCGGCTGGCCATCGGGGAGGAATTGATACCATCGGGGGCGGGCAACCGTATTGGGGATAAACTCAATATATTGATGATGTCGGTTTCTGATAAATTAGATCGTGAGCAAGTGCAGGTGGAACATCGCCGTCATCGGCATGGGTGGCAACGAGTGGTGAGTATCATTCGTCCTTACCAAAACGGTCTACAGACAACATAAAATGGTTTATCACGTGCTATGAGAGTTACAACTAATGAATTAGAATGGGATCAATTGACGGAAAAGTTTCAGCCCGTTCCGTTGGTGATAGCTAGGAAATCAAAATGGTCGGATAGTACAAAGGCATAACGGATTTGGACCTAAAAAGGGTTGAATACATTCCGAATAATATTATTCTGACATAACTAACGGCAACAATTATAAACAAAAGGCCTTACTTTTTCATAAGTCCGGCAGAAATTCGTGTCCTCGTTTTTAGCTAGGAAACCTAGTGGGTTAAAAAAGAAGCAAGGTGGTATATATAACTTAATAATGATGTTAGCAAGGCAAAACAACAACAACAAAATGAGCGAGCCCACGAGATGGAAAAATAAATTCGTATATTTCGTTATACAAAACGACATCATACCATAATAAAATAGTGAATACGAGAAAACGAGAATGTTGAACGATCTCGATGATACTTAAATGATTACATGGAGTTGAAACTGCCGTCCTACACATTTGTTGCATTCCGTAGCTACTATGAATTATGTGACTATATTGAGAGCAAAAATGGCATCAGCCAAATTAATTTCATGACAACGACAATCTTAGGTGGCAGATGGCCGAATGTTATTGGCAAAAAGATAATCCGTATTTTAGTTGTTTGTGATAAATCGTTGGTAGGTAGCCGACCAGATTGTTATGCCGAGAATCTGGGCGGCGTTGTGTCTGCTAGGGTGCGGCTGGCCATTGGGACGGATTTGATACCATTGGGGGCGGGCAACCGTATTGGGGATAAACTCAAAATATGGATGATATCGGTTCCTGAAAAATTAGACCGTGACTTTTTTGTGTGTAAAATACATTCGTACTGTAATAAGAAAAAAATCAATTAGTTGGGAAAAATAACAAAACCAGTTGTCCTAACAACACGTGTCGCCTCACGGGCACGTCCGACCGCAAAATCTACGCGTTTGGATATATTCGAAACTCCTGGTTGTGACCAGTAGTCGGAGTGTTCGTTCACTGCTGGTTTGTGCGCGACATGTCTTTTTGTCTGCGAGCATGGACGAGGCCGAAACAAAAGGCTCTGGCTGTTGTACCATTGCATGCGATATGGCAGCAGCAATAAACATGGGCCTGTGGTGGGTGGGAAGCAATGCACACTGTGCGTCGGCGTGGAGAGGTGGCTTAGTGAGATCATGCAAAATCTAGCCGGCTATCAATACCGATGCATGTTGTGCCAGAGGAGGGGGCTGCTCGTTCCTGCCCTCCATTAATACATCCCCACCCCGGCCTCCTCTTTCTCCCTCCTCTCTTATTACCACCAGCTGGCTTCTTCAAGAAGAACACCATTGCTCTAGGGAGAGAGTGCAAGGTAGCTAGCGGGGGAGGAGAGAGCAAGGTAGCTAGTTGGAGATGAGGAGGGGTTTCTTTGGCCCTGCCAAAGACGCGGCGAGGAGGCGTGTCTCCGCTCCACGAGAGCATTCGACCGGTGGGGGTGTGGGTGCTGTTGTTGACGACGACATGGCCGACGACTTCGTCCACGTCGAGGGGGCGACCGGAGAAGAAGCCATGCCGGCGGCTGACACTCTCTCTCCGCGTCGAGGAAGGGTAATGACATCCTACTCTCTTGTACATCTTCTCCGAGTTCAGTGCAACTGGGATGCTCCACTAGTGGAGATCTTGGGGGAGGGTGGCATGGCTGCCCTCCTAGCGCTAAAACCGGGTGGAAACACCGACCGTGTCTTCTGCTTATGGTTGGTCTCGAAGATCGATCCAGTTACAATGAGGTTGGATCTTGGGGATGGTCGTTTTAAGGATATAAACGCACGAGAAGTCCGTAGAATACTTGGACTAGTTGGAGGTGGTGGCCGCAATTGTGTTTTACGTAGGATGTGTTTGCGTAATAGGCTAGAGGTGCTTGAGAGAGTGCACGAGCTGCTTGGGAATGATTATGCAAAATGTGCTTCTATTTCGATTTTGCGTTTGAAGAAGATTCTTCGAAATGCAAGAAGAGAAGTACTTACTCCGGCAGTTAGGAGAAAAATAAAGGTCGCATATACAATGTTAGCATTCTCAACATTCCTAGCCCCTCAAGATCCGTATGCCAAGGTGGCGGACGAGATTTTGTACATGGTGCAGTACCCGGATGAAATAGACAAGTACGATGTAACGGAGTACGTCGTAGAGAGTCTCAGGCACGGCTCTAGACGTGCGCGCCGCAGCCTCGAGCGTGGCCACGCAAGAATCGTCCTTGAAGGGTGCATGCTAATCCCGCAGGTAATAATTGCGTTTAACATCAAAACAACAAAATACTTTCCATGGGTTTGTTTGGGAGGGTACTGAGCTTTGCTTCAATCACATACCAGATTCTATTTTGCGAGTCTTGCGAGTACTTGCCGAGCGAGATCGTCACCCTAGCAGAACCGCGGATCGCTGCCTACGGCCAGTCCCGACTAAAAAGAGTCATCAGGCGTTATGCACCACCTGAAATTTATTGTTCTCTCCGGGTGAGGGCGCGTACGTGCTTGGTTTTATTTATAGTTTCTATAAATGGAAAAAATCCAATGTGTAATTAATGTTGCTGCCGTTCGTGCACAGGGGCAAGAACATTCGGATAGCAGCATGGCAGCTGGTGGTGGCCATGGAGCGGTACCAACAGAGATGCACAGCTCTGGTGCTGATCACGACAGCGATGCAGGAAGTACTGGAGGTGGGGCGGGTGGACAACCAGGTCCGGATATGGAGGCTTTCAAAAAGATGGTAACTATCAGTGCCGATACATACATTGTTTAGGCACAAATTGTTCTGCCGTTAAATCTAAAACTTTGTTCATCTGTTAATGCTATGTGTTTGACAGGTAAGTGATATAGCTGAAAGAGTGCTGCAGCAACAGATGGCAATGATTGATGCGGAGACTGACTACAAGTTGATGACGCTGGGGAAGGAACTTGAGGCTTCTGAGAGGCATAGCAGAAGCTTGCATGCTCAGATGGACGCAGTCATAGCAGAAGGGAATCGCAGGCGCATGCATATGCTCACCCGGGGGATCGTCCAGGAAGTGAACAATGGTTTGCGTGATGCATTCCAGCCAGCAGGGGCAGGACAACCATGGTTCTACGGGCTTGAGCAGAAGATGTTTGATTCGTCTGGTGCGTGAAGATGCATTATTAACTGCAAGTTCATATTAACTTGTTCGTAACTATATATGTCTGATGCTCTAGTAATGCCTATGTTTTGCAGTTGAGAAGGCTCTGTCAGGGATGGAGGGTGCATTTGGAGATGGGGATCGAAACATGTACAACCATAACTACCATGGAACACGATAATGGCAATTATGTACTAATCTTTTAAATACTACAGATTTTTTTTCTGCATCAAGAAAAATGCATTGTTCTTTTGAATGGTAGTCTAAACTGATGAAAATAATGCTGCGTGCAGGGGCGCGAGCGATGCGTGACAACAAGGGGAAAGGTGATAAAAAGTCAAATTTTGATTTATGTACTTCAACAAAAGGATGTATTACGCATGATCTATCTTGGTTTCTAAATGTTAATATATATATATATATATATATATATATATATATATATATATATATAGGGAAAATGCATCCTACTACCGGGTGTAGCTACACCCATTTCTCATACTTAGCTATGAAAAAAAGAGTTTGTGGTGATATGTTGTTTTGTTTAGCATGCACACAAAGATTTTAATAATAATTAATTGCGACTAACTGGTTTTGAGTCATTAGATTGCTTTTCATAGCACCCCTAGTAGCAGAAAAAAAATTGTAATTGTAATTATTCAATAATCCAACTTCATTTACATGTGTAAAACAAGAAAAAATTGTCTGGATTAGCTACATGGAGTCACATGAAAAAATGTATATCATTTTTTTATTTCAAACAGATATGGTGTTCCTGCATATAAGTTTTTATATTAAGCATGTATACATGGTATTGAAATGTGAAAAAAAAAATGTTAGTTCAATAAAGTGTTGTTTTCATACAAACAATAACATCTCCCACTGTTGAACATTTTTTTAAGGAAAATTTCTCCTTGATGATTGTATTTTTTTAATGATTTTCATAGATTCCTATATCCAGTAATATGCTTGATATTATGTCCTTGATTATAAAAAACAGCTTATCCAGTTATAGGTGATGACCTGTCAGGTTAATATGGGATTACCATATTTGTTTCATTTGATTCTTGCTGTGTTAGTGCATACATGTTAGTGCTTCCATATTTGGAATTTTGGAACTAGAATAACATGACTGATTCCCATTTTACTTCAGCTGATCCTGCACACTTGAATTTGTATGCTGGAGTTGCGTGCATTTTATGGTCCTAAATGCAAAAAATGTTTTTCCTTTGCGTGCTTTCAATTATTATTTTTAAAAAACATTAGTTAGATTGTAGACAATTTAATAGATACATTTTTTGTCGGGCAAAAGAGTCAACAACATCGATATATGATTAGTAAAGGACATTTGATATTTTAACTAAGTTTTCTATGAAAGCTTAAACTTATTAAGGACAAAAGAGGTAGCATTAAAGGTCGAACTAAAGAAATATATTAGGATTTGGAACTAAAATAATTTTTTAAATGACTCAGAGGTAACAATAATGATCAAATTAAAATTTCATTTTCCAGATGTGGTGGTCGACATTGAGACGACGCAATGCTCGTTAGGTGATAACAATAAGAAGACCATATCTGATTCCCCGCAAAACAGTAATAACAATTGTCTGGGTGAGTGTGAGTGCATAGTGCTAACAGATATATAGTGTAGTTTCTGGATTTTGACTAATTGAAGTATAACATACATGCATTTTTGGTGGTTCTTCTACAATGGCTGAACCATTTCAGTGCATGCTTTCAGGAGAGGCTTGGGTGCCAGTTTCAAGGTATGTTGGTTTTGCTACACCAAATCTGCCAATGGATGGTATGTATGGCATACATTGATACCGAATAGTCTGTTTATTAACACTTTCTGTTTTACTAACATATAATTCGTGTTGATCTGATTACAAAAACAGGTGTGGTAAACTTAGACACTGGGTCTAGTTCAGCTGGACCAGCCTTCGATTCATACCCAGAGAGTGCACGTGCTGGGATGAATCTGCCACAACTTAGGCGTTCAAGTCCAATAACATATATGGGGGCTGGTTCAGCATTTGCTTCTGCCTGCCAGCTGGCACCTCTACCTGATGTGCTCATGATGCCAGGTGATTATTTCAGCTCGTGCTTAGAACTATCAAATATGATCAAACTGCTTGTGGTCCTGATATGTCATGTGAAGTATGAAATTAATTCATGTTGTGTCATCTTGCAGAGATGGCCCAAGTTATACAACCTGTTGTGTTTGCACTCTCCCCTTTTGACATGGGGTTGCGCCACACCGAGGTTTCCGAAGAAGTGTCACTTGCATGCTATGAATCCGTGCAGCAGTGCGAAAGCTCTGAAAACAAAAAGTATGTACCGATAGTTCCTACATATTTCAAAGAAATAAATACATCCAATGAATTGCTAACATTGCTTGCTATGAATATATTTTTTTTCTCTTGCAGAATTTGGTTTCATCATGACGTTCCGTACATGATTAGAATGAATGGAGAAAACTTCAAGGCTAGGTACAATCACAATGTGGCATTTGGTTTAGATGTGATGGAGACAGATGTTCGTTGCTTCAATGAAAAGGAGATAGCCATGATGAGGGGGCTTGAGGGTCCAGACTGGAGGATGTTTGTGTCGGTACAACTATGGGTATGTAAACTAGAAAAATGCAAGAATGTTGAATGCACTTGTTTTATCTATCTGTTATTAATTTGATTGTTCTTGTTTTCTTTATGAAGATGAACTTCACAGTCACAAATGCTGCTAATAGAGACCTCCGGTACATCCGTACCTTATTGACACCGAAAAGGCATGGCTTTGGACCAATGCACACCAGGCTGGTGAGTTTCATAAACATTTGTACTTTACTCTGCGGTTTACATATCCACCATAGACTACTGTGATTAATATAGATATGTGACTCAAATTGTCGTCCCTTGTAGATATTGTCTCCGGTACAACTAGAGGATACTTGGAATGGGTATGGTTTTGACATGCGTGACAAGATCCTACACGTCCTTGATCCAGTGAACACAATGGCTAATGAAGAAACGTATGTCGGCAAGCACGGGGAGACGATTGAGCTCATGTTTGATGGTATGGCTCAGGCTGGGGGGCTGTTCGGAAGTGAGGGGTGGACACTGGATCCGTCAAAGTGGAACGTTCGGTTCAACAGCAACATGCACCCGCCGTGTTCAAAGTAAGCTATTGATGTTTGAAGAAAGTACTGACATACTATGAAACTTTATTTCTGATCGGTGTTGTTGTTCTGGCAAAAGATCGGCATCAGGGGCTTATTTGTGGCACTACGCAGAGCACTTCACTTGTGATGGCCTGGATAACGATATGACTGAGGTAAAATGCTATGAGATTTTTCCATGTCAAATTTCATATTGGATGACTGTTTGTACAAAATCGTTACTTAAAAGAGACTCTTTTCCTTGTCGTGCATCCTTTGAAGTTGGATCTTGCCCGGAAGCGCAAGATGTTGGCCTACCAAGTCTTGACGATGGAAGGCAACGTTGGTGAGAAGCCAGGTTTCCTTTTCCGTTCATGAACGGCGACGGCAAATGCTACTGGTGGTCATGCTGATCAAGCTTCAATCCTATTACCTATGCTTTCATAATTCCTTGAAGACAGCTATGTTCTAGCTTGTCGCAAAAACTTATATTTGTAGTATTGTAATATATATTTTAGTACGATCTCATATGCAACAAAATGACACCTTATTGCAATATGTATTTGCAGTATGGTAAGACTTATTCTACTAGTGTGCTTCCTATTTTACTGGTGGTAAATTGAATTGCTAGTGGATAAGGTTGGTTGATCAATCTCATGATGATGATTAATAAGCACATGCTTACTTATCATGGAATTTTTTTAAAATGGGGGTTAGTTCATAGAAATGGAAGCCATTCATAGAGTTCTGGAACATTTTTGTAGTCTTGAGGAGAAAGATATATTTGTAGTCTTGAAACATTTTTTGTGCTGGTGTGGTTCTTATTTCACTGGTATACTTTGCATTGTTATGTATGGGCAAAACACAGATTGTGTATGCTTGGTTGTTCCATCATATGATGAAACTGGTCGATTGGCTAAAGGTAGATGATCAGTAATCTGATGCTAACTTATAAATCAAAGAATGTGTATGGTGTGATATTTGATACAAAAGATTGTTCTACGTTATCCTGACAAATCAATCATATGTGAAATTTGTATTGGCTTTGATTATATATCTAGGTGTCACATTTTCCAATGTGACTTGTTGTTTAATTAATAGCTCTTACTGTAGCCAAATTCGAAAATTTTAAGGGGGTTTTGAATAGTTGTTTATTTGTTGCATAAAAAGTTGATAGACGTTGTTTGAAATTAGTTGGACGGACTAAACCATGGAATTTACATTTCATGGGCGTTGTACATTCTACAAATGATCCCCTTACATATGGTTATGATGCCGATTTTGAATTTTTCATTGCTTGGTTTTTTATTATAATTATATGATGATGAAAATATCGTTGTAATATGGATTACATTTGAATTTTTCCATTGATTGGCTTCTATTAAAAACTTATGGTGAAAAAATAAATTTAATATGATATGCATTTGTATATTTCATTGGCTTCGATTTTCTGATAAATATGTCATGATGAAAATAACCTTGTAATATGATATGTATTACCAATTATTTTCGTCCATTTTTAATAACCCTATCATGATAAAAAAATTAATACAATATGTACTTTGAATTTTCCATTGCTAGGATTTTAATAATTAAAATATGATGATGACAACATAATTGTGACCGGATTCAGTTTATGTTGAACTTGTAAGCAACTTGATGGATATTATTTATTTTCCAATGTTTTCCTTACACAATAGCTGTGCAAAAATTTGGTTGACCTATCGATATTCGTTGGGTTGGCGCGGGAGATGATGAAATCCATATAATTTGCTTCACAAATATGCAGATTTTGTTTTACTACGGGTTAATGATAAATTGGTTTGCTACTTTGTAGAGCGAACTGCTAAAATAAACCTTTTGTTCAGCGAAGCGGTAAGAGGCAAGATGTCGAAGACGCGGGGTACTTTTGTGAAATACTGTTTTTTATCTATATATTGTGCCGGTCGTAATTGTTTGCTGTGTAATAGTTTTGTTGTTCTGCTATACATGGTGATAGTAAATATATAAAAAATACTTCAAAAAATTATATATAGATATATTTGTGAAGTTTTATTGGTGAAAGCTAATACTTTCGAACTGGGGTGGATGTAATATAGATATATTATATGGTAGCAAAAAATTGTAGCCAATATTTTTTCATGATGTTATAATTCAAAAATATTAGTGCGGCAAAAAAAATGCTAGATTGTGGGTGTTTGTTATACAATGTCTCAAATGGGGGGGTGGGGGTGGTTGGGTGTTTTGGGCTGGCATTTGGTATTTTATTTTTCTATTTGTTTTCAGTCTATGTTGGTGGAATAGTGAATTTGTTCCGTTTCGGGTTATGGGCAATTTCTTAACTAATTGGGGGATTTTTTGGCATGCTTTTGGGGGATACTCAGCTTGCGAAAAATAGTTGATTCTGCTTTGAAGATTCTTTGTTATGAAATGGTGGGAGGCCAAATTCATCAAATTAATTATTGTTTGCTTCGCACCTATCAAGTTTGGTGGCTTCGGGTTTGGGGGGCGGCAAAAATTTATTTAGGTTGTATCTGCAAGAATGAAGGAGACGGGGTAACCATTTTTATATATTCCATACATATACATTGTGCCTGTCGTAATTGTTTGTGATCGGGAGTATTTAGTGAACAGATAATAAACTATGGTTATGGAGTGCACATGTGGATAACTATTATGTGTGTACATATTGTTAGTCCATATTATGGGCGGTAGTTGATAAGAATAATAATATGAGACATATACTAAATATATAGGTAGTTGATAATAAAAAAATAATTTGCTGGGGGGCAACAAAAGTATTAAACAAATTGATAATAATAATTTTGTTTACATGGTTGGATGTATATTACTTCCTGGTAAGAAATTTGACGTCAGTATTTGTTATTCCTAATATATTAAAAATTGATAAGTGTTTTCTTCCCGGACTATGATGGTGCAAAAAGTCATTGTGATACGTTTCAAGATATGGAAAAATTCATGCCGCTGCAGTTGGGAAACCATTCTTGCATACTTTAGGGGAATAGACTCCTTGTGCAAATAGTGGATTCAACTATAAAAATTCATTGGCATCGATTGGTGGGAGGGCAAGATCATGAAATTAAAATATTGTTTGCTTCGCACCTATCAACTTTGTGGGCTACGGGTTAGGGGGGCCTGCTAAAACTTATTTATGTGGTATCTGCAAGAATATGGAAGACAGGGGTATCCATTTCAGATATATGTCTTCCATAGTTATAAATTGTGTCCGTCGTAATTATTTGTGCTCAAGAGTATTTGTAGCAAATATTGCGCAAGGTTAAAATT
This sequence comes from Aegilops bicornis, assembly GCA_021605145.1. Taxonomy (NCBI): domain Eukaryota; kingdom Viridiplantae; phylum Streptophyta; class Magnoliopsida; order Poales; family Poaceae; genus Aegilops; species Aegilops bicornis. Next base: position 20,981,931 of record CM038674.1, on the reverse strand, counting down.
TAATGATTTAGGTGGTATCTGCAAAAATGTAGAAGATGTGTAATCCATTTTAGTTATACTTCCTCCATACATCTAAATTTTACCCGTCGAAATTGTTTGTTTCAGGAATATCTATTGCTAATATATTAAATTATGAATTAGAAGTGGATGTATGAATAACTACATATTGTTACTCCATATTATGGGTCGAAGGCGATAAAAAAGGAATATGAGACAGAAAGTAATTATATAGCGTTATGCTTTTGTTATATGGAAGAAACGGTTTGCGAGGCACTCCAAAATTCTAAACAAATGGATAATGAAATTTATGTTTGCATTTTTTGAGGTATATTAATGGCAGATAAGAAATGTGAATACGGTACTAGTTATTCCTAATATATTCAATGATCCACATCTTACAAATGAAATATAAACATTGGCACTTGACTGACATGAATATCTTCGAAACATGGAGACTTGGTAAAATTCAAAATAAATCATTGTGTACATATTACACTGCAAAGTGGAAACATTGCCAAATTACATACTAGTTTTACATCGCTGTGAAAGACTGCTTGATGTTGTCTAGTGTATCTATAGGTACCCCTGACTTGTTTCCTTGCAGCCTCATGATTTCGTACAGGGTCGCCCTTCTGTAATCTGCCAACGTGACCTGATGACAAATTGGAGTTACAGAAGTAGTATAGCGACATGAACAAACAAAGTATGTCCTTGTTTCTAAAAGATTTAAATACAATCAATAAATTTAGTTCCAGTCTTGACCTTGTCAAAGGTGTGATTAGCTTGTCACCATCGTGGTGGCGAGCCATGAAAATAGTGCACAAACCAGACTCGCAACTGCAAAAACAAATGGTATATTGGATAGTGTGGTTAACAAAGTGTGATATATATAGTAATAAATAACTACATAGAACATTTATATTATGTTGTATATCATTTGGGTAAATTAAAAAAAAAGATTTGGACCATGATAAATGACGTGTCAACCAAATCAGTTGATCATTATTATTTGGTGGCTAAACTAACCTTGTGAAATGGTCTTTCAACCCAATAGGAAATGACCTGGTCCATCCCTACTGGTTGCAGTGCCAACTATTGAAGAAGCTAGTAACACAACTGAAAAAACCATCGATTATTTTTTGGCTTGCATGCTCGTGTAATGCTACTCTTTCATTTGAGTATCCATCGCGGCCGGCCTGAGGGTCGATTACAATTATCTTCTTCTTTAACATGTCCAACATGTATGCTACCCACCCGTCGTGGAACGTTATTGGGCAAATTATCTGTAGTTCACATGAGGATGTCATGACATTGTAAAAAATAAAGAATATGTATACAAAGATGATGAAATCTTTGAATTATTCATGGGTAAAATGTCTCACCATTCTACAAGCGTCTAGACTTTGGCCATTCAAGAATTGCACCTGAATAGACAACACATATCTTGGATCCATGTTGCCCATTATAGAAAGCTGCAGGGCATCAAAATGCTTATTAATAAATTTAGTGAAACAACTCTAGATTTTTTTCACAGCTGGATTCTTGACATACCGCAAAATCTGGTTCCATGAATTTGCGCCACACTTTCATCTTCCCATCTTTGGAATTACATATATCAACCTGGCAAATCCGCCTGCATAGTAATGTACAACTATCGTGGCTAAGTTTGTCCCCCCCCTATGATTTCCTTCCTAACAGTTATACCATCAATACGTAATAACCTGGGGGTGGGGTGATCAAACCAAACCCTGCATTATGCAACAGGGCCGAAAATGTTTTAATATTTTTTATCCTTTGTACAATTAATGCAAAAAAAAATTGATGTTACATGCCTTGCTAATGTAGCTGCTGTGGCGGCGGAAATCCAATTTTCAACAGCTTTTGCGACGGTTGGATGGGCAACTGGCGGGCATGATCCCAATGACCATGGGTCCTTTGCAAACAAACTAACTGTGATGTCGACCTTCTCTTTCATGATGTCGGAGCACTGACCAAATCTAACAGTTGATGTATCTTCAGATTGTGAATCTTGGTAACCAATGTTCATCAAAGCTATTAGGTCGTCTACAAAAAGGTCGAGTTTCTCCTTCGCTCCTACATGGGCGTTAGAGGTTGCTTGTTTCATACTACATTTGTTGCTTCTTTGTGTGCCATCAGGTGTGGTCTCGAAGTTAGGTTGCTCTATACTTATTTTCCTGAAGGGCTGTTTACCTGATAAAATGGAGGTAAAATCATTAGTAATAAAAAAATGATATCAAATAGGGGGGATGAAAAATAAATACCGTGAGAAGGAATGGAAAGCCGGCTATCAGATCCAGATCCGCCGCTATGCTGATCGGATAAACGCTTCCTCTTCGAACCACTGTGAGCAGTTGAACTGGTCTCGCTAGCGGACTGTCTGGTGCTATTCGCCGGGAACATGCAATTTACAAGAGTTGTGAATTCCTTTTCTGTTATTATAAAAGATGGAAATGAATAGTTAGTAAATTGATAAGTAACTAGGACGTATATTGTAGTACTGATTTTGATGTTTTACCTATACGCGTTTTGGGTTGTTTTAGCACGCATTCTAACCTCCCGTGGAATTTGCAACAGGTGCAATTTTTTGCCATGTCGTAAACCATTTTATCGACAAATGATATCATCGATACCTGGGTTTGATTCATTATCTCATACATATTAGAGATGATGCGTGCATTGTGTTCGCGCAGTATGATGCCCATGTTATCAGCTGACTGCATAGGTGGCAAGATGGTAAGTGAAATGAACACAATTGAAGGTTGTGGTATTAAGTACAATAAAATTGTAGACATTTTGTTATACTTACTAAAATGGGGTAATTGTTAGTTAGGTGACTAGCAAATTCCCTTGGCCCGGTTCTTGGAGTTAGAACGCGTATTATAGGCTGGCGGATCTGTGGTGACTGGATAGGAATGTTGGAGATGTCTCTTGAAAAGTTAGGCGTGTCCAACTGTATTTTTTTGCACTTTATGATGTCTACATCATCTAGCACATGATCTTCTTCAAATAAAGAAACCAAGTCGCATTGCATTCAATTAATAAATTTAACAGGAATTAGTTGATATTATTAAATAATAAATTGGGTGATTACAAAAAAACATAAACATTATCCATATATCTTTCGAATGGTGGCAAACTAATGTACGATGACAATGATGTGGGGTTTAACTCACATTTTCACCACAGAATGAGGTCTCACCGCCAATGTGCGTGCTGATCGCATCAATTGCTTTCCGCATGGTGTCCTGGTCAAAACAACTAACCCTTGGCAAAACACCTTGGCGTATGAGTTAAGATGAAACGAATATCTTGTCAAGTGTACTCATCTACAAGAACATGACAAACGGCAAAAAATTAGCATTTTTCATGGATGTGGTGTGCAAGAAAATAATAATTGTTGTACCTGCAGATACAGATGACATCCAATAATGTTTATGGCGGTCAAGTTTGCCTTCGCGTCGGCTTGGAATTTGGTTGCACCTCTGCTTAGATTATCTTTTCCGTAAGCAGCCCAATTATAACTGTTTATTTCCGTCGGGTCTCGTAGGGCTGACCAATAATCAATAATGCTGTGATCGTGCTTGGATCCGGGATTAAGTACAGTGCCTACACAGAAAACTATGTACGCCATTTTGAACGAAGCTATGTCCATGAGTGTGCTTTCTTCAGATATAGGTCTAGCCAATATATTTTCAACCGCCTTCAAGCTATGTAGTCCTTTCTCGTTTATGGCCTCTGCTTCCTTCACGAAATGAATGCAAGCTGGAGATAATTCTGCCGTGCTGGCCAAAATTTGGTTCCTCCCTTCTGGCAAACCAAAATAGTTGGAGAAGTCTCTATCTGTTATTTTTAGCTTCCTCTTTTCATCTAATGCAATTTCTGACTTGCCTGCATCAACTCTTGCCATTAAGTATGCGCTTAGTTTGAGATTTAACTTGTAAAGTATTTGAATACCCATCATGCCACCCAACCCTGTTTGGCATGCTAAATCTCTCTTGCACCTGCTAAACATGGATACGACCGAGCAAAACTTGTTTACAGGCATTCTTGATGTCAGGACAGGAGATGATTACGAGCCGAAACTATCAGTTTTATGGCTTGCAACTTTGATTGGGAAAATGCTTAGTTGTTCCATGAGTTGGTGTGCTTGACAAACTAAACCAAGAAATGACCCCTGGAGACCGTAGAAAAATGTTAATAAATTTTTTTGGTTCTAGAAAACCAAGGAAAAAGTGACGGAGCGTGAATGAATGAATACATTAATTAAACATAACTTGCAAACTTACTTATGGATTCCAGACTTCTAGTTGTTGGTGCTTCAGTTGCATAAACTTGAGTGCTCCGCCATTGTTGAGGAGTGAAATATCTTGGTTCTTGCTTCTTTGAACTTGTCCTTGTCTGATGGGAGTGTGCGCGGTGCTGAGTGCAGGTGTATGCAAGCGGGACGAGTATAATGGACTACCTGCATTCAAGTGGCTGCGGTATGGCCAGCTGTCTGGTGTGCATGCATGCATGTAGCGCGCGACGACGACTGGGGTGTTTACCAGCGGATTGCTTTGGTCGGCATGACGAGCATGCACTTGTTTCGGCCCAGGGAAATGTATGTACTAGTGGGGCTGGGCTGTGGTGGGGGTCACTGTTGGGCGCGGATCGGGGTGAGGCCAGAAAATGTGGTCGACCTGGTCGAGCAGGCCCGAGGGTGAGCCGTTACAATGTGGCCATAAATATGGTTCGAGCATCAAATGTTGGTCGCTGGTCTCGCCTCCACTGTCCAAAGAAAATCCCCTCCTGTCCGAGAAGCTGCAAACCCTAGATCGCCACCATGTCCAACTCCTCGAACGCAAGGTCAACCGCTGGTTCTTCTCGCAGGGGGAGCCACGCCCCGGTTCCGTACCGGCAAGCTCCTTTGGCATATGAGCCGGCAAAGTATTGCATGTGTGCTCCGAGGGCGAAAGCACCGATGTGGATCTCCTGGAGCGACAACAGCCCAGGGAGAAGGTACCTGGCCTGTCCGAAGGGGAGGGTGAGTTCCTCATATCGATCGTATATATTTGATCAGCAATCATATCTCTTCCAGAAGCAAGCTTATATCTAGGTTAATTTTTTGTCCACAGTCTTTCGGTTGTGGTTTCTTCTAGTAGGTTGACGAAGAAACGAGCCCGTTTCTCACACAGTTGCTGCTGGATCTGAGGAACGCCGTGTGGGCTCTAGAAGCACACAACAGAATCCTTGCCCGCAATGTGCACGGCTGGCGGAGCCCGGACCTGGAGCATATTGAAGCAACAGCTTCGACTTGGGTCCAACCGTCTGATGTGCTTGCTGATGAAGAAAATGAATACCACATCTTGCGCTTGTCAATATCAAGGTTGGAGCAAAAACGGCGTGTACTGGGTTTGCTGCTACTGGTTTCCATTGTGATCGGATCAAGCGTGTTCATGCGTCTGGGGGAATGATTCGGAAGTTTGATGCTTCTGGCTTGCATTGTGATCGGAGCTAGCATGTTCATGCGTATGGGGTGATGATTCCCAAGTAGTCTGTATTAAGTTTATGCTTATGTAACTTTCATGCGAGAGGGTGTGCTATGGGTTGTTGGTAGCTTTCCTATGAATTATGGTGTAGAGGATGTAACCATGTGCTGTGTTTGTGTTTGTTGCTTTGCTATGAATTATGTTCTGCTATCTCGTGTCGAGAATGAAACCATGTGTTGTGTTTGTTGCTTTCCTATGAATTATGTTCTTCTGGTAATAACAATATGTTGCTAAACATGGTTTTTGATTGAGAGGAAAGGTAATGATAATGATGTATGGGATGCATGGAGGAATTTGGGTGATACTGATGCAACGGTACATTACATATGGCAAGGGGGTACAACTGCTTCATAAACTCCTGATCACCTTGTTTGAAAAACTAATGAGCCGACTAGGGGGTACACTTCTCATCTGCTAACTGAAAAAATGTAAACAAACTACAAGTTGATTACAGTTGATCTGATGTGCTCCATTGCTTTGTGCGGAGCGTCCGATTTGTTATCCTCAAGCTTTATAACATCCTGGAGGATGGCTCGGCGAAAGAAAAATATGTTCTCCTGAAAGATAAATGCGTAATGTTTTGATTAAATGAATTTATTTGAATAGGTTGAATAGTCCTAGTACATTTTACAAACCTTGGTAGTCGGTTTCAGGAGTGTCTCGCCGTCATAGTGCATCGCCATGAATAATGAATATATGCCGGACTGCTCACTGAAAATGATACTAAGAAATGTTAGCATCTGGTGACTTGGTAAAAATGATGATAATGTGTTCTAAGCCGCAAAATAATATAAACGTTTGGACAAACCTTTTGATTTTCTCTATCATCAAAGTAGGAAACTCTCTGGTCCATCCATCAGGACTGCAAGGCCAGCTTGAGAAGATGGATTCCACACATCTGAAGAATGCCGCATGGATAGCATGACTGATTTGTTCATGGAACTTCACTCTGTCAGTCGTAAAACCAAATGGGCCTGCTTGCGGGTCGAGCACGACTATCCTCTTCCTCAACATGTCTAATATATAACTGCACCAACCATAATGCAGAGGGGCATGGAAGACGAACTACACTGTAATGGGGGAGATGATGTGTATTGGTTATAATGAAAACAAGCATGGGGGCACTACTAGGGAAAAGCCTATGCACAGAATCTTAGCAGCAGCGCGCTTTAAAATAAGGCGCTGCTGCTAATTAGCAGTAGCGAGGTCGAGCTTAACTCGCTGCTGAAATAAATATAGCAGTAGCACGCCCGCCCAAAGACGCGCTACTGCTATAATTCCCACTAGGCCGCCGCGAGGCTAGTTATAGCAGCAACGCGTTATAACAACGAGCGCAACTGCTACGGTGCATAGTAGCAGCGTATTTCTCCAATAAGCGCTGCTAAGTTTACTACAAAATCCGATCCACTCACAGCCACACACTGACTGGATCCCCTCTCAATCCCCCGCGCCGGTCCTCCGCCGTCGCCCCTCCTCCCTCTGCGCTGCTGTCACCTCCTCCTCCGTCCTCCCTCCACTCGCCGCTGGCCGGCCCCTCCTCGCTCCGCCTTCCTCATCCGTCCTCCCTCCACTAGCCGTCGGCCGTCCCCTCCTCGCTCCTCCTTCCTCCTCCGTCCTCCCTCCACTGGCCGCCGGTCGGCCCCTCCTCGCTCTGCCTTCCTCCTCCGTATACTCTCTTCTCCCTCCTCGAGTCGCCCCTCCTTCTCCCTCCTGCCTGCTACATTTTGATTTAGTAGGCTAGTTCATATGCAACATTTTCATTTAGTTGATATGATTTAGTTGATTTAGTAGGCTAGTTGATTTAGTTGATTTAGAACATTTTGATTTAGTTGATATGATTTAGTTGATTTAGTAGGCTAGTTGATTTAGTTGATTTAGAACATTTTGATTTAGTTGATTTAGTAGACTAGTTCATTTAGTTGATTTAGTATGCACCATTTTATTGTTATTTTTTTCTATACATGGATAGGTACGTAGTTGCTTTTGTTTTTTTATAAGTTACTTTTTGGCAAAATGTAGGTGGTACCTTGTCATCTAATATGTTACTAGATCTTAGGATTATAATTGTCCATCAAATTGCTTCTCGCGGAAGAACCAAAAATATCACATGCTACTGTTTTTCTTTCCTGTGAAGTGGATTGTTAATCCTTTGCTCATATTGCTTTAGGAAAAATGGCGCCACCACCACCACCACTATGTCGACTGTGCAAGTCAAGGTGCGCCAGCAGCCTTGCAACTAGCAAGCTGTTCGGCATCTACTTCCAGCCGAGTTTTCATCATGCGGCGGTAAGAAATTAGATGAAATGTAATAACTATTTTATTTTTAGTGTTGGCATTACTACATTGTGTCATTTTGCTTATTTTACACAGATCATCCCATGCAATGTGAGGTTGAAATTCAACAAGCTGACAGGAGACACTGTGACATTTGAGGCTCCTGGGGGGTCGTACACTATGGAGGTCGAGAAAGGACGCAATATGTCGCAGATTGGAGGAGATGGATGGGCCTGTTTCGTCGCTCGCATGCGTCTTACTGGTGGTGAGTTGATCAGCTTCTCCTTCAGAGCAGAAAGACCCAAGCTGGTTGTCATTTATCTCAACCTAGTGGAAGATGATGAAGATGACGAAGATGATGAAGATGATGAAGATAATGAGGACCCACTCGATGAAGATGACGAGGACCCACTTCATGAAGCCATTGTAGCTCAAAGAACAAGGCTGAGCGAGGAGGAGGTGTCCAACCTGTGGGACATAATTCCGCCACGTGCTGACTTTGTCGGGGTGCCATTCGTGACCCGCCTGACAAATACCATGGTTGATCGACATTATATGGTATGTTATCCGATGAAATCTTAGTGTGGTATGTTGTGTGGAATCTAGTCGATGATATGTTTTAGTGTAAAGTTCAATCACATGCTTATTAGTGTAGAATATAAGAAAACTATTAATAGTGTAGATAATCCATATGTACTTATTTGTGAGGCTATTTATTAATTGATATGTTTTTCTTATTCAGAAATTGGCAAAGAGCATATCTGTGAGTTATGGTATCGAGCCTGATGAAGAAGGCTCAGCTGGACTACGCCTTACTGCAAGGGGCTCTGTCACAACCTGTACTTACCGCGTGGACACGGACGGTCGCACACACTTAAACTCGGTTGGGTGGAAGAAATTCCTCGATGGCAAGAATCTTCGTGTTGGACAAGCCATCCTAATTACTATCAGGAACACCAACCGCCCAAGCTTAAGGATGATGATTGTCTTCGATATCATCTAGAACTACATATGTGTGTGTGGCTATATCATCTAGAACTACATATGTGTGTGTGGCTATATCATCTAGAACTACATGTGTGTGTGTGGCTATATCATCTAGAACTACATATCATGATTGTCGTTGATATCATCCAGAACTACATATGATGATCGCTGTTGATATGACCTTGTACTGCTTGAGGATGCATATTGACTATGCATGACGAGTAATTTGGAACGAAGGGAGTACTACCCAGTAATGGTTTATGAATTTGATATCTAGTAGCAGTACCTAGTATCTAGTGTCTGAAAGGGAAACTGAAAGGGAAAGGGGTACGGGAAAATGATGAAAGATATAGCAGTAGCGAGGGACTGCGAAATCGCTATAGCTAAGTAATGGCGCTGCGTTCGGAAAAAGCGCTGCTGATATCGTCATCGATGTAAGCGAGTGCGGACCGCCGCTACTACTACAAGTTAGCTGTAGCGCCTTATTAGTAGCGCGGCCACCCGCGCTGCTGCTACACTCAAAACCCGCACTACTACTAGGGTTTTTCCTAGTAGTGGGGGGTAACCTACTATTCGGCACTGGTCGATGTGTTTCTCCATTAGAAGTTCGGTCTGGACTGAGACGACGAACTTTGGGTCTATGTTGCGAATGACAAGTGTCTGCAACCAAATTGTGTTATTGTCAGACGTTCATATCCTGGGGGAATTAAAGTTCATGATCATATAAAATCTAGCATGTCAAAATGTACCGCAAAGTCTGGTTCGATGAGCTTTCGCCAAATTGCATAATCTGCATCTTTGGGATTGCTGCGTTCGATCTGAGCTAAACGGCGAACAATTAGGGTGAAGCATTCATGGCTTATAGCATCTTTGCCGATGATCTGGTCACGTAAAATATTCCCCTGCAAAATCAAGAGCCTGGGTGTGGGGTGCTCGATCCATGTCCTGGTATACAAGAAGGTGGATGGAGGATGCATGAATTAATCAGTATGAGTGGACATCACATGTTTGTGTTTTCTGATGGGATATTACCTCGACATGTTTTCAGACTGGTCGTTGGAGATGCAGAATGCAATGATTTTGCTTGACTAGGGCGGGGGAGCTTGTGTCGTTGAAGGGGAAGACCATGGGTCAGACACAAATGATTTGCATGATAGATCTATGGGTGGTGGAGTAGTGTCTGTTAATTGTGAGAAACAAACTCCTGTGCAATCCTCGTAAGCTAGTACTATGCTGGAAAATAGCTTATCGTTGTAGTACACAAGGGTTATTAGGTCAGCGGAAGAGTTGGTGGCCCAATCTATTCTATCCTGTGAAACTTCTTGATTGTAGTGGCCGCCGTCATGAAAAGAACTGCCTGGATGGTGGTCCTGGTGCTTCTTGTTTATGCCTGGTTTAGGAATGAAAGTTCTTTCAGTTCCAAAGTAACTACATATTGGTATACACTACCGAAAATTCGAATCTGAGCCCGAGCTCATCTGCACTTGCGCTCACGAAAAAAATCAAAATAAATAGTAGAAAAATTCAAAAAATTCCAAAAAAAATTGGGGTGATGGACAATTTGATGCGTAAGGTACGCTCCAATTTTCAAAACATTTGGACTTCTGTGCAGCTCTCAGCAAAAAAGACAAATCGAGGTCTGTAAAAATGTGTACTGTTCATATACTGTTCTGGTCTGATTTGTCTTTTTTGCTGAGAGCTACACAGAAGTCCAAATGTTTTGAAAATTGGAGCGTACCTCACGCATCAAATTGTCTACCACCCAAATTTATTTTGGAATTGTTTGAATTTTTCTGAATTTTTTACGAATTTTTTTTTTTGACCGGGTGCAGATGCACCCGGGCACCGAAAGCCGTTCTCTATACACTACCTCCATTTTTATTTACTCCACATATTAGATTTGAGTTTATTCAAACTTCTTAAATTTTGACCAAGTTTATAGAAAAAAATATAAAACATTTACAATAACAAATTTATATGGTGTGAAACTATATTCAATAATTGTAAAAAGTTAATATTTTTGTTTACAAACTTAGTCAAAGTTTACAAAGTTTGACTTTGACTAAAGCTAATATGCGGAGTAAATAAAAACGGAGGGAGTTGTTAGAGATAAAATGATAAACAAACAATACCTATGTGCGTGTCATCGATAATATTATCACTGTTGTGTACATATACCCTTTTCCGGGGTTGATGAACATGCCCAGTGGAGCTACATGCTGATAATTGTTTTAACGAAAAAATGTAAGCATTCGGCAAAAAATATTTAGTGGTTTGGTAAGTATTCTAAAAATGATTACGACAAACTACCTTCGTTGTCAGAAAGTTCATCCTGGTGTCCTATACGGTCATTCACCAATTCTTGACCTGCTTTGAATGGCAATAATGAGTTGTGCTAAAAACGGCAACATATATACATTTGTTATATCCGTAAAAGGGAAGAAAGCTTTGATGACAGAACCTTCAGTGTTGTTGTCTACCAACCGGCATGTCGTTAGGCCGGCTTGCTGGCAACATAAACATCTGCTAGACAAACAGGCTGCTAGCTCATCAAGGAATTTTAGCATTCCCATTTGTGTGGTGTGCCGTATCTCGGTCATGTTAGCCATAAGCCTGGTGTTGTGCTCCTTAAGTATGATTCCAATTAGGTCATCTGCCTGCATGAAAACATTCAACAATTGCTCAGTGGTGTTGAAAATATAAACTGCGTAAAGCAAATATATGAAGGGTTGGTTCTGATGTGGTACCATGTTTGGGTACTTCCGTCTCATTATGTTGGAAAACTCTACATGTCCAATAGAAGTTTGTGGCTTTATCTTACTAGCTGCGCGAACTGGGCACTTCGGAGAGGAAGGGCCACGCGTCTTGTTCATCATAAGGTTGGCATGGTGAACTTTCGTCTTAGACACGTCATTCAGAACAAACTGGTTAAAACATAACAAGGTTCAATTAACAGGATATAATACGAGTGCAAGTGACATATGAATATGACTGTATTTAAATTCTTTTTAGATTAGTTCTGAACCAGCATAAATAACTTCTTTTCCTTGGTGGGATGTAATAGAGTCAATTGCCTTCTTCACTGACTCGTGATCGAAAACTTTCACACGAGGGAGGATATTCTGTGCAATGTGCCTGCTTGATTTTTCAATCTTGTCCAAAGCAATTACCTGAGTGCAAAACTCATATGAGCACAAGATAGAAAAAACAAAAAAAAATATAAAGTGGCCATTCCTTATGCATGAAAATCTGTAGAAGAAGGTGGCATCCAACTATGTGAATAGTGGTGTTGCAATTTGCGATGTCGACCTTGATCTTCCTTACTCCTTTCATCAGACTCTCCTTCACTAAACGACACCAGTTGTACGAATTCATCTCTGCCGAGACAAGAAGTGCTGACCAGTAATCAACACTGGTATAATCATGCTTCGCGCATGGGTTTAGGACATGGCCAAATGAGAAAATTACAAATGCTATCTTAACGCATTCGCATTCAACTCTGCTTGAGTTCTCATCTAGTGGTTTTGATAAAATAAACTCAGCGGCCTTCAAGCTGTGCACGCCTTTTGTGCTGATGCTTGAAGCCAGCCTACTGAACTCTATGCAAACTTCAGAAAGGTCTGAATGTCCTGGAGGGATGATCCTACTTCCTTGTGGCAACCCAAAAACATCATTTACATCTTGGTCAGAGATTAGGATCTTCCTTGCTTGATCCGATTCTAACAAGCATTCGTCCGGATCTACTCTGAACATCAACGACGCACTGAATTTCAAATTGAGCTTGTGTGTGATTTTCAAGTGCATCAGCCCTCCGAATCCAGTCTCCGTCACTAGACCGCGCTTGAAATTACTAAACTGGGATACCACACAACAAAACTTCTGAATTGATATGCGAGAAGTAAGGGTTGCATCGGCCAGCGTGATCCTGGTGGAATCTTCCACTATGTCAGCTATTGGGCTTCCACTATGTCAGCTATTGGGCTAGCAGCAACGTGAGTTGGTGGCTCTCCGCCGGCGTTGCTGCAGGTGGGCATCCTTCCCTCAAATATACAATCTGGCGATTTTAGATCAAGTCTTAGATAAACAACTCGGAAGAGGGCAGCCATCTCGTAATGAATAGATTGATAAACTGGACTACCTAAATGCAACTAGGATTGCGATTCATACTGCTATACTAATCGGGATGGATTCGTGGATCTAAGATACATTCACGGCCGATATTGCTGATGAAATGTTTAAATTGCATACCTCGACAGTTGAGCAGGGGACTGGACGGATCGGATATATTGGGGGCTGGTAGTCAAGGTCCAATTCTGTGCCGGCGACAGAGGGCCGTCAGGGAAACTTCAGACGTTGATCTGCGCCGCCGCCGTGAGCGTTCCTGGTTGGTGGGGGTGGGGGCTATCTATGGAGAAGAACAATTAATGTTTCCACTGCGCGTCGGGGCAACTGAGCTGCCTGGCAAACATTTGTTCGACCTGTGCCAACTATGGGTACAAGTTGCAACCTGTTCTGAAATGTTGCCTATATTGGTGCTGGCTCTGGGAACATCTGCGGCTAATGGAGGAGGGATCCAGGACCAATGTGGATGCAATACGACCCAATACAGACTAGTGGATAAGAAAAAACTAGATGCTCTACATTTGGCAATTAATGCGTGATGTTGATCCACATGCTACCGGAGGGTGAGGATATGCATAGCACTGGACGCCGTGCACCAAATGAGCTTTTCGTTCTTTAGATCGCTACAGAGGGAGTAGGTGCAAACTATGTTCTAGCTACCCCCCTCCCCCGTGAGTGGTGGTAGCAAGAGGGTTTTTACTTTTACTAAACAAGAAAAGATGAAAAAGAAAAAAGAAACGGTACATGCCCTACCCATTTAGCAGATGTTGTGGGCGTTAGAGCAAAATGGTCAACACATTCTGACTTCCCGACTGTCTACTATAATAAGTTGTACCCGACTCCGGCGAGGGAAGGGCGATGACGGCGGCACGTCTTCGGCTCGCTTCTGTGCTTGTAGTCGTCGCTAGGTGGTCTATGAATCTGGATGTAATTTTTATTATTTCTGATATTTGTTGTACTGCCATGATTGAAGATGAATAGATCGACAGTTTCCACAAAAAAAAGGTCAACACATCTATCTCGCAACAATGCATTTTGCTATAATTGGGTGGAGGGGTGGGGGGGGGGGGGGGCGTGGCCCATTTATATTTTCTATGCTTTTACTTGTATTTCTAAAGTAGAAAATATGTACTTCAATTTTATAAAATACTTTATCGCGCTTTAAAACAATTATTAACGCAGTGTTAGGAAAATGTTCGCGTATCTTGTAAAAATGTTGATAACATCCAAAGAATAATTTTAGTGATACTTAGTAAATGTTGCCACATTTCAAAAAAATGTACATGACATTTGAATAAAAATGCTTATACAATATTAAAAAAATCATAAGTAAAAAAAGGTTTCTTATCATTCAAAAAAACGTACATGTCATTTTAAAAGACATGTGTTCATGCGTTTCAGAAAATGTTTCCGTGACATTTTTCCAAAATCAAATATAAAAACAATCATTTTGTATTTTAAAATTTTAACACATATTGAAAAAATGTTCAAAAACAAATATTTGAAAAAATGTTAGCCTTGTATTTAAAGAACTTAAACGTGTATAAAATCATCATGATGTATACGAGAAATGTACAACAATGTGTATGAAAACAATGTTAACCATGTAATTGAAAAACAATTATGTATACAACATATTCATTATGTATATGCAAAATGTACAAGGTGTATGAGAAAAATGGGCATGTGTTGGAAAAAGAAAGAAAAACGGAAACCAGGTAAAGAAACCAAAACCCAAAAGAAAACCGTCAAAAGTCAACGTAGAAAACCAAAAAGGAACGAACCCCCACACCAAACGCGACGCAACCGTAGCTTTTGCAGTATACGAGAAATATCTCAGCATGCTATAACACCCAGAATGTCTTCTAAATGTGCCGGCCATACAACATTGCATTTCGTTTTCATTTTTTCTATTTTTTCTTTCTTGTTAGTTTCTCTTTCCCCCCTTTTTATTAGCTTTTTCATTTGTTACTTTTATATTATATTCTTTAATCAAGAGTTTATTTTTACTAACCAATTTCCAAATACATGATATTTTTCAAATTATTCGAACTAATTTTCAAATATATGAACATTATTTCCATACACATAAATAATTTGTATACATTAGATAAATAATTGTTTAATGTATAAAATGACTTAATGAAAGTTGTTTAAAATCTATTAACAAAAAAGATTGGAATGTGATTTTGGGATAGCCCATATAGCTATGGTAATATATGGACTATTTGTTGCCTACAAGTGATTTGCCAATCCTTCTTATTCCATGCGAAGCGTGCATTTCCTATTCGGTGCCTTATCCGCCCGATATATTTACTCTTTGCAAACCGTCGCACACCCTGCACAGGACTGTCTATTTACACGGACCAGCTCCCGCCTCTGGGCCAGCCCATATAGTTAGACTTGGGTAATATATTAATGCTTCCATGAATGTTCTGCGGTTTTCTCTGGTGCAGTTTATCTTCTGGTTTTTTTTGTTGGTTTTCTTATTATTATTTTCATTTTTCGTTTTGGTTTTCTGTTTTTGTTTTATTTTCTATTTTTTAATTTCTCATTATTTCTTAATTCCATGAACTTTTAACAAATTCGCGCACATATTTCAAATTTGTGAATTTTGTTTTGCAAAATCGTGAATTCTCTAGAATACATGATTTTTTAATTATGATCATTATTATAAAATTTGTGAATGTTTTTTTTGTTTTTGTGAAGTTTTTCCAAATTGTGAACCTTTTTCCAAATTTAGAAGGTCTATTAGGCGGCTTATTATGCAGCGGTTTGCGTGCCGGCTAGTCACTACAACGCCTGAAAGGAACCCCTATGAGCCGGGCCATGTAGCAAACACGCTCGCTCCTTCTTGCTCACTCCTATGAGCCGGGCCATGTAGCAAGCTCGCTTGCTCCTTCTTGCTCACTCCTATGAGCCGGGCCATGTAGCAAGCCCGCTCGCTCCTTCTTGCTCACAAGCTAGCTGTTCTTTTTACCCGTAAAAGAAAAAGCTGGCACTTTTTTGCATTTGGTGCTACAGTGAGAAAAGCATGCATCTATCTACATGTTCAAAGAACTTCACACATAATATAAAAAATCATACAATTTCAAAAAAAGTGCATGGATTATATAAAAGTTCACAATGCTTGAAAAAAAAAGTTCATGAATTCGTAAAAGGTTCAGAAAGATGAACCAATTTCAAGTATATCAAGTAAGGCCAAGGATTTGCAAAATAATACTCCAGAATTTTAAAAAACAATCATGAATTTGAAAAAATCACGAATTTCAAGAAGATTCATGTCTTCAAAAAAAGTTCACAAATATAAAAAAGTTCATGAAATTGACTAAAGTTCACGAATTTTAGAAAAGATAGAAAATTTGAAAAAGTTTTAAAATGCTCAAGTATTTCAAAATAATTTACGGATTTTTTAAAAGTTCATGAATTTTAGAAAATATTCTTCAATTCGGAAAAGTTAACAAATTTGCAAAAAGTTCAAGAATTAAAAAAGCAAAGGGAGAACCAAAAACCAACTAAAAAGGCAAAAAAAACTAAGAATAAAAAAAGGGCCAAATGATTCCCGAAGCATGACATGAGGCTTCTTAAAGCATGCTAGACCATGAAAAATTGTCGGCGTAAGGGTTTGCACCAATTGACCAACATAGCTAAATCCGACGTTGTAAGCGTTAAATAGGGGATGTAAAGTAAACTCGCACCTCGAATGCATTGATTATTTTTTTGAGGAAGTCCCCGACTTCATTGATGGACTCACTAAAATTTGTTTATCCAACGTTGTAGGCTACTAAAAAGTGTGTTTTATTAAATATATTAAGAATTCTGATAAAATCTGTGAACATTTTTTTATCAAAATTGTGATTTTTTTACGAAATAGCCATTATTCCTTAAATAGAAATGTCACTTTCAACAAAACTATAAACCTTTTTTAAAATTAGCAGAAATTTTGTGAATTTCTGATCATTCGTATTTTATGTTTGAATATTTTAAAATTCTTGAACATTTCTTAAAACTTCAAACATTTTTTTAATCCATTAATATTTGAAAAAATATGAACAATTTCGAATTTTCTGACCTTTTTGCCCTATCTTTTGAATAAAAAGTTACTTCAGTATAGATGAAATTTCAGAAGACTAATCGAAACAGGTTACACCGGCCGACATATTCCATGGGTGCGCGTTTTCCTTACTTCCAGCGCTCTGCGCGAGGGATAGGACATTAAAATATACCTCCTATTGGGTGCCCGTTGGCACCAAAATAGGAGAGGCTCCGCCTGAAAGCCAGGCGAAATGGTCCAGCACACTCTGGCATGAGCGGGTTTTATCTCCTCAAAAAAAAAAATCTTCTTTTGTTGTCGGTTTGTCTAAGAAAAATTAAATTCAACAAGTGTATGAATATATGTTCACTGTATTTAAAAAAGGTTAGCAGTAATACTGAAAAACTTTGCCGTATATTAAAAAATGATCAGTGTCTATTAAAAAAGTTCATTGTATACTTAAGAAAGTTCATCATGTATTGAACAATATTGAATGTATATTATAAAAAGGTTTAGTGTGTATTAACAAATGTTCATTGTATATTAAAATAATTGTCCATCGTGCATAAAAAATTGTTCGCCGTGTATTAAAAAAACCAAAAAATGGAAATAGAAAAAATGAAAAAGCAACCAAAACGGAAAACCAACTGAATAATTGCAGCCAAGCGGTGAACAGAAAACATCGAGAAAAAAGACTGGCCTCGCTCGCCCAATTCAACTTGTCAATGAGCATCGCAGCGTCTATTTGCCACCTGCCAACGGCGAATATGATCCATTTGATTAGTAGTAGCCCCCTTGGCGAAGTCCCTTGCTTGGTCCTTACTTGAGGTAGAGAAACACTCAAAAAATAAACTTGAGGTAGAGCATCTCTAGTAGTTCCCCCGACAAGGGGTTATTGAGGCTATCCCAATAAATTACGGGTGAGGCTGGGGGATTTGGGTGGTTTGCTTCATGATGGCTAGAGAATTAGTGATATTTTTTGAATGATTCTTATTTGGTTACTTTCACCAGATCTTTGTTACTTCTCGCTTATTTCTAACGCTAATCCTTCAAAAGAGAAGAAAATTCATTTTTTTCCATTGTTTGACAGGAAATATCACGTATGTAAGGAAACCAAGGGAAATTACTGCAAATCAAGTCAGATGGAGCAACTTTCATGGGGAGAGCCAAGCCACCAGGCGCACCAGAGCAAAAGACAGCCTTCCATACGACCGCAAGCGCTCGTATCAGCGGTCGTATGAGGTGCCAACAGCTCCATCACGTCTATACAAGACACTTTCGTGAAGGAACCCAGTGGAGAAGACAACCCTAACCAGCGCCACCACTTCTAGAATAGAAGAGGAGGAGATCCAAAGAACCTTCAGAGGTCTTCTTATTTTTGGTCCTTTCATCTCCATCATTATCTCATCCTTCACTATTGTAAGAGGAATTCCAAGTTGTGAGAATAAGTTGTAATTCTCACTCTCATCTGGGGAACAAGACAATTTGAATTATCCATTTCATCTTATTATGGATCTTCATGGTATTATCGATATGGTTTTAATGGGTTTAATCTCTGATGTGATTGGTTTCTCTCTTATGATGAGTGAGTAATCCCCCATAGGCGTGGAAGATGTAGGTGCGTGGTAAGATTCATTTGTGCCTGATCTATATGTCGTCATTTGTATTTGTAGTATTTTGATCTGTCTAGTATGATGTTATACTTTGGTGAACCCTATGCATGGTGTCCAATTTAAGGGCCCACACAACACGATCTCAAGACCTACGCAGGTAACACATAGTGTTTAGGGAATCTGTGACCCCTGACATGACAAGTGAAGATGTCTATAAGGACCGAAGACAATATGAGATAACGGTGATCCACGAAATTAAACTTAATGCTTGGTTCCGGTCCAAGGACCTTAATTGTGGAGACGACCACTCTGTGGCAATGGCGAAGCAGGACCATATATAAAATGAAATGTAATCCTGCGAGGAGTTTCATAACTTTAGGGTGATCCGCCTATGGAACACGCATATCAAATACTATGAGTATAATACAAGGTAACCAGTATTACCGTCGCACTGACACACTTGACATAATTCATATACTTACCATGAGTTGAATTCTCTCCGCGCCTAATCTCTTCATTGCACGAAACACAACTTTACTTTTAATTTTATTATGTTATTTACTTTTAAGAGTGTTTACCGATGTTACTTTAAACCTTTTGCCCTTGTCAATCTGGTTTGTTCATCCACCAGGACAGTAACAATATTTGCAGAAATTCAAGCAATTACTTTATACAAGAACGGTGACACTTTGTGTCACAAAAGCGCCAATATAAATACTTTCCTTTGCTCTTCGTTGGGACGATAACTAATTGGGATACTTCCGTGAAAGTGCTACATAGCCCTTTTTGGCTTGCGGGCATCACTTCGCCGCTCCACATCCCCAATATGTGTTGACATGCGGGACTGACATGTGACTAAGTCAAAAAACATTTTTTACTCCTTTCCCTCTACTTTTCTCTCACACTCCCTTGGGGTCGTCGAGGAAGCTTGGGAGGCATGGCGGAGCATGGGCCCGGGTGGTGCATGTTAGTTGGCTTGAATGGATCAGCAGAGCCCAAATGGTTTGTTCGGCGAACTCAATCCACGCGAGGTCAGGCGATGCATCGCGAGAGCCTATAGGCATAGACTGGTAGGTGGACGACAGGAGCCTGGGTGGGCGAGATGGAGGTGGGCAACGGTGTCGGGTAGCACCGTGACCTGAGAAGATGGGGAGGAGCAAGCTCTATGATGCGTGCCCTAGACGACTCCAGTGAGCGGTGGAGTCCTGTCATGGGTCAATATTGAGGCTCCGGCGATGGGGAGTCGTGTGATGGAGGCAGTCGTGGCAAGCAGGTGGCGACGAGCCTGTGGGTGAATAATCAGGTGGTTGGTGCCCGCAAGCGTATTGGGAATTCATCGGGGTAGTAGGTCCAATTTTTCCCTCCATATAGGGGGAGTTGTTTTTTTCAATGATCACCAATAATTATTGTTCAAGGGAAGCCGATGGAGTATGTTTTTTTGTTCAACACACCCAAATATGGGAAACTTACTAGGTGAAAGTGGAGCTCCTAGAGATGCATTTAGTCTTTTGACTGTTGTTTACCCGTTTAGTTTTCTTCTCTCGGATATTTGTTCTATGGACTTGCACAAATACTAAAGCAAAATTGTGTAAAAGTATTATGTGTAATTTCAAAGTTTTAGAGTGTGCAAACTCAATTTCACATCTCTAAACCTGGATTTTCTAAAGAAAAAGTGTGCTTCTTATTTTATTATTTATAATGTGCAACAGTTCAAGTGCAATTCTTTGGAGCCAAATTTGGCATAAAAAGTAATTTCAGGCTTTGAAATTCTTTATTCAAAGTGGCAAGGTTACATTCTTGCTTGTAAAAATGTATGTCTACATTAGGTTTCAAGATGTGCTTAAATACCACAAAAATTGCTAAAACCTTAGAGATAAAAAAATTTTGGGAGGTATATCCTTCCCACCAACGAAAACGACTTAGAGTTCCCAACACTTTCCATGCTAGATATATCATAGGCGGTTCCAAAACAGAAAATAAATTTTATTCCTTTTTCCACCATACTTTCACTTTCCATGGCTAGCCGTATCCACGGTTTCCCTCCATACCAACACTTTCCATGGATATTGAATACGAACGCTGCACCCTTCGGCTGTTGCCTGCTCATTCCGTCTCTGTTCTTTGCTTTAGCTCCCATCGTAGCCTATCCGCCTCCTTCTCCTGTGCCTATAAAATGGAGGTCACTCCTCTCTAGAGAGACACACCAGAACATCTTCTTCCTCTGGCCACTGAGTTCCTAAGCACTGACCTACTGCTACGGTTTTCCCCATCCCGGCTTGCGGCGTGCACCGCAGGTCGGGACAGTAGGCCTCCGAAACCCCATCGCTTTGAGTCCTATATGGGAGAAGGGTGATAAGGTTTTTGGGGAGCGATCCACGCGACTACTGACATGTTCATCACGGACGCTCCGGACCCCGACGCCGACAACCTCTTCGACAACATGGCTGGCGAGGATGTCGACCCCAAGAGAGCAGTGCTTCTTCTGCTATTCCGTACGTCCTTATGCTCTTTCTGTTTGAGGTTCTGCCACAGTTTCTTGCTCTGCTATCTGCTCTACATATGTTTGCTTTAAATTGTTGGGGAACGTTGCAAAAAATTAAAATTTTTCCTACGGTTTCACCAAGATCCATCTATGAGTTCATCTAGCAACGAGTCATGGAAGAGTGATTGCATCTACATACCACTTGTAGATCGCGTGCGGAAGTGTTCAATGGAACGGGGATGATGGAGTCGTACTCGCGGTGATTCAGATCACCGGTGACCTAGTGCCGAACGGACAGCACCTCCGCGTTCAACACACGTACGGAGCAGATGGCGTCTCCTCCTTCTTGATCCAGCAAGGGGGAAGGAGAGGTTGATGAAGATCCAGCAGCACGACGGGCGTGGTGGTGGATGCAGCAGAACTCCCGGCAGGCTTCGCTAAGCAACCACGGAGGAGGAGGAGGAGGTGTAGCGGAGAGGGAGGTGCCAAGGGCTTCAGGTGCGGCCACCCTCCCTCCCTCCCTTTATATAGGTGCAAAAGAGGGGAGGGCAGCCTGCCCCTTCCTCCAAGGAAGGGGTGCGGCCAAGGGGGGGGGGGGGAGGAGTCCATCCTCCCCAAGGCACCTCGGAGGTGCCTTCCCCATTTAGGACTCTTCCCTCCCAAGTCTCCTTGGCGCATGGGCCCTTTTGGGGCTGGTGCCCTTGGCCCATATAGGCCAAGGCGCACCCCCTACAGCCCATGTGGCCCCCCGAGGCAGGTGGACCCCCCCGGTGGACCCCTGGACCCCTTTCGGCACTCCCGGTACAATACCAATAATGCCCGAAACTTTTCCGGCGACCAAAATAAGACTTCCTATATATAAATCTTTATCTCCGGACCATTCCGGAACTCCTCGTGACGTCCGGGATCTCATCCGAGACTCCGAACAACATTTGGTTTGCTGCATACTCATATTCATACAACCCTAAGCGCCACCGAACCTTAAGTGTGTAGACCCTACGGGTTCGGAGACATGCTGAACATGACCGAGGCGGCTCTCGGGAAATAACCAACAGCGGATCTGGATACCCATGTTGGCTCCCACATGCTCCTCGATGATATCATCGGATGAACCACGATGTCGAGGATTCAATCAACCTCGTATACAATTCCCTTTGCCAATCGGTATTTTACTTCCCGAGATTCGATCGTCGGTATCCCAATACCTCGTTCAATCTCGTTGCCGGCAAGTCACTTTACTCGCATCAGTAATGCATGATCCCGTGACCAAACACTTGGTCACTTTGAGCTCATTATGATGATGCACTACCGAGTGGGCCCAAGTGATACCTCTCCGTCATACGGAGTGACAAATCCCAGTCTCGATCCGTGTCAACCCAATGCACACTTTCGGAGATACCCGTAATGCACCTTTATAGTCACCCAGATTACGTTGTGACGCTTTGGTACACCCAAAGCACTCCTACGGTATCCGGGAGTTACACGATCTCATGGTCTAAGGAAGAGATACTTGACATTGGAAAAGCTCTAGCAAAACGAACTACACGATCTTGTGCTATGCTTAGGATTGGGTCTTGTCCATCACACCATTCTCCTAATGATGTGATCACGTTATCAACGACATCCAAAGTCCATACTCAGGAAACCATGACTATCTGTTGATCAACGAGCTAGTCAACTAGAGGCTCACTAGGGACATATTGTGGTCTATGTATTCACACGTGTATTACGATTTCCGGATAATACAATTATAGCACGAATAAATGACAATTATCATGAACAAGGAAATATAATAATACTTTTATTATTGCCTCTAGGGCATATTTCCAACATAAATGTGTTCGGTTCTAGTTCATATATGCATATGCTATTTACCTTCTCTCTGTCAGATTGCGTGACTTGTTTTATCTCTGCTATACTAGTCATGTTTTATCAAGTATTTCTGTTAATAAAATCATTTGGTAAATTGCTCATATTTCCAACAATCCAAATTTTTTACTATAGGCAATTTACCCCGAGTGGTTTTGCTGCTTTCATGAGACCTTCTATGTTTGTCGGTATCCACTATAAGAGGTGGCGCGTGAGAGCAGTCTTATGGTTTCAAACCATGAGTTGCTATGATTCCACTCTTGGCAAACCTGAAGGAGAGTATGATGCTCAATAGGAACAAGCTTTTCAGAAAATGGATACCCTGTTCAAGGCTGCTATCTTGAGTGTTCTTGGTGAGAACATAGTTGATGCTTATGCGTCAATGGACAATGAAAAAGATATGTGGGACGCACTCGAGGCCAAGTTTGGGGTCTCGGATGCCGACACTGAGCTGTACATCATGGAGGAATTCTATGACTACAGGATGACTGATGAGCGCTCCGTGGTTGAGCATGCTCACGAAATACAGTCATTTGCTAGAGAACTTGAGCACTTCAATTGTATGTTACCGTACAAGTTTGTTGCTAGAGGCATCATCACTAAGCTTTCTCCCTCAGTGGAGAAACTGTGCTACCTTACTGAAGCATAAGAGGCAGGAGTTTTCCGTTCCGGATCTCATGGTACTCTTGATGTGGAAGAAAAGGAAAGAGCAAAATACACATGTGCTCGAGGTATTGAGGGAGGATCTAGTGCCAATCTGGTACAGAAGAAAAACTTCCAGCCCCACAAGTTCAAGAACAAGGGCAAGTTTGATGGTAAAGCAAAGTTTGATGGGAAGAACAGGGCTGTATAGCACACCAACTTCAAGAAGAAGAATGACAAGAGAATTGTGTTTTTCATTTGTGCGGAGATCCTGACCATTGGGCACCTAGTTGCCCTAATCGTTATGACAAGCGTCATCTTGGGCAAGGAGGCAAGACCGCTAATGTTGTCATTGGTGACACTGACATGAAGGATGCTAGGTATGGTATATTTCCCACTATTCTTTCAGTATGTCATTCTCCTGATTGGTTGATTGACACGGGCGCTAATATGCATGTATGTGGTTATATTTCCATGTTTTCGCCTTATCAGACCGACACTGACATGAAGGATGCTAGGTATGGTATATTTCCCACTATTCTTTCAGTATGTCATTCTCCTGATTGGTTGATTGACACGGGCCCTAATGTGCATGTATGTGGTGATATTTCCATGTTTTCGCCTTATCAGACTGCAGGGACTTCCACTGTGCTCATGGGCAACGTTCAAGTGCTTCTATTCATGGTGGTGGCACGGTCAATCTGAATTTTACTTCGGGGAAGATCGTGCGGCTGGATAACGTGCATTATGCCCCCTCCATCAATAAAAATCTTGTTAGCAGATCTCTTCTGTATAGAGATGGCTACAAGCTTGTCTTTGAGTCAAATAAATTTGTAATATCCAAGTATGGAACCTTTGTTCGTAAGGGCTATGAGTCAGGAGGCCTGTTTGTTTATCCTTGTTAGATGTTTGCAATAAAGTTGTTAATTATGTTTGCAACAATAGCGAATCAAATGTGTGGCATTCGCGTCTCTGTCATGTTAATTTTGGTTGCATGTTGCGACTAGCCAAATTGAACTTAATCCCTAGTTTCACCACCGTAAGGGATGACGTTAATTGATGACTCCACTAGATACTGCCATGTGTATCTTCTGAAATCTAAGGATGAGGCTTTGAACTATTTCAAGATCTATACAGATGAAGCAAAAAACCAACTTGATCGAAAGATCAAGAAACTTAGGTCCGATCATGGTGGAGAGTATTTCTCAAATGAATTTGATTCGTTTTGTGCTGAACATGGCATAATCCATGAGAGGACGCCTCCCTATTCACCTCAGTCAAATAGGATAGATGAAAGAAAGAATCGTACTCTAACTGATTTGGTTAACGCCATGTGAGGAAAGAAGAAGGAGAAACTTCCTTTTTGAGAAAGATAACTTGATCAGAGGCATAAAAAGTCTTTTCTTTTTGAAGAAGCCATGTTTCTCACGGCAGGGATTGCACCAGCCTCCAAGAAAAAGGAGCGTGCACCATGAAATTCGTTACATTGTGTTAGCCAGCTATCTTTTCTTTGAATTGTTTCTTTTTCTAAGAAACCATGTATTTGTTTGAAGTGCAGATATTAGTCTGAGCGGTAAAAAAAAGAAGCCTCTAAATAACGTGATGGCATAGATGGCTATTTTTTCAACTATAATTTTAAAGAAAGCTGGAAAATACATGGGTTAATCTAAACCATTATAATTCGGTCCCACCGGATTAACACCTTGTAATTTCTAATTAACATAGTAATTTCTTAGGAGTCTGTAATTAGTATAGGTATAGATAGATAAGATATAATAATAATCATTTTATTATTGCCTCTAGGGCATACTCATCAATGACCATCCGGCTTGCGCTCCGCCGCTCCCGAGAGGAGGCCTTTGTGAGGTAGCGCTCGGACTCCTTTCATCGGGAATCCATTGCATCTGTCCAAATGGCGCATGGATCAGGAGCTAGGCCGTCCAAATTGCGTCCGACTGTAGTAAAGACAATTCAATGTGGTAAAGGTATATGAAATTCTCAATGAAGTCTAATAGTGGTCTTTGTTAAATTTTTTCTGATTGATGCGTCCTGCATGCATGGCGCCGAGCCGAAGTTTGTCGCGTTTCACATAGTGGCGCAGATTTCATGGCCATTTTGCACACCTGTAAATGACGCCAAGCCAGTGTATGCAGCTGAGGCGTTTATGAATGCCATCCATCTCCCAACTTCTAACGCGCTCCCCCCATCGGCCGGCCTGGTTACGTGGACAGCTACGTGGACACGTTGCCTACTCCACGTACTAAGTCGTCTTGCCCAGGACACTCCTATGGAGTAATCGACTCATCTCATCCAAGCTGGACTCTCCGGCCTATATATAGTTTCGATTCATCTTCATGGGCATCTTCATCTCATCCATCACACAACACACAACCCAACTGAAGATCGACGCATGGCATCCAAGGGTCTCATAGTGGTTGCTCTCCTGCTTGCTGCGGCTTTCCTCGTGGCCACAGCTGAACAAACTCGTGAGCGTACTAGTAGTTTTCAACTGATTCGATCACTGTATAACCTAGGCATACACGCAGACGCAGTATCGTATCTATCATCATTACGCTAGTTAAGAAACCCTGCTGCTGCTGCAACTAATTAAATGTACACCGCTTCTGTTCATGCAGAGGCCAACAAGGAAGAGACCCAGGCCGGTGTTCAGGGTGGCTACCCCGGCGGCGGTGGCGGTGGCGGTTGCGGTTGTGGCGGAGGCGGCGCCGGCGGATACCCTGGACACGGCGGGGGCGGCTGCAGTCCCGGAGCCCAAGTATCGGGCGGAGGTCCGCAACTAAGTGCCGGATGCAGCAGCGTGCATGCGTAGTATAGACGTACTACCGTTGCTAGTTGCACGCACGTAGTAACTACTGGTATGCATGGTCAATAAGAAGGTACTGCATGTGTATGTATACGTACACATTGCACAGTTATCTTGATCCGATACCAGGACTCCGTTCTGGTCGATCGTGTTTCTGTTTACCCCTGTAAGAGCTGTCTCTCTTGCTCAATATGCAAAAAACTCTCGTGCATGCATGTTATAACAAAGCGAGCCACTAGATTTCAATCGACTGAATATAATACTCCCTTCGTCTCAAAAAATTTGTTTCTCAAATAGATGTATTTAACACTAACTTGGTGCTAGATACATTCATTTAAAGGACAAATTAGAAACAAATTTTTCGGACGGAGGGAGTATTATAGTCAGTCACTTTTTTGCGTTTACCCAGCGGCGAGCTGATGCATGCAAGGACACGGAAGGCTGCTCCATATAAAACTGCATATATATACACTCCATCCACGTAAGTATGTCTGTATGTATGCATATGTGGAGGCAAAATGCAACACATCCCATCGATGTTGGAGAAATACACTTTGGTTCCTGGTAGTAATAGTATATACTCCAGAAGGTTCAAAAATACTCCAGAAGTTGTTTTAGAATAAACTTGACTTACTTTTGCATTATTATATAAATTTTCACGAAAAAAAATCAAAGTTGACTTCACAGCGGAAAAGACAAAATTTATTTGCTATTATAGTTTACTATTCACCCTATTTTGACCAAAATTTTGTCTTTTTAAAAAGAAGTACATGCATCATAAGCTGACAAAAGTACATGCATCATACGGCACATGCGCGGCCGCTCATAACTAATGAATAGTGCATGCGGACTTTCTAGCTGGGCTCAGGGCCACCGGTTCATGCTGATTCCACGCTTTGTGTGACACCTAGCATGTGAACACCAGTTGCCACGGGACTCCCCAGTCGTGTCGACGAAGAAAGTGATGTTGTCGAAGAAGAAGACCGCCTGCCCCGACACGAAGGTTGCGCTGGTACCGATGTGTTCGCTGATCTTGACCACCATCGCATACCGGTGATCGCCTACCTGTAAGGGTCACCAACGACGGAGCTAAATCCGGCAGATCTCGGGGTAGGAGATCATGAGCTAGGCTTTTTGACAAGATGGTAATAAGGACACGAGGTTTACTAAGGTTCGGGCTCTCCGAAGAGATAACACCCTATATCTGCTTGTGTTTATTGATTTGGATTGGAGTACAAAGTATAGATGATCTACCCTTAGATTGTTGTTTGTGTTCTACCAGCCCTACCCCTTAGTTTATATGAATACCGGGGGTCTAAGGTTACAACATCCTAGTCGACTACGTACAAGGAGATGAAGTCTTTGATGGATCTAGCATCTTGGAGTACACAACTAGTCCTCGGGAGCTTTATACGTTACGGGCCATTTGACATGGCCCACTTCAATTGTACTATGTTAAAAAAAAGCTAAAGACAACATTTCTAACTTCGTACGTGCATATCTTAAGCGTATCAACTGGATCTTAGTTTGTAACGTATAATTATTTGGATCATTTCTCTTTATGTATACATCATTGAGTTACAATGCAGGTGATATGAATTTCAATTATTTTCCGACTGTTGTTGATTATCTTTTATATAACGCATTTAAATTTGATATGTAGTATATTCAATCAGAAAAACTCTTTACTTGCCAAATTTGATATGCATTGTATTGATATATGTGCAACTGGGAAGGAAAATAATTAAAAGGCCCGTGCCAACGCACATGCATTCTAGTAGTATTTCTAAATTACATGTTGTTTGACAGCTCCCCCATCTGACACGGGGTGTATGGAAAGGATCCACCTACGCAATCATGAGGGCCCTTTCCTTGCAAGTAGCCCGTGTCTACAATCTCTGAGCTATTGAAGTGATACGCCATTGCTCTTCCGAAGGATGTACGGAAGAAGATGATCTCTCTGTAAGGATGAAATCCAAGTAAAGAAACGGTATATTTTGTGGCGATGCCATTATCATCTTTGTTAGAGTAGTCCGATTCAAATTGTCCTGCTGGTGCCACGCTCTTGCCATCTTCATCGTTAACATATTGCGTAGTCCATGAGCTGTCACCATATTTCCAAGGAAAATTTGCAAGTAGATTCGCAAGGTTGATGTCACGTTTCAGGAGCCACTCCATCTGGCCGCATGTTTCGTCGAGGAACCAAATCCGAAGTCCAAGACGATTATTGCCGTAGAGTAATGCACAGTACACCCCTTTTTCTGACTTTCCTAGGTAGAGACCCGCTTCGGTACAACCCCCCTCCTAAAACGTATAAAGGGTAATATAGTCATTTCACAAGTCATACTTAGTTTTGTATGTATGGTGGGTGACGTATACTCGTACAGTAGACCACCCGATTGGGCCGGCCCATGAAGATAGCGTATATAGCAGCGCTTCAAAAATGAAGCCACGCTTACAATAGTTCAAACTCAGGATCTCTATAGTACGAGAAAGGAGCTACAACCAGCTCGCCTAGCCAGCGTTTCTGCCTTAGCAGCAGCGCCAAACCTTATGGATAACAACAGTGCAGTATATTTTGAAAAACTTCCAACGCAAAATATTTTTTTGAAAAAAAAACTTGATTTTTTTGTGAATACCAAACACTTTTCATATTTTTGATAAAATATATAATAAACTGAAACATTTTTCCAAAAACCATGAACAGCTTTGAAACGCAAATATTTTTTAAACCGGAACATTTTTATAATTCCATTTTTTTATGGAAACACAAACAATTTTTGAATGTGAACATTTTTTGCAACTCCAGAAAAGAAATGGAAAAACAACAAACATTTTTGTAATCGCTTCGCTCGTTCTATCCGTTTGGTGGTCGACAACTTCATGCGGCAAGTGTCAATTAGGAAATTCTATATGTTTCAGGAGTAGCGTCAAATAGACGGCAAGACACGCAATAGGTAGGCCGACTGGGCTGGCATATTGACGCTCGCAAAAACAGAAAATAATTCACCAATATGACAGTTTTAAGTAACTACTCCCTCCGTCCTTTGAAGAGTGTATTTCCAACTTTGATGGAAAGTCACACATTTTATGTTTAACCGTATTTATACAATAATACACCAACATTTATGCCATCAAATTAGTAGCATTAGATTTATTATAAAATATATTTTCATTATATACCGGCCTAAAACTTCATGAAGTTACATTTGCCACATAATAAGCCAGAAATAAAGCAATTGTTCAAGTTGTGCTCATAAAATTGTTCCGAATGTTACTTCTTAAGTTTGTATTACTTCTTAAGTTTGCATGCTCCTCGTTTCTCTTTAAAATTGTTGAAAATGTTGTTCAAAAGAATATTCTTAGGGAAACGCTATAGATCATCTGGCGGATCATAGCCCTGCATCCGTCACCTTGTCTGCACGCCACGTGCCCCATGGCCACCACCACTAGTTTTTGCAACTGGCCCGTGCAATCTCTCTCATCGCAACAATGGCTCTGTTGCGGGATCTAGATCTTGAGAGAAGTCACCGCTCGTTGTCCTCCGAGCTCTTGTCTAGTCACCGCCTCCCCGCGCTGCTCCGACTTCCTCGAGCTCTTGTTGAGTCGCGCGCCTCCCCGTGAGGTGACCTGGTCGGAGGTCCGATGCTCGCCAGCGACAGTGCCATGGCGGGATGGGCAGCGTCGCTCCTCCCAAACCACCGTCCAACAGACTCATGACGAACGACGATGGTGTTCTATTTTGCAACATCCAATCTGTTGCAAGAAATATTTCTGCAACATCAGTCATGCCGCAAAACTTTCTTCTGTAACACCATATAGAGGTGAAGACAAAGAGAGAAAATTCTGCAACAATACCTCTGTTGCAAAAAAAAATGAAGAGAAAAAAAATTCTGCAACGGCCTGTGTTGCAAAAAAAAATCCTGCAACACAACCTATGCTGCAAAAAAAAAGTCAACAACACAATCTCTGTTACAAATGTTTCCGCAACAAGCTTTGTTGCAAAGAAGAGGAACTAGTTCAGCCGCCTAATTTTGTCACATCCGACCGCTCCTGAGGCGAGGGATCTTCTAAAAAGATCCGCCGGCCGACGCGTAGCAGGCATATTCTTAACATTTTGAACTAACATGTCTCTTTAATTTTTTTTGAAATGTTCATGCTTTAAAAAATGTTGTTCAAATTTTTTTGAAATATGTCGTGTTCTAAATTTTTTTCAAAAACTGTTGGATTTTAAAACATAATTTAATTTGTAAAAATTTATTCAGGATCTCCAAAAAATATTTGAATTTTTTGAAAAGGTACCTGAATTCTGCATTAGTGTTAGTTCTGAAGTATGCACACTCCTTGTTTTGCACAAACATTAGTCAGCTTAACTGGTATGCCACTCACAGTTGTTGTAAGAGATTTGTGGTTAGATTCCTAGCTGGTCCATTTCTTTTGTTATTTTTTACAGCCAGCGAACAGGTGCGCTCCATGGTGTTAGTTTCTAAGATTTCATGGTCATTTGTTTAAACAATCATTAGCCTGGTCAATTGGTGAGCCACTCATGCGTGCTGCAAGAGGTCTGCGGCTCGAGTCCTGGTATATCAATTTGTTTTGGGTTTCCCTTCAACTTTTACATCCCGTGAAGGGACGTGCTAGTACAGCCATCACCATTGATGCGTGGTATACATGCTGACGGACAAAAAAAAATCATCAACTAAAAATTAATAATAGAAAAAGACCATCTTACTCTTTATTATGAAGAGGTATAAATAGATCTCCACCGTTGATGTGTTTAGGGGGGTTGTACCGAAGAAGAAGTGTCCTAGGTAATGTTCCGGTTCATCAGTTTCCACATGAAGGCCTAATGGCAGCTTAATCACTTGGTACTTATCGTTTGATAAGGTTATTCTGTAGAAATCGAGCCATTTGTTAATAAAAGGCAAATGAAAAATCCGCTACATGTCGAGTGCAATTTTATGATAAGTAGTGCACGAGTAGCTACATACCTGATCACAAAATCATGTTGGTGCACGTAGAGAGCCCTCCGCCAATAAGCGGCATGGCAGTGCCCGGGTGATAGAGCTTATTCCATGTCGCCAATTGTGCCCGCGGCCTCCCCTTGTCGGATAAAAGGCTTCTCCTCCCACTGCCGTGTCTCTGATGAATAGACCCGCAAAGTGCAGGACGATGGTGGCCATTCCATTTCCTTTACTTCTTGGTCAAATGCATCGTCAATTGCGTCGTCGACCCCGTAACAGTTGTAGGGAACGGAGTGGAACAAGAAAACCTCGTAATGTGGCGACACCGAAGGATCAAACACGAGATACATGTCCTCTCGTTGGTCGTCGCCCTTCATGCAAGGCGTGACCAGGTGTGGGTATGGTGGTAATTTGGCCCACCGTTGCGTGACGGGATTAATCACCCGCTGGTCGTCAGGCACTGATCTGTGAAGCAAGAGGAGGCCGTTGCATTGATCTGCAACCGATAAGGCACTGGCGTCGTGGGTATCCAGGTAGTCGAACTTGCCGACGGTGACCGAGGCGCATGGGCGTGAGAAGTAGGCGGTGAGCGATTCGGTCCAGGAGACGGCGAAGAAGCCGGCCAAAGAGAGAGGCAGGAGGTGTGTGTCCGCGGGCAGCATGCGGCGAGCATCGATGACGGCACGCCAAGGCCTGCAGACGCAGCGGGAGACGGCGAGGTCGTGCGGTCCGAGGCGGCGGAGGATATCTGCCATCATGTCATCCGGTAGCAACTGCGCCGTCGCCAGGTCCATCAAACTGCCGGTGTAAATCGTCTCGCTTCGCTTGGTGACAACTCAGGATGCTCGCCTTCTCCTCTCTTGCTCGTCCGATCCGGGGCCAAGAAAGGATATGGGCACGTAGTCCGACTCGGTTGGGCACTCCGTGTAGCTACCAGATTGGAAGTCAGGTTATGTTTGTGCCTCCGTGTTTGAGATGGACTTGGACCGGTCAATAAGTTTTTTAAGTTAACTGTATGAAGTGCGGGTAGCATGCGGGGGCAAGACGTAATTTTTTTTTTGCGAGCGTGTCCTTGATCTTTTTTTGAACATCAGACACACGGGCTCATATGATCAAACTGTCTGCGTATCCCTCTTGATCACTTGGATCTTCCGACTGAGCCACATCACGGTTTCCTGGTGTACTAGGGCCTGTTACATCTTCGTTCGGTGAGGGTGGTGCTGGGGCATCATCATCGTTGCCATGATGATTCTCCACCTCATCTTCCACTGTATATTCAGGGTAAAACACATGAAAAATTTCACCTAAACTTTGGACTTTTTCCTCTGCAACCAGTGGCGGAGCTTTAAAGAAAAAGTTGGGCGGGCCAGACTAAAGAAGATCACAATTTTTTTAGGCATTTGTGAATGCTCAATAGCTTTTGCTCTCATTGAATTTTCATCTTATACAAGTTACTGAGAAGATAGTAATATTTACCTTATTACGCCTTGTTTCAATGATCCTCTTACACTAAAATGCACTTAACAAAAAGTATGTTGTGTTAGGCTAGTGGGGGCTGGCTGTTGACACGAGTCCTGGCAGGCTGGCCGCTTCTGCTCGTGGTGTGTGCGCACGTAACTTGGTGGCTTGGATTGGATAGATTGATCCATCGTAGCTGTTACCAAGCATTGCGTTTAGGTATAAAAAATGTCTGAAAACTCTGGGCGGGCCATGGCCCGGTTTAGCCCCAACAAAGCTCTGCCCCTGTCTGTAACACCATCACAATTCCATGACTTTGTCTCATCAAACACGACATCGCGCATGAATGAAACTCGCCGGTATTTGGGACTGTACACTTGATATGCCTTCGAGCCGGCTTCATAGCCGATCTGTACCATTGGTGAGCTTCGATCCGCAAGCTTCGCCTTGTTGCCTCCCACTGATTTGACATGAGCAATGCAACCAAAAGTACAAAGATGTGCTACTAAGGGCTTTCTTTTGTGCCATGCTTCATATGGTGTCATACCAACCACACTTTTAGTTGGCGCTCTGTTGAGGAGATACACCGCCGTCGTGACCGCTTCTCCCCAAAACCTCCCCGAAACATTTTTACTTTTGAACATGCTCCTTGCCATGGCCACAATTGTCTGGTTTCTCCTCTCTACAACTCCATTCTGCTGCGGTGAATACAGAGCTGTGAGAAAACGATGAATTCCATGATCTTCACAATACTTCATGAAGTTATTTGAAGTGAACTTTCCTCCCCTGTTGGAGCGAAATGCTTTCTGCTGCAACTTTGACCTTGTTGAACACGTCAAGAGCTTGATCCTTGCTTCTCAAAAGCACAATCCACATATATCTGCTCTAGTCATCGACGATCAGCAGAAAATAGTCAGGGGCGGATCCAGACTTAAAATTACCCGGTGTCCACATAGAAGAACACATGCCTACGTATCAAACAATTGAATAGCCTACACACTAAACCAATAAGTAAGTGCAAATTGCACCCGGTGCCAGTGACACTGGCTAGCTGTACGTAGCTCCGCCCCTGAAAATAGTGGTTGCCGGATGGTGTTGCATGGGTAATTGGTCCACAAAAATCTCCATGAAACATCTCCAAGACTTTGGTTGCACGGTACTTAGCTTCACGGGGAAACGAGGCATGCCATTCTTTCCCAATTAAACATCTGCTCTGTGTGATCCATGCATGGAATCCCTTCGGCCATACCCTTCTGACCAAGTAAACGAAGTGTTCTAAAATTCAGGTGACCAAACCTTGCATGCCATCTCCATGCTTCTTCTTCCATAGCTACAAGTAAACATACAAGGTCTGCTCTGTCCAGGTTCAAAACGTACAACCTGTTTCTTGCACGTTGAACGCGCGCAAGCAGTAGACGTTGGCGATTGAACACTAGCATGTGGCTGCCCTTTAGAACAATTTTACATCCATGTTCTTCGAGCTACCCAAGACTAATTATATTACTCTTCAGCCTTGGTATAAAATACACATCTGTTAGTGCCATGTGTTCACCTGACCGTGTTTCGAACAGAACTGTATCCATGGTTTTCACTTCCAGTGAGATTTCAGTGAAATTCACTAAATTACAGTAATTTCAGTAGACACTGAAATATTACGTTTCAGCGAAAATATTTCAGCAATTTCAATACAGAACAGGAATTTAAATATTTTCAATATATTTTTTCACATTATCAAATTTTTAATTGAATTCAAGTGAATATTTCGTCATTTGGCTGAAATGGAAACTGAGATCACTGAAATTTATTGAATTCCTGTACCACGTCCCATGATTCTCACAGTTAACCCATCTCCAAACTTCACAGTCCCAACTACACCTGAGTTTCATTTAGAGAACTGAGATACGTCCCCTGTCATGTGATTGCTTGCTCCTGAATCAAGGTACCACAAACCATTGACTTGACTGGAATTCCCTTTCTACTGAAGATGTACTTTCTCTTCAACTAACTCAACCACCTCAGTGATCTTTCCTGGAGTATCTCCCTGCTGCACAAGTTCTCGCCCTCAACTGTCATTATTGTCCATGAGCTCGCGCACGTCCAACTCAGCAGTTGTGGTTGATCATCATTGACTTGCTTGGCCATGTAAGCCTTCTCTTTCTTGGGTTTTCTTCATTCAGATTTCAAGTGTCCATAGATCCCACAGTTATGACACTTCACCTTTTTCCTGTCAAACTTCGGCTTCTGTGTAGGTTCATCCTCGTCGGGGGTTTTCTTCCCCGATGTTGCTCTTTCTTGCCGCCACTACTTGACTGCTTGGCTTATTCATCTTCTCTACATTTAGCCACTGCGGTCGAGTTAGGGATAGGTGTTCACCCTCTTTTGGATCACCGAAACTTAGCTTGATTCGTTCCTCGCATGCTTTAAAGCATCTGACAAGATTAGCGAGTGTTATCGTTTCCAGATCAAGGCACTGCTCAATTGAAGTGACGAGTTACATATATCTCCGTGCAACGACACGAAGGAACTGACGTACAATTGAAACACCCTTCAAGTCCTCTCTGAGATCTTTCATTGCACTCGTAATCTAAACGACCCTCGTGTCCAAAGCATCCACGGATTCACTTTCTTCCATCCTCAGGCTCTCATAATTCCTCGCCAGAGTTTGGAGATTTGCTTCACGAACATGATTATCACCCATGTGGAGAGTTTTTATTATCTTCCACACTTGAGCCGTCGTTGTCTTTACATGCATGTGTCGGGCAACATCATCGAGAAGCACAGAATACAGAGCAGTCATGGCCTGCCGATCCTTCTTATACTCAGTCCCTCCTTTTTTGTACTGGTCACCTTCAGGATCGATCGCATCCCAGATTTCATGAGCTTCCATGGCGCACTCCATCTTGGTTGCCCAGATTGCATAATCATCTCGGTCCAGCCGGGGAATAGCAGCAGGGACTAGGGAGTCTTTCTTCTCCCCCGAGCCATCTCCAATCACAAGCTGATAGTTCTTGTTGTCGTCACCCATTGCTCTCTCATTTTCAAGGATCTAGCAAGGCTCTGATATCAACTGTAAGATCAAACTGAGGGATCCCTGCAGGCTTTACGCAAGAATACAAAGTATTATCGCATGAACAACGAGATATAGAGGAAAAACCTAACAACCGAGAGAGATTTGATTTATGCCGCACGGCTCATGTTATCTTTCGTTACTTTATATAAGTCTTACATCGAGTTCACGCCCAACATGGCACACCATCTTGCCCAACACGACGTGCCCCTTTTAAGAAGGTTTCCTAACTCAATACGCTAGATCAAATCCATTTTATACATCAACTGTTTGATAGAAAGAATCCTAATGTTGCACAAGTACTTATCCTAACACGTTCGCCTCCAGGAATCAATCAGCTAGCTTAGCTGCTTAGAAAGCTAGCTTATAAGGCCGCTTGTGTCTCTTGGCTGAAAGATCCGGCCGCCGAATCATGACGTATAAATACGCCGGCAAGTACCTCGTAGTATGTAGCCTGTAGCAAGAAACTTTAGATTTTGTGACATGTCGGTGTCGTGTTCTGGATTGTGTGTTGTATTGAAAGCACTGCTCGCATGTGCCAATGACTTACGACAAGAGAATGATGAGGGTACAAGTGATTAGGATGCAAAAAGAGTTCACATCATATAGGGGGTGTTTGTTTACAGGTACTTATTAATGTAGGGAGTTAAAAAAGTCACTTTTAGTCCATCTAAACCAAACAAAAGAGACTTATAGGGACTTAAAATGGGCATTTGAGACTTATGAAAGAAGACCCTTAGGAAGAGTCTTTTGGGAACTTTTAGTTGTAACATGGTTTTTTAGTCCATGTTTAGTCCCAGGAACCAAACAGGTAGGGACTTTTTAGAGACTAACGACTTTTTAGTTGGGACTAAAAAAAGTTCTAGCACTTATGAACCAAACAGGGCCATACATCTACAGCGTGCCCTCTTGATGTGTTAAACTAAGAATAAGTGCTACTTTCCTTTGAACAATTACATACCATACCCAACATTTTTGTCTGCGAAATCATGTGAGCACTAGCTCGGCATGGTGCAGCATGCTTGCTTGCCTGCAACGCAACTGTTCAATGCATAAGAATGTACAAGCCATATGTAATAGTACTTCCAATGTAAATCAATCACTCTGATCAGTACGGATGTGTTCGAAAAATGATGTGCGCATACAACTTTGGTTTACGATAAAAATCTACCCCTGTGGGGCCAAAGCATGTGTCCAGCCTAGAGGGCTTGCATATTTAAGACTGGAAGAGCGGACAGCTTCAAACTATTGAAACCCATATTTAGTCATGTTTTGCGTTGTGCTAATTGCTTTATGCCTGGTTTACTGTGGTACTTAGTGGGCAGTTCGTGGGAACTAGGTGATTATCCTTCCACGAATTTCGTGTCTGTTTATTCCTCTTGATTAAAAAGTTTGGCCTTAAAACAAAGGGGGCTGATGAACAAACTTAAAAACACATGGAAAAAGTGTTATAAATATTTTGAAATTGATGCGCCAAGTACAAGTCATCTGAGTGTGGAGCGTGTGGAAAGTGTTGTAAATATTTGAAATCGACCTCGTTGGTACATGTTGTGCTTGGATGATCTTTCTGTGACCAGTACCAGACTAACCACATATCGGCACTTTGTATGGCCCTGCTTGTGGGACCGGACATAAAATACAGCAGAGTCTGTTGTGCCACTACATCGCTACACTGGAGGCAATACTTGGTCGTGTACGCAAAAGAATTGTTCGATATACTACCGGCCTTAAATGCAGTTCACTGATCCATATGGGCGTGCATGGTCCAGTTATGCATAGCAGTGGACGCCGTGCACAGAAGCAAGATTTCGCTTGTAAGGATGCATTATCATTTTCAGAGACCTTCTCTCCAGGAGAGAAAAAAAATCAGTACGTAGACTAAACCCATTCCTAACTTTTTTCTTAAAGAGATCCTTACAGAAAGAAATAGTCATATCTAACATGCCTTTAAGTTCAGTGACAGTGCCATTTGGCCCATCATGGGCATGGATCCAAGCCTTCCTCCTTTAATTTGCTAAAGCATGAAAATATTTGCTATTCTTACCCATCTCTAGAATGTCTCTATCTCTAGACCTATGGCTAGCTTTAACTTCATCTTTGAGACATATACATTGAAGCTCTTGCAATATTTCTTTCATTCTGGAGATCTCAGAATCAAATAATTGCACGTCCTCAGATTTAACATCTAGCAAACCATACTCTTGAGAGAGTGAGATTTGGACCTTTGTAATTTCAGCCTCTATGATTTTACTTCATCGTTTGGAAAATTTCTAAACCTTCTCTTGCCGTATGTCAATAGGTTTGACCATGTTGACGGCTGCGTTCTGAAAACCATATGGGGTACTTCCTCTCTCATAAAATAAGTGTCCCAATTTTATACTAATTTTACTACAAAGTTGTATTAAAATTGAGACATTTATTTTGAGACGAAGGGAGTACTATCTAATGCCAATTGGATATTGTTTTAAACTTCCACCCCCGCCAAATAAAAGCTTCACATTTTTGTTAAATATTTTTTAGTTGTTGTTGTTGTTAGGGAATCATACATACGTGCGTGCAACGAGCAACGGTAGTACGTCTATACTACCCATGCACGCTGCTGCATCCGGCACTTAGTTGCGGACCTCCGCCCGATACTTGGGCTCGGGGATCTCGTCGGGGCCGGCACAGCAGTGACAGCCACCATGCCCGCAGCATCGGTGACTCACTAGTAGAAAAAGGGCCTATAGTCCCGGTTTATAAGGGTCTTTAGTCCCGGTTCGTGAACCGGGACTAAAGGGTCGGTATTAATACCCTCACCCTTTAGTCCCGGTTCTATCCAGAACCGGGACAGATGGGCCTCCACGTGGCCTGTCCGCTGAGCCCAGGCAGGAGGGCCTTTGGTCCCGGTTGGTGGCATCAACCGGGATCAATAGGCATCCACGCGTCAGCATTTATTTGACTCTGGTTTTTGTTTTTTTTTTTAAAAGAGGGGGGGGGGGGGGTTGGGGGGTTTTGGGGGGTTAATTTAGGTGTTTCATATATTGTGCTATAGCTAGCTAATTAATAGAGAAAAGTGTCCTTTATTTTTTCCGTGCTTGGTAGACGCTACGTACTATACATACATTATAGAGAGGACTAACTAGACATGCTAGCTAGCTAGTAATTAAGCAAACAGAAGATCGTCATGAACATATATATGCATACAGAGAGAAGTGATATCGACCACCTCTCCTTCTCCGAGAGATTGGTCGAACACCAAGTTCTCGTATATCTATCCGACGCTACCGGCTACATATATACAATAATTATCTTTTAAAATACCGGCCGAAACATCTAATTTTAAGAAAGGGGTCAATACATATATATATATATATATATATATATATATATATATATATATATATATATATGAATGAATGAAACTCAACACAAATGATGGTAATAAAATAAAATTGTGAATATTTTTATTTACGCACTTCAAATTGTTTGTCGGAGTAGCCCCTCTCACAGGTCGTGTGGCGGATGGACTCGCAAACGTAGTATCCACAGAAATCATTCCCTTGTTCCTGCCACAACCACTTTACAAGAAACAGAGGTCAATCAAACTGATAATTATATATAGGAAGCACATGCTAAATGGTATTGATGAAACTAGCGCTTGAATCACTAGGAGATCTTGGCGTGGAATATGCTACTATATAGTACTTACTTTCGGGTGTCTAAATTGCAGCTTCTTCGGTAGTCCCGGAGCTTTTTTGGTGAATTTCCCCAAGCCCTGCCATACAAAGAAAACAATTACTTGATATCAGAAATGAACAAAGTTGCTGATATGGTGGATAATGATCGATTTAACTTACTTCTCGAGCATTTCAGTCATTTCCGCATACTCCTTGGGATCTTTTCGTCTCGAGTCTAAGACAATTACTACTCCCTGCTCAAGCTTAATCTCTAGGAGAATATAGTGGAACCTGCGCACGCATGCATAACTCATCAATATTACATTTCTATAACCTGGACTAAATAAGGGAAACCGAATATGCCATGGTTACTTCCGGCTAATGATGAAGCGATGGATTTTTTCAATACTTTGACACTATAGGAACCCTCGACCCTGAAACCTTCGACCCTTGACCCCTTAATGACCCTCGACCCTCTACCCTAGTTCCCGACCCTAGACCCCTCGGCGATCCTCGACACCCTCGTTATATCGACAACGACGCCCCCCCCCTCGTGTCAAAGTTTCTTCTTTCTCCTCTATTCCTTTCTTTCTTCTTCTCCTCTTCTTTTCTTCTTATCCCTCGAGAAAGGAAAATAAGGAAAAGGAAGAAAAGAGGAAGAAGGAAGAAGGAAGAAGAAGAAGAAAAAGAAGAAAATAGAAGAAAGAAGAGAAGAAGAAGAAGAAGAAGAAGAAGAAAGGAATAGAAGAGAACATATTTTTCTCCTCTATTTTTTCTTCTTCTTCTATTCCTTTCTTCTTCTCTCTTCTTTTCTTCTTTTTCCTCTTCTTATTTATTTCTCCTCTTCTTCCTCTCCTCTTCTTCTCCTTTCTTCCTCTTCTTATTTTCCTTTTTATATGAACATATCATCATATATATGAACATACATTTTCTTTGCATATGCATATGAACATACATACATACATTTTTCTTTCATATGAACATACATACATACATTTTCTTTGCATATGACCATACATACATTTTTCTTTGCATATGACCATTCATACATTTTCTTTGCATATGCTTTGCATATAAACATACATACATATGAACATACATACATACATATAAACATAACATACATACACAAAAAATTCTAAAAATCTGCCTAAAAATCTAAAAATCTGCCTAAAGTTATCCATCCATCCATCCATCCATATAATGAACATATATAATGAACATATAAAAAGCATGCATACATCATCCATATTATGTTCATATAATGAACATATATACATGAACATAAATCTGCCTAAAAAAATTATATGAATTTTTTTTATGAAGAGGACGAGGGGACAGGGAGGAAAGGGGGGGTCGCCGGAGCCGGACCGAACGGGGAGGAGGGGCGGCGTCGAGGCAGGGGCGGCAGTGGGGGCGGGCGCGACGACGAGGTGGGGCGGGCGGGCGCAGGGGCACGGGCGGCGGCGGCGTGGGGCGCAGGGCGCGCCGTGCGTGCTCGTGGACGGGCAGGGCAGGCGGCGGCGGCGTGGCGCAGGGCGCGCCGTGCGTGCTCGGGACGGGCAGGGCACGGGCGGCGGCCGGCGTGGGGGCGCAGGGCGCGTCGTGCGTGCTCGGGACGGGCAGGGCACGGGCGGGCCGGCGTGGGCTCGGGCGCAGGCAGGCACGGGGAGACGGGGATGGCGGCCGGCGGCGGCGACGCGAGGAGCGCATTTGGGCAGCTGGCGGCGGGGCAACTGGCTAGGAGGCGAGGGAGATGTGAAAATTTCACAAGTCTTGCTTATATAGAAAGAGCATTGGTCCCGTTCAGGCACGATCCGGGACTAATGCCCTTTAGTCCGGTTGGTGCCACCAACCGGACCAAAGGCCAAATTTCAGCAGCCCAAAGGGCGGGAAGCGGCCTTTGGTCCGGTTGGTGGCACCAACCGGGACTAAAAGGCATTAGTCCCGGTCGTGCCACGAACCGACTAAACCCACTTTAGTCTCGGTTGGTGCCACCAACCGGGACCAAAGGCCTGTGCTGCCTCCAGCCAAATGTTTAGTCCCACCTCGCTAGTTGAAGGGCGCCGGCACTGGTTTATAAGCCCTGGTGTGCGTCCCCTTTCGAGCTCCTCTCAAATGCAGGCTTTCGGGCCTAATCATGCTACTGCCTGTGGGCCTATTGGGCCTCTGCGGGCCTGAATCCTGGCCCATGTAGGGTTTCTAGTCGTATTCAGGCCGTGGGGGCCTAGTAGGTGGTAGTTTTTTTTGCTTTATATTTTATTTCTTTTTGCTTTTAGTTTTAGAAAAAATATAAACTTTCTATTAGTGCCATTAGTTTTAAAATTTGAAAACACTTTTTTTATTTTCTTTGTTGCTTTATTTATTTTATTTTGTTTCTACTTACAACAAAATACTTATTGTTTCTATTTTTATTTTTTTCAAGTTTTTTTGTTTAGTTTTCTGCATTATTTATTTTCTTTTGTTTTGTTGCTTAATATTTTAATTCTTTTTGCTTTTTGTTCAGCAAAATTATTAACTTTCTTTTAGTTCTTTTAGTTTTATAAAAAATATTAACTTTCTGTTTGTGCCATTATTTTTAAAATTCAAAAACACTTTTTTTGTTTTCTTTGTTGCTTTATTTATTTTATTTTGTTTCTACTTACAACAAAATGCTTATTGTTGCTATTATTATTATTTTTTCAAGTTTTTTGTTTTGTTTCCTGCATTATTTATTTTCTTTTGGTTTTTGCTTTATTTTTAATTCTTTTTGCTTTTAGGTCAGCAAAATTATAAACTTTCTGTTAGTGCCATTTGTTTTAGAACAATTATAAACTTTCTGTTTGTGCCATTAGTTTTATAAAATTTGAATTCTTTGAAATTTGTGTGAATCACAAGTTTGTGAGCTCAACAAGGCGTAGAGGGACGGGCTTATAAACCGGTGTGAGCGCCTTCGGTTGGCAAGGTTCTCAAAGTTGGCATAGTATGTTCATGAACAAAACGGACAATGGTATCATACTCGTGTGTTACAAAGTTGGCATGGTATCATCATAATAGTTGCGGGAGAAAGTCTTCACTTTTTCTTCGCTTGTGTCGTTTGCTTATTGCGCCGTAACCATTAGGGCATGCATGTATCTTCTCCACCTCCAATC
Organism: Aegilops bicornis; assembly: GCA_021605145.1. NCBI lineage: Eukaryota > Viridiplantae > Streptophyta > Magnoliopsida > Poales > Poaceae > Aegilops > Aegilops bicornis. Next base: position 20,939,257 of record CM038674.1, on the reverse strand, counting down.
CTAGAGGGCATACCACCTTCTTTGCTGCGTATGTACTGTCGGGCAATTCGTTATCCTTTGGAAGCTTCTTCTTCATTATTTTCAGTAGCTTCTCAAATCCTTTATCAGTCACAGCATTCTCTGCCTTCCACTGCAGCAATTCGAGTACGGTACCGAGCTTTGTGTTGCCATCTTCGCAATTGGGGTACAACCCTTTTTGTGATCCTCTATCATGCGATCGAACTTCAGCTTCTCCTTTTGACTTTCGCATTGTGTCCTTGCATCGACAATGACCCGGCGGAGATCATCATCATGGGGCACATCGTCTGGTTCATCTTGATCTTCAGCAGCTTCGCCACGTTGCGGGACCATCGTGCACATCGTCTGGTGCAACTTGATGTTCAGTAGCATCACCGTATTCAGGGGCACATAGTTGTCATCGTACTCTTCTTCCTCGCCGTCTTCCATCATAACCCCTATTTCTCCGTGCCTCGTCCAAACATTATAGTGTGGCATGAAACCCTTGTAAAGCAGGTGGGTGTGAAGGATTTTCCGGTCAGAGTAAGACTTCAGATTCCCACATATAGGGCATGGAAAACACATAAAACCATTCTGCTTGTTTGCCTCAGCCACTTCGAGAAAAGCATGCACGCCCTTAATGTACTCGGAGGTGTGTCTGTCACCGTACATCCATTGTCGGTTCATCTGCGTGCATTATATATAATTAAGTGTGTCAAAAATCATTACAGAACATAATGAATAGATAATTAAATGACCAAATTAATAGAAGTTCATCATCACATAAAAACCAAAGTACATACATAGTTCTCATCTAACAACATAAAGCTCTGCAGAGCATCTAAATTAATTAAACCATACATTGAAACTATGTAAAACATTTCAATGTGAAAACAAATATGATCATAATCGCAACCAAGGTAACAACTGATCCAACGGTATAATGATACCAAGCCTCGGTATGAATGGCATATTTTCTAATATTTCTCATCTTCAAGCGCATTGCATCCATCTTGATCTTGTGATCATCGACGACATCCGCAACATGCAACTCCAATATCATCTTCTCCTCCTCAAGTTTTTTTATTTTTTCCTTCAAAAATTGTTTTCTTCTTCAACTAAATTTAACCTCTCGACAATAGGGTCGGTTGGAATTTCCGTTCAACAACCTCCTAGATAAATAAAATCTATGTCACGTTGGTCGGCTTAATTTTCATAAACAATAAATGAACCAATAGTTATGAAAAGATAATATATACCACATCCGAATCATAGACAGGGCGAGGGAATGACGGGGCGGATACCAAAACCATCGCACTATATAAGATGCAATAATAAAAATAAGAAAATAATACAAGTAAGAATATTTTTCCTTTCAGAAAGAAGATAAGAACAAGAGGCTCACCACGGTGGTGCTGGCGATGAGATCGCCGCGGTGATCGACGGCGGTGAAGACGGGGACGGGGCGTGACGGACCGCTAAACCTAGACAAATATTGAGGAAAATGGAGGTTAGAGGTCGAGCTTGGAGAGGAGAAAGCTTAAGTAGTGTGGCTCGGGCATTCCATCGAACACCTTGTGTGCATAGGAGGTGAGCTAGAGCACCACCAAGCCCCCTCCCCCTCGGCCAGAAAAATAGAGCAGTGTGCTCTGCTCTTGCTGAGGGGCTATATATAGGCAGCACCATTAGCCCCGGTTGGTGGCATGAGCCGGGACTAAAGGGAAGCCTTTGGTCCCGGTTCATGCCACCAACCGGGACCAATAATGATGGGCCAGGAGCCAGAACCATTGGTCCCGGTTCGTCCCACCAACCGGGACTAATGGGCAAAACAGGCCTCAACGATAGCCTCTTTTTCTACTAGTGACTGCAGCCGCCGCCGCCGCCTCTGCCGTGTCCAGGGTACCCGCCGCCGCCGCCACCCCCGCCGTGTCCAGGGTACCCGCCTCCGCCGTGTCCAGGGTAGCCACCGGCCTGGGTCTCCTCCTTGTTGGCCACTGCATGAACAGAAACAGTATGCATGTAATTAGTCGCAGCAGCAGCAGGTTTCTTAATTAGCCTAATGATGATTCGGTTGAAAACTAGTGCGCACGGGTTTGTTCGGCTGTGGCCAGGAGGAAAGCCGCAGCAAGCAGGACAGAAACCACAATGAGACCCTTGGACGCCATGCTTGGCACCGTCGTCTGGTCGACCTTCAACTGGGTGTGCAAGATTTATCGGCAGCAACTACAAGTACCTTGCAGTAGCTAGCTTGGTTGTGTGTTGTGTGATGGACGAGATGAAGATGCCCATGAAGATGAAGCGAATGTATATATAGGCGGGAGAGGCCAGTGGAGGCCAGCTTGGTTGAGACGGGGGAGCTCTCGTCCTTGATCTCCTCGATGACTCCATAGGAGCTTCGTCGGCAAGAGTAGACGATGTATTACGTGGAGTAGGCAACGTGGACACGTAGCTAGGGCATTAGAAGTTGGGAGATGGATGACATTCATTAGCGTCTCAGGTTCATACACTTGCTTGGCGTGATTTGCAGGTGTGCAAGATGGCGATGAAATCTGCGAGACTATGTGAGAAATGCGACAAACATCGACTCGGCGCCATGCATGCAGGACGCATCGATCAGCTCCGATGGATATTGGAGTGAACGCGTGCATGAATGTCGCTGTGCATCCAAATCCATCGTGCATTCTTCTGAATTTGGAGAGTTGCTGAACGTCTATGGTCGTTCTGCATCGGGAGAGGTTCCCTGACTCGCACATGCAGCGGCGCGCATTCCCTGACAAGATAGCGACCTGAGCGCTAGGATTCTGCACATTCGATTAGGTTACTTCGGTTTATGTTTCGGTAAACGGTATAAAACCGAACTGTCCGAATTAAATTCGGTTAGTATAATTGAAAACCGAATTTTACTGTAGCAGTGAGAAAAACCGAAAATTCGGTTTTTTCGGTTTCGGTATCGGTTCGGTCTTCGGTTCATCGGTTTTTATGCTCACCCCTACATGTGGGAAAACATCCTCCCTTACAAATAGGTGAAACTCCAACCAAACTAGCAATGTGGGACTAAACTTTATTCCCACCTCACGAATGGGCTAAGTGTGGGCCTCTAAGATTTACTAGAAATTTCTGAAAATAAGATTGGGCTGGCCCAAAATAGAATAAATTCCAGCAGTCTTTGTCTTCCTTTGATATAGTCTCGTAGACTTGCTTATGTTGGTTGTTTATAGGCTGTTAGTAGAAAAGCTTAAAACTGCATGAACTTTAAAATTAGGAGAATAGTCATTCTTGTAGTCTATTCAACCCACTATCCATACTAACAATCCTACCGCTTGTAGCTAGGTTACACTATGAGTTCAAGAAGAGATGGAGTTCACCATTTGGGTTCATCACAAAGCCGCCTCGCCCAGGTGGTGAGGATCTGTGGCCACTGATCACTGGTTGGGTTGCATAATCCAAGACACGTGTGTGTTCATGTGTCTTTAACGTGCATCTCTGTGTTGCCGGGTCGCTGATGGGAATGGTGGCTTGCCCGCCCAGTGGTCCCACACCATGGTGGATGGCATTTCCTCACCGGTTTAGGTGTGCTTGTAGTGTCACAGCGCTGGATGACGCGCACCACGGGTTTTATAGAATGCGTGGCTAGTTCGGTATCTCTTGCTAGGATGTACCAATGGATGATTAGGAGCTCAATTTCTAAATTTGTGTCCCGCGCTCTGCCTTGGTCTCGGCACATCGGCACGCAAACCTTTTAATCCCGACTAGAGCAAGTAAGAAGGTTAGGTTGTTTGCAAATTTTTTTTTGTAATTGCTTTATTATGGGCCTTGGAAATATGTGAAAAGAGGCCTGCATTTTTTTGTGTGGTAGTGCACTTTTCTGAAGAAAAAAAACTAACAGCTTCTCTATGAGATCTGGTCTTTTTCGGCCATATTGGAGGATCACATCTTTTTCCTGTTTTTTTTCTCTTTTCCCTTTTCTCTTTATTTTCTTATATTTATGCTTTCCTTCATGTTGATTTTCAAATACATGGACCATTTTTAAAATTCTATGAATATGTTTTCAAAATGGTGTACACTCACATGAACATTTAAAAAGATATGAAGAATTTCTTAATTATACGAACACTTTTCATAAAATGAAAATCTTCTAACTTTCATGTATATTTTTTCCAATATGTTGCACGGGAGAGCGGGCGAAGAAAGCGGGGAGGGAGAGAAAAGGATGGTGCGGTTCCCTGAGTGCCCCTTTTGCTTACCTTTTCTTAAAGGGGAGCCCCTTTTGCTTAGAGCATGGTTAATAATACAACCAACAATCGGCTATAAGAAGTTGCCATGTCATGTACAGCCAACCTCTTAGCCGGCATGTACAATAGTAAGTTTTAAATATATAATAGTTTATCAATAGTCGGCCCACCTTACATCCTCATAAAGTGTCTTGGGTCTCGTATTGCAGCTGGCTACTAACCAAGAGTCCGCTTCTCTTCTCTCTCCTCTTCTCTTTCCTCCAACTAAGCACAAATATATTATTCTATTTCTTATAGCCTGCTTATGTCATTCTATTGTACTTGCTCTTACCTGCTAAGCTTTCGCTGGCTCTATTTTTTTCCTTCCAACATGTGGCCCATTGAAAACTAGCAGGAGGAGGCTTTCCTGCCCAATCGATGCGCTCCCTCGATCCGATGTGGACCGATCTCGCTCTTGGAGTGTGTAATGGGCCTTCGAGATATATAAAAAGATGCCTACATTTTTTTGGCGATAGTGCACTTTTCCCAATTTTTGTTTTCCTGACGGCTTCTCTACGAGATCTGGCTTTTTCCAACCATACTTGAGGAATTTTTTTTCTAGTTTTTTTTCCTTTTTTTCTCTTTTCTTTCTTCTATTTAGGATTTCCTTCATGATGCTTGTCAAATACATGGTCCGTCTATAAAATTCTCTGAATATGATTTCAAAATGGTGGACACTTACATGAACATTTTTTTAAGTATATGAACAATTTTTTAATTATTTGAATACTTTTCTTAAAATGAAAATATTTCAACTTCCATGTGTATTTGTTCAAGTACATAAAATGAAAAACTAAATATATTAATATTTTAAAAGTACATAAATAATTTTATTTTGAATACGCGTGTTCTGTTATTACAAAAGGATATCTTTTTTACTTCTACTATTTTATCAGGTTGGTTCATAAAACTCCCCAAATAATGTGTCAGTCGGACTACCGATAGTTCAAAAAAAAATTCAGGGAAAACGTGGTTCAAATTGTTTGGACCACATGATGCCGCACTTAGCTCTTAGAATAAATGCAGCTAACTTTGGCCAGCAGTTTCTCTCTCTCTCTCTCAACCTCACTTATCTCTCGCCCTCGAACACTGCTACGTGCAGCCATGGAGAACCACCGTGACGACGGCTTCGCTTCCAGCGCTGCTTCCCTCGAGGGGATTAGGGGGCTCGCCGCGGGTGAAGACCCCATCCACGTCGAAACCATGACCCAGACACAAACATACCAAGGTACTTATTCGATCCCCTCTGCTTGTACATGTTCCTGCAGTACCTTGAAAGGGATGGATGCACATCCAGATGTATCCATTCCTTAGATTGTTTGCACGCACCAACTGCAACTGGTAGTTCTGCCCTTACCAGATAAATCTAGACTTCGATCGATGCAAGATGCTAGAGAATTTTCTTCTTTGTTATAAGAAAGGGAGCGATGTACATGTGTTGTTAATCATTAGCTTGTTTGCGCGTACCAACTGCGACTCATAGATCTGATAAATCTAGGCTTTGATAGATGCAAGATGGTAGAGAATTTTCGTCTTTGTTAACTGACGAGTGTCGTGAACTTGATTGCGAAGAGTGGCTTGCCCCATCACGTGCACGCGCTGGCGCCCGGAGCCCCGGACTCCGGCTGAAGAACAGGAAACTTCAGAGGAGCAGTTACTTCTCTTTTCTTTAAGAGAAAAAGTATCAGTTACTACTTGTTAATGTGATCAGATTATCTACATCCAAAATTTCAGGATACGCAAGGACATAGCTTGGTTGTGCACAGTCTGGTACTGATGGATCTGTATGTGTATGTGCAGTGTTATCTGGCGACGAGAGCGTGGAGATGGTGATGAGGGGGTTCAATGGAGGCCAGAGCGACTTCCTGACCAAGCCCCCGTCCTGTCAGGGAGCGAAGCCTCAACGCTGCCGTCAATGCCGCCCCCGCTAACGCCGATCCTCGCTCCAGCCGGGATGGCACATCGAGGAAGAGGCCAACGGAAGTGGACCACTCCGACGTGGGGGGCTACGGTAGCAGGACCGCCAAGAAGATCACTGCAGAGAAGCATGCATTACTTCACAAAGTGGCCAACAACCGGATCAATGGAACAGAAGGTGCGTGCAATTTATGCAAACATATAGTCCAATATCTCCATGTCCGGCACTTTGTGCTATCTGCGATCATACATAATCGTTTCTGCATGTTTTATTTCTTAGTACTCATTGACTAGTAGTAACCAATGTGTAAGTATGCATGCACATGTAAGTTTGTGATGTTAATGTAGGAGATAGTGAGTACTATATATATGCATGTGAGGCCAAAATGGTCTCGTCTTCTAGTGGTACAGTTTAGTGTGTATGAAGTGCTTACTTATCAGCCATACTGGCATAGTCCTACCTTGTTTGGATGGTTGGTGCATGGCTTGTTTGGAAGTTTGTGATTTTAATAGGTAATAGTGAGTGCTATATACCCCTCCTTTCCACTTAATAGTGCGCATAATATTTTTATTTTGGTGAAATTTCATATTGTAATGTGCATTTGCACAGACGTCCAAGTCTAGACGAAACTAAGTTCCCGTGGTACACACTGCAGTGGTGGGACCGACTGCACGTAGGAATGAGATAGGCTGTGAAGAGTTGGCTAGTTTCGTCCACAAAATGCATCCAGCTCATTCATTGTATTAGGCAGGAACTATGGGCACTGCTATATAATGGAACAAAGGGAATATATACGAGTGGGACCCCAAGTATGGCGTTGCTTGTTTTATTCTTTGGCCAAAATGGTATTGGCTTCTAGTGATAGAGTCGAGAGTGTATGAAGTGCTAAATAGGACATTATGGTATTCTCATGACTTCTTTGTATGGTAAGTTTAGTATTCTCACTCGTGATAGGATCTATGTGCCCGATCGCCATTCACTAATTACTAAATAGGACATATATGATGATCTATATATGCATATATGTAAATGACATATTTGAGCATGCCCTATATATAAGATTGTACCTCTATGGAGGGCGAGCATCGATCTGCACAAAAGGTAAATATCTAGTAGTCTATGTCTAACCATAACCTTGTATCCACTCCCTCCCCGACGCGTCTCTCCTAGGGCTGCTCAGGGAGGAACCCTAGTCGGCGCCACCACCACTACATCACCTCCCCTCACCATCCTCGATAGACGTCACCGGGCAAACCCGTTGGCGATGCTATTGTGCTGCATCGACCTGCACTTGCCTCTCCTCGCCGGAGTCTGGCGTCCGCTGCGCCGGTGCTCACAGTTGCCCTTGCCGCTGCACCCCTAATTGGATCTTGTGGCGTATGCATTTCCCGCCACAGTGCCCCATCGACCCCCTTCTCGACCTCCATTTGCATCTCCTTCCTGTTGTCGCTCGCAACTCCTATCTACCAGCGGCGGGGGTGGGCCTTCCATATCCACCCTGTCTCCCCACCCTCATCCCACCCTCGCGAAGTTTGAGGCCCTATGGCCTTGCGTAAGGTGGGATCTAGCCGGAGGTGGCAGTGGCGATGCAACATGATTCTAGCTGCTTGGGCCGGCTGCTCCTAGGGTTGCGGTCCATGTACCTCGTGAGACACCTATGTGTGGCGACCTTCAACAGTGAGGCGTGCCCAAGCTCCTCTTGTTCATGCATGGCGCTACCTGTAGTGGTGGCTTAATTATGGAGGCATTGCAGCTCTCCTCATCTGCGGTGGACAGTGCCGATGCACGTACATGGATCTGGATGGTGAAGGTGTTATTGGGACATATGTCGAGTGGTCTTTGGACGGATTCAGCAGCGGGGGCGCCTGAGGGTGTCATAAATTCTTGAAGTCATTGTTGCAGCAAGCCTTTGTCCTACTAGTTATCGAGTGGAAGCTTCACGACCATGCCGCCCATGGGGGTCATTACCCCTTCCTAGAGGCATCATAGAGGTACCCAGCCCTTTTCATGCACGTGGAATCTTGCGTCCTATGTGGGTGTGCTGCCGTGGGGCTCAGCAGTGGTGCCTCCTAATGATGTCGCGGTGCTACCTGCTACCACTCGGGCTGGTCATCCGGTGTAGCCTTCCTTGCTATGTTCTTAGCCCTCTTCCGATGAACTCTGGTGTGGTGTGCATGAGCACTTGGGGTGCAAGTACTGGGTCGCCGGTGACTCTTAAACGACGCCTTCCTCATGTCTGACTTGTTCCTGATGTACACTTGTCGTTTCCTTGGCACTTTTAGGTCGAGGGCGTGCTGACCCAGTTCGGCCCCTGTAAGTGCATCTAGTGCCCCTTAGTGATTTTGGTGTATTGAAGACTTATAGGTTAAGTAACTAATGCGTTTGTGAGTGTACACAGGTCTATAAGTCTATGAGGAGTTTGATATTTACAGAGAAAGTCGAATTTCTAAAAATGAAGTTCTTCAACTCAAGACTTTGATATTCTCAAGACTTTGAAAGTGAAGAAATTGGTGTAACCTTGAAGACTTGGTATTCATTTGAGGAACATGAAGCGTGAAGACTTTTGTTTTCGTAGTTTCATTTTCTCTTTCTTGAGTCATAGGAAACACCGTACTGTTAAAGGGGGTCGAGGAAATACTAAGGAAAAATTTCCATTTGATGCTCAACTCAAAATCCTACACCTACCAATCCCTTCGAGTGAAGCCTTTGAAAATCTCATACAGTTCAGTCAATTTCTTCAAAGGATGTAGACGAAGCTCTTCCGGTCACGAGAATTTGTTCGACCGAGGAGTTAGGAATTCGCCAAAGGCGGATTGCCTACACAATGAGGAACATGATAGCCCCGAGGAATTTGATATTCAAATTTCCGATCGTTCTTTATCTTCTTGCGCCACCTGTCCCAAAATATCTTATCCACCTAACGGTCATATCATTGAAGGGCATTTATGTCTTATCATGTCGGGCTGCTCCCTAGGCTATAAATAGCCGCCCCTACAACCACTAGCTGGTTGGCTGCTCCGAGAGAACTTGACACTTGTCATTTGAGAGCAACCCATCCTCCGAGGACTTTGAGAGAAAATCATCAAGTGAGGAAAAACCCAAAAGTGAGGAAAAACCCAAAACCAAACCCCAACAAACCCAAGTGATTGAGCATCATCAAGAAATTGATCCTGCGTGGATCCGACGCTTGTTACCTTTGAAGACTGTGCTTCTTCCAGACGGTTAGGCGTCAAGGTCTAGAGCATCCAAGAGGAATTGTGGATCGCCGAGTGACCAAGTCTGTGAAGGTTTGGAAGTCGCTCAAGACTTACCACGAGTGATTGGACGAGGTCTGTGTGACCTTAGTTCAAGGAGAATACGGTGAGGACTTGGTGTCCCGAGCTGCATGCTCAAGGATCGGGTGTCCGGACTGTGTGTCCTCGAGTTTAAATACTCAGCCGCTCCAACCAGACGTATAACTGAGACAGCAGTTGGAACTGGTCTACCAAATCATTGTCTTCACCAACCTAACTGGTTCTATTTCCTCAACCCTTTCATTTCCTCATTACTGTGTTGAGTGTTTGTTCATATCTGTGTTTGAAGACTTTCTCAATTTCCTCAGTTCAATTTCTTCATCTGCTTTGTCTTCATCTTGTGTTATCCTGTGATTACGCTTTTCTCAGACTGTGATTGTCTTCATTTCATCATGAGGACTATGCTTGTAATCTGTTACGCTTACTTCGAGTACTTATTCCGCTGCAAGTATTTCTTCGCTAAGGAATTTCCTCACCGCAAATTCCTAAGTGAAGAATTCATAAAAATCGCCTATTCACCCCCTCTAGTCGATATAACGCACTTTCAATTGGTATCGAGCGAGGTACTCCTTGTTCTTTGTGATTTTGGTTTAACCACCGAGTTTTAGTTATGTCGACCACGTGTATGAAGAAAGTGACATGCCCTATCTTTGACGGTCACGATTATCCCAAGTGGAAGGCCATGATGAGGAAGCGCCTCATGGCAATGGACAGCGAGCCGTGGACCGTCAATCGAAATTGGCCTTATCGATCTATGCAAGGCGGCGAACACCGATGATATTCGCAAGTTCACTCGACTTGACATCATGGCTAAGGATATCATCTGCTCCTCGCCTATCTAGAGATGAATTCAAGCGCATTATGCATCTTTGCAATGCGGTTTATCTGGGACCGAATCTCGACGCTTATGAAGGTCATCGAACCCGTCATGATCCCTGGTTTGAGGACTTCAAGGAATCTCTCAAAACGATGACTTTCGAGCCGTAATCATCATCATCGCATCATGTCTCATGGCAAAGGGTGACGAGGTAACCGAATGTTCCTCATCTGAATATAGTGGCTGTGAATCGATGATGATGAATCGATGATGATATTGAACCTAGCTATACCAAACTTGTTTGCCTTGCCACCAAACAACAACATGCCTTGGAAAAGGTTCAAAACATGTTAGGTAAAAGTGATGATATGTTACGTGAAGAAATGGATCGCACTAAAGCCCTGACTGAAAATCTTCAGAGACTTCAGTCTAGGCTTGACAACCTTCAAGGTCATCATAACACTCTCTTATCTGATCATGAGAAACTTTCTTATGAATTTCTTCAAAGAAAGCAAGATCTTGAGAAGCTAAGAGTGAGTTATGAAGATCTTCGTAGGAGCGCGATTCATTACTTGCTCAACAAATCAGTGCTTGTCAAGAAGAATTTGTTCCTCCATGCTTAAAGTGCATTGAACGTGAATCGCTAATTCTTCACCAATGTTCAAATGCTTCAACTGTTACAAATTCTTCACCTGCCTCTGCTATCACTAATTCCTCATCCGAGGACATTGCTAGTATCACCGACAATGCAGATCGAAGGAATTGTACATGACAGGCATGTACAAAAGCCTCAAAGGGCATCAGACTCTTTGTGATGTGCTTAAAAGCAGATCCTCAATAGGAACCCTAGGAAAGAGGGTATTGCCTTTGAGAGGAAACTCAATGCCGATGGAACGTCGAAGCCCGAAAGCGTATCCGAAAACCTCATGGGTTGCTGCAAAGGGACCTCCAGTTGATCCATCTAACTTATCTGGCTTTACATGCGAATCTCCTCATTCTGCTGATGAGTCATTTGACTCAAACTATAAACTGTTCAAAAATCAGAATGGTGAAGTATTTGCAAGATATGTTGGTACTAATCGCAGGAACGGTTCCCCTATGAAGAAAATCTGGGTTCCCAAGAAGTGCCTTGAAAGTCTTCAGGTGAATGTCCTCATGACACCACCTGTGAAGAAAAGGAACCCCAGATCAAATTCTTCATATGAACCAAACTCTTCATATGGATCCAAGTCCTCATACGGACCAAATTCCTCACATGGATCAAATTCCTCAAAAGGATCAAAGTCCTCATATGATTATCATCGTGCTAACAACTCTGTTTCGTAGGGTAGAGCTAAGGGCTATGAATATGTGCATTATTCTTCAAACCAATATGTTCATAAGTCCTCAAAGAATTTCTCTGCTTATTCATATGCTTACCCTAACCCCTCTTATGTGAAACGAAATGGTTTGGCCTCTATGCCACCATTCTCGTATGGTGCTCGCAGAATGATGAACTCTTTGCCACCCCTTCAGATGTGGGTGGTGAAGAAAAAGAACTAATCTCTTCTGCAGGGTCAGGTCTCCAGACGTGCCTAAACGTCTGAAGAATTTGCTGGGGGCCTGACAAAATCGCCTGAAAGGACGCATGCTAATCATGATGAAATGAACTTTCATTTCACACGTCCTCATACTACTTATCTGAATACTGACTGATGAAATTCATCTGATGAACTTGATATCATATTCTTCACTCATGAAGTATATGAGATTGTAAGTTGTACTAATTCATCTGCAGGATGATCAACCCAAAGCCAGTGAGTGGGTTCTCGATAGTGGATGTACAAATCACATGACTGGTGACAAGAATCTATTGATGGATGCTACCTTATCACCGTCACATCTGAAGCATATCATCTTTGCTGACAAAGGCAAAAGTCAGGTATTGGGACTTGGTAAGGTTGCTATCTCTAAGGACATGCACATGGACAAAGTCATGCTTGTTGAGTCTTTAGGATATAACCTCATGTCGGTCTCAATGCTTTGTGATCTCGATATGGTTGTTATCTTTGGCAAGTATCGTTGTGTTGTGATTATGGAAGTCGACAATTCCAAAGTCTTCAAGGCTTTAGGAGAGGAGACTTGTATATTGTTGATTTTTCCACAGGACCACAACCAGCCGTGTGCCTACTTGCAAAAGCTTCGTATATTGGCTATGGCATCGACGACTTGGTCACGCAGGCATGAGGAATTTGCACACGCCAGAAGAAGAAGCATGTCATTGGCATCGAGAATGTCAAATTCCTCAAGGACCATTTATGTGGAGCCCGTGTGAAGCTGGAAAATGACCAAGGCCAAGCATCCAAATAAGACTATCATGACCACTACTCGTCCTTCGAATTGCTTCACATGGACCTCTTTGGTCCCAATCATTATTCAGTCAGCCGTTAATGAAGCATCACTATATGGCTTTGTTATTGTTGATGATTACTCTCGTTACACATGGGTACACATTGTTACTATAAAAATCAAGTGCAGGAAATCTTCAAACGATTTTCCTCGAGGGCTTCAACTAACTTTGGTGTGAAGATCAAGCACATCAGGAGTGATAATGGAACTGAGTTCAAGAATTCCGGTCTTGATGACTATCTTGATGAACTTGGTATTACTCATGAGTTATCTGCTCCTTATACTCCTCGGCAAAACGGCGTCGTGGAGCGCAAGAACAGAACTCTTGTTGAGATGGCTCGCACTATGCTTGATGAATACAAAACGCCTAGTCGTTTCTGGATTGAAGCAATTGCCACCGCGTGCCACATCATCAATAGAGTATATCTTCACAAATTCTTCAAGAAGACTGCCTATGAACTCCTCACTGACAAGAAACCTAATGTAAGTTATTTCAAAGTCTTGATTGCCAAATGCTGGATTAGAGATCCTCACCACAACTCTAAATTTGCACCGAAAGCACATGAAGGTTTTATGCTTGGTAAAGGAAAGGACTCTCACACATAAATAGTCTACAACATCACTCTACACAAGATAGTTGACACTGTAGCTGTGCGGTTCGATGAAACTAATGGCTCGCAAAGAGAGCACCTACCTTCTGTGGTTAGATTTAACCAGCACCGAGGATTCTATCAGGTTCAAGGCAACCGAGGATGTCATTCCCATCAAGAAACTGCTGAAGAATTCATTCCTCAGACGTGAAGAACGCCGAGCTGATGCACTCAAGATAATGCTGAAGAAAATGGTGCTGAGGAAAATGATCAAATTCCTCAAGACAACCAGCTCATCCTCGCGTTGCAAAAAGAAGTGCAAGTGGAGAAGATCATCGATGACATTAAAGCGCCAGGTCCTCTCACACGCTCAAAAGCTTCACATTTATCTAACTTTTGTGGGCACTATGCTTTTGTCTCTATCACAGATCCCACTAAGGTAGATGAAGCATTTCTGGAGCCTGAGTGGATTCAGGCCATGCAAGAAGAATTACATCAGTTCGAGCTCAACAATGTCTGGGAACTGGTCAAACGTCCAGATCCTCGCAAGCATAATATCATTGGCACAAAGTGGATCTATCGCAACAAACAAGATGAAAATGGTCTTGTGGTGAGGAATAAGGCACGACTTGTAGCTCAAGGCTACACGCAGGTTGAAGGAATTGATTTCGATGAAACTTTTGCACCTGTTGCTAGACTTGAGTCTATTCAAGATATTACTCGCCTATGCTAACCATCACAATATCACTTTACATCAAATGGATGTGAAAAGTGCATTCCTCAATGGTAAGCTTGAGGAAGAAGTATATGTTGCTCAACCCCAGGTTTTGAAGATCCAAAGAATCCTCGACAAAGTCTTCGCACCAAATAAGGCCCTCTATGGCCTCAAGCAAGCCCCTCGGGCGTGGTATGATACATTGAAGGAATTCTTCGTGAAGAATGGCTTCACACCCGGTTCACTCGATCCTACTCTTTTTACTAAATCTTATGATGGTGAACTGTTTGTGTGCCAAATATATGTTGATGATATTATCTTTGGCTGCATCGACCAACGTTATAGTGATGAATTTGCCTATATGATGAGTGAAGAATATCAAATGTCTATGATGGGAGAGTTGAAATTCTTCTTAGGTCTTCAAATTCGTCAACAACACAATGGCATATTCATATCTCAGGAGAAATACCTCAAAGATGTCCTGAAGAAATTCGGCATGCAAGACTGCAAAGGTGTCAAAATTCCTATGCCCACAAATGGCCATCTATGCAATGATGAAAATGGTATTGACTTCGATCACAAGGTATACCGCTCCATGATTGGTTCCTTATTGTACTTATGTGCATCTAGGCCAGATATAATGCTTAGTGTTTGCATGTGTGCCCGATTTCAAGCTACACCGAAGGAATCATACCATAAGGCTGTGAAGCATATTCTTCGATATCTTGCTCACACACCAACACTAGGATTATGGTACCCCAAGGGCTCTACTTTTGATCTCATTGGGTATTCTGACTCTGACTATGCTGGTGATCGTGTGGACCGCAAGTCAACATCTGGTACTTGTCATTTCCTCGGACGATCTTTGGTCTGTTGGTCCTCGAAGAGACAGAACTGCGTATCACTGTCCACTGTGGAAGCTGAATACATTGCTGCTGGCTCGTGTTGTGCTCAATTACTATGGATGAAGCAAAACCTCAAGGACTACGGCATCAACGTGAAGAATGTGCCTCTCTATTGTGACAATGAGAGTGCCATCAAGATTGCTCACAACCCAGTTCAGCACTCGAAGACAAAGCACATTCAAATTCGTCATCATTTTCTTCGTGATCATGTGTTGAAGGGCGACATCTCCATCGAGCACGTGAAGACTGAAGAACAGCTAGCTGATATCTTCACTAAGCCCTTGGATGAGAAGAAATTTAGCAAGTTGCGGTGTGAGCTAAATATCTTAGAATCTTCGAACGTTCTCTGAAAAAGGCACACATCCTAACACTTATGCAAAATTGATGACTTAGATGTGCAACACATGAAGAAACGTTTTTCTTCAATCAATGAAGAATAACACTCTTAGTGTGAAGAAATTAATGAAGAATTTGATTCTCAGAACCCTACGACAATTGTACGCGGTGTCTGAAATCATCATTCTTATACGGTGGGTCACGCCACCACCAAAGTTGAAAATCTTCAATTTGAGTTTTTCCTCATTTTTGAAATTCTTCAGTTTTTCAAATTCGTCAGTTTTTCAAATTCTTCAACTTTGCAAAATCTTCACTATTTCCGTCGTCTTTGTTCATTGACTATATATATATATATGGATTTATGTCCTCTACAACATTCACTTATGGCTATTTCTTCAAGTCGCTTTTTCTGCTAAGTGAATGTGATCGGACCCTTCCCCCTCTATGCTATACTCAACCCAATCCATTCACAAATTCTTCATGTGCATTCTACTTTGAAACTCGTTCAAAATCTTCACTGTGTCCTTAACAGCTGAAGAAATTGCAACGGAACTTTTAAAACGAATCTTATCCAAACCTTCGCTTACCATTAAACTGCTCCGCATCCCACGATGCATTACTTTATTCACCCACGATCAGACACGATCTCCACTACACAAGACGTGGGTGACACATGTCGTGAGAAGGGAAGCGGTCAGGGCATGTTCGTCCTAAATCTTGGGCGATCCGCTTTTTCACCGTGTCTATAAATACCCTCTCTCCCTTCCTCACTCTTTTACTCTGCTCGACCTCTCTCTCCCGCCGAGCTCCTCAAAACCCTAAGCGCCGCTACTCCATCGTCAGCCGGTGAGGAAAAGCTTCACTGCCTTGACCTCGTCAGCCGACGTGATTCGCCGACCGCGGAAATCCTCACTCCGCCGTCACAGTAGCTGTCTTCCTCCGCCAAGTTAGGGCGTGGAAGATCTGAACGGACGAACTTCCCAACTGTTCTTCTCAGTTCGTCGTGTTCTTCACTTCGGGTAATTAAAAGTTACTTTTATTAATCGCTTTGATTCTCAAATTTTCTTCAAATTCTTCAATTGTGTTTATTCTTCAAATCTTCACACATATGAACACCTCAAATCTCTTGACTCGTTTCTCTAAGCTATGATTTTCTTCAAGATTCCTCAATTGTGTGGATCTTCGATCTATACAACTCGAACCTAAGACAAAGAACGCTATTGAAATTCTTCAAGGCTCATCTGGTCAAAATCCTCAAAACTTGTTCTTTTTTAAAACCTTCGAGAACGCATATGACCTCTCAAAATTCCTCGCAACTATACTGCTCACAGGTACACATGTCCGCTGCTGAATCACTAGGTTCTCATCAACTTAACTCATTTGCAGCGTTCCTCGAAGAAAAACTGCACACTTCTTCAGAGAACTCAATTGTTAAATTTCCTCAACTGAAGAAAATGGCAGATGGTAAGAAACCACAGAAGGGAGGAAAGAAACCAGAGGTTATGACATCATTTGAAATCCCTGAGGAAATATATGCTGACTATTGCACACCGGATGAGGAAAGCAAAAATCAACGCAAGGTGCTTATTCAGAAAATTGAACGGAGATGGGCACGGGAATGGAGGGAATACAGATATGTAACTTCCAAGTACATGAAGAAATTCGCTCTTAACCCTCCATGCCCAAGAGCTCCTTTGGCACCTGGCCAAGTAGCTGATCCCACAAGCATCAAACGAGGTGAGGACTTTCCTGATGAATGGGCTAAACGCCAAGCAAAATTGGCAAAGCAAGCAAAGGAAGCAGTGAAGAAATTCAATGAGGATTCTGCCGCTGCTACTGCCACAGAGGTTTCGGTCAAACCGAAGAAATCAATGCAAAAGAAGCCTGCTCATAAGCCAAGTGCTTCATCCTCTGCGCCCTCACGGCCAAGTTCCTCAGCAGCACCTTTCAAGCTAATTCCTCACACTGCTGCTGCTCCACCAAAGTCCTCAACAGCTCCGTCAAAACCTTCAGTTCTTGTGCACCTAGCTACATGTCAAAGGACTGCTGGCTTTTCAATTGCCTCAGGCATTTCTGCAAGTTCCTCAGCAGCTCCCACTTCTTCAACTGGCCCGTCTCTGCTGAAGACCAAAGCCACAGCTGGACGAGGTCCTCGGCCTAGTCCAAAGAAGAAACTGGTTGCATTCCATGTACCATATGATGATGAAGCGTCTGATGAAGAACTTATGGAATCATCGAGACCGCTAAGTAAGGGCCGCTAGAGCCAAAAGGTACATCTGTAAGCATCGCTGTTGGACCCAAGAAAGTCCTCGACTTCATTGATCTCTCGCACAATGATCCCAATACCCTCCGCTCGACCTTCATTTGACACCGGACAAAGTCATATGTTGACTCACTTCATAACTCAAGAAAAATGGAAGTATGAGAAGGCGAGGGAAATCAAAAGGCTCAATACAGGAAGGAGAAGTTCTCAAGAAAAACGTTGTCAAGATGACACCGAGGAGCTTCTCCAAGTCCAAACTGAAATTCAAAACCTCGGCAAGAACTTCGATACATACTATGCTGATTGGCAAGGAGCCAAGACCAGATTCGCCAACTCGACAAAGAAATTCACAAATGTTGCTGCCCCAAAGGCAACATGAAATTCCTCAGTGGAGCCTCACCAACCCATCAAGAAAATACCAAGACCGGCTGATGTCATTCAGCCTCAAGAAAATGCTGATTCCGTGGCTGATGATCTCATTCCACCACCGAAGAAATTACCGTGGCACCCACTAGTGGTGCGCTCAAGAAATCGCTCAAAGTCGTGGCAATCGCATCGATTGCGCTGAAGAAATTGCTCAAGACAGAGGAACTGCATCGCTTGCTCTCAAGAAATCGAACCAAATTCCTCAGCTCCTCCTGCGCCAACTCCAACTCCAATTCTTCCATCTGCTTCTGATGTGAAGAAAACCAAGGCTGCAGAACGAGTTGCTGTGAAGAAAAGGAAAGCATCAGCTGCGTCAGATTCTTCGGCTGCGAAGAAAATGAAGCCAATTACCAGCTCATTCGAAAATCCAATTGATGCTGTTCCAATTTCCTCCATACCATCGAAGGAAGTTGTTCCTTTTGGAGAAGAATACGAGATCCCAGTCGGATCCGATGAAGAACATCATCGCTGCTTCACGAGCAGCTTGATGAAGAAATTGAAGTGGATGCCATCCCTTCAACCCCAGTTATTCCCTCATCAGACTATGAAATTCCTCAGGCTGGTGCTGAGGAAATTGAAAATGAAGATGTGGATATTGGATGCACCACACCAGTGATCAATGATGACTTTTGGGAAAGTCAGCATCCCAATACTCCTCTCTTCACCCCGCTCCAACAGATTCCTCACCACCGCACAAACAGTCCGAATCGACTCAAGAAGAAAATCAACCCACTGGTTCTGTGCATGAAGAAATTCCAGCCACTAGTGCTGATGAAACTGCTGCTGCTGCTAATCCTCAGACTGCACAAGTTGAGGAACAAGAAATTCCTCAGCCTGAAGAACCTGAACTTACGATTCCTGAGGTGGTGATGCAACTCACTGACACCCCTCTGCCCAAGAAAAAGAATCCGTTCTCAACCAAGCAAAAGTTCAAAGCTGAAGATTTCTTTGCCGAGCACGTGTTCTTCACTGAATATAATCCTTATGATTCTGCTCGCATTAGGAAGAGGCGCTTCTGGACTGCCAGTCAAGCTAACTTCTATTCCTCAGTGCTCTTCAACAAGGACAAAATCTTCGATCATGCTCATATTCCTCATGTGGATATGGAGTCGCTGCTGTGCTTTGAGCCGATCCTCGGTGTTCTTCACGACGCAGACTTCTAAATTTCTGCACTGATATCTGTGACTGGAGTGAAGAGCTAATTCTTCAGTTTTATGCAACACTGCACATCACCGGAGACGCTGAAGACGTGAACTCATGGGTCTTAGATTGGATGACCGAAAATACTCACTACAAGGCACCAGCAACTGAATTGCTTCGTGCCCTACCACTCAGTCCTCCACTTGATGGTGCACGTCGTATTTACGACGAAAAAGAACTTTCAGATCACTATATGCAAGTGCTGATGAAGCCTTTGAAGCCAAGGCAGGCACCGAGATCCAAATTCCTCGTCAAGGAATTATTATATGTGCCTCGGACAGTCTATCGTATTCTGACGAAGACTATGAGTCCTATCAAAGGCCACGACTCGAACGATGAAGAAGTCGTTGGCATCATGAAGAATATGCTTTTCAACATCATCCATGGCGTTCCCGTCAACTTCCATGATTTCTTCATGAGGACTCTGGCAAACATAGCCATGTCACCATTTGAGCTGAAGCCTTATGCGCCTTGGATTATGAGATTCATCAGGTCAAGGTCTTCACTCAATTACAAGGCTGATACTTTGAACCACTGCAGCTACTTGCCCCGATTGAAGTCCTCAAACGGACAATTACCTCACCGATGACAAGGGCAAGGCCATCGCTGTGATCGATGAAGGCATTCGTCCATTGGATGGACAGTTTCGCAAAGCAGCATCCTACTCCACCAATGATGACTCGCCACACATGACTCAGCCGCCAATACCTCACCAAGCAAAGTCCTCAAGCTATCACACCTGTGGTGATGATCGATCGTGAGTTACTCCTCGCCTTCATCGAAGGTTGATCGTAATCATAAATGGGTCAAGCGTCCGCTTGGTACTCTTCTTTACAACATGACCTCAACCCACAATGCAGTGAAGAAAAACCACTACTACCTTCATGAAACCTTCAAGCGCACTGGCTGTTCTTTCACATGTCTATAGTGAAGAAGAATCAAGGCGTCAATGGGACTCAAGGAAGAATTTGACTGGTCTGCACCTCCTCCAAGAAATTCAAGAAGGTCAAAGTTCCTTCCTTGGTGGCTAGCTCCTATTCTTCATCTCGCGACATCGATGAAAATGAAGATTTGGAAGATACCGCGGCTGGTCCTACTTCAACAAACAACCCCGACAATGTCAAGCGCTCCGTCTTCAACTTGAAATTCTTCAAGAGCGTTAGTCCTCGATTTCGATCCTTTTGGTCATTCGATGACAAAGGGGAGAAATTTGAGTTAGTCTTCAAGCGGGTCTAGTTTTTGTCTATATACAGTATTTTATTAAGTTACAACTCTCGTTCTTCTGAAACCTTTTATTGGATCGAGTTGTAATCTTAAACCAGATGGTGCTTTGATACTTTTGATGCATTATGCTCTTGCTCTATGCTCTCTGATTCATAGCAAATCGTTTTGGGCTCTGATACTCTTGATGCGTTATTTTGCATGCTCTGAATAACATCAAGCACCATATTTCATCATGCATTTCAAATTCCTCATATTATATGTCAAATGCGTGTATGAATTACAAGATATAGGGGGAGATCTCCATGATTCAATTCCTCAAATGTGCATTGCCTCAAAAGCAAATTCCTCACTATGCACATCTTCAGGGGAAGTTCTTCTATATCTTGCAATCAAATTCCTCATTATCAGTATTTACACTTCATATGTTTATCCCCGTTGAAAACTTAACCTATGTTGTCATCAATCACCAAAAGGGGGAGATTGTAAGTGAATCTAGTGCCCCTTAGTGATTTTGGTGTATTGAAGACTTATAGGTTAAGTAACTAATTCGCTTGTGAGTGTACACAGGTCTATATGACTATGAGGAGTTTGATATATACAGAGAAAGTCTACCCCTACAATTGCAGTTCTTCAACTGAAGACTTTGATATTCTGAAGACTTTCTGAAGACTTTGAAAGTGAAGAAATTGGTGTAACCTTGAAGACTTGGTATTCATTTGAGGAACATGAAGCGTGAAGACTTTTGTTTTCGTAGTTTCATTTTCTCTTTCTTGAGTCATAGGAAACACCGTACTGTTAAAGGGGTCGAGGAAATACTAAGGAAAAATTTCCATTTGATGCTCAACTCAAAATCCTACACCTACCAATCCTTCGAGTGAAGCCTTTGAAAATCTCATACAGTTCACCAATTTCTTCAAAGGATGTGAGACGAAGCTCTTCCGTCACGAGGAATTTGTTCTCGATCGAGGAGTTAGGAATTCGCCAAAGGCGGATTGCCTACACAAAGGAGGAACATGATAGCCCCGAGGAATTTGATATTCAAATTTCCGACCGTTCTGTCTTGCGTGCCACCTGTCCCAAAATATCTTATCCACCTAACGGTCATATCATTGAAGGGCATTTATGTCTTATCATGTCGGGCTGCTCCCTAGGCTATAAATAGCCGCCCCTACAACCACTAGCTGGTTGGCTGCTCGAGAGAACTTGACACTTGTCATTTGAGAGCAACCCATCCTCCGAGGACTTTGAGAGAAAATCATCTAGAGAGGAAAACCCCATAAGTGAGGAAAAACCCAATAACCACACCCCATCAAACCCAAAGTGTTTGAGCATCACTGTAGAAATTGATCCTGCGTGGATCTGACGCTTGTTACCTTTGAAGACTGTGCTTCTTCCAGACGGTTAGGCGTCAAGGTCTAGAGCATCCAAGAGGAATTATGGATCGCCGAGTTACCAAGTCTGTGAAGGTTTGGAAGTCGCCTGAAGACTTACCACGAGTGATTGGACGAGGTCTGTGTGACCTTAGTTCAAGGAGAATACGGTGAAGACTTGGTGTCCTGAGCTGCGTGCTCAGTGATCGGGTGTCCGGACTGTGTGTCCTCGAGTTTAAATACTCAGCCGCTCCAACCAGACGCATAACCGAGACAACAGTTGGAACTGGTCTACCAAATCATTGTCTTCACCAACCTAACTGGTTCTATTTCCTCAACCCTTTCATTTCCTCATTCTTTGTGTTGAGTGTTTGTTCATATCTGTGTTTGAAGACTTTGATCAAGACTTTCTCAATTTCCTCAGTTCAATTTCTTCAGTCAGTTTGTCTTCATCTTGTGTTATCCTGTGATTACGCTTTTCTCAGACTGTGATTGTCTTTATTTCATCATGAGGACTATGCTTGTAATCTTTTACGCTTACTTCTGAGTACTTATTCCGCTGCAAGTATTTCTTCGCTAAGGAATTTCCTCACCGGCAAATTCCTCAGTGAAGAATTCATAAAAATCGCCTATTCACCCCCCCTCTAGTCGATATAACGCACTTTCAGCCCCTTGTCTTGGTCTGGCTCTAACAGGTTTGTCTTTTGTTCTGACGTGGCCTTTCATGCTCTGTGATATGTATCTCCTCTACTCGTGCCTTGAGGTTGTCAATTCATTTTTTGTGATAACATGAGTTTTACTACCATAATTGGGTGGTACCGTGACACACCTTTTCCTATATTTCTCACCTAAAAATATGCTTATTCAAGATTCAACTTTTATTAGTGTTGCACGGATCAAGGAAATGCCCATGTACCTTCGGTTACACAAGTGTGTCAACATTTGATATTGTCGACAACCACTTCCTCACATAGGCCAACATGGTACTTTGTGGTCTTCTTACAATGTTGAACAATAAAGAAATAACATATCCAACGCATAAGGTGATTTCCTCAATTTTGTATGGATGGGGAAGACGACTTCCATGGTGGAGGCTTGGGAACTACCAATTGCAGATCGTATATGCTTTTGAATGCCATTGAGGAGGCTTGGGGACTACCAATTGTAGATGATATTGTATATAGTGGACCAAATTGATTGTCTGGTGTGTTGCAGGCAATCTCGGTGAATCGGAGATGGAGAGTGATGCTATAATCTAGAGGTGTTGGCAGTTGCACAACTAGTTGAATCATGAGAAGTCGAACTCACCAATTCGAGATACTACGGAATATTTATGTAGTTTTGACGACTCACTATTCATCTTCTGGCAATAGGACAATAGAGATGTCATCAAGGGAAATGATGTTGTTGTGAGGGTAAGAAAGACCACATGTGGGTGTCGTATGGTCCCACGGTTGTGCGATGGCCCATCTCGAACGTGATCAAGTTGCAATGACCACTAGACCACTAATGGTTTGTACATCGCTGGTTGTGCATGAGTTGGCATGTTATTAGGGATTCTGACTGATGGGTGCCAGTTTCGGCCTAGCGCTATGTACCTCAATTAGTGTGTAGAAGCTTTAGAAACTAAAGCCAGTGCTGTTGTGGAAGATCTCAATCTGGCGACGATGCCTACTAATAGGCGGATACTACTACAATTTGACTTTGTATTGTCGCTATGAGGAAGTAAAGGCTCAGTGATGATCTGTGCAAAGATTGGCTTCATCATAAAAGAGCTAAAGGGAATGGTTCAAGTAGAAAGAAGGTTGTTACTGAACAAGATTGATCGAACACAAAATATGGTCATAGATAGGTTATAAAACTTTGCTCGGTCACACTAAGAGTTCAAACTCTTTGCTACTCTTGTCTCCTGGTTGTATCTTAATGCAGACAATTGTAACCTCATTTCTGAGTAATAAAAATATCATGTTGTTTTCAAAAAACAATGAGAATATTGGGCGAGCCGTAAAAGAAGCCTTGTTTGTCATGGGTGTCGAACCTCATATCTCTACTCTACAACTTTTTCATGGCGAGCATTGAGTGGTGAACACCTACGGAATTGCTAAACCCACACCGGAGAGGTTATAGATCCCACAAGGGCATGATCAACCTGATCTAATCCTTTCAAGCACTCGAACAACAACTAAGAACTAGGATATGAAATCTAGATGTTGCCAATAAAATGAACGTAAATGAAAGTTGGTGTTTCATAAGAAGTCTTGGCTAGGTCATTGGACACAAACAAAGTACATAAAGTTGCATCTATGGCAAACTTGTAATTAACCAAATCCCGATTCTAAATGATTCCTAGGGGTATTATTTATGAAGAGACATAGTAGAAAATTTTCTAAACTTCGGAGGGGTATGATTTCAAATCGATTTGAAATATAGACTATAAAATTAGCCTGTTGTCCTATATTTCAAAATTACATAGGCCTAGATCAAAAGTGAGGTGGCACAACGGGCAGTGGACAAAAAAAGAAGTGTCATCTTTCATATTTCGTCCATGTATTCATTCGCCGTGATGGTGGCTTCAAAGTCATGAATTCTACACTTGAAGTTCCATCGACATTCCTTGCACGCTCGCCCCCTCTACATGCTTTGATCATGCTAAAATACACATCTATCTTGTACATGCGAGTCCCTTTATTCCTAAATAAGTGTATAGGTGTGGGCGATTTGCATGTTACAGTCGTCCGGGATGTCCTTGTCAAATTATGTACGTCAGTTTCACATTTCAATAATCCCTCGTATAAATGTAACATAAAGTATATCTCATATTTCACAAGGGTATTCTTTCTAGTTTCCCCATGTATAACTTTTGCATTGGCAAGTCTATTCGTTTCACAATAAACTCATTGCTTATATATGTTGGTCTTTTTATCTAACCATTCATTAAGAAGAAGAAATGGTAGAGTCGCGAAATTACAAGAGAATAAAGGATGAGGTGATAACATACCACATAGGAAAAGTAAAGAAACAACATGATAGCTACAAGGATGGAAAGAGTTGCCGCTTGCAGACGCAAATCTCATCGACACCGCCAACATGGAGGAGGAATTTAGCTTCCATCATCATCCGACTAGCAATGTAGAGGGTTTTCGTCTAGTTGCCACCAGAAGACACCCTCAAGGAGGAGGAGTATTTATAGGGAGCAAGGGGTTCCAGGGTGAATCAAGGTGTCACTAACCCAGATCCAGATGATATCATTAAGGCCTTCCACAGACTTGGTCAAACAGTTAGACCAGTGTGCACACCTTGGTAGAAGAACACCTGAGTAAGAAAAGATCAGGAGAAAACACCATAATCCATGCCAACCACCGCCAATTGCAACCAAAGACGCCAAACCATCCAAGCGTACTCCAACCAAGATGTCAATCAAGCAAGGTGATCAGTGACTCCAAGACGACGCCTCCAAGGAGATTAGAACGTCGAGGACATCATTGTCATCCAGTCCAGAAGCTGGATCGAAGACTTACGTATGGAGAGCACACAGATGGGGAAGGTATCCTAGGTCCAAGCATACGCCTTCAAGAAGCAATACGCTGCCCTAAGGCGTTGACATCTTCAATGTTGATAAAGCCGACACAAGACTTTTGCCTGGAGGAACGTACCTTGATCTCCAACTGAGCCAGCCCGACGTCGAGTCGAGTAGCACAAGAACGCATGACCTCACCGGCTCCCTGGTACTACGACCTCTGCGCATAGCCACCATGCCGACTGCAAAGGTAGCCTGAACCCCTACTGCAGAGGAACAGAGGCAAGGCGCCCCATGCCGGAAGGCCAGACAACAAGCCCGAATCAGGAGGATTCTAGACCACGCCGGGGCGGGCCAGATCTGTGCATCTTCCGGTAGGAGGAAGCTGCCAGCAGCATGGGAGGGCTACCCATGCTCACCACTGGCCAAAATGAAGGCCCCCGTTGGCTGGATCTGACGACTGCAGAACCCGACCCATCAGCCACATTCACCACCCGGGAAAGCCTTCCGCAGCCTTCGCCGCGGGCCCGCCACCACTGCGGCAGATGCCGCCGGCGACAACGGACAAAGGGAGCAACGATGCGAGATCAAAGTGGCGGTGGCATGAGTCTCTGGGGTCGGCCAAGGCAGGCGACACGATTCGGGATACACGGTTTACACTATCTTGGTCATTTGAGTATTTGACAAGGCTATCCTCAGATATGCTCTCTACCATTCATGCGCAGAGTTCATGGAGGGACTCTATGATAACAAGTTAAATGCATATTAGCCTCTATATCATGTAGTTAGAATATTCTTGAAATGATACTATGGTTCTATGACCAGAAATGTATTGCTATGGTTTTGATATTTTTAGTTTACTATAAAATATTCCATGCATGTCTTTGACTTAATTAATACTCGTTGCCTTGCCTGTTTTATATGTATTCTTTACTCTGATCATTTAGATTTTTTTAAAAGTGATTTCTTATTACAATTAACATGGATGTGCAGCCAAGGTGTTAGGGTGAATTAAGCATGTTATGCCTGAAATTAATAAATCACATATATGGATGGATATATTGACTTTTCCGAAAGTCTAAACTCTCCCCGACTGGCGTGTTTTGTTTTTCTAATGCAGACAATACTCAAAAAATATAACAGAACTTCTGGAGCATGACAATGTCAGTGCAACTATGGATCAAGTTAGCAGCCATCTTCAGGTATGATTTTGACTTTCTAGTTGATGTTCCTTCCTTCTGAAACTGAGCTTCGTACCAAATTTATATGATCATGACATCATACGTAAGGTTAGCCCACTGCCTAACTACATATTTATTGATGTTTCCACCATATTTGAAATTTCAGAATTACAAAACAGATTGCCAAATAGATCAGATATCAACTATGCCCGCCTCTAGCCCATCATACTCTAACAATTCTTGGAAGAACTATTCCACGTCTCAAGATAGTGAGGGAAGTTCCAGGTTCAATATGAGGTACGAGGGAGCTAGAAATCTTAATCACATAAGCCAGCTAAGTGGTAGTGCATCACCAGAGGGTTTGGGTGTTCATGGAAATGGGAGCAGCTCAACAGGTCTTGGTGGAGCTGCTATTAAGGGACCAACATCTAGTACTAGTAATGGCAATGCTAGTGGGTAAGTTTATCGGTATGGTAGTGGCAACACTAATAGTTATTGTAACCTTAATAATGGTGATGGTGATGGTTACGGTTATACTGCTGGTAATGCTGGTCAT